>CM077086.1:158429413-159152056 GCA_039513925.1 Platanthera zijinensis | reverse complement strand
TGTTTGAAGTTTGTAGGAAAAGAGGTATGGTTCTGGTATGGTTGATAATATCGTGGGAGAGGTGGGGACGTTATTTAAGGATAAAAAGTGCTAGTGTGATTTTCTATTAGAATAGATAGCATTTTTTGATATTTTTGTATAATGGCCAAGATTTTAGTAGTTGATTATTAATTTAATATATGTTTGATAACAAGTATTTTTGGGATTACTATTAAGTGCATCAAAGATTGCCTTGTCCTGCATAAAGGCAAACAGACTTGGGCTACCTTTAAGGGCATTGCAGACAAAGACTCTTCCATATGTCTTTATCTTCTGCATATAGACTTGTTCGTCCAAGTGCATTGTTCATAGCTTAGGAGGCAAATCATATACGCTAGTGATTGTTGATGATCACTCTTGGTTTACATGGGTGTTCTTCTTGAAACAAAAGTCAGATACGTTTGACATCTTCACTAATTTTGTCAAGCAGATTCAGAACGAACTTAACTGCTCCGTTGTCAAAATCAGAAGTGACCATGGAACAGAATTCGAGTCTGGGGCTATGATAGAATTCTGTGAAGAACATGGTATCTTTCATGAGTTTTCCTCCCCGCGTACTCCTCAACAAAACGAGTTGCGGAGAGGAGGAATAGAACGCTTATTGAAGCATGTACGACAATGTTGAATGATGCTTCTCTTCCAGAGTACTTCTGCGCAGAGGCTGTCAATACAGCTTGCCACGTGCAAAACCGAGCCTTGATCAACAATAACCATCGCAAGACGCCTTATGAGCTATTAAAAGGCAGGAAACTGACCATGTCCTGTCTAAGGATTTTTGGCTGCAGATGCTATGTACTCAATAATGGGAAGTACCCACGTACTAAATTCGGAGAAAAATGCTTCGAAGGCATCTTCGTGAGCTATAGTATCCATAGTCGGGCATATAGGGTTTTCAATAAGAAAACCCTAGTGGTAGAAGAGTCAATTAATGTTGTATTTGATGAAGGAAGCTCGCTTCACAACAATTCTTCTAGTGGTATTCTTGAAGATGCAGGTGCAAGGCTTGAATAATTAAGTCTAGATGAGACTGCTAAAAATGAAGCTCCCAAGTACGTCAAGGTCTCCACCTCAACACCAACTGGAGAAGATGACGGTAAGGATGGGGAATTCTACCAGAAGAGGTAGAGCCTGAGATGCTGTAGGAGTTCCAGATGCCAGACTCTTAGAGCTCAGACACGTGAGGGATCACCTAAGAGATCAGATCATAGGAGATCCTCGGGACGGTGTCAGAACTCGCAGAGGTACAATTAACAAGATTCTGCACCTTAGTTTTCTGTCACAGGTTGAGCCAAAGAAGTTCGATGAAGCGAACAAAGATGCGTCGTGGATATTGGCCATGCAAGATGAACTTCAACAATTCGCATGATGCAACGTCTGGACGCTAGTTTCCAGACCAAAGAAATAGAATGTGATCGGCACTAAGTGGATCTTCAGAAACAAACTGGATGAACACGGTGTCATCATCAAGAATAAAGCCAGACTGGTGGCTCAAGGATACAGACAGGAGGAGGGGATTGACTTCGACCAAACCTTTGTACCAGTTGCAAGGCTCGAGGTGATCAGGTTGTTCCTGGCGTATGCCTCTCACAAAGGATTAACTGTCTATCAGATGGACGTGAAGTCTGCTTTCCTGAATGGAGATTTAAAAGAGGAAGTATACGTCGCTCAACCCCCAGGTTTTGTTAATCCAACTCTCCTTGATCATGTTTACCTCTTAATAAAGCATTATATGGATTAAAACAAGCTCCTCGAGCTTGGTATGAGACTCTGTCTAGTTTTCTTCTTGAGACAAGTTCTCGAGAGGAAAAATAGATAAGACATTGTTTCTTAGGGAAGTCAAAGGCAAGATTTTGCTGGTGCAAATCTATGTTGATGACATAATATTCGGCTCAACGGACAATAACCTGTGCAAGAAGTTTTCCAAACTTATGCAATGGAAGTTTGAAATGAGCAGTATGGGCGAGCTGAAGTATTTCTTGGGACTTCAAGTGAAACAGTCTGAGGATGGAATTTTCATCTATCAGACGAAGTTCACAAATGAACTCCTCAAGAAATTCTGAATGGAAAGTGCAACCTCTATGAGGAATCCAATGGGATCCACTGTGTCTCTGGACAAGGATGAGAAAAGGAAACCTTTTGATGAAACAAAGTACAGAAGCATAATTGGATCCCTGCTCTATCTTACTGCTAGTAGACCGGATATTATGTTTTCCACATGCGTTTGTGCCAGATATCAGGTGAACACTAAGGAATCTTATTATGTCGCTGCAAAGCGGATTCTTAGATACCTTAAAGGTACACCAAATATTGGCTTGTGGTACCCAAGAAACAATGATTTCGAGCTGATAGGCTTTTTAGATGCTGACTTTGCAGGAAGCAGGGATGATAGGAAAAGCACTTCCGGGACGTGCAAATTCCTCGGAAGAAGGCTTATATCGTGGAGCAGTAAAAAGCAGAACTGTGTCGCAACCTCTACGGCTGAATCTGAGTACATCTCAGCAGGCAACTGTTGCGCACAACTTCTATGGATCAGAAATCAACTCGAAGATTATGACTTGCAGTTAAGAGAAGTTCCCATGTATTGCGACTCCTCGAGCGCAATTACAATTGCGAACAATCCAGTGTCGCACAGCAGAACAAAGCATATTGAAGTGCGCTACCACTTCATTTCGGAGCATGTGGAGAACAAAGATATATCTCTCTGCTATGTCCCCACGATAAGCAGATTGCAGATATCTTCACGAAGCCACTAGACGAGGCCAAGTTCAATTCCTTTAAAACTGAACTCGACATGCTGAACTTTGAAGATTGAAGACTAAAAGGCTCAAGGCTCTTGGATCAAGGGGAAGCATCTGCTAGGAACTCAAGATCGGGCACGGATGCAAGAACTGAGGGGAGTATTTTGCTCCTAGTGAAGTACTAGGTTTGTAGAAGCCGAAAAGGGGAGATTACCCTCTCGGCCAAGGCTAAGGTGGTTTCTAATGCTAAGTAGGCCACAAAGGATATGTTGCTCTCAGATAGGGGGAGATCACCTCGGCTAAGGCTATGTTGCTCTCAGGAAAATGGTAATGAATTCCACACTCAACTGAATTTTCATTCTATGATTTTCATTTCCATCTGTTCTATTCACCTTAGCTTGTAGGGTTTAGGATTCTTCAAATAGGGGGAGATTGTTGGGTATTGCATCCATAATAGACCTGATTTGAAGAAGAGCCTGAACAAGCTAAGTTGAATTGACAAAGTATGTGAAAATTCTATCAAGTTGTGCTTGCAACTATTCCATGCTAAGTACACACCAATATTAGAGTGCAGTGGGTCAATATACACGGGTCTGCACAATGTAATCCCTCATTGTGTAGATCAGTGTGTTGATCCACGTGTGCTCTCTCTATTAGAGTGTACTTATTTTCAAGTATAGGGTCAAGATAGATCAAGAGCAGAAGAAGGAGCAAGGATGGATCAATGAACAAGCTATCAAAAGAAGGAAGGAGGAAAATTCTTCCAAGTAAGAATCGACAGGAGTCGTTAGTGATTCCCGCCGACTTCGACGGGAATCACTAAGTGACTCCCGCCAACTACTTCCGGCCGGCAAAGTCAGAAATTCTTCCAAGGCAGAATTGACGGGAGTCGGGAGTGATTCCCGCCGACATCGACGGGAATCACAAACGACTCCCGCCGATTTTGCCTTAGGCAGATTCTCGCCGCTCGCTGGACCGAACCGAGCCGCCGTGCGCTATTTCGGCCAAGGCTAGGGATTTCCTCGTGGGCCCCACAACGGCTCTTAGGGTTGGCTCCTTGTATAAATACATGCGTATTTTGAAACTCTACAGCACACACACCAAAAATACGAAACCAGAAGACGCCGCCGTGACCTAGCGCATCGCGAGCTCCGCCCGCCCGCACGTCGCCGCTTGCAAAGTTTTCGACGCCGCCGATCTTAGCTTATCTCTTATCTCTTGACGACAGCACCGAGGCAAGCAGCTGGTCTCACGTGTCTCTCTCGAGATCTCTTGTCTTCCGATTCGTTGAATACGACTTGTTCTCCCTTCCGAATCGTTTGAGACGATTGATCCGACTAAGATCGTTCGAAGACCTAGCTTGCTTCGTCAAGTAGTTTAGATTTACAAAGCATCGCCGTCGTACTTGCTTGCCGCCGCTAATCTTGACAAGATCCATTCCAAGTGATAAATCCGATTGTGGACTCTTCGTACTTTTTGTGCAAGCTTCAAAGAACGAAGAAGTACATAGGAATCTCCATAAAGCATTGTTTGTATTTTTATTTACATTCAATTTTGTTGTAAAGGAATTTTCATTCCTATTTGTAAGGGTTGGGTGCAACCCGTTGTGGTGGAGTTGTGACTCCGTTGTTGGAAGGGTTCCTTCCGTGGTTAGGGGAGCGTTGCTCCTAGTATGAGGATTTGATTTCAATCTGTTTGGAGAAGTGACAGAGTCGTCCCTTGGTGGGAGATAGGTCGAAGGGGGAAAGTGGGCGTACCCAAATCGGGGAACCACTATAATTCTTTGTGTGTTTTCTGTGTTTTGTTTGCTTACTTGTGCAGGTTAGATTCATTCCGCAAAAGACTGCATGACACCTATTCCCCCCCCCCTTATAGGTGGATTAGGTTGACACTAGATACTTTCATCCCCCTATTTGAAGAAGGCAGAACACCCAGTAATACTAAGATGCATTACAAAAAATAGGTAGTACAGTTACATGCAACTGCAGATTATAATCTGCTACACCTGCTAGCTTATGCTACATTCATTCAATGTGCATCCTCATACTACTTGAGCAATTAATCAAGTAATATGAACTCTCCTTTATACCACTTAATATTTAAATGGTGCACCACTAGAAGCACTTGCCATACTATATGCACTGACACAACCATGACTCAACATGTGGTCAGTCATTGCATTTCTCATACTTACTGGAATCTTTTCCAGTAATATGAACTTACTCAACATGACCTTATCATGTAAAATATTACTTATACAGTTCCCTCATATGTATTGCCACACATATCTCCCTCTTTCTGTCTTCTTCAATAGACATATCTATTGATGGAGTAAAAAATATCATGGAGAGATTTATCTCTTGATCCTAGACAAAGTCCTATGTTGATACTGTTAAGGAAATCATCTTAGTGATCAGTCTACTTGATTTGGAGTCATACCTTCTGTGTTGATACATTGATACAACACAACACAACATCATTTAAGCTTGTTGCACACTTAGTTCCTCTTGCTGATGTATTATCTACAAAATCAGCATCCACCAGTGGTGATATTATTGATGCACCACATCACTGCAACACCCTTGCACTTGAGTGACCCAGGGGTCCACTTGAGCTGGCTGATAGCTTTCCCTCTTCTCATAATATCCCCCTCTGTCTGTGCCTTATTCTTAAGACAAACTGATCAGCGTTTGTGACAGCTGATCTGCTGCAGCAGTTGCCTGCTCCTTCCCAACTGTAGGTTGATCCTGTTTTAGCAAGTGATGGATATGCTCACCCTTTATAGGGTGCTGAGCTTGCTCCCGCTCAACATGAGCATCCTTGTCATTCCCTCTGCTGTACACTTGAGTCCATCTAAGTCTTGATACCACTTAATGGTCTTAATAGCCTTGATGTCACATCAAGAACTTATCTACCTGCAAGAGAAATGAATCCTGCAACACAAGTATGACATGGAGCAATTGAAGCTATACCAAGTTCAACATACCAAATCTTAATCTAGATGGTGTTGAAACTTGACTTAATCTAGTGGCATGATAAACATGTCTGCCACATTTCATTCAGGGCAAACTCAGGATTGAGTTCTTCTTTATGCTCCCTAACTTATTGAAACTTAATCTATATATGCATAGTCCTTTTATGACAGACAAGATTCCTAGCAACTTAGATTATACTAGAAAAATATCACAAAAAAAATTCTACTTATCTGGAGGTTATGGTTCTGGAGTAGTGACTGGATTCCCATCAGCTAAATACAGTAGCTTCCATGCACCATGATCACTTCTTGCTGAGCCAGATCTTCTCCCCTTCTTTAATAATAGACTTGCCTTTGGCTTCAGCTTTCTGATCACCACTTGATCAATCCCTTTTTGATTTCTGAATAGATAGTGAGGAGCTGATCTGCTGTGTTTCTCTTCTCCCCCTAGCTGATTGCAGATAATACCCTTGGTACAGCTATTAGCTTTCTCTTCTCATGAGGCTGAGTGTTATCCTGCAACTGCTAGACTTTAAGATCACTTGAGCCTTGAATGATCTTTCCATGAATCATCCTTTCATTTTGATACCAAGTCCTTCTTTACACTATTATTCCAATAGGAATAAGCTGACTTGTATCAAGAGTAGCTAGAACAATCCAGCTTTTCTAGTAAACTGATTGGCTTTCCTTCTTCTAGTAGGAGCCATCACTTGGGTAGTTTCCCTCTCAGCTTCTACAGTGTCCATAGGGGCAAGCTGATCCTCAGCAGTAATGCTGATCTATTCTGTGCTGGGGAACTTTGGGTAAGATTCAAGCTTGTCCAGTAACCTTGACTGAACATGCTCCCCATCCGCATTTGCATAGATCCTATCCATAAAGCCCACTGACTTGGACATACCTTGCTGCAGGTTCAGATGATATTTAATCCTGAGCATACAATTTTCTTCAAGTTTCCTCTAAAGAGACTAATAGTTGATGATACCACTTGAGAACATTTTCAGCTGAGCATTATGTGCTCCTTCCTTGCTTCTCTCAGAGGCGCTACCTATGCTTTCCTCAGAGATGAGTACAGCCTACTTGTTCTTCTCCTAGTTTGCTGTTATGACAACAAGAATTTATCTAATCAGTCATTCCTGCTGGCTGGATCATGCTGGCCTTCATCCATGATCATGGCTAGTTACCACTCCCATAGTGATTGTACCACTTGACCAGAGAGTAAATCTCTAGAGTAGATAAAACTAACCCAGCTCTCCCATGCCACTTGATACCACTTGTGCCCTTCTTTAGGAATATACTAAACTTTCTTATCCTTGGTGTATGAAACATAGGATAACTGAAGTTTTTCATCTTAGTTCTGGAGAAGATTCCATAGAGTTATCTGGAGAGGAGTATGAATCCATGTTTGATAGAATGGGTCACAATGCTGTGAACCCTAGCAAACTGCTGAAGAAAAATCTGTCGATAAAATTTCAGTTTTTGGCTGATGTAGTTGGGGAAGTGCTTCTGGCCAAGCACTCAGCCCATGATACCATATCAAGATATCAATTCTGTCTGATGGGAGCTCTGCTTGATAAGAAACATATAGACTGGGGATCAATTTTCTTCAACCTGATTAAGAAAAAGCTGAGTAAGACTGCTGTCAGCTTTGGGAGAATTCTAGGGGTCTATCTGAATTCCAGATGCCCTGAGCTGTTAACCTCTTTTGGGATGTTCATTAATGCATCCAAGAGGCTCTCCTGTGTCCTTTTCAGCAAAAGGGACAGGCAGATTGTAAACCCCTCCAGAGCTGCTGCACAACTATCTTCAGGCACCAGGACTGTCTCAGTCACTCCACCTCTGGTCTCTGCCCCAGTAGAAGTGTTGCCTGCTTTTCCTCCTCCTCCAGCTGTCTCCACCCTAGCCACTTCATCCTCACCTCCAATCACCACCATATTGATATCTTCCCCCATTAACATTTCTTCACCAGTTTCAACCCCTCCAACATCTACCTCAGAGGAATTCCATCCTCTTTTCTCTTATCCGAGCTTCACCTCTCCATTATTTTCCTTGGCAGATGATTCCTTTATGGATGATTCCCCCTCCTCTCCTCCAGAGCCTCCCTCTACCTCCTCATTCCAACAAATGCTCCAAGAAATTCTATCCCAATCATCCTTCACACCTTCTCTTGCCTCACCTATCTTCACCTCAACATCTTCAATCCCCTCCTTTCCCCCTTCAGAGCCATCCATACCCTCATTCTCCATGCCACCAGCTCCAGCAATCATCCTTCCAACAACCTTCTCTCCTACCTCTGCTCAAGCCCCTCTTGAGCATGTAGATTTATCAGCCCTGGCTGACAGGTTATATGAGCTGCTAGCTCCTAAGCTAACCTCATTACTGGAGACCACTCTGGCTCCACTCCTGACCCATGCCAAGGAGCTGTCTTCCAAGCTCTCCTCCTTCTCTCCCTCTCAGGCAATTACCTCTTCTGGGTGCCTTGACTCAGTTAACCCTGAATCCAGGCAGGGGGAGATGCCTTCTGAAGTAGTGTTTGTGCCTGAGTATGCTCCAGTTTTGGCTCCTACTCCTGCCTTTGCATTGGACCTCCAGAGCTTGCTCTCTGTGTTTGATATAGTTTACCTCAGATCTTTGCCAGTTCCTCATGCTGAAGACTTGTCTAAGGCCATTGTGCCTATTTCTGTCTATGATCCCAGCCAAATTGAAGCATATGTAAATTCCTGGAAGGCTGCGGATGTTTGTGTTTCCATCTCTGATGCTGCTACTAAGGCCATTGTGCCTCTTGTTGTTGAAGCTGCTGCTGCTGTTACTGAGGATACTGAAATGGTTTTTGAAATTGAAGATACATCTGCTGCTGAAGAAGTTGCTGCTTACCTAGAAGATCCTGCACCTGTTGTTGTTACTGTGATTACTGCTGCTTTTGCTTCAAAAGTTCTGTTGGGTATTGTATCCACAATGCACCTGATTTGAAGAAGCCTCTGAACAAGCTAAGGTAAATAGACAATGTATTTGATGAAATATTTCTAGTGGTGCTTGCAGTTATTCCATGCTAAGTACACACTAATGTCAGGGTGCAGTGGGTCAATATACACGGGTCTGTGCAACGTAATCCCTCGTTGAGCAGATCAGTGTGTTGGCCTACGTGTACTCTCTCTATTGGGGTGTACTTAATTTCAAGTACAGGGCTATGATAGAGAAAAAGCAACAAGGAGCAAGGATGGGCCAAAGACCTGCTGACGGGTGGAAAGACGAGAATTCGTCTAAGTATAATTCGTCGAGAATCACTAAGTGATTCTCGCCGATTCGTCGAGAATCACTAGTGATTCTCGACGAGTCGACGAAAATCACTAGTTGATTCTTGCCGAGTTGGGCTGGCTGTCGCGACGCAGTCAGAAAAATCATCTAAGGCAGAATCGTCGAGAATCACCAAGTGATTCTCACCGATTCGTCGAGAATGACTTTGCATTCTCGACGAGTCGGCGAGAATCCAAGGTGATTCCCACCGATTCTCCCCGGCCTCTATAACCTGTGCAGCCAGAATTCTCTAAGTAGAATTCGACGAGAATCGTAAGTGATTCTCGCCGATTCGTCGAGAATCACTCACGATTCTCGCCGAATTTGACTTGGGCATTTTTCCAAGTCTGTCTGGACCGGTCCACGTTATCTGCGGGATTTTGAACCGGACTTCGGTCTTTCTGCTGGTGGGGCCCACAACGGTCATCTCTTGACCTAGTGTATAAATACTCTAGTATTTGTGTACAGTAAGAGATACAGAAGACATACAAAAGAAAGCGGCCGACGAAACCCTAATCTCGCGATCTTGCTCCGCCTCCGTCGCCGCAGCCGATCACCGAAGCCGATCTCGATCTCCTCCAGATCCTCGGTGATAGAAGCCAAGTCCCGCACAGCGTCTCACGTGTCTATCCAGAGATCCTTTGTCTCTTGATTTGAGATAGGGAAATTTTTCCCCGTCCGAATTGATCGAGACGATCGATCTTCGTGTGACCGTTGGTAGACCTTACCGACTTCGCTAAGAAGACTGGATCTCCAGTACTTTGCTGCTGTGTTCAGTTGTCGCCGCCAACACCGAGAGCCTTGCCGCCGCTTGACGCCGCCGCCGGTCTCGGGGAGATCCTCTCCAAGTGAGATCTAGGGTTGTGGACTCTTCGTTGACTTCAAGAACACGTCGTCGAATGAAGAGGGACACCCTATTCTCCTTACGTTGTTTGTATTTCTTACAAGCTATTTTCATTTTCTCTTTCATTGTAAAGGACCGATTGGTCTCTAGTTGTAGGGTTGGGTGCAACCCGTGTTGTGGGAGTGTTGACTCCTACGTGTGGAAGGGTTCCTTCCGTTAGTGCAAGGATTGGATTTCAATCCGGTTGGTGAAGTGACCGAGTCGTCCCTGGTTGGGAGATAGGTCGAAGGGGGAAAGTGGACGTACCCAAATCGGGGAACCACTATAAATTGCTTGTGTATTTTTGTGCTGTGTTGTTTTGTTTTCTTGTACAGGTATAATTTCAATTCCGCTAACACGCTGCAAAGACACCTATTCCCCCCCCCCCATAGGTGAAGGTAGTTGACACTAAGTGGACTTTCAAGTGGTATCAGAGGGAGGTTACTCATCAAAAAGGTTCACACCTTGAGTAGAATCCTGCCACCAGTGTCAAGAAGCAGACAGATATCCTCCATGGACGGACTCAAGCACTCCGGCAAAATCCCAGTATGCACCAGACTGAACTTTCCTATCTGGAAGGAAAGAATCAGATTCTACATGGAAGCAGTCGACCCCCGGCTCTTCATGATAGTGGAGGAGGGACCTTACATTCCCACTAAGGCCTCCACCATTGATCCTACCAAGAAAGTACCCAAGAAACTTTCGGAAATGGACAAGGACGAAATGGTGCTGTTCGGACTCGACAAGAAAGCTCAGAACATCCTGGTGAGCGCAGTTGACGACTCTATGATGCAGAACTTCAGCAATTGCAGGACAGCCAAGGATCTCTGGAGCTGTCTGATTGTCCTAATGGAGGTCACAGATGAAGTGAGGGACGATCGGAGATCCCTCCTCAATCAGAAATATGAGGCCTTCAGACAAGGGCCAAAGGAGGAGATCGAAGTCACCTTCGAAAACTTCCTCAAGATCGTCAATGCACTCAAAGGATATGGAAGAGTGTTCACTGACGGTGAACTCAATGATAAATTCCTTAGGTCCCTCACTAAGGAATGGGACACAAAGATCTGCGCCATCCGCGAGTTTGGCAGACTTGCGGAAACCGACCCTCAGATTCTGTTCGGGAAGCTCATGTCCTATGAGCTTCAGTTGAACACAAGGAAGGCTGAAGAGGAAGCAGAGAAAGCCGCGGTCAAGGAAAAGACGGTGGCTCTGAAAGCCATTCAATCCAGAAAGGGTAAGGGTGTCGCTTCCTCCCGTGCGTGGAAGAGGGATGAAGAGGAAGACTCTGAGCCGAGCTCCTCCGGATCAGAGTTATCTGAGGAAGATTTATCCCTTATCACACGGGAATTCAAGAAGTTCCTCAAGCTGAGGAATCAGAGAAAGAGAAACGGCTCCTCCTCAAGGGATCAGAAGAAGAACTATTCCTCTGACAGGTATGTTTCCAAACCGAACAAACACCGCTCTTCTGACATTATATGCTTTGGTTGCAACAAGCCAGGACACGTCGTGGCCGACTGCCATCAAGGCAAGAGGGAAAAGGGAAAGGGAGAGGAGCATAGGTCCTCAAAAGACAAGAAGAAGGAGAGGAGTTACATCGCAAAGAAGCCAAAGACGCTGAGTGAATCTGACACGTCAGACACCAGTGATGATGAGGAAGCCTACTTTGGGCTAATGGGTCGCTCTGACTCAGAAGGAGAATGCCCCCCATTTACTGGGAAGGTAAAAGCTCACACCCCTCTCTCCGACTCTGACTCTGATCCTGAGTCTCAGGATGATGATGCTGAGGATAGCCCCTCTGCCCTTGAAGCTGAGCTCCTAGATAAGTATGAGCTTTTGCTCAATACATTCCTGAAATGTCGAAAGAAACTGAAGGCGGAGAAAAAGGAAGTTAAATTCCTTAAAGGTGAGAGTGTATCCCTGAGGGAAGAGATCACCAGTTTGATCTCCCTCCGACAGGAGCACTTGGACCTGACTTCAAAGCATTCAGAGTCTCTTAAGCTCCTTGATCTTAAGCAGGAGGAAGTCGACAAGTTGGAAGAACTACTTGCGGCAGGAAGATCGTCAAGAGCTTCTCTATGCCAAAAACTATTCTTCCATTAGTTGATACCTTCTCTGCTCAAGCCAAAGGGGCTGGCTTGGGGCACGTAGGGGTATCTAGCTCCTCGTCCAGGAGAAACAGGAACAGGAGAAAGAATAAGGCTGCCAAGAAAGCCTCTGCTGATGAGAAAGGAAAGGCCCCACTCAGTCCTGTTGAGTTCAGAAAGCCTAGCTTTCCCTGTAACCAACATGACTTTGAGTCAACATATGGGCATCACTTCAGGCCCTCGGTTGCAAAGCCGAAGAGCCGATATGATGGGTGGACCTTTCCCCGTAACTTCAGTGAGAGTGTCTTCAAGGCACCTTATGAGGAAATCCATTTAGGAAATTATGGTCAATTCTCTAGCGGCCATAATAGGAAGCTGGCACCTAAGGCCAAGCATGTTACACTGAAAAGCCAAGAGGTGAAGAAGTCATGTGACTGTGGTCATCATGTTGCCTCCACCTCCAGGTCTTCGGCCCCAGCTGAACCCCATGTTTCAAGGGTAAAGCAGGCGCCCAAGAGGAAGTATAACAGGTTTGACTGCTGGTGCTGTGGCAAAATTGGTCACTTTGCCGTGGATTGTTGGTTTAATCCAAGGTATAACGAGACTCCTTATGTTAGCAATGCGAGGCCGACCACTCGTAGAGTTAACCAATCGAGGGGGAGTATGCTAACAAGGAATCTAGGACCCAAGTTTGATTGGGTTCCTAAGGCAAATTAATTCTGTTTTGCAGGGATGTCCAAAGGCCAACAAAACTCCTATTTGGTATTTGGACAGTGGATGCTCCCGTCACATGACAGGGACAAGAAGCCTGCTGAGGGAGTACTCTCCAGTCGAGGATGGACCCAAAGTCATATTTGGGGGATCTGATCGGGGAGTCACCAGAGGTTACGGTACGATTTCCAACGGTATACTCTCTATCACTAACGTAGCTTATATTGAAGGGTTAAATCACAACCTGATCAGCGTAAGCCAGTCATGTGATAAAGGGTATGACGTTAAGTTCTGCAAGGATAAATGCCTGATAATATCATGTGACTCTTCGGAGACCGTATTAACAGGCATTAGGAGCAGAAATATTTTCTGTTTAGACTTTCTTAGTTTAGATTCTTCTACCCCAGTATGCCTCGTTGCTAAAGGCAGTGCATCTCTTTGTGAACAATGGCACAAGAGATTGGCACACATTAATTTCAAGACGATTAATATGCTGTTTTCCAAAGACTTAGTAAGGGATGCTCCCCTTATTAAGTGCATCAAAGATAGTCCATGTCCTGCCTGTCAAATGGGCAAGCAGACTCGGGCTACCTTTAAGGGCATCCCAGACAAAGATTCCTCCAGATGTCTATATCTTCTGCACATGGACTTGTTTGGTCCAATGCAAGTTCATAGCTTAGGGGGAATGTCGTATACGCTAGTGATTGTAGATGATCACTCTCGGTTTACGTGGGTGTTCTTTTTAAAATGCAAGTCTGATACGTTTGACACCTTCACCAGTTTTGTCAAGCAGATACAGAACGAACTTAACTGCTTAGTGGTCAAAATCAGAAGTGACCACGGAACAGAGTTTGAGTCTGGGGCTATGACAGAGTTCTGTGAAGAGCTTGGTATCTTTCATGAGTTCTCCTCCCCTCGCACTCCTCAACAGAATGGAGTGGCAGAGAGAAGGAATAGAACACTCATTGAAGCATGCACGACAATGTTGAATGACGCTTCTCTCCCAGAATACTTCTGGGCCGAGGCTGTCAACACGGCCTGTCATGTACAAAACCAGGCATTGATCAACAAGTGCCATCGTATGACTCCTTATGAGCTACTGAAAGGCAAGAAACCAACCATGTCCTATTTGAGGATTTTTGGCTGCAAATGTTATGTACTGAATAATGGGAAGTACCCGCGTACTAAGTTTGGTGAAAAATGCTTCGAAGGCATATTCATAGGCTATAGTAGCCACAGCCGGGCTTACAGAGTTTTCAACAAGAAGACTCTAGTGGTAGAGGAATCAATAAATGTTGTATTTGATGAAGGAAGCTTGCTTAACTGCAAGACTTCTAGTTGTCTTCCTGAAGCTGCAGGTGCCAGACTCGAAAAGCTTCAACTGGATGATTCCGAGAAAGATGCAACTCCAAAGTATGTCAAAGTCTCCACATCTATGCCGATCGGAGAAGTTGAAGCTCAAAATGAGGCAAATCCTTTAGAAGAAGGAGATGCCCAAGAAATAGTTGAAGCTCCTGATGCAAGAATTCTAGAGTTCAGACACGTGAGGGATCATCCCAGAAATCAAATCATTGGAGATCCCCGAGACGGTGTCAGAACTCGCCGAGGTACTCTTAACGAGATCTTGCATCTTAGCTTTCTGTCGCAGGTGGAGCCGAAGAAGTTCGACGAAGCGAACAAAGACGCATCGTGGATTTTGACCATGCAAGAGGAGTTGCATCAATTCGAAAGATGCGAAGTCTGGACGCTGGTTCCCAGACCAAAGACGCAAAATGTGATTGGCACCAAGTGGATCTTCAGATACAAGTTGGATGAACATGGAGTCATCATCAAGAACAAAGCCAGACTGGTGGCTCAAGGATACAGACAGGAGGAGGGGATTGAATTTGACCAGACGTTTGCACCAGTTGCTCGGCTCGAGGCAATCCGACTATTCCTAGCCTATGCCTCTCTCAAAGGATTCACAGTCTATCAGATGGACGTGAAATCGGCTTTCTTGAATGGAGATTTGAAAGAGGAAGTATACGTTGCTCAACCTCCAGGTTTTGTCAATCCTACTTATCCTAATCATGTATATTTTCTTAATAAAGCGCTATATGGCCTAAAACAAGCTCCTCGAGCTTGGTATGAGACATTGTCTAGTTTTCTTCTTGAGAACAAGTTCTCTAGAGGAAAAATAGATAAGACATTGTTTCTCAGGGAAGTCAAAGGCAAGATTTTGCTGGTGCAAATCTATGTTGATGACATTATATTCGGCTTAACAGACAACAATCTTTGCAAAAAGTTTTCCAAACTTATGCAAGGAAAGTTTGAAATGAGCAGTATGGGAGAGCTGAAGTATTTCTTGGGACTTCAAGTGAAACAGTCTGAGGAAGGAATCTTCATTTCTCAGACGAAGTTCACAAATGAAATCCTCAAGAAATTCGGAATGGAGAATGCAACCTCTATGAGGACTCCAATGGGATCCAACAAGTCTCTGGATAAGGATGAGAAAGGGAAACCTTTTGATGAAACCAAATACAGAAGCATCATTGGATCCCTGCTCTATCTTACTGCGAGTAGACCGGATATCATGTTCTCCACATGTGTTTGTGCCAGATATCAGGTGAACACTAAGGAATCTCATTATGTCGCTGCAAAGCGAATTCTCAGATACCTTAAAGGTACCCCTAATCTTGGCCTATGGTACCCGAGAAGCAATGATGTCGAGCTAATAGGGTTTTCAGATGCTGATTTTGCAGGGAGTAGGGATGACAGGAAAAGCACCTCCGGGACGTGTCAATTCCTCGGAAGAAGGCTTATTTCATGGAACAGCAAGAAGCAGAATTGTGTAGCAACCTCCACTACAGAGTCTGAGTACATCTCGGCTGGCAGCTGTTGCGCACAACTCCTATGGATAAGAAACCAGTTAGCCGACTATGACCTCCAGTTCAAGGAAGTACCGATGTACTGCGACTCCTCCAGTGCAATTGCTATTGCCAACAATCCGGTCTCGCACAGCAGAACGAAGCATATTGAAGTGTGTTACCACTTCATTCGGGAGCACGTGGAGAACAAGGACATCTCTCTCTGTTATGTTCCCACTGACAAGCAGATTGCAGACATCTTCACAAAGCCTTTGGACGAGGCCAAGTTCAGTCTTTTCAAAACTGAATTGGGGATGCTAAACTATGAGGAATGAAGACCACAGAAGCCCATGGCTCGTGCATCTAGGGGAGCATCTGTCAGGCACTCAAGTGTAAGCATAGGTGCAAGAACTGAGGGGGAGCATGGGGTCATATGCACCAGACCCCGATTTGCAGAAGCCGAAAAGGGGGAGATTACCCTCTCGGCTAAGGTTAAGGTGGCTCCAAGTTTTGCTCTCAAGTAATTGGTAATGAATATCTCTCTCAACTCAATTTTAAGTTTATGAGTTTCATTCCTATATGCTCTATTCACCTTAGCTTGTAGGGTTTAGGCTTCTTCAAATAGGGGGAGATTGTTGGGTATTGTATCCACAATGCACCTGATTTGAAGAAGCCCCTGAACAAGCTAAGGTAAATAGACAATGTATTTGATGAAATATTTCTAGTGGTGCTTGCAGTTATTCTATGCTAAGTACACACTAATGTCAGGGTGCAGTGGGTCAATATACACGGGTCTGTGCAACGTAATCCCTCGTTGAGCAGATCAGTGTGTTGGCCTACGTGTACTCTCTCTATTGGGGTGTACTTAATTTCAAGTATAGGGCTATGATAGAGCAAGAGCAGACAAGGAGCAAGGATGGGCCAAAGACCTGCTGACGGGTGGAAAGACGAGAATTCGTCTAAGTATAATTCGTCGAGAATCACTAAGTGATTCTCGCCGATTCGTCGAGAATCACTAGTGATTCTCGACGAGTCGACGAGAATCACTAGTTGATTCTTGCCGAGTTGGGCCGGCTGTCGCGATGCAGTCAGAAAAATCATCTAAGGCAGAATCGTCGAGAATCACCAAGTGATTCTCACCGATTCGTCGAGAATGACTTTGCATTCTCGACGAGTCGGAGAGAATCCAAGGTGATTCCCACTGATTCTCCCCGGCCTCTATAACCTGTGCAGCCAGAATTCTCTAAGTATAATTCGGCGAGAATCGTAAGTGATTCTCGCCGATTCGTCGAGAATCACTCACGATTCTCGCCGAATTTGACTTGGGCATTTTCCAAGTCTGTCTGGACCGGTCCACGTTATCTGCGGGATTTTGAACCGGACTTCGGTCTTTCTGCTGGTGGGGCCCACAACGGTCATCTCTTGACCTAGAGTATAAATACTCTGGTATTTGTGTACAGTAAGAGATACAGAAGACATACAAAAGAAAGCGGCCGACGAAACCCTAATCTCGTGATCTTGCTCCGCCTCCGTCGCCGCAGCCGATCACCGAAGCCGATCTCGATCTCCTCCAGATCCTCGGTGATAGAAGCCAAGTCCCGCACAGCGTCTCACGTGTCTATCCAGAGATCCTTTGTCTCTTGATTTGAGATAGGGAAATTTTTCCCCGTCCGAATTGATCGAGACGATCGATCCTCGTGTGACCGTTGGTAGACCTTGCCGACTTCGCTAAGAAGATTGGATCTCCAGTACTTTGCTGCTGTGTTCAGTTGTCGCCGCCAACACCGAGAGCCTTGCCGCCGCTTGATGCCGCCGCCGGTCTCGGGGAGATCCTCTCCAAGTAAGATCTAGGGTTGTGGACTCTTCGTTGACTTCAAGAACACGTCATCGAATGAAGAGGGACACCCTATTCTCCTTACGTTATTTGTATTTCTTACAAGCTATTTTCATTTTCTCTTTCATTGTAAAGGACCGATTGGTCTCTAGTTGTAGGGTTGGGTGCAACCCGTGTTGTGGGAGTGTTGACTCCTACGTGTGGAAGGGTTCCTTCCGTTAGTGCAAGGATTGGATTTCAATCCGGTTGGTGAAGTGACCGAGTCGTCCCTGGTTGGGAGATAGGTCGAAGGGGGAAAGTGGACGTACCCAAATCGGGGAACCACTATAAATTGCTTGTGTATTTTTGTGCTGTGTTGTTTTGTTTTCTTGTGCAGGTATAATTTCAATTCCGCTAACACGCTGCAAAGACACCTATTCCCCCCCATAGGTGAAGGTAGTTGACACTAGGTGGACTTTCAAGTTCCCTCTGCTCAAATTTCTGATGCTGCTCCTGCCCTGACTGCTGATCAGTTGAAGTTACAAGAGAAATACATAAAAAGCATTGATGATTTGTATGACAATCCTCAAAGTTCAGAGAGTGATCAATTTCAAACTGATTCAGATGACTCTGCAAATGCTATTGTCAAGAAGAGGAAGGCTAGAAGCAAGGCCATGATGTCAGTCCCCCCAGCTAAGGCAAAGGATTCTAATGACATTCCCTACTACATTCTGCATGACTGCCCCATATCTGAGCCCTGGATGAAGTATTCCAAGAACCAATCAAAGGCTATGAAGAAGAGAAGGAAACTGAATAAGTATGAAAAAGGATCTTCTCAGTATCAGCCTCCTCCTCCTCCTCCTCCAGATTCTGGTTCAGGCTCAGCCCCTCAAGCTCCAGCTTCCAGGCAAAGCTCCTCCTAGTCTTATCAGAAATATTATCAAAGGGGGCAACATCAAAGGGGATATCAATCTAGTAGGGGCCAATATAGAGGTAGCCAGAGAGGGCACAGATTTCATCAATGGGAAGGACAAGGCCATACTGATTCTACTTCAGGTCCTTTCCCTTATAAGCTAAAAGATGCAGTTGTCTCCAGGACTCCTCCTACTGTTTCTGAATCCATCAACAGATATGAACCTCCTGTTTCATTTGAGGATCCTAAGAACAACCCCTTGTCCTGGACAGCTAGAATGAAAGAGTTAGCTGCTCTTGATCAAATAAAAAAGGCCAGAGAGCAAGGCAAGGACACTTCCAACATAACAACTTTATCAGATCAGAGAAAGAAAGAACTGGAGAAATATACATCAAGAAAATTCTTTAATCCAGAAGATTATATGAAGCTGCACCCTGAGGCTGTAGTTCCAAGGCCCAGATCTCAAACTTCCTTAGGTGCAGAAGATGATAGAAGATCCAAGAAAGAAGCCCTCAATCCCAACAGAGAAATTTTGTTTAAAAAGGGAACTGAGAAGTAAATTGTGTAAGCTGAACAATCATCCTCCTTTGGATATTGGCTGACTTCTTATCTATGATCTGCATTGCTGCTACATCTTTTCTTCTGCATTGTTGATTTAGTTTTTGTCTTAAATGTATACTTATTTATTTCCTAATTCTGTCTGTAAATAGTAATCCTAACCCAAATAGGGGGAGATTGTTGGAACACCCTATTACTAATTTGGGTAAGGATCACTATGTTTGTCTTAGGAAACCAGGTTGACCTAGTTGTATAGTTGTAAAGGTCAACATTAGAATGAGTCTAGGGCTTAGAACTTAGGTTTGAAGCTGCCCCCAGGACCATTCCAATGTCAAGGATATAGAGCCAAGTCTAAGGAAACTTTCGTCGAGCTCCGGTCGACGAAACGTCGAACTCGGTTCGACGCTCTTTGAGCTCAACTTGATAAATCGTCGAACTCCGGTCGACGATCTTCGAGTTCAGATTGACGATCTGCTCTCAGACAATTTTGGTTAGTCGTCGATCTTGCATTCTACGTTTTTCTAGCTCAGGTCGACGATCTTTCTTCAGCTATTCTTCAGGTCACTGAGCTCGGTTCGACGATCTTCGAGCTCAGTTCGATGTTTTCTGTCTGCTTGATCTGTTTTTATCTCTGAGCTCAGTTCGACGATAGTAGAGCTCAGATCGACGATTTTTCTGAGAGATCAACGATTTTAAGGATTCAAATGCTGCCAGTCTTTGGAATGTTTTTGAAATCCCTCAGCATTTATGTTAAGGAGATCTGCCAGCCGTTTGTCTTTATTCTGGAGCAAGTTTCAAGGAATTATTCAGGAAATGTTTTATTGGACCTTCCTCTAGAAGACAAGACTCTTTATGGAAGACATTTATGACTGCCAACGACTATCCTTGACAAGAATTTTTCAGAGAATAAGATCCTTCCTTTTTATCTTCAGGAAATATAGAGAGAATATACAACACTCAGAGAACAACAAGAAGAATTAAGCTGTGACAGATAACAAGTGATCATCTTCTGAAGAATCAGAATAACAGTCTTTTTGCTTACAGAAAAGTGATCACAGCCTCATCTCAAGAACTCCAGACACCTCATCTTTCAGCCTTTTTACTGAAACAATCCTTTGCTGGAGATCTAAAGTTCTGAAGGCCTATCACCCTAGAGCAAAGCTTCCATTCCTGAACCTGTCTACAACTCAGGGGGAGCTTTAACAACAAAAGATCCACTAGTCTTCTCTCATTTGATTTGAGAACAGAGAAGACAACTTCACCTCTTTATCTTTTCTTTTTCTGCTGTAAAAGGGTTCTTGAACTCCCTTCAAAAGTTCTGTCTGGTTCTGAGAGCCTTGTCAAAACTCAGTGGTGGCAAGACACCTTATCAAAAAATCCAGTTTTGGTTTTTGAGCACCTTATCAAAAGCTCATTGGTGTCAGGACACCTGATCAACTCATCCTAAGTGGATTCCTACCAAGGGTGGTAGAAGAGTGGATGTACCCAGGTTTTTGGGGAACCACTATATTTCCTTGTGTCTTCTGGGTTGTTTGTGTGATTGTTTTGCTGTGTGCTGTGCTCTTTACTTCTTTGTTTTTAACTCTTCATTAACACTCTACACTATACTATAAATTGAATTTTATATTTGCTGATCAATTTCAACTGTGAAATTAATTTAAATAAACTCTATTCACCCCCCTCTAGAGTTGAGATAGATCTTACCCTCACTTTCAATTGGTATCAGAGCCAGGTTGATTGCTCATACAGGCTAACAACCTGAACCAAAAGATCCTTGATAAGATCAATCTCTTAAGAGGGTTATTTTCTTTATATCTTATATTAGTCAAAGACATGGCACAGAACAAGGATTATGCAAGCACCAGACCTCCAGTGTGCAATCTATCTAAGTTTGCACTCTGGAAGGCAAGGATTAAATTATACATGAACTCTATTGATGAAGATATTTTCAATTCTGTCTTGACAGTTTGTCCAAGTCCACCAGCAAGCTCAAGCACAAATGCTGTTCCACCTCCCTCAGGAATAGATGCAGACATAAAGAAATGGAAAACTGCAGATGCAATGGCCATGAACATCTTAGCTCAGACAATGTCTGATGAGATATTTCAGAAAGTAGCTGACTGCAACTCAGCCAAAGGAATTTGGGACAAGCTCTCTGAAATTGTCTCAGGGTCTGCTGATGAAAGGAAAGACAGGAGATCTCACCTCATAACCTAATATGAGAATTTCAAGAAAGGAGAGACTGAGTCAGTAGAAGATATGTACAACAGATTGAGTCTGATTGTCAATGAGCTAAAGACCTTGGATAAAGAAATCTCATTGACTGAGCTTAATGACAAGATCCTAATATGCTTCCCCAGCACTTGGGATTCAAGAATCTGGCCAATCAAAGATGCCAGAAGTCTAAATGAAATCACTACTGAAGCTATCCTAGGCAAGCTCAAGTCTTATGAGCTGCTCATTAAGAACAGAGAAGAAGAACAGAAGGCTGCCTCACCAGCCTCAAAGAAAGAGAAGTCAATAGCTTTCAAAGCCATTGAGAATCAGCCTGAAGAAAAGCTCACAGGCAATGAGGAGTTTGTCAGCCTACTGGCCAAAAGATTTTACAAACTGGCCAGAAAAGACTTCAGAAAAAGGCCATACAAAGGACATGATAAACCAAGGTATGATAAGTCAAATAATGAAAAAGAAATTATATGCTTTGGCTGCAGGAAACCAGGCAACATTGTGCCTGACTGTCCAGAAAACAAGAACAAGGACAGAAAGGATAGAAGAGAAAGAAGGAAAGAGAAAGACTTCAAAAAGAACAGCTCAGATAAAGCCTCCTCCAGCAAGAACAATCATACAAGGAAGGGCTTTGTTGCTGAGATATGGAGTGAGACAGAAGAGGATTCTGAAACTTCATCCAGCTCCAGTGATGATGAAGATGATGCAGATGAAAAAGAATTTTGCATGATGGCTATCAATGCCTCACAGCAAAACTCTGATGCAGAATCAGATTCAGACTCAGAAACTCAACCAGAAGAAGATCAAGTAATTGACTCTTTTGATTTTAATTCTGAGGACTTTAAAATTGAATTTAAGACATTGTCTTTGGACTTACTAAAATCTGAGAAAGAGATAATCTCTCTCAGAAACAAATTATCTGAATACAGTGTCCTAAACTCAAATAACCTCAAACTCTCTGAGGAGTTAGAATGCTGTAGGGAGGAGATAGCTTCACTGAAAAGTGAACTATCAAAGGCCAAAAAGTTTGAAGAATCCCTAAATGGGAGAAGTATCAGACTGATGGACATTACAAGCACAGTGAACTCTAGATTCAACAGTACACTGGGCTTGGGTGCCTCATCCAGCCAACCTATAATATTAACAACTCCAATCAAATTTGTCTCTGACAAAGGAAAGGGAGTAATAGAGGTAGCTAGGAAGAATGCAGATCTGCTAGAGAAAACTTCAGTTCAACAGATTGCGTCGAGCAGAGCTCGACGATCGTCGAATAGAGCTCAACGATCTAACCCAAGATCGTCGACCTCAGCTCGACGATATCCAAACTCTGAACTTCAATATAATCAATATTCGAACAGAGATCGACGATCTGACTCAAGATCGTCGACCTTAGTCCGACGATCGTCGAACAGAGATCAGGTCTGTGAACATTCCTTCAATTGGCACATCTAGATTCAATCCTAGAAGTCCCACATCCCAAGGCTTTAACCCCTATACTGAATGGATAATACCTCCTAGGAGATATCATCCTGAAGGCTATAAGAGTCAACCTGAGATGTCCTTCATTTCTGAATTCAAAGGATATCAGCCTAGGCCCAAGGTTAACTGGGTCAAAAACAAGTAAGCTGTTCATGTGTAGGTAAAGACCTATTCAGTATCTAACCAACAATGGTATCTGGATAGTGGGTGCTCAAAGCACATGACAGGGAACAGGGAGAACCTATCATCCTTCATAACCAAACTTGGACCCAAAGTGATTTTTAGTGATTCAAATTTTGGCCAAACCAAAGGATATGGTGCTGCTCAGATAGGCTCAGTCACTTTCAAGAAAGTGGCATATGTAGAAGGACTGAAGCACAATCTGATAAGTATCAGTCAGCTATGTGATGAAGGATACAAGGTGACTTTCAACAAATCCCTGTGCAAGATCAAGTCAGAGAATAACACAACTGTGTTAACAGGTAAAAGGACAGGTAACATTTACTTAGTAGATTTTCTTTCATCTAAAGTAGATATCTGTTTATTTAATTCCATATCTAAGCCAAATGTTTTATGGCATAAGAGATTAGGACATCTAAACCTTAGAACCATTGCTAGGCTATCCAAGGACAACCTTGTTAGAGGACTACCTTCTGGCCCCTACAAGAAGGAAGGACTTTGCAAGGCTTGTCAATTAGGCAAGCAAACTAAAAATAGTTTTAAGTCACTTAATAAGAGTGATTCACCTAGGAATTTTGTATCTGTTGCACATGGATCTTTTTGGACCCATCACAGTACAAAGCTTAGGAGGGAAGTCCTATACTTTAGTGGTTGTAGATGACTTCTCAAGATTCACTTGGGTATTCTTTCTGAGGAAGAAGTCTGATAACTTCAAGTGTTTGACAGATTTTCTCAAATGCATTCAGATTGAGTTCAAAACTCACATTGCCCTGATCAGAAGTGATCATAGGACATAGTTTGATTCACTTCTCATGCAAGAGTTCTGTCAAAGTGAAGGGATCAGGCATACTTTCTCAGCTCCTAGAACTCCTCAACAAAATGGGGTAGCTGAAAGGAAAAATAGAACCCTAATTGAATCTGCTACTACATTATTGGCAGATGCTCACCTACCTCTATCCTTTTGGGCTGAGGCAGTGAACACCTCCAACTATGTGCTAAACAGAAGCCTGATACATAAACTAAAGGGCAAGACTCCCTATGAATTGCTCAAAGGGAAGAAACCTAAAATAGCTTATTTTAAAATTTTTGGCTGTACTTGTTATATTCATAATAATGACAAGAAGTATCTAGCAAAATTCCAAGCTAAAGCTGATGAAGGAGTGTTTCTGGGATACTCTATGACCAGCAAGGCATATAGGGTATATAATAAATCTTCTTGTAAAGTTGAAGAATCTGTTCATGTTACTTTTGATGAGACTAACATGTGTTACAAGGGGAAGTCTACTTCTACCATAGAACCTTTGCAGGTACATTCTATTTCAGAAAATATGAACAGATTACAGGTTAAAGAAGAGAACACAACCTCTCAACAAAAGAATGAGAGCAGTGATGATGAAGAAGAAGTTCAACCTCTTGAAGAAAATCATCCTGAAGAGCCAGTTGTTATTCCACAAGAGGAAACAACAACATAGGCTGGTGAACAATCAACACCCCCTGTTGATTTAGTAACAACAAGAGATCATCCAACCACCCAAGTAATTGGAGAGATCTCAGCTAGTGTACAAACTAGAAATTAGGTCAACCAGAACCTGATGCACACTTGCTTCCTATCTCAAGTTGAGCCTCAATCCATTCAAGATGCAGAGCAAGATCCACACTGGATCATTGCAATGCAAGAGGAGTTGCATCAATTTGAAAGGAATAAGGTTTGGGAACTAGTGCCTAAGCCAAAGGATCACTCCATTGTTGGAACAAAGTGGGTGTTCAGAAACAAGCTGGATGACCAAGGAATTATTGTCAGAAACAAGGCAAGGCTAGTTGCCCAAGGCTATTCTCAGCAAGAAGGAATAGACTATGACCAGACCTTTGCACCAGTTGCAAGGTTAGAGGCCATTAGAATATTCCTAGCTTTTGCTTGCTCATAAGGGATTCAAGGTTTACCAGATGGATGTGAAGAGTGCATTTCTCAATGGGGACATCAAAGAGGAAGTCTATGTTAGACAACCTCCAGGTTTTATCTCTCTAACTCACCCTGATTATGTTTTCAAATTGCATAAAGCATTATATGGTCTCAAGCAAGCTCCTAGAGCATGGTATGAGACCCTAGCATGCTTTCTTCTGGAAAATGATTTTGTTAGGGGGAGAGTAGACCAAACTCTTTTTATTAGAACCCATAAGTCCCACACCCTACTAGTACAAATTTATGTAGATGATATCATATTTGGATCTACTGATTCAAACTTGTGCAGAAAGTTTTCCAACCTGATGCATTCCAAATTTGAAATGAGTAGCATGGGTGAGCTCTCCTTCTTCTTAGGATTGCAAGTAAAACAACATGCTGAGGGCATATTTATTTCCCAAACCAAGTATGCTAAAGAATTGGTTAAGAGATTTGGTATGTCTGAGGCATCTTGTATGAAAACACCCATGCCTACCAATGCTGTATTGGATGTGATGAACATGGGAAACCAGTTGATCAGACAACATATAGAGCAATGATTGGATCTCTATTGTACCTTACAGCCAGTAGGCCAGATATAATGTTTGCTACATGTATATGTGCTAGATTCCAAGTTAGCCCTAGAGAGTCACACCTAACTCTAGGTAAAAGGATTCTTAAGTATGTAAAAAGTTGTCCAAATCTAGGACTCTGGTATCCAAAAGACTCAGGATTTGAATTAACTGGATTCTCAGATGCTGATTATGCTGGATGTAGAATAGACAGGAAAAGTACCAGTGGAACATGTCAGTTCCTTGGTGACAGACTTGTCTCCTGGTTTTGTAAGAAGCAAACATCTGTGTCAACCTCAACTGCTGAAGCTGAATATATGGCTGCAGGCAGTTGCTGTTTACAAATATTGTGGATACAAAATCAGCTCATAGACTATGGCTACAACTTAGAGAAGTCTAAAATTTTTTGTGATAATACTAGTGCTATCTCTATAGCACAAAATCCAGTCCTCCATAGTAGGACAAAACATATAGAGATTAGGCATCACTTTCTAAGGGATAATGTAGAGAAAAACAAAATAGAACTTCAATATATCCCTACTGATTTGCAAAGGGGGATATTTTCACCAAGCCCTTGGATGAAAAGAAATACAGTTTCTTCCTAAATCAGTTAGGCATGTTAGATGGAGGAAACCTAAACTAACTCACAAGATTTTTGAAAAGATAAAACAGACCAAGACTAGGCTAAAAAATCAGTTCCTTTTGTGTCTGTAGAATAGGCTTTGTCTCTGAACTGCGCTCGACGTTTTCCCAGAAAACGTCGAACGTAGATCGACGTTTCTCTAAAAATCGTCGACCAGAGATCGACGTCTCCAAAATCGTCGATCTGAGTTCAGCGCCTCCGTTAGCTCCAGGTTTTCTCTCCTTCTGTTCAGAGGCCGTCGAGCGGAGCTCGACGCTTTTCAACATCGTCGAACGGAGATCGACGATATTGACGTCTCTTCAGATTGCCTCTGTAGCCCAAATCGTCGAGCTAAGATCGACGTTCTGTCGAACCGAGCTCCACGATTTTCCGTTTCGCCGTCGAACCCTAATATAAAATCATTTCCGCGGCCGTCGTTCATCTTTGCGCTTTCAAACTCTCTGCAACTTTCTTCGTTTTCCCTCCAAATCTTCTGCGCTTGGTTGTGTTTGGTTCTTTGTTGCAGGTAAAAATGGCTGGCTCCAATGCTGCAATCTCCAAAATGAAATTTGACACCGGATTTGACATCGACATGAACTCATTTGATGGAAGTGATCAGCGCTTCAAGGATATTCTTAATCTATTCAGAGATCAACAGCTATCGCAAATAATGACTATCAGAATGAAGATTGCATCCGATGAGATAAAGGAGTGGTGTTATACAGCGACAGATGAGAACGAGAACTCTGTCGTCGGCTTCATAAAAGGGACTCAGGTACAATTGTCCCCTGCTCTTTTAACTGAAGTTTTTCATCTTAGTTCTAGAGAAGATTCCATAGAGTTATCTGGAGAGGAGTATGAATCCATGCTTGATAGAATGGGTCACAATGCTGTGAACCCTAGCAAACTGCTGAAGAAAAATCTGTCGATAGAATTTCAGTTTTTGGCTGATGTAGTTGGGAAAGTGCTTCTGGCCAAGCACTCAGCCCATGATACCATATCAAGATATCAATTCTGTCTGATGGGAGCTCTGCTTGATAAGAAACATATAGACTGGGGATCAATTTTCTTCAACCTGATTAAGAAAAAGCTGAGTAAGACTGCTGTCAGCTTTGAGAGAATTCTAGGGGTCTATCTGAATTCCAGATGCCCTGAGCTGCTAACCTCTTCTGGGATGTTCATTAATGCATCCAAGAGGCTCTCCTGTGCCCTTTTCAGCAAATGAGACAGGCAGATTGTAAACCCCTCCAGAGCTGCTGCACCACTATCTTCAGGCACCAGGACTGTCTCAGTCACTCCACCTCTGGTCTCTGCCCCAGTAGAAGTGTTGCCTGCTTCTCCTCCTCCTCCAGCTGTCTCCACCCAAGCCACTTCATCCTCACCTCCAATCACCACCATATTGATATCTTCCCCCATTAACATTTCTTCACCAGTTTCAACCCCTCCAGCATCTACCTCAGAGGAATTCCATCCTCTTTTCTCTTATCCAAGCTTCACCTCTCCATCATTTTCCTTGGCAGATGATTCCTTTATGGATGATTCCCCCTCCTCTCCTCCAGAGCCTCCCTCTACCTCCTCATTCCAACAAATGCTCCAAGAAATTCTATCCCAATCATCCTTCACACCTTCTCTTGCCTCACCTATCTTCACCTCAACATCTTCAATCCCCTCCTTTCCCCCTTCAGAGCCATCCATATCCTCATTCTCCATGCCACCAGCTCCAGCAATCATCCTTCCAACAACCTTCTCTCCTACCTCTGCTCAAGCCCCTCTTGAGCATGTAGATTTATCAGCCCTGGCTGACAGGTTATATGAGCTGCTAGCTCCTAAGCTAACCTCATTACTGGAGACCACTCTGGCTCCACTCCTGACCCATGCCAAGGAGCTGTCTTCCAAGCTCTCCTCCTTCTCTCCCTCTCAGGCAATTACCTCTTCTGGGTGCCTTGACTCAGTTAACCCTGAATCCAGGCAGGGGGAGAGGCCTTCTGAAGTAGTGTTTGTGCCTGAGTATGCTCCAGTTTTGGCTCCTACTCCTGCCTTTGCATTGGACCTCCAGAGCTTGCTCTCTGTGTTTGATACAGTTTACCTCAGATCTTTGCCAGTTCCTCATGCTGAAGACTTGTCTAAGGCCATTGTGCCTATTTCTGTCTGTGATCCCAGCCAAATTGAAGCATATGTAAATTCCTGGAAGGCTGCAGATGTTTGTGTTCCATCTCTGATGCTGCTACTAAGGCCATTGTGCCTCTTGTTGTTGAAGCTGCTGCTGCTGTTACTGAGGATACTGAAATGGTTTTTGAAATTGAAGATACATCTGCTACTGAAGAAGTTGCTGCTTACCTAGAAGATCCTGCACCTGCTGTTGTTACTGTGATTACTGCTGCTTTTGCTTCAAAAGTTCCCTCTGCTCAAATTTCTGATGCTGCTCCTGCCCTGACTGCTGATCAGTTGAAGTTACAAGAGAAATACATAAAAAGCATTGATGATTTGTATGACAATCCTCAAAGTTCAGAGAGTGATCAATTTCAAACTGATTCAGATGACTCTGCAAATGCTATTGTCAAGAAGAGGAAGGCCAGAAGCAAGGCCATGATGTCAGTCCCCCCAGCTAAGGCAAAGGATTCTAATGACATTCCCTACTACATTCTGCATGACTGCCCTATATCTGAGCCCTGGATGCAGTATTCCAAGAACCAATCAAAGGCTATGAAGAAGAGAAGGAAACTGAATAAGTATGAAAAAGGATCTTCTCAGTATCAGCCTCCTCCTCCTCCTCCTCCAGATTCTGGTTCAGGCTCAGCCCCTCAAGCTCCAGCTTCCAGGCAAAGCTCCTCCCAGTCTTATCAGAAATATTATCAAAGGGGGAACATCAAAGGGGATATCAATCTAGTAGGGGCCAATATAGAGGTAGCTAGAGAGGGCACAGATTTCATCAAAGGGAAGGACAAGGCCATACTGATTCTACTTCAGCTCCTTTCCCTTATAAGCTAAAAGATACAGTTGTCTCCAGGACTCCTCCTACTGTTTCTGAATCCATCAACAGATATGAACCTCCTGTTTCATTTGAGGATCCTGAGAACAACCCCTTGTCCTGGACAGCTAGAATGAAAGAGTTAGCTGCTCTTGATCAAATAAAAAAGGCCAGAGAGCAAGGCAAGGACACTTCCAACATAACAACTTTATCAGATCAGAGAAAGAAAGAACTGGAGAAATATACATCAAGAAAATTCTTTAATCCAGAAGATTATATGAAGCTGCACCCTGAGGCTGTAGTTCCAAGGCCCAAATCTCAAACTTCCTTAGGTGCAGAAGATGATAGAAGATCCAAGAAAGAAGCCCTCAATCCCAACAGAAAAATTTTGTTTAAAAAGGGAACTGAAAAGTAAATTGTGTAAGCTGAACTGTTGGGTACATTGGAAAATGTGTACCTAATTTGAAGAAGCCCAACCTAGCTCAATGATATACATCAAGGTGTATTTGATGTTTTTTTTAGTTGACATGTGCAGGTGAAGGATTGATAAAGTATGCAGCAAAATTCTAAGTCCAAGTGTCGACACAGAGGAAGTAGTGTCGACACATAGAAGAAAATAGTCGACACATCACTGGGAAAAAGTGTCGACACAAAGGAAGCAGTGTCGACACATAGAAGAAAATAGTCGACACATCACTGGGAAAAAGTGTCGACACAGAGGAAGTAGTGTCGACACATAGCAGTTAGTCTACAACTACACTGGGAAAATGTGTCGACACAGAAGAAGTAAGTCGACACAACACTGGGAAGCAGTGTCGACACAGAAGAAAAGCGTCGACCTCAACAATGGGAAAATGTGTCGACACAGAAGAGTAAAGTCGATCTCAAGTTTGTCGACACCTGAAGGCTAAGTCGACACTTACTAAGTTATGATTCTACAACAACTGTGTCGACACACAGGACTTGTGTCGACACACTGAAGAGTCAAGACCAAGTTATTTTCAGAAGGAGCTATGTCGACTCAAAGGCAACTTAGTCGACATCACTGAAGACTGTGTCGACACCAAAGTCAATTGTGTCGACACAAATAAACAGATGGTCTCGACACTTTCTGACAGACTGTCTCGACAACTTATGGTTCAAGACTAAGGCACAGGACTTGTTTGGAGACTTGACAGCTGAGGATTGCCACCAGTTAACTGAAGCTGTCAGACTTGTCAGAAAACGGTTAGAAACCGGATCAGCCGGTTACCATGAAGAAAGTCTATAAATAGACGGATTCAGAAGGAGAAAGTAACTGTTGGAAAACATTGTTAAAAATCAAAAAGTTGAGAAGGATTACGATCCAATTCATTTCAAGAAAGTGCTAGGCACTTAAGAAGATCTTCTCCGGGAGATCTAAGAAGACTATCTAAGGATATATCAAAGAAGAGTTCTAAATTAGAATTCAGAAGAATCATTCAAAGTGCTGGATAGAGAGAGATCAAGCCAGAATTTGAAGAAGAAGAAAGAAACCACCAGTGGATTCTCAAGAAGCTGTTTGGAAATCAACTCAGCTAAGTTCTTATTCAAGAAACTTTGAAGAAAGCTCAGATACAGTTGATTTCATCAGCTAATCAAGAATTGTCTTGGCCTTTTCTCTCTCAATTTTAGGCAAGACAGTTAGATAATATTTTCCATATTTCTGTAGGATCTGTTTACATAGATCTGAGTTGTAAGCCTATGTTATAAAGGCTGAGTGTAGGAGTGTTGAACTCTGAGTGGTAGGGCTGTTTGCCTGAGTGTAGGAGAAGGATCTTCTCTGAGTTGTAGGCCTTGGGGCAAGGCTGAGGTAGGGCTGTTGTGCCTGAGTTGTAGGATCTATTGATCTGAGATTAGTGGAAGTTTGGCCAAATCTAGCATACTGCTAGATAGGTGAAGGGGGAAAGTGGATGTACCCAGACCTTGGGGAACCACTATAAAATATTGTGCAATCTGTGATGTTTTATTTTCTGTGATTGCTGTGATTCTTTTGTCAGTCATTGAATTGAATTCTGCCTAGAAGTTTTTATAAATAAGCAGAACCTATTCACCCCCCCTCTAGGTGTCTAGGCTGTCTTGAAAGTTAAACTATCAAGTGGTATCAGAGGGAGGTTCCTCAAAAAGGACTTAACAGTCTGAGGTAGATCTGAAAGGCAGATTCAAGATTCAAGAAGATGGGTTCTGGAGAGAATCATAAGGAGCTAGGGTCTATGAAATTACCCATATGCAAGAAGTTAATCTTTGGGATCTGGAAAGAAAGAGTCAGATTGTTTATGGAAGCATCTGACCCAAGGATTTACATCACAGTACAGGAAGGGCCCTTCATTCCAATGAAGATATCTGTTCTTGATGCAAATATCCAAATACCAAAGACTTATTCAGAAATGACCAAGGATGAAATCATCTTGGCAACCATGGACAAAAGGGCACAGAACATCATTATTAGTGCCATAAATGATTCAACATTTCAAAATCTGATTCACTGCAAGACCTCCAAGGAGATGTAGGACACATTGATTGTCTACATGGAGGGATCTGAAGAAGTAAGGCTGGACAGAAAGTCTATGCTAAATCAGGAGTATGAAAGCTTTAGACAAGGAAAATCTGATAGCATAACTGAGTGCTATAAGAAATTCTATAGAATTGTGAATGAGCTAATCTCCTATGGAAGAGTCTTCAGTACCTATGAACTGAATGACAAATTCTTAAGATTCTTATCAAAGGACTCGGATACAAAGATCTGTGCCATAAGAGAAGTGGCTAAATTGGCAGAGATATCTCCTCCAACCCTGTTTGGAAAGTTACTATCCTATGAAATGCAACTTATGGTAAGGAAGGAGGAGGAAAGAAACTCAAGAGGAGAGCATAGAGAAAAGACTGTGGCATTTAATGCTGAAGCCACTAGAAAGAGTAGGAGGAAATCACCATCTCCTCCTAAAGAAGTTGAAGAAGATAGTTCTGAAAATTCAAATAAGGGTTCAGAAAGCTGTGATTCAGATGCAGACTTTGCTGCATTCACAAGGCAATTCCAAAGGTTCTTGAAAAAGAAGCAATGGAAGTCTAGGCCTTCCACATCACAGCAAGTTGATGACTATTATCAGAAGAGAAGGTCATCAAGGAAAGAGAAAAGCAGATCAAAGCCCAGCAAAGCCACTACTTCAAAGATTGTCTGCTATTGTTGCAATAGGCCTGGACATGTAGTGGCTGATTGTCCTGACAAAAGGAAGGAATCTTCAGAAAAGAAGAAGACTTATCAGAAAGGCAAGAAGGAGAAATCCTTTATAGCAAAGAAAGATAAAAGTCTGTCAGACCAGTCAACTTCAGAATCAGGATCTGAAGCTGAAGCATATATTGGACTATATGCTGCATCTGAGGAAGAGGAGTTTATGCAGTTGCTAGACTCCATCAATGAACATCAATGCATGGGTTTGATGACAAGATCAGAAGAGGACATATGCCAGAATCAGTCTGGTCCTAATGAGGTAAACTGTCCTTCCTGTACATCTGTATGTAGTACAAGTGAAGAATCAGCTACATCTGCATCAAGTGATGAAGATGCATCTGGATCTGAAGGAGATGTCTATCAATTGATAGACAAGTATGGGGACTTGTTGCAGGCCCTTAAGAAAAGCAAGAACCTGGTTAAAACACAGGCTCAGGAAATTGCTGAACTAAGGGTAGCAACAACTGAGTTAGAAAAAGTCCTTGATCAAAAATTAAATGAAATTGCCAAGCTGAAGAATATAACTATTATTCAGATGGGCACAATTAATTATACTAATGATCAAGTAAAGAGTCTGGAGGCCAGACTTAGAATTGAAAGGGATTTAGTGGCTAGTTACTCTAAGCCAAAATCTATCTTACCCTTGATAGATGAATTTGTCACTCAGAAGGGTAAAGCTGGATTAGGATTTAAAGGTAACTCCAGGGCTGGCAGATTCAAGAGGAAAGGCAAAGTCCCTATTCAGCCACTAAACCTTTCAGTCCCCATAAAGTTTAGTAAGGAGAAAGTGCCTTTTAACATATATGATCATGAAGACATTCAAGGTCATATTAAGACAAATGTTCTGAAGAACAAGGGTGTTAAGGCAAGCAGGCCTACCTATGGTCATAAACCCAATGGTTTTAAGAAATCAGTAGGTGAAGTTGCAACAGCACCAGCAATGAACAGAAATTCTACTGACAAGGATGTATCTAGATCTAGATACAATAAGTTTGAATGTTGGTGCTGTGGCAAGAGGGGCCATTTTGCATTGGACTGCTGGTATAACACAAGTGTTATAAAGAATAAGAGTCTACCTGTTAGAAGAGGTTATGATAACTTTATTAATGCTAACCTGAACCAAGGACCCAAGACTTACTTGGGTTCTAAGGGTAAGTAATTCTGTATTGCAGGTGAATCCAAGTAACCATGCCCCTATATGGTACTTGGATAGTGGTTGTTCCAGGCACATGACTGGAACAAAGGGGCTGCTGAAGGAGTATTCATCTGTCAAAGATGGACATAAAGTGATCTTTGGTGGATCTGAAAAAGGAGTCATCAAAGGGTTTGGTAACATTTCTTCTAACCTAATTACTATCACCCAAGTGGCCTATGTAAAAGGTTTGAAACATAATCTAATAAGCATAAGCCAGCTGAGTGATCTAGGATATGACATTTCATTTGGTAAGGATGGATGTCATATCAAAAGGTCAAGTGATCAAGAGATCATTTTGACTGGGTATAGGAAGAGAAATGTATATTGCCTTAATTTTGAATGTGAAAATAAGGCTTCCCCCATTTGTCTTGTAGCTGATGACAATGCTTCCCATTGTGTTAAGTGGCACAAGAGATTGGCTCATCTAAACTACAAGACAATTGGCCAACTCATTAGTAAAGAACTAGTGAGGAATGGGCCTCAAGTTAAGTGTATAAAGGAAGGGGTATGCTCAGCTTGTCAAAAGGGCAAACAGACAAAATCCTCATTTCAAAGCCTTGAAAACAAGGATTCTGTGAGGTGCTTATACCTCTTGCATATGGATCTTTTTGGTCCTATGCCAGTTCATAGTGTAGGTAGGAAGGTCTACACTTTTGTGGTTGTAGATGACTATTCTAGATTTACATGGGTGTTCTTTCTAAGACAAAAATCTGAAACCCCAAGTGTACTACTTAATTTTGTAAAGCAAATTCAGAATGAACTGAATAGTACAGTGGTCAAAATCAGAAGTGATCATGGTACTGAGTTTCATTCTAAAGCATAACAAATTTGTGTAAAGACTTTGGGATTTTCCAAGAGTTCTCCTCACCAAGAACACCTCAGCAAAATGGAATTGCTGAAAGAAAGAATAGAACATTAATTGAAGCTGGTAGAACTCTATTGAGTGACACCTCTCTCCCAGAATATTTTTGGGCTGAGGCAGTTAACACTGCTTGTCATGTCATCAATAAGGCTTCTATCACCGAAAGCCACAGAAAGACTCCCTATGAGATTGTGAAAGGCAGAAAACCAAATCTATCCTATTTCAGGATCTTTGGTTGCAAGTGCTATATACTTAACAATGGCAAGTCATATTTGACTAAGTTTGCTGCCAAATCCCAGGATGGGATATTTGTTGGGTACAGCACAAATAGTAAGGCCTATAGAGTCTTCAACTTAACTACTCAAGTGGTTGAAGAATCTGTGCATGTTGTATTTGATGAAACAAGATTAATCAATTGTGAGTTGTCTTGTAGATCAAATGACTCAACAGGTATAAGCAAGAAGATGGACAAGCTCTCCATTGCTGAAGCTTCAAAGGAAGATGGAGCATTGGAAAATGAAGGCTGCTGTCCAGGGGGAGTACAAGAGATAATGGAAACTGATGAAAACCAAGAGGCTCAGCAGAATGAAGAAGCTGGAGATGCTCAACCTGAAGGGAATCTTCCTCCAGCTATAAGATATCTAAGAGATCATCCAACTGATCAGATAATTGGTGATCCAAGACAAGGAGTGCAAACTAGAAGCAGAAATCAAAGCACAGTTTTGCATTCAAGTTTCTTGTCCCAGATGGAACCTAAGAAGTTTGAAGAAGCTATCCAAGACCAGCACTGGATTGATGCTATGCAAGAGGAGCTGAATCAATTTAGAAGATGCAAAGTCTGGGAGCTTGTTCCTAAACCAAGAGGCCACAACATAATTGGCACTAAGTGGATCTATAGGAACAAGCTAGATGAAAGTGGGATAATAGTGAAGAATAAAGCAAGGTTAGTTGCAAAAGGATACAGGCAGGAAGAAGGAATTGACTTTGATCAAACCTTTGCTCCAGTAGCAAGGCTGGAGGCAATCAGAATGTTCCTTGCCTATGCAGCCTACCAAGACTTCAAAGTATACCAGATGGATGTGAAGTCAGCATTTCTGAATGGTGATCTTAAAGAAGAAGTATATGTAGAGCAGCCATCAGGTTTTATAGATCCTCTTAAACCTGATTATGTGTATAAGCTTAGGAAAGCTTTGTATGGGTTAAAACAAGCTCCAAGGGCTTGGTATGAAACCCTGTCTACCTTCCTCATTGAGAATAAATTCTCAAGAGGAAAGATAGACAAAACTCTATTCCTTAGGGAATCCAAAGGAAAGATCATCTTAGTCCAGATCTATGTTGATGACATAATCTTTGGATCTACTGAAAATAACCTTTGTAAAAAGTTTGCCAAACTTATGCAAGGGAAGTTTGAGATGAGCAGTATGGGAGAACTTAAGTTCTTCTTGGGACTCCAAGTAAGACAGACTGAAGATGGATTGTCCATATCCCAGTCTAAGTTCACCAAAGAATTAATTAAGAAGTATGGTATGGAGTTCATCCTCCACCATGAGAACTCCTATGGGAACTAGTATGCCTATATGCAAAGATGAGACAGGTAAACCTGTTGATGAATCATTGTATAGAGGAATAGTTGGGTCTCTTCTATATCTCACTGCTAGTAGACCTGACATTATGTATGCAACATGTGTCTGTGCTAGGTACCAAGCCTGCCCTAAAGAATCTCATTATACTGTAGTCAAAAGGATTCTGAGATATCTAAAGGGCACTCCTACTCTAGGTCTTTGGTACCCTAGGAATAGAGATTTTCTACTAACAGGCTATTCAGATGCAGATTTTGCAGGATGTAGAGAGGATAGAAAGAGTACTACAGGTAATTGTCAATTCCTGGGAGGAAGACTAATATCTTGGAGTAGTAAGAAGCAGACCAGTGTGGCAATTTCCATAGCTGAGTCAAAGTATATTGCTGCTGGAAGCTGCTGTGCACAGCTATTGTGGATGCAGCATCAGCTTAAGGATTATGGTATTCAGGTAAGTAGAACACCCCTTTTATGTGATTCAAAGAGTGCTATTTCTATTGCTAATAATCCAGTTTCTCATAGTAGAACTAAGCATATAGAAATCAAATACCATTTTCTTAGAGAACATGTAGAAAGAGGAGACATCTCATAGGAATTTGTAAAAACAGATTATCAAATAGCAGATGTATTTACTAAGCCTTTAGATGAAACCAAATTCAATAAATTCAAAATTGAATTAGGTATGTTAACCATTGATTAATGTATTAACAAAATCATTAACAATGCAATTGAAGTGGTATATAAGTAAGTAAAGGTAATAACAACATAATCAAGTGTTAAAAAAAGGACACATTGAAGTTACAGAAATTGGCTAAGTAAGAATGTGTCGACACATTCAGTAGTAATGTGTCGACTCAGAGAAATTATGTCGACAAGTCAGAAATATTGTGTCGACACAGAGAATATGTGTCGACACTTGAGAGTTATATTGTCGACTTAACCAGAAATGTAATGTCGACTCAACCAGGAAAATGGTGTCGACACTTACAGAATATGTGTCGACACTTATCCTTAGAGTCGACACAGAATTTCTGTCTATCTAAGGTGTCGACATAACCACTAATTGGTGTCGACACATAGTAGGCTGAAGTAATGTCGAGACAATAGAAGTTTGTATCGACACATTCCGTCTGTGTCGACACATTTTGACTGTTTTTGGCGCCTTTTGAACTTCTTTCAACTGAGGCTATAAATAGGTCAAAAACTCATTCTGTCGACACGCTTCCAAGGTTTTCGAGACTAAAACCCTGTGTCGACAGTCTATCTTTCTCTCTTCTCTCAAGCTTTCTCGACGAACCGATGGCGCCAAGGATTGAAGACAACATTAATGAAGGGTATGAGTTGGTGCGCCAGGCCTTTGCAGAGGCGCCGCCAGATGTTCAAGGAGTTATCACCCTCCTCTCTGAGTCAGGGTTAGAATTTCTCATCTCAGAACCAACAAAAATCTGGAAGAAGGAGGTGCACGAGTTCTTTATCTCTGCATCAGTCCACTCGACTGGCCTCAAGATTAGGTCCACAGTTCAAGGGACTAAGGTGAAGATTAATCAAAGAAGTTTAAGAAAGATCTTTCAATTGCAAGTAGTTGAGAATGAAGAGGAAGTACCTAGTTCTAAAACAAGGGAAGCCCTTCAATGGTGTGGACTGGACTCAGGCTTGAAGATTGGAGCTGCATTCAACAGGAAGGGTATGAATCAGCAAGGGAAGTTCTTATCTGAAATAGTTGGGAAAGTGATCCTCTGCAAGACAGGTGGACATGATAGGATTTCTGCCTATATGTTCAGCCTGATGACCAGGATTGCTTTTACAATTCCTACTGATTGGTCAGGAGTGATCTTTGACAAGATCAAAGAAGGAATCAAGAAGCCTAACATGGCCAGGATCATGAGCCTATACCTAACTGGAATGATTCCTGAAGTGATGCAGCAAGTGCCAGGGACAAAGATTAATCATATGAGAAGAATGGATATGAGACTGTTCTCAAGGTGGGATAGGGTACTGTCCAAGGATGTGCCTGAAGAGAGCAGGCCAGACACCCCTGTGAAATCCCCTACTCAAAACCAAGAACCTAAACAACTACAGGACGACCCACTCAGGACACAGGTTGAAGATCAGCCAGACTCAACTGTTGTCCAGCAAGTGTCAACACCTGCACAAATGCAGGGGGAGCCAGTTTCCACTCCTGCTCAAAAGGTATCTACTCCTGATCAGGTACAAGTATAGGGGAAGCTAATGTATTTTACTATAAAAGACATTGCTCATATTCTTATTAATGCACAGGTTCAGGAAGAGCTAGTGTCCACTCCTCCTCTAGATACTACAAATACTGAAGTACAAGTGCAAGAGGAAGCACAGTTAAACTTATCTCAAGATTTAACTGCTGCAGAAGTTACAGCTCAACTGGAATTTACTCTGGAGGAGTTATTCCCTGATGATGATACTACTACTGATAAAGTAGGAGGTGGACAAGAAATTGAGAAGTCAATAGATATGGACATTGATCAGGAAGCTGAAGTTGAGACACAAGTTGAGGGGGAGCCATTGGCTGTTGAAGCTGAGCAACAGGTCACTGAGACAGATACAATTAATCCTCCTCAAGAGAGAATTCAATTAGATACTTCATCTGAAACTGAAACTGAAGATGCCAGGATGGCAAAGAAAAGAAAACTTGTTGTATTTAAGAGAAGAAGCAAGAATTATAAGCAGGCTTTACAGACAACACCTCTACAGGTATCTCCAGCTTTTGATTATAACAAATTTATGGTAGATCTACAGGTAAAATTGGATGAACAAAGGATGGCTCTGGAAAAGTATGTTGATGAAAATAGCAAGTCACTTCAGTTTGACTTAGCTCAGGATATAAAGTCCATCCAGTTTCAAGTCAACATGCATAAAAAGGAAATGACAGATTGCTTCCACAAGGGTGGCAATGCTGTGGTTTATCTAGCTAAACAACAGGAGGCTATTACTACAAAGGTGGATGACATTGCTTTGAAGCAAAGCTATGTTTTGGAAAACCAGCTAAGAATGAATGATAATTTAACTGAATCTCATAATGAGATCATTGAGGAAGTAAAGAAGATTGGTCCAGGTCTGCCTGCAGATAGAGCCAAAGAAAGGGACGAATTTGATAAGAATTTTCAAGCTGCCATTGCTTCTGTTAAGACTGCCATCTCAACCTCTCAAAAAGAAATATCTGAAAAGCTTAACAAGTTAAAACCATTTTTTAAAGACGGTGTGAATTATTTGGATGGCCAAATTAGATTTCAAAAGGAAGATCTAAGAGATCATGTATCTAGAGAAGCCATAAAGGGGGAGAGGATGCTAATTCATGCAGGCTCAGAGCACTCCAAATGGGTGACCAATAGTATCCGAGCCACTTTGGGATATCCCCCATTGTGTGATGATGCTATGGTGGCTGAATCAGGAATACAATCAAATCTACTTGAAGGCAATCAACCTGAGGTTGCCCAAGTCATTTACCCCCCTCTAGATTTTGACATGATTGATCAGAAGGTTCAAGGAATGTATAGTCCTCCAAAGGAGGTTACTAATATTGTCATTGGGAAGGTTGATAAGCCTGAGGCTACTCTGAAAGAACAGCAAGAAGCTCTATTAGCAAAGAAAAGATTCAGAGAGCAGGCTGTACTTAAGCCAGATTATGAGCAGTGGAGTCCTACTTCAAGGAACATAATACTCACTGCATGGAAAGCTGTACAAGATAAAGTTCATGAGAGAGGGAAGTGGTACAATGAGATAGAATGGCAGAAATATGAGGCAAGACAGGAAGCAATAGTCCAATTTAGAAGGAAAGCTAAGCTGGGGAGGCTGCCATCTGATGCTAAGGAGCCAAGCAAGTACTTTCCAAAGCCTTTTCACTACTTTGAAAGGCAAAGGATCAAGGAAGAAGCTCAGAAGAAAGCTGATCTAAAAGGAAAGAAGATAGCTGAAGAATCAGAAGCTCCTGTGACAGCTACAATTCAATCTGGAAAAGGGATTATCATTAAAGAGCCTGGTCAATCCTGATTATGTTTTTTAATTCCTTCATAGTGTTTTGTAATGTTGTGATGTAATCATTAAATGAAAAACAATGTAATCAAACATTACCCAGTTATAAACAAAATGTTGTTTGGCATATTATAATGTGCATTCTGTGATGGATTATTTTGTTTATGTTTTGTTTATATTAAGTATTCCTGTCATATCATATATCATCATTTAGTACTGTTTATAAATGGTGTATATCATTGGCTAGAAGGGTTATGACTTCTCCAAATAGGGGGAGATTGTTGGGTACATTGGAAAATGTGTACCTAATTTGAAGAAGCCCAACCTAGCTCAATGATATACATCAAGGTGTATTTGATGTTTTTTTTAGTTGACATGTGCAGGTGAAGGATTGATAAAGTATGCAGCAAAATTCTAAGTCCAAGTGTCGACATAGAGGAAGCAGTGTCGACACATAGAAGAAAATAGTCGACACATCACTGGGAAAAAGTGTCGACACAAAGGAAGCAGTGTCGACACATAGAAGAAAATAGTCGACACATCACTGGGAAAAAGTGTCGACACATAGCAGTTAGTCTACAACTACACTGGGAAAATGTTTTGACACAGAAGAAGTAAGTCGACACAACACTGGGTAGCAGTGTCGACACAGAAGAAAAGCGTCGACCTCAACATTGGGAAAATGTGTCGACACAGAAGAGTAAAGTCGATCTCAAGTTTGTCGACACCTGAAGGCTAAGTCGACACTTACTAAGTTATGATTCTACAACAACTGTGTCGACACACAGGACTTGTGTCGACACACTGAAGAGTCAAGACCAAGTTATTTTCAGAAGGAGCTGTGTCGACTCAAAGGCAACTTAGTCGACATCACTGAAGACTGTGTCGACACCAAAGTCAATTGTGTCGACACAAATAAACAGATGGTCTCGACACTTTCTGACAGACTGTCTCGACAACTTATGGTTCAAGACTAAGGCACAGGACTTGTTTGGAGACTTGACAGCTGAGGATTGCCACCAGTTAACTGAAGCTGTCAGACTTGTCAGAAAACGGTTAGAAACCGGATCAGCCGGTTACCATGAAGAAAGTCTATAAATAGACGGATTCAGAAGGAGAAAGTAACTGTTGGAAAACATTGTTGAGAATCAAAAAGTTGAGAAGGATTACGATCCAATTCATTTCAAGAAAGTGCTAGGCACTTAAGAAGATCTTCTCCGGGAGATCTAAGAAGACTATCTAAGGATAGATCAAAGAAGAGTTCTAAATTAGAATTCAGAAGAATCATTCAAAGTGCTGGATAGAGAGAGATCAAGCCAGAATTTGAAGAAGAAGAAAGAAACCACCAGTGGATTCTCAAGAAGCTGTTTGGAAATCAACTCAGCTAAGTTCTTATTCAAGAAGCTTTGAAGAAAGCTCAGATACAGTTGATTTCATCAGCTGATCAAGAATTGTCTTGGCCTTTTCTCTCTCAATTTTAGGCAAGACAGTTAGATAATATTTTCCATATTTCTGTAGGATCTGTTTACACAGATCTGAGTTGTAAGCCTATGTTATAAAGGCTGAGTGTAGGAGTGTTGAACTCTGAGTGGTAGGGCTGTTTGCCTGAGTGTAGGAGAAGGATCTTCTCTGAGTTGTAGGCCTTGGGGCAAGGCTGAGGTAGGGCTGTTGTGCCTGAGTTGTAGGATCTATTGATCTGAGATTAGTGGAAGTTTGGCCAAATCTAGCATACTGCTAGATAGGTGAAGGGGGAAAGTGGATGTACCCAGACCTTGGGGAACCACTATAAAATATTGTGCAATCTGTGATGTTTTATTTTCTGTGATTGCTGTGATTCTTTTGTCAGTCATTGAATTGAATTCTGCCTAGAAGTTTTTATAAATAAGCAGAACCTATTCACCCCCCCCTCTAGGTGTCTAGGCTGTCTTGAAAGTTAAACTATCATGAACAATCATCCTCCTTTGGATATTTGCTGACTTCTTATCTATGATCTGCATTGCTGCTACATCTTTTCTTCTGCATTGTTGATTTAGTTTCTGTCTTAAATGTATACTTATTTATTTCCTAATTCTGTCTGTAAATTGTAATCCTAACCCAAATAGGGGGAGATTGTTGGAACACCCTATTACTAATTTGGATAAGGATCACTATGTTTGTCTTAGGAAACCAGGTTGACCTAGTTGTATAGTTGTAAAGGTCAACATTAGAATGAGTCTAGGGCTAAGAACTTAGGTTTGAAGCTGCCCCCAGGACCATTCCAATGTCAAGGATATAGAGCCAAGTCTAAGGAAACTTTCGTCGAGCTCCGGTCGACGAAACGTCGAACTCGGTTCGACGCTCTCTGAGCTCAACTTGATAAATCGTCGAACTCTGGTCGACGATCTTCGAGTTCAGATCGACGATCTGCTCTCAGACAATTTTGGTTAGTCGTCGATCTTGCATTCTATGTTTTTCTAGCTCAGGTCGACGATCTTTCTTCAGCTATTCTTCAGGTCGCTGAGCTCGGTTCGACGATCTTCGAGCTCAGTTCGACGTTTTCTGTCTGCTTGATCTGTTTCTATCTCTGAGCTCAGTTCGACGATAGTAGAGCTCAGATCGACGATTTTTCTGAGAGATCAACAATTTTAAGGATTCAAATGCTGCCAGTCTTTGGAATGTTTTTGAAATCCCTCAGCATTTATGTTAAGGAGATCTTCCAGCCATTTGTCTTTATTCTGGAGCAAGTTTCAAGGAATTATTCAGGAAATGTTTTATTGGACCTTCCTCTAGAAGACAAGACTCTTTATGGAAGACATTTATGACTGCCAACGGCTATCCTTGACAAGAATTTTTCAGAGAATAAGATCCTTCCTTTTTATCTTCAGGAAATATAGAGAGAATATACAACACTCAGAGAACAACAAGAAGAATTAAGTTGTGACCGATAACAAGTGATCATCTTCTGAAGAATCAGAATAACAGTCTTTTTGCTTACAGAAAAGTGATCACATCCTCATCTCAAGAACTCCAGACACCTCATCTTTCAGCCTTTTTGCTGAAACAATCCTTTGCTGGAGATCTAAAGTTCTGAAGGCCTATCACCCTAGAGCAAAGCTTCCATTCCTGAACCTGTCTACAACTCAGGGGGAGCTTTAACAACAAAAGATCCACTAGTCTTCTCTCATTTGATTTGAGAACAGAGAAGACAACTTCACCTCTTTATCTTTTCTTTTTCTGCTGTAAAAGGGTTCTTGAACTCCCTTCAAAAGTTCTGTCTGGTTCTGAGAGCCTTGTCAAAACTCAGTGGTGGCAAGACACCTTATCAAAAAATCCAGTTTTGGTTTTTGAGCACCTTATCAAAAGCTCATTGGTGTCAGGACACCTGATCAACTCATCCTGAGTGGATTCCTACCAAGGGTGGTAGAAGAGTGGATGTACCCAGGTTTTTGGGGAACCACTATATTTCCTTGTGTCTTCTGGGTTGTTTGTGTGATTGTTTTGCTGTGTGCTGTGCTCTTTACTTCTTTGTTTTTAACTCTTCATTAACACTCTACACTATACTATAAATTGAATTTTATATTTGCTGATCAATTTCAACTGTGAAATTAATTTAAATAAACTCTATTCACCACCCTCTAGAGTTGAGATAGATCTTACCCTCACTTTCAAATAAGCATATGAGTGAAGGTTATTCTTCTAGTAGGCTTTCTTTGCTTGCCCTGAATGGTATTTTTAGCTGTCTTCTTTGTAGATGACATACTATTTATATCATCAGAACTAGCCAAGTTAGGCTTATTAGTAGACTAACCCTTGGTCTGAGTCCTTGCTGGATGGGCTTGAGTGAAAGCCACTGCCTTGCCCTTGTGAGTTGGGGCTGAGGCACCAAATATAAATGGTCCATTATGGGCCATTTATACTTTTTCATGTGGAGCCATAAAGGCATTCATTCCCCTATCCTTTCTTCTCCCATTGTAAGATACACTTGTATTCTTACAAGAAGAATTCCCATTGTTATAGTGACCAAACATGCAGTCTTGGTCATACCTATGAGAAGAGAGAATTACCTTATGAAAGGTTGACTGTGGCACTACAGGGGCTTTGCCTTTCCCTTTGGAAAGATAAACTCTTCTGCTTCCCTTGACTGCTAACTTCTTCTTACCCTTTTGGGAGGAGAAGGAATTTATCAAGGGCAGCACAGCTTTAGGCTTGCTGAATTCAGCCATAGCCCTTCTCTCCTTTAGGAGTTCCCCTTCAAGATCCACAATGATCTTGTCCTTCTGCCTTATGGTCTCAATTTAGATGATTGAGATGGTCTTCAGTTGGCTGACTTCCCTCACTTTTTGATCCAGCAAAGATGCTGTCTTAGATTGCTGGGCAGCAACTAGCTGAAGAGAAATAATCTCCTCAGCCAGCATCTTGGCCAAATTCTTGCTTTTTCTCAAAGCATCCAAGATTTGACCATTCTTGTCAATTAATTGATTGACATCTACCTCAAATTCAGAGCTAGCTTCATCACTAGGTGAGGATGCATTAGAGTCTTGACTGGTCTCATACTCAGACAGAGAAGCAGAATTAGGCAATGAATGTACCTTGCTCTGACCAGGCTGATCCTTGCTGCCCTCTTCATCTGTCATTGCCATCAACCCTTTGTAGCCGTGGACATCTTCATCCACCACAGTATCACTTTCTGAGTGTGATAGAGGGGCACTAATCTTTATCCTAATATTTGGTTGGTTTTCATCTTCATCTGCAATACCAATAAGTAGCCCAATAAAGGCTTCTTATTCTTCAGACTCTGAACCACTGTCAGAAGGACTAACTTTATTTGTCCCTTCTATGTAGCTAGTGAGAGAGTCCTATATTTCTTTAGCTGTCCTGCAGTGGACAAGCATCTGGAAGGTGGAGTCATCTATGACACTTACCATGATGTGTTGTGCCATCTTGTCCATAGATGCAAGATTGATTTCATCTTCAGACATCTCTGCATAACTCTTTGGGGTCTGGATGCTTGCATCTGATATAGAGACCCTCATGGGAATGAAGGGTCCTTATAGAATTGAAGCCAAGACTCTAGGATCACTGGCTTCCATAATCTGCCTGATCCTTTCTCTCCATATCCCAAAGTTCTCATTGCTGCAGACTTGAAGCTCCATTTAACACCACTACTTATGGTTCTCTTTTGAACCAACCAATGCAACCCATTTAGCTATCCTTAGAGGTCTACTCAGACTGTTAAGTCCTTTTTGAGTAACCTCCCTCTAATACCACTTGAAAGTCTATGTTTCAAGGATAACTAAATCACCTAGAGGGGGGGGGGGGGTGAATAGGTCTTTGAACTTTCTTTGATCTTTTTGCTGTTTACTAATTAAATGTTCTAGAGATTGTCCTTAATACCTGCAATATATGATAAGAACAAGAAACACAGCACTGCACACAAGTATTTATAGTGGTTCCCCAATTGGGTACATACACTTTTCCTCCCACCTATCCAACTAACTTGTTGGACTAGGCACAAAATCCTCCAAACTGCTCCTAAGAGCTTATACTTCAGGCCCTCAGCCTTACACATAGATTTTCTATAGAATCCAAACTCAGAACCACAAAGGTTCCTACCTCAGATCCATGCAGTGCTCCTATAGCTCAGTGGTCCACTGACCACCTACCTCAGCCTTATTTCTAAGGCCTACAACTCAGGCTTCTCAGCCTTACAACTTCAGGCATACAACCCTACTCTCAGAGTGCTGCAACACTCCTACACTCAGTACCAATCCAGGTACCTACCTTAGTGCCCTTCCAGGTACCTACAGGTCAACCTCCTCTAAGGCCTACAACTCAATGACACACTTGTCACCTACAACTCAGTGACTCTCCAGTCACCTACCTCAGGCTGTTAAGCCATACACTCAGGCTGGGAGGACAACCCTACCTAAGATCCATAAAGGATCCTACCACAGAGAGAAACACTCTCCTACCTCAGGCTATTAAGCCTTTCGATAGCTTAGATCCACACTAGGATCCTACCTCAGTACCCCAGCTGGGCACTTACAGCTTAGTGACTAGATAGTCACCTATAACTCAGGCCAAAAGGCCCTACAGCTCAGATTCAGGTAAACTGAATCCTATAGGATGAAGGTGGGTTGATGGATATTCTTGACACAAGAGATATTTCTCTGTGTCAAGCTTCTTGACTTAGATTAACTCAGCCCAACAATGACTACAGGAGTTTTTCTCCTGAGTCTACCTTTACTGAACTAAGATCTACTTAGCCCTAACTACTTCCACAACAATAAGTAATTACTTATGCTGGAAGTTACTTGCAGTGCAATGTTCTGCCACTTCCTGAACTAAGACAGAGGCTCAGCCCTAACTACCTCTTCATAGCACCAGGGATTTTTCTTCTGGTCAGTGAAGTTATAACAAAAAACTGCTGCAACCTGAGCTGAGAAAATCTCAGCTCAACTTTGCAGAATAGAATAGATCTGCCACTTGCTCTTTTCCTGGGCTGAGGTGATTCAACCCTAGCTTTGAATCCTAAGGTGGTCCCCTAAGTCTTCCTTCATCTTCTTCAAGCTTTCTTCTCTACACAGCTTCCAGATAAAGATCTTTTGGTGCTTGTATTGCTGGAACTGTGAAGAACTTGCAGCAAGGGTCGGCCCTTGCTTGCTACCTTTTCCCTCAAAGAAATGCTCTTGACTTGCTTGCTGGTGAAGCTGAAGATCACACCAACTATCTTGCTGTTTAAGGTCTTGATTGCAACAACTAACTTGCTCTGTGTCTTGTACACTTGAGCTTCCTGTTCTTCAGGTCCCAAATAATGGCGGAGAAGAAGAACTATCTCTTCAATTGTTTTCTCTGACCCGGGTGTTCTTTCTCTGTCACGCCTCTTTTCTTTTATTGATTTTGACCCAATGAATCTTTGAGCAGTGGGCCCCACATAATTAATGACCTGCAACAACTTGCTTTAATGCCAAATGACGTACAATAGGTCTGCGACAACATTTGTCGCATACTGTAGCCATCCCACCACTAATTTTAATTATGTTGACTTGTTGACTTGGTGACGTCATCAGCTGTGGACTCATCCAAAAATCAAACACCATTAGCATAGGCATTGAGTGAGTAAGCATCACTCAATTCAAAAACACTTAGACATATTTACTGTCTCATGGAGTTGAGTGAGTAGCCTTCACTCAACACCAAACTACTTAGAATAATAATCTGTTTCTAGGCGTTGAGTGATTCAGCTTCACTCAACGCCAACTTTCTTTATTAGCTATCTGATGCTTGGCGTTGAGTGTGTGAGCATCACTCAACGCCAAACTCCTTAAACAAAATTCTATATTTACTAAGCGTCGACAGCGTTGAGTGAGCAACCTCCACTCAATGCTTTTTGCCTTAGCCATTTTTCTGCTTAACTTATCTCAGCGCTTTCTTCTTAACAGCCAAGACAAGTTTCTATCTCAACGCTTTTTCTTAGCGGTCTCAGCGCTTTTCTTCTTAGCGGTCTCAATGCTTTTTTATCTTAATCAGTTTTTCTGGCTTTAACTGCGTTCAACGATCTGTGAGCTGAGCTCGATGACTCTAATCTTCTCAGTGGTCTCAGCGCTTTCTTATCTGCTATCTTAGCTCTCTTAGTGCTTTTTGCCTTAGCCAATTTTTTTGGCTTTAGCTCGACATGTGTTGAGCTGAGCTCGATGATCTATAAGCTGAGCTCGACGAACTGCAAGCTGAGCTTGACGAACTCTGAACTCAGTTCGATGAAATCCTGAACTGAGTTCTACTCACTGCCTTTTGCTATATGGCGTTGAGTGTGTCTTCATCACTCAACGCCCATGGACTTAGACATATTTCTGTCAGCCCATAACATAGGTAAGAGTTTACCTGACTTGGACACTTAGGAAACCTCTTGCCTTTCCAACATCTTTACTTTATGACCACTTGTCACATCACTTAGACAACCTATCTTTCTAGCATCTTCACTTTGTGACCACTTGCCACATTGTCCAACAAAACCCAATAGTCCAAACAAAAACCAGCAGGTGTAATGATTCACAAGCCGACACTGAGTTGGTGGTCCTTTATCCACTACCAACCCCAGCCACGAATAAACTTCCAAAAGTACTGATAACAAAAGAAAAACCCAAGACTTAGTATTAAATTTCCATAACGACACAAAGTAAGAAAGGTTAAGAAAATCTATAAAGGTATACTCGAAGAATTGGAGTTCATCTGACAAAAAAATTCTAAGTCCACACCGATTCATCGAGAATACTCGATGAATTCAAAGTCACTCAATGCTTTTCTTCTCCATTGAACACCTTTTGATTCCACTCAATGCTTTTGACTCCAAGACTTGTTCACTCGATGCCTAACTAGAATCACTCGACGCCTAGCTGGAATCACTCAATGCCAAAGGCAACACTCAATGAATTTGACTCCAAGACTGATTCACTCGATGCCTAATTGGAATCACTCGACACACTCGACTCGAAGACAATATCACTAAACGAACTCAATGCCAAAGTATAATCACTCTGAAAGTGAGGGTAAGATCTATCTTAACTCTAGAGGGGGGGGGTGTATAGAGTATTTTAAAGTAAATTTACAATTTTAAAATTGCACAGCAGTAAAGGCTTAATTTATGTATAGGTGTAAGGTGCTTTGATGTAGAAATAAAACTAAAGCAGTAAAATAAAAACCACAACACACAGCAAAGAATATGCACAAGAAACCAAAAGACACAAGGAACTATAGTTGTTCCCAAAAAACCTAGGTACATCCACTCTTCTACCACCCTTGGTAGGAATCCACTGCATGATAAGTTGATCAGGTGTCCTGGGCACCATTGAGCTTTTGATAAGGTGCTCAAAAACCAAACTAGATTTTTTGATCTGGTGTCTTGCCACCACTGAGTTTTGACAAGGCTCTCAGAACCAGATTCAAGACTTTTGAAGGGAGTTTTGATAACCCTTTTACAGCAGGAAAAGAAAAAGGAAGAGGTGAAGTTGTCTTCTCTGTCTCAATCACTGAGAGAAGACTTAGTGGATTGATTGTGTTGTCAAAGCTCCCCCTGAGATGTAGATGGTTCAGAGATGAGAGCTTTGCTAGGGTGATAGGTCTTCAGAAGCTTCAGATCTCCAGCAGAAGATGGTTTTAGCGGCTGAAATATGAATTGTCTGGAGTCCTTGATGTTGAAGCTATGATCACTTTTCAGTATGCCAATATTCAACTAATTCTCTAGGATTGATCACTTGATTTTTCTGAATTGATCTCACTATCCTGTGAATCTGTACTGAGAATTTCTTTTTCTCCTGTTGTAGATTGTCTATACTTTTGTAGTATCTTGTTGTATTGTATATCAGACTAGAGAAGAAAGATGTTTTATTCTCTGAAGATCCTCTGTCCAAGATAACCGTTAGCAGTCAATAAATGTCTTCCATAAATATTTTGTCTTCTGGAGGAAAGTCCAATAAACATTCTCTGATAAATCCCTTGAAACTTGCTCCAGAATAAATGAAAACAGCTAGCAGATCTCTTGAAATAAATGCTGAGAGAATTTGAAAAACATTCCAAAAGCTGACTGAATTTGAATCCTCAAAGTCGTCGATCTCTCAGAAAAACGTCGAACTGAGCTCTACGATCGTCGACCTGAGCTCAGAGATTGGATTGAACATCAGATAGAAAACGTCGACCTGAGCTCGAAGATTGTCGATCGGAGCTCAGCGACCTGAAGAATATGCTGGAGGCAGATCGTCGATCTGAGCTCGAAGATCGTCGACCGAAGTTCGACGACTTAGCAGAGTTGAGCTCAGAGAGCGTCGAACGGAGTTCGACGTTTCGTCGACCTGAGCTCGACGAATACTGTCTTTGCCTCAGCTCTAAGTCTTGAACAATGAATGGTCCTAGGGGCAGCTTCAAACTAAGTTCTAAGCCCTAGACTCATTCTAACTTGACCTTTTCAACTATACATCTAGGTCAAACTGATTTCCTAAAAACATAGTGATCCTTGCCCAAATTAGTAATAGGGTGTTCCAACAATCTCCCCCTATTTGGGTTAGGATTACTATTTACAGAACTCAGTAATAAATACAAAATCAACATACAGAAAAACAAAAATCTAACACAATAGACCAGATCATTCAACATAGCAGCAATCAGATGGAATATCAGCAAATGTTCAAAATGAGTATACTGTCTGCTTACAGATGTCATTTCTTTTCACTTCCCTTCTTAAATAAGATTTCCCTGTTGAGATTTAGAGCTTCTTTCTTTGAGCTTCTATCATCATCTGCACCTAAGGAGGTTTGAGATCTTGGCCTGGGAACCACAGCCTCAGGATGCAGTTTCATGTAGTCTACTGGGTCAAAGAATTTCCTTGATGCATAGCTTTCCAGTTCTGCCTTTCTTTGATCTGACAAGGTAGTAATGTTGGAAGTGTCTTTCCCTTGTTCTCCGGCCTTCTTCAACTGATCTAAGGCAGCAAGTTCTTTCATCCTAGCAGTCCATGATAATGGATTGTTATCTGGATCTTCAAAAGGAACTGCAGGCTCATATCTGTTGACAGTTTCTGAAGCAGTAGGAGTTCTTGTATCAACAGTTTCTCTGAGTTTATAAGGGAAAGGACATTGAGTTGAGTCCATGTGTCTTTGTCCTTCCCTTGCTTGAAAACTGTGTTCTCTTTGATTTCCTCTATATTATCCCCTTCTGGACTGATAACCCCTTTGATATTGCCCTCTGGGATGATATCTTTGTGAAGATTGGGAGGGGCTTTGCTTTGGAGCAGAGGTTAGAGAAGCTGAGCCTCCACCTGATCCTGAATCTGGAGGAGGAGGAGGAGGCTGAAACTGGGATGAACCTTTCTCATACTTATCAAACTTTCTTTTCTTCTTCATGGCCTTTAGTTGGTTTTTAGAATATTGCATCCATGGTTAAGTTATCTGGCAATCATGCAAAATATAGTAGGGTATATCATTAGCATCCTTGGCCTTAGCAGGAGGGACCTTCATCATGGCCTTGCTTCTAGCCTTCCTTTTCTTTGCAATGGTACAAGAAGAGTCATCAGAGTAAGTGTGAAACTGATCACTTTCTGAGCTCTGGGGTCTATCATACAGATCATCAATTCTTTTGATGTACTTCTCTTGTTGTTTCAGTTGTTCAGGAGTCAGAGCAGGAGCAGCAGCAGCAGCAGAAACACAACTTATTGAAGCAGCAATAGGAGCAGAAGTAATTGGAGCAGCAGTTTCAGGTTCTTCCAGATAAGTAGCAAGTTTGTCAACAGCAGCAGCATCAGCAACAACAGACAGCATTTCAATATCAGAAGATCCAATAGATGTAATAGCAGTAGCAGCAGCAGCAGTAAAAATAGAAGCAACAACATCCTCAGCCTTGAAAGAGTTGACATATGATGTAATAAGTCTGGGATCACATTCTAAAATAGGCACAATGGCCTTAGTAAGGTCTTGAACTTGTTGAACTGGTAGAGAATTGAAGTACACAGTATCAAAAACTGACAACAGGCTCTGAAGATCCACTGCAAATACTGGAGCAGGTTCTGAAACTTCAGCAGCCTCAGGCAAATCCAGAGCTTCATTAGGCATCTCCCCCTGCCTGGATTCAGTGAAAACTGGATCAAGGCACCCAGAGGAAGGGATTGCCTGAGAGGAGAGGAAGGGATATAGCCTGGTAGACAGCTCCTGAACATTTTTTAGAAGTGGAGCCAAGGTGGTCTCCAGCAATGAGGTTAGCCTGGGGGCTAGCAGCTCATACAACCTGTCTGCCAAAGCTGAAAGATCTACATGCTCAAGAGGGGCTTGAGTAGAGGTAGGAGTTGATGTAGCTGGAATGATGTTGGCTGGAACTGATGGAATGGATGGTGTGGAGGTAGGAGGTATAGGGATGGATGGCTCAGTAGTAGGAATTGTTGAGATTGACGTTACTGGAGTGGAGATGGATGATATGGGAGAGGAAAAGGATGGGGTGAAGGATGATTGAGAGAGTATGTCCTGTAGAAGTTGTTGGTAGGAAGATGTAGATGGAATCTCAGGAGGAGTGGGAGGAGAATCATCCATGAAGGAGTCATCCAGAAGATGAAATGATGGAGTGGTGACAGGTGGATAGTAGTACAGAGGGTGGAATGGTTCTGAGGTAGTGGCTGGAGGAGGTGAAATAGGTGATGAGATTGTAATGGGGGGAAGATATGGCTATGGTTGAGATGAGTGGTGAGGTTGATATGACTGGTGTGGTTGATGTGGAGACTGAGGCAGAGACAACTGGAGGAGGAGGAGAAGCAGGCAAATCTTCTGCTGGGGCAGAGACCTGAGGAGGAGTGACTGAGGCAGTCCTTGTCCCTGAAGCAGATGCTGCTGCAACAGCCCTATTGGGGTTGATAATCTGCATGTCCCACCAACTGAAAAGGGCACAGGTGAGCCTTTTGGATGCATTGATGTGCATCCCACTTGAAACCAGTAGATCAGGGCACCTGTAATGTAGGTAAACCCCTATAATCCTCCCCAAACTGACACAACTTTTGCTAATTTTCTTCTTGATCAAATTAAAGAAGATAGATCCCCAATCCAGATGTTTCTTATCAACTAAAGCTCCCATTAAGCATAACTGATACCTTGAGATTATATCATGAGTTGAGTGCTTTGCCAGAAGCACTTTCCCAACAACATCAGCCAATAATTGAAATTCAATTGATAAATTCTTTTTCAGCAGTTTATTAGGGTTCACAGCAGAGTGACCCATTCGATCTAACAACGAATCATATTCCTCTCCAGACAAATCAATGGAGTCATTCCCAGTACTTAATGCGAATACTTCTGTCAAAAGAGCGGGGGACATTGGTACCTGAGTTCCATTGATGGTGCCAACTATATAATTTTCATTCTCATTGGTGTCAGTAAAAACCCATTCTTTTACTTCATCTGCTGCAATCTTTATTCTGGTGGTCATCAACTGAACTAACTGCTGTTCGCGGAAAAGATTCAGAATATCTTTGAACCGCTGATCGCTGCCATCGAAGGAGTTCATATCTATGTCAAAACCTGTATCAAATTTCATTTTGGAAATAGCGGCGACCGACACTGCCATCTGTACCTGCAAAGATTCAACAAACACGACCAAGTGTAGAGAGTTTGGAGGGAAAGAGAAAAATTTGCAGAGTATGAAAGCATAAACGACGAACGGCGGCCGAAAAATGATTTTATATTAGGGTTCGACGAGAAAAAGGAAGGATCGTCGATCTCCGTTCGACGATCAAGACTCCTAAGGGAAGCGGAAAGGTCTTTAACATCGTAGATCTCAGTTCGACGATCTAGAGAACACCGAGCTCAGTTCGACGATCGAAGGCCTGAAAGAAATAGTATACAACTATCTGACAAGCTCTGAACTCCGGTCGACGTTTTAGGAAAACGTCGATCTCCGTTCAACGATTTTCGGGAAACCGTCGATCGACGTTCGACGATTTCTGGGGAAAACGTCGAGCGCAGTTCAGAGACAGAAACTATCCTCCAGACACAAAAAGAAATGAGTTTTTAGCCTAATCTTGGTCTGTTTTTAGCTTTTCAAAATCTTGTAATTTATTTTAGGCTTCCTCCATCTAACATGCCTAACTTATTGAGGAAGAAGTTGTGTTTCTTTTCATCCAAAGGCTTGGTGAAAATATCTCCCCTTTACAAATCAGTTGGGATATATTGAAGTTCAATTTTATTTTTCTCAACATTATCCCTTAGAAAATGATGCCTAATTTCTATGTGTTTTGTCCTACTATGGAGGACTGGATTTTGTGCAATGGAAATAGCACTGGTGTTGTCACAAAATATTTTAGACTTCTCTAAGTTGTAACTATAGTCTAGGAGTTGATTTTGAATCCACAAGATTTGTTAACAACAACTACCTGCAGCCATATATTCAGCTTCAGTAGTTGAAGTTGACACAGATGTTTGTTTCTTACAAAACCATGAGACAAGTCTATCACCAAGAAACTGACAAGTTCCACTGGTGCTTTTCATGTCTATTCTGCATCCAGCATAATCAGCATCTGAAAATCAAGTTAAGTCAAATGCTGAATCTTTTGGATACCAGAGTCCTCGATTTGGACAGCTTTTAACATACCTAAGAATCCTCTTTACTAAAGTTAAGTGTGACTCTCTAGGGCTAACTTGGAATCTAGCACATATACATGTAGCAAACATTATATAAGGCCTACTAGCTGTAAGGTACAATAAAGAGCCAATCATTGCTCTATATGTTGTCTGATCAACTGGTTTCCCATGTTCATCAGCATCCAATACAGCATTAGTTGGCATGGGTGTTTTCATACATGATGCATAACACATACCAAATTTCTTAACAAGTTCTTTTGCATACTTGGTTTGAGAAATAAATATGCCTTCAGCATGTTGTTTGACTTGCAATCCTAAGAAGAAGGATAGCTCACCCATGCTACTCATTTCAAATTTAGAGTGCATAAGCTTGGAAAACTTTTTGCACAAATTTTAATCAGTAGAACCAAATATAATATCATCTATATATATTTATACTAGTAGAGTATGGGCCTTATGGGTTCTAATAAAAAGAGTTTGGTTTACTCTCCCCCTAATAAAATCATTTTCCAGAAGAAAGCATGCTAGGGTCTCATACCATGCTCTAGGAGCTTGCTTTAGACCATATAATGCTTTATGCAGTTTGAAAACATAATCAGGATGAGTTGGAGAGACAAAACCTGGGGGTTGTCTGACATAGACTTCTTCTTTGATCTCCCTATTGAGAAAAGCACTCTTCACATCCATTTGGTAGACTTTGAATCCCTTGTGAGCAGCATAAGCCAGGAAGATTCTTATGGCCTCTAACCTTATAACTGGTGCAAAGGTCTGGTCATAGTCTATCCCCTCTTCTTGAGAATATACTTGAGCAACTAGCCTTGCCTTGTTCCTTACAATAATTCCTTGATCATCCAATTTGTTTCTGAACACCCATTTTTTTCCAACAATGGAATGATCCTTTGGCTTAGGCACTAGTTCCCAGACTTTGTTTCTTTCAAATTGATGCAACTCCTCTTGCATAGCAATGATCCAGTGTGGATCTTGCTCTGCATCTTGAATGGATTGAGGTTCAATTTGAGAGAGAAAGCAAGTGTGCATCAGGTTTTGGTTGACCTGATTTCTGGTTTGCACACCAGCTGAGATGTTTCCAATCACTTGGGAGATTGGATGATCTCTTGATGTTACTAAATCAACAGGGGGTGTTGATTGTTCACCAACCTGTGTTGCTGTTTCCTCTTGTGGAACAGCAACTGGCTCTTCAAGAAGATTTTCTTCCAGATGTTGAGCAGCTTCTTCATCTTCACTACTTTCATCCTTTTTAGTAACTTGCAATCTGTCCAAGTCTTCAGCTAGAGAATGTACCTGCAAATGTTCTATGGTAGAAGCATTCTTCTCCTTGAAAGACATATTAGTTTCATCAAAAGAAATATGAATAGATTCTTCTATTTTTAGAGTAGTTTTATTATAAACCCTATAAGCTTTACTGATCATGGAGTATCCCAGAAACACTCCTTCATCAGCTTTTGCTTGAAATTTTGCTATATATCTCTTGTCATTGTTGTGAATATAACAAATGCAACCAAAGATTTTGAAGTAATCTACTTTAGGTTTATTCCCTTTGAGTAATTCATAAGGAGTCTTGCCCTTCAGTTTATGTATCAAACTTCTATTCAGTACATAGTTGGAGGTGTTCACTGCCTCAGCCCAAAAGGATAGAGGAAGGTGAGCATCTGACAACAATGTAGTTGCAGATTCAATTAGGGTTCTATTTTTCCTTTCTGCTACCCCATTTTATTGAGGAGTTCTAGGAGCTGAGAATGTATGCCTGATCCCTTCACTCTGACAGAACTCTTGCATAAGAAGAGAATCAAACTCTGTCCCATGATCACTTCTGATCAGGGCAATATGAGTGTTGAACTCACTCTGTATACATTTGAGAAACTCTGTCAAACATTTGAAGTTATCAGACTTCTTCCTCAGAAAGAACACCCATGTGAATCTTGAGAAGTCATCTATAACCACTAAAGTGTAGGATTTCCCTCCTAGGCTTTGTACTGTAATGGGTCCAAAAAGATCCATGTGTAACAGATACAAAATCCTAGGTGAATCACTCTTGTTAAGTGACTTAAAACTATTTTTAGTTTGCTTGCCTAATTGACAAGCCTTGCAAAGTCCTTCCTTCTTGTAGGGGCCAGAAGGTAGTCCTCTAGCAAGGTTGTCCTTAGATAGCCTAATAATGGTTCTAAGGTTAATATGTCCTAGTCTCTTATGCCATAGAATATTAGGTCTAGATATGGAATTGAACAGGCAAATATCTACTTTAGATGAATGAAAATCTACTAAGTAAATGTTACCTTTTCTGTTACTTGTCAACACAGTTGTGTTGTCCTCTGACTTGACCTTGCATATAGCTTTGTTGAAAGTCACTTGATATCCTTCATCACAAAGTTGACTGATACTTATCAAGTTGTGCTTGAGTCCTTCAACATAAACTACTTTCTTGAAGGTGACTGTTCCAATTTGGACTGCACCATATCCTTTTGTTGTTCAAAAGTTTGAATTACCAAAGATTACTTTGGGTCCAAGCTTGGCTATAAAGGATGTGAAGTTGTCCTTGTTCTCTGTCATGTGCTTTGAGTACCCACTATCCAGATACCATGGCTGGTTTGATGTTGGTTAGGTCTTCACCTACACATAAACAGATTATATGTTTTTGACCCAGTTTACCTTGGGCCTAGGTTGATATCCCTTAAATTCAGAAATGAAAGACATCCCAGGTTGACTCTTATAACCTTCAGGATGGTATCTCCTAGGAGGTACTATCCATTCAGTATAGGGGTTGAAACCTTGGGATGTAGGACTTCTAGGATTGAATCTAGATGTACCTTTGAAGGATTATTCAAAGTCCTGATCTCTGTTCGACGATCGTCGAGCTGAGGTCAACGATCTTGGGTCAGATCGTCGATCTCTGTTCGAAGATCGACTGTCCTGGAGTTCAGAGTTTAGGTGTCGTCGAGCTGAGTTCGACGATCGTTTCTTGGATCGTCGAGCACCGTTCGACGATCGTCGAGCTCTGTTCGATGCATTCTGTTGAACTATATCTTTCTTTGGCAAATCTGCATTCTTCCTAGCTACCTCTACAACTTCCTTCCCTTTATCAGAGATAAATTTTATTGGAGTTGTCAGAACTATAGGCTGGCTGGATGAAGCTCCCAAGCCCAGTATACTATTAAGTCTAGAGTTCACTGTGCTTGTGATATCCATCAGTTTGATGCTTCTCCCATTAAGGGATTCTTCAAACTGCTTGGCCTTGGATAGTTCACTCTTCAGTGAAGCTATCTCCTCCCTATAACATTCTAACTCTTCAGAGAGTTTGAGGTTCTCTAATTTTAAAGTGCTATACTCAGACAGTTGTTTTCTGAGGGAAGTGATTTCCTTCTCAGACTCCAACAGATCTAGGCATAATACTTTAAACTCATGTCTAAAGTCCTCAGAACTGAAATCAAATGAATTGATTACCTGATCTTCTTGTACTTGAACTTCTGAATCTGATTCTGATTCTTCTCCTTCTGAATCTGTTTGAGAGGCATTGATAGCCATCATGCAAAATTCCTTTTCATCAGCATCATCCTCATCATCACTGGAGCTGGATGAGGCTTCAGAATCCTCTTCAGTTTCACTCCTTGTCTCAGCAACAAATCCCTTCCTTGTATGTGTGTTCTTGCTGTAGGAGGGTTTGTTTGAGGTGTTCTTCTTGAAGTCTTTCTCCTTTCTTCTTTCTCTTCTATCTTTCTTGTCCTTGTTTTTGTTTTCTGGACAGTCAGGCACAATATGGCCTGGTTTCCTGCAACCAAAACATATAATTTCTTTGTTGTTATTTGATTTATCATACCTTGGCTTATCATGTCCCTTGTATGATCTCTTTCTGAAGTCTTTTCTGGCCATTTTGTAGAATCTTTTGGCCAGTAGACTTAGGAGCTCATCATTTCCTGTAGCTTTATCTTCAGGCTCCTCTTCTATAGCTTTGAAGGCTATGGTCTTCTCCTTTCTGATGACTGGATAAGTAGCCTTTTGTTCTTCTTCTCGATTTTTAATGAGCAGCTCATAAGATTTGAGCTTTCCCAAGAGAGCTTCAGTTGTAATCTCATTTAGACTTCTGGCATCTTTGATTGGCCAGATTCTTGAATCCCAAGTGCTGGGGAAGCACATTAGGATTTTGTCATTCAGATCAGTCAATGAGATTTCTTTATCCAAAGTCTTTAACTCATTGACAATCAGACTTAGTCTATTGTACATGTCTGCAACTGACTCAGCTTCTCCTTTCTTGAAGTTCTCATATTGGGATATGAGATGGGATCTTCTATCTTTTCTCTCATCAGCAGATCATGAGACAATCTCAGAAAGTTTGTCCCAAATTCCTTTGGCTGAGTTGTATTCAGCTACATTCTGAAATATCTCATCAGACATTGTCTGAGCTAAGATATTCATGGCCTTGGCATCTGCAGTCTTCCACTTCTTTATTTCAGCATCTATTCCTGAAGGAGGTGGAACAACATTTGTACTTGAGCTTTCTGGTTGACTTGGGCACACTGTCAAAACAGAATTAAATATGTCTTCATCAATAGAGTTCATATAAAATCTAATCCTTGCTTTCCAAAGTGCAAACTTGGATAGATTGCACACTGGAGGCCTGGTGCTTGCATAATCTTTATTCTGTGCCATGTCTTTATATATAATTAGATATAATGAAAACAACCCTCTTAAGAGATTGATCTAATCAACGATCTTTTGGTTCAGGTGTTAGCCTGTATGAACAACCAACCTCCCTCTGATACCAATTGAAAGTGAGGGTAAGATCTATCTTAACTCTAGAGGGGGGGGGGGGGTGAATAGAGTATTTTAAAGTAAATTTATAATTTTAAAATTGCACAGCAGTAAAGGCTTAATTTATGTATAGGTGTAAGGTGCTTTGATGTAGAAATAAAACTAAAGAAGTAAAATAAAAACCACAGCACACAGCAAAGAATATGCACAAGAAACCAGAAGACACAAGGAACTATAGTGGTTCCCCAAAAACCTGGGTACATCCACTCTTCTACCACCCTTGGTAGGAATCCACTGCAGGATGAGTTGATCAGGTGTCCTGGGCACCAATGAGCTTTTGATAAGGTGCTCAAAAACTAAACTTGATTTTTTGATCAGGTGTCTTGCCACCACTGAGTTTTGACAAGGCTCTCAGAACCAGATTCAAGACTTTTGAAGGGAGTTTTGATAACCCTTTTACAGTAGGAAAAGAAAAAGGAAGAGGTGAAGTTGTCTTCTCTGTCTCAATCACTGAGATAAGACTTAGTGGATTGATTGTGTTGTCAAAGCTCCCCCTGAGATGTACATGGTTCAGAGATGAGAGCTTTGCTAGGGTGATAGGTCTTCAGAAGCTTCAGATCTCCAGCAGAAGATGGTTTCAGCAGAGGCTGAAATATGAATTGTCTGGAGTCCTTGATGTTAAAGCTATGATCACTTTTCATTATGCCAATATTCAACTAATTCTCCAGGATTGATCACTTGATTTTTCTGAATTGATCTCACTATCCTGTGAATCTGTACTGAGAATTTCTTTTTCTTTTTCTCCTATTGTAGATTGTCTATACTTGTGTAGTATCTTGTTGTATTGTATATCAGACTAGAGAAGAAAGATGTTTTATTCTCTGAAGATCCTCTGTCCAAGATAGCCGTTAGCAGTCAATAAATGTCTTCCATAAATATTTTGTCTTCTGGAGGAAAGTCCAATAAACATTCTCTGATAAATCCCTTGAAACTTGCTCCAGAATAAATGAAAACGGCTAGCAGATCTCTTGAAATAAATGCTGAGAGAATTTGAAAAACATTCCAAAAGCTGACTGAATTTGAATCCTCAAAGTCGTCGATCTCTCAGAAAAACGTCGAACTGAGCTCTACGATCGTCGACCTGAGCTCAGAGATTGGATTGAACATCAGACAGAAAATGTCGACCTGAGCTCGAAGATCGTCGACCGGAGCTCAGCGACCTGAAGAATAAGCTGGAGGCAGATCGTCGATCTGAGCTCGAAGATCGTTGACCGGAGTTCGACGACTTAGCAGAGTTGAGCTCAGAGAGCGTCGAACGGAGTTCGACGTTTCGTCGACCTGAGCTCGACGAAAACTGTCTTTGCCTCAACTCTAAGTCTTGAACAATGAATGGTCCTGGGGGCAGCTTCAAACCTAAGTTCTAAGCCCTAGACTCATTCTAACTTGACCTTTTCAACAATATATTTAGGTCAAACTGATTTCCTAAAAACATAGTGATCCTTGCCCAAATTAGTAATAGGGTGTTCCAACACACTCAACGAATCTGACTCCAAGACAGTTTCACTCGATGCCTAACTGGAATCACTCGACGCACTCATTGCCAAGAAAGTATCACTCAATGTATTTAACTCCAAGACAGTTTCACTCAACGAACTCGACGCCAAGGTATAATCACTCGACGAATCTGACTCCAAGAAATTTTCACTCGACGCCTAACTGGAATCACTCGATCCACTCGACGCCAAGATAGTATCACTCAACGAACTCGATGCCAAGGTATAATCACTCGACTAATCTGACTCTAAGATAGTTTCACTCGATGCCTAACTAGAATCACTCGACGCACTAGATGCCAAAGGCATCACTCGACAAATTTAACTTGGCCTCAAGAGTTTACTCGACGATTAAGACCTGGACCAATCTCTACACTACACAGATTCAACAAACACTAATCCCTACCATATTCCTATGTTCTATGTAGGAAAAAAAGGATAACGGGAATGAAAGAGATAGTAAGAGGGGAGGAACCACCACTTGAATCAAAATCTCCTAAAACTCGACCTCCTGAACACTCCACGACACAGATTGGCCGAAAAAGAAAGCACGACAACGAGATCTGGAGAGATTTGGACAAAACAAAGGTTTAGCGCCACACACCCCAACACCACAAGTTCACGAAAACAAAATACCTACCACCAATGCGTAGATCTCAGCGAGTGCTTTTCGGATCTATGCTCTATTGAAGATTTCGCCCACCGGAGCTTCGGAAACTGCTGCCGGAAGGTTCACGATAAAAAAATTCACTACCTCTCTCACGACCCTCTTGATTAGACCCTTTTAGGGAAGAAGGATGAATAGGGTTTTTGTTTTATAAGTACATATATATATATGTATATATATCATATAATATATTATTAATATTATAATAACTAGAAAAACTCAAACGATGAGAATGACCAAATCATCTCGATTTTCGATGAAATTCACACCAAAACTAAATGGCAACACTATGAATTCAATGACAAAGTCAAAATCAGGATCTGACAAACCAAACTCAGGTTAAAATTTCCTGAAGTTAAAATAACAAAATCCTTATAAAATTCAACGAGTCTCAAAAAATGCCCGGTTCGCAACAAAACTTCACAAACACACTAAAAATTAATCATTATAATTTTCCAACACAAGAATCTTATTCCGGCGATTCAAAAAATTGGATGACTCACCCCAATGAAAAAAATCTCACACTAACGATGACGCACCGTTAACTACGCGTCAATGTAAAGCCCTTACATCATTATTGCACCACTAAAGTGATTAAAATAATTATTGAAAATTCAGGCGCATTACAATCATATTAAAAAGAACATGTGAAAATCAATTTCTTTAGAACTTACTCTTAACTTGAAGACATATTCACAAAACCACTTTCAATTGCAACATTTACAATGCTTTGATTAGAATTAGGTGTTTTGGATATAGAAATTTTAAATTGATAAAAAAAAATAGAATGCTAAATCACTACAATAACAAATAATATCATAACATAAGTGGACATACAAAGACAAACTTGAAGCATGATAAGATAACAGTTAATAATTTCGCCAACAATATTAGTATTGCCAGGAAATATTAATATTGCCAGACGATATTTCCTGAAGTTCAGTCTATATTTAAACTACTTGCATCATATATAAAATCAGAAATCTCTACTCTATCCACTGCTCTCTTGCTGATCCTCACTTGAATCTTCTCCTCTATCACTTTATCTTCTAGTGCGACGAATAGAATGTCGAGGTAGATCCACCACAGTGTTCTCCAATTCATGTTCTTCAACTTGAGTAGGCTTCAATTTAAAACCTTTGATTACAAATTTAATCATTTTTTGAATTCCAGTCAGTTTTTTTCCACATCCACCTTATTCTCTTCAAAGTACTCTTGTAGGTTATAGTATGACTCACGAAGAGATCCTCCTTGTGGAAGTGGAGACCTAAAATAAGTAGAGGGAACACTTTGAACTGGTGGAAGTTGTATCGAGTTTGTACTATATATAGCTGGTACATTATCATATAGATAAAGATCTTGAACCATTTTAGATATTTACTATATAGGATATATTGAATATTTCCTTCTAGTGGAAGGTGTAGAGTTGCTTTCTCTATGGATCCTTCATCTTGTATGTATATCTAATAATGGATAGATAAAATCTGCTACTTCAAACTTCTCATGCTCCAAAATATAATATGTGAGTAAACTAAGCTGAGTAGTGATTTTCTTTATATCTTCAAACTTAAGCATAATCGTATGTCTTAAGATATCTTGTATCATATATGCATCTAGCGTCAGTGTGGAGATATTCTATATCAAACTCTTGCTATTCCACCCATGGAGAGCCGAATTCAGTATTGACTAATCACGATCCTTTCGATAGTTCTCCACAAAATATAACATATTCTCACTTTCAATCAATCCAAATTCATTTCTTAGATCATGATGAGTGATATCTACTATTAAACTATGCACCATATATCTTACCCCTCCAATTGTTTCAGTTTCTAAAGTATCCATCAGGTTATTATAGAATTCTCTCACAAGTGTAGATGAAAAGAATCAGGAAATATCACTTACATGATACCTGACATTGCCATTAAATCATAGATGTGTGCAAGCTCTAGATTGGTGAATCCTACACGATGGAAACTCCAATTAGCCTTCTCTCTATACCAGATTGTCTAATATGATATATGAGGGTTGATAGAAGTACTCCGACGAGCTCGAGAACCTAATGCTGTCATTTTTTGCACAATAAGAGAAAAATCACTATCGCAGGTGATATTAATATATCCAGGCGATACCTAATGATACAAAATTTAACTTAAATTATTAAATGAAAAAAATATTAAATTTTAATATAAATTATATATATTTTTCTCTAAAAAATAAATTAATTTTCTTGTTAATTATTTCTAATATAATTCTCATTAATATTATTATTTTGCATGCCTGGGGGTGATTTTTGCACATTGATAAGTAAAGTTGTTTTAAAGAAGATAGATTTGGTTTTATATAATCTTTTACGTATATAAGTCCATCTCTTTTTTTACTTACTTATATCCTGTGGATTAAGGCAAGAGTACCTATCGCATAGGAGTATAGTATTTTGTAGAAAATATCAAGGTCGTATTTTTCCTGGGATCGGTGTTAATTATTCTACTTTTTAGAACGGACTATTATTTTATCGAACGAACAGAGTGGAGTTTATATTTAAAAACAAAAGATAGAAAAATATATATATGTGATTTTATTAAGATATGAACTTAGAAGGTAGTCCACGATTTTAGAATTACTTTGAGAGAATATTAATTCAGCTATTAAAGAACAACTTTATTTCTTTATTACCTAATTTAACGAGAGGGTCCCTTTGGTAGCATCACTGACTCGAAAGTACGACCGGGGAGGCTTGCGTTTAAAATGGGTTAACGTAAACGTAGTGTCTCTTCACCTAGTATATGATCAATTAACAGAAAACCCTAGTTAGGATAACTAGAAAGTAGAGTTGAAATAGTTGAAAATAATATCCAGCCCAGAGCTCATCTTGACCAAGTGCTAAGGGTTCTTAGCCTCTTCTCAAGATGGGGGCGGTATAAAGTACAGAAAATAATATCTACCTATCTATCTCAATCCAGGATTTAAGCTTTCGCTTCACCTTTGTTTTTGGGATAGGGTAGTAAAATTTTTGCAGAGCTTCCGCACTATCTTAATCCAGGTCATAGGCTTTCGCCTCGCCCTTCATTCAGGATAGTATGAAATAATAAGGTTTTGAAAATAATTTTGGAAGCAGTTTCACACTATCTTAATCCAGGACATAAGCAGAGGTTTGCCTTTCATTCGGGATAGTATGAAAAAAAAGGAAAGTAAAAACTGAAAATAAAGCAGTAAAGTACTCAGAAATAAAATTGAAAGAGTCAATTTTATAAAGTCTGAAAAATTATTACAACTTTCTAAAAAGCTGAAAAGAAAGCTAAAATATTACAACTTACAGAACTTTAGAATACTTGAAAGCTACTACCAGTTCCTTGTCAGAGAGCTGGGGAGTCCTAACAGTTCTTAAGGAAGCTGCTCGTGTTCGAATAATTCTACTCAGCCTTGCCCCTCTATTTATAGGAAAAAAATTGCTTTTGGAAAAATACTTTTGGAAAAGTTGCCAAACAGCTTATGGAAAAGCTGCCAAACAGCTTTTGCAAAACCTGAAATTAAGCTTATGGGACAACTGTCTATTGGACAGCTTGACACGTGGCGGCTTGGATAAGTATGAAGCTGACGTGGTAGCTAAGTTGGCTGGCTGGATAAGTATGAAGCTGTTGATGGATAAGCAGCTGATGGAGAAGCTGTTGGACTGCTGATTGAAAAGCTGGCGGACTGCTGATTGAAAAGCCGGCGGGTTGCAGGGTGATGGCGGGTTGCAGGTGATGGCGGGTTGGGCTGGCAGGTGGCCAGTCGCAGTTAAATTGGCACAAAAATACAAATGCCTGGATTCGAACCCGCAACCTGTTGAATTTCACCAGAACTTTTACTCCACTAGGCCAGCTGATCATATCTGCATAAACACAAACACATTATAAATATAAACTATATTTGATTTAGTAACTTTATATTTTATATTTTATTTTAATTAATAATATATACATTTAAACTTTATATTTTATATATTATGTTAATTATATTTTATTGTATTTTAATTAATTATTTTAAACTCACTAAAGCTCCCCTTAACTTTATATATATTATTTATAATTATTTTATACATTATTTTATAAAACATATATTTTTTTATATCTTTAATATATATACATATAAGTCATATTATATTTTATATTTAATATTATAAATAATTATAGTTAACTTAAATATATTACTTCTAATTTTACACATAACTTATATATATTTTTATTTAACTTTAATATATTCATTTTTGTGATAATACAGTATTACTTTCTACATAGTTTTATTTAAAGAAGAAAATTTAAAACAAATCATTTATTCCTTAATTTACATAACAAATTCCTTATTTACGTACAAAATGATATTCAAATTATACTAATAAATGAGTATTAATTATCACTCATCACACATATCGATGTAAAAGCCACTATTGTCGCCGCCACTCTAGTTGATGACCGCCACTATTGTCTTGAGCTGCTTCCATGCAGTCCGGCCACTTGAAATCCACGCATGTTCATCCCGCCTTTACGCCAAGGTTTTTGTCGACATGAGCCATTGCGCCGTTACACATGTTACTGCCGCGCTGCCTTGGTTGCTGCCCAAATCCAAGTTACTACCCGCACCTCACCTTTTCTCATGCAAAGCCATATTCATATAATTCCAATATATGCTACCACGTCATCCAATATTGCCACCCTCTTCAAATTGCTACAGCTTCTCTCTTAAAAATCCACTATCCACATGTTAATTACCACTTAATTCACATCAATTTCATTTCCATCATTATTATAACCCATTTCATGAAGCCCATCTCAGAAATGTCATGCACCATTATTACCATTGCTTCCCATTCCCACAAATTTATTTTCTCTCAACTAAATATGTGGCTATCCATATTCATCCATCAATATTGGCGGCCAGCTTTCACTACCCCTATTTCTTTTACTAACCGTGAATGCGCATTCTTACCTATTAGGTCAAACCTTAAGAGTCACATTCATTCCCCTTGGAGCCACCATTTTAACTCTCATCTTGATTCATTGCTTAGCATTTACTCTCTTGGATGGTTCTAGAATCTCTATTGCATCTATAAAAGGGCATGAATTCAAGGAGATGAGCTTGCTTTTTTTTGGAGAGAGATTTGTAGAGAGAGAGAGAAATTTTGAGAGAAGTTTGGAGAGATCTTGTGGTTTATTTTCAGTTTTGCTTTGGTGCTTTCATCTTGTATTTTTTTTCTATAAATGAAAAAGTTCTCTACTCATTTTATTATTGCCTTTTTCTTTAGCTATGCGTAACTAATTCTCTATTTAGTGTTTGATTAGGTAGTATTGGAATGATATTTAAAATATAATCATGCATCACTAATTTTAAAAGTTTTGTTTCAATTTATTTCTGATTAATATATGATTGTGAGTTTATGTTGCTAGTATATAAATTTTGTGATCAGATGGGCATCCTAGTAGATGAAAGGCTCGTGGCCGTGGATACCTTAGATCTCTCGAATATAAAGAATGTATTATATTTTCTTTGAGAAAAGAAATATAATCCTTTTGGGTTTTCAGATTAATTTTTCATGCAATTTTAATTTATTCAAATTTGAAAAGATTCTATTTGAAACATTTTAAAATTAGATGGTAGTCATCTCTAGTGAGTGGCTACCATACTTTTCGACCCTCCAATCGAAATGGAATTTTAAGAATTAGAACGTATCTTTTGTAATTAGATTCCCAAGAACAGCTAATCAAGTGCTAAGGTTTTTTTTAATCTCGAATTTTATCTAAATCAAATTTCAATTTGCAACCCTTTAATTTTAAAAAAAAACACATCAAATTTTTCATCGGTAAATTAATAGAAATTTTGCGTGAGTAAGATTACTCGATAGACTCCGGGCATATATGATATTTTTCCTATAGTATATTTTGATAGCTATACTTTCTTACATCGGGATTATATTTTGGATTGTTAAAACTATAAAATCTTCATCAACTTTTTGGCGCCGTTGCCGGGGAGTTCCTTTTTTGTTGATATTTTGAATGCGCAAAACAATTATATTTATCATCTTTTTAAAAAAAATTCAAAAATTTACTTATAAAAACATTTATAAAAAGATTTAATCACCAACATCATTTTTTCTATCTTCACCTAAAATTTCTCAGAAAGGGTCGGTTTGGGCTTGAATCCCCAGCACACCACTTAGTACCTTGCGAACCAATTACTGGGTAGTCCTTGGGATGTTTGGGAGCCAATCCACCCAAAAAAATATTTTCATTTAGTAATGTTATTTTTCCCTTTGTTTTTTAATTTGTTTCCTCTCTTTACCTTCTCTCTAGTGCATGACCCGTAGTAGCTCTTCGAGTAATCCTGATATTCATTTTGATCCGAAGATTGAGCGTACCATTCGGCAGAGCATCCGAACTCGTGATCAGGATTTACATATAGATCTCAAAGAGTCGATCAGAGACACTAACACAAAAAATATAGGTGATACCAATCCAGAACTGGTCCAGCAATGAACACTGTCTTATTATGCTCGGCCTAACCTAGAGGGTACATAAACAAGTATTGTTCGCCCTACAATTGCGAGCAACAACTTTAAACAAAAGCCTGCTATTATATAGATGGTGCAGCAGTATATGTAGTTTGATGGTCTATAAGATGAGGATCCTAACCTTCATCTCTCTTATTTTATTTAATTTACGATTCATTTAAAATTAATGGTGTTATTGACGATGCGATCAGACTAAGACTTTTTTCATTTTCTTTACACACAAAGGCCAAGGAAAGGCTAAATTCTCTCCCCAGAGGATCTATCCATACTTGGGTCGAACTTTCTGAAAAGTTTTTGTAGAAATAATTTCCTCCCGTGAAAACTGCGAAGTTGCGAAAAGATATCTCTTCTTTTGCGCAAATCAATTATGAAACACTTTGCGATACATGAGAACGTTTTAAAAATCTTCTACATCACTGTCCACACCATTCACTGCCCGTCTGGCTTCAAGTCCAAACAATTTATAACTGATTAAATGCAATTACTAAGCAAACGATCGATGCAGCTTTTAGTGGTACTCTAAACCACAAAATACTGGAAGCTGCAATCGAACTTTTTGAAGATAGGGCTATGAACTCTTACAATGGAGAACACCCCATGCACTTCTATATAAGCCAGCAAGGTTGTACGAAATCGATAAGATAGCCCAACTCGCGTCTCAAATAGATCTTTTAAATAAAATTTTTTTTACTATGTCTCCTTCCTCTACAAATGCTATTTTGGAAAAATAATTATAATAATTTTCTTTTCATGGAAGAATAAGTGGATTTTGTTGAAAACCCACCTCGACCTTCTACAAATTTGGGCACAACTATATTTGGAAACAATTATAACCCAAATTTGCGGAATCACCTAAACTTTTCATGGAGTAATCCAGGGAATGCGGTCCACCCTCCTAATGTTTTTATACCTAATTTTTCACCTCCTACGCCTCGTGCACCATCTTTTGAGGAAATCTTTTAAAAATATATTGCTAATACTAATACTACTTTGCGTAATCTAACCAGTTCAATTAAGGATCTCTAAAATCAAGCGGGCAGCTTGTCAAATTTTTAAATGAATGCTAACCTGGAACTCTGCCAAGAAACACGGAGGAGAACCCGCGAGACTCGTTCAATGCTATCACGCTTAGGAGTGGAAAGGAAGTAAGTGAACACACCCCCGTTGAAAAAATTCCCTCTTCTATTGAAAATTTTGAAAATGTTTCTTCTCCTACTCCTACACTTTCTTCTTATTTTAATATTTCCAAAATATCTCTTCCCTATCCCTAGATTTTGAAAAATCAAAATGATGAAAATTATCACAAATTTTTTGAAGTTTTAAAGCAAATCCAAATAAATTTGCCATTTTGTGAGGTCATCTCACAAATTCCAAAATATGCTAAATACTTAAAAGATTTGCTAACTAATAAGAAGAAATTAGAAGAATTTTCTCGCGTAACACTTAATGCAGAGTGCTCAGCAATTTTGCTAAAAAAAATTATCAAACAAACTAAACAATTCGGGAAGTTTCTCTATCTCATGCCTCTTCGGTGATTTGCTAGTCAAACATGCCTTAGCAGACTTAGGAGCGAGCATCAACCTCATGCCCTACTCATTATTTAAAAAGCAAGGATTGGGTAAAGCAAGTCCAACTAGGATGAGTATTCAGCCCACTGATCATTCAATCAAATTTTTAATGAGCGTTATTGGGGAAATTTTAGTGAAGGTCGATAAGTTTATTTTTCCCGTTGACTTTGACATATTAAATATCAAGGAAGACGCCAAGGTACCCCTTATCCTCGGTCATCCTTTTCTAGCCACTTCTAAGGCTATTATCGATGTAAACAATGGAAAGGTTGTACTTAGAGTCGATGATGAGGAGGTCACCATTTTAATAAATTCTTCTTTAAAAAACTCTCTTTCAAATGACGATGCAGTTTATTTTTTAGAAACTTTTTCTGAAGAACAATCAAGTATGGATTTTCTAACCCATTCTGACGATTCACTAGAGATATTAAACACTTTATCAAATGACGCACCTATTTTAAATGCTCAGAATTTTGGAATTATTGAAAATAAGGAAACTATTTTATCTACTTATGAACTTCCTCCAAAGCTTGAATTAAAATAATTGCACGAGCATTTAAAATATGCTTTCTTGGAACCTGATTCTCAACTTCCAATTTATTTTTTCTTCTCTTTTGGATTTCCAAAGCGAACAATTAATTAAAGTTTTAAAAGAGCACCGTCACGCCATCACTTTGTAAATTTCTGATATTCGCGGTATTAGTCCACAGTTTTGTATGCATAAAATATGTTTGGAAGAAAATTCATGTTGTTCCATTCAACCCCAACGTCGACTTAATCCAAACATGATATAAGTAGTTAAGGAAGATGTTATTAAATTACTCGATGCGGGAATTATCTATCCAATTTTTGATAGATCGCGGGTTTGTCCAGTTCAGGTCGTGCCAAAAAGGGTGGAGTGACAGTTTTTTTTTAATAATAATAACAAACTAATTCCTACTCGAATAGTAATGGGTTGGTGTATGTGTATAAACTATAGAAAAATAAACGACGCCACTAGGAAGGATCACTTTCCTCTCCCGTTTATAGATCAAATTTTAGAACTACTATCCAGACATGATTTTTATTATTTTCTCGATGGTCTTTCAGTCTATTTTTAAATACCCATTACTCCTGAAGATCAAGAGAAAATCACTTTCACGTGTTTGTTTGATACGTTTACTTATCATCGAATGCCTTTCAGTTTATGTAACACGCTAGCTACATTCCAAATGTATATGGTAGCTATTTTGATGAACTTGTTGGTGATATTATGGAAGTTTTCATGGACGACTTTTCGGTTTTTGGAGATAATTTCGATTTTTGTTTAAATAATTTAAAAAATGTTTTAAAAAGGTGTGAAGCGACTAACCTTGTCCTAACCTGGGGAAAATGTCATTTTATGGTCAAGGAAGGTTTAGTTATCGGTCACAAAATTTCTAATAAAGGAATCGAAGTAGATCGCGCAAAAATCAATATAATCAAAAATTGCCCCCTCCAACTACGACTAAAGCAATTAGAAGTATTCTCGGTCATGATGGCATTAATCGCCATTTTATTAAAGACTTTTCTAAAATCACTAAGCCGCTGACTCATTTACTTGAAAAAGAGGTTCCTTTTATTTTTGATTGTGATTGTCTTTATGCGTTTTCTACTATAAAACTTATTAATTTGCCAATTTTAGTTGCTCTTGATTGGAGTTTGCCATTATAACTTATGTGTGATGCTAGTAACTATGTTGTTGGTGCTGTATTAGGACAACAAATTAACAAATATTTTCATCCTATTTATTATGCTAGTAAAACTTTGAACCCTGCTCAAGCGAATTACTCCACTACGGAGAAAGAATTTTTAGCTTGTGATCTTTGCTTTTGATAAATTTCGATCATATTAAACTTTATCAAAAGTAGTAGTTTTTACGGATCTCTTCGCACTTTATTATTTACTTACCAAGCCTGATGCAAAGCCAGGTTAATCAAGTGGATTCTGCTCCGCCAAGAGTTTTATGTGGCGATCAAAGATTAAAATGGCGTAGTGAACGTAACAACTAATCACTTATCCCAACTGGAGAGCCCGAATGATGAAGCTGTTGATGACAGAATTGATGATGCACTTCCTAAAGAGCACCTTCTTTTTTTAGATAAGGTAAACTCTCTTCCTACCCCTTGGTTCGCAAATTTTGCTAATTATCTTGTAGGAAAGGTAATCCTGAAGACCTTTTCAATTCAACAGAAGAAGAAATTCTTCTCTGATTTGAAATTTTACTTTTGGGAGGACCCTTTCCTCTTCCATATTTGTGTGAACCAAGTGGTAGGAAGGTGCATCTGCCAAGAAGAAGGACTGCAAATCCTGAAGTACTACCATGAAGGACCAACAAGAGGCCACTACCAAGCAAGCCACACTGTAAGGAAGGCTCTAGAGGCAGGTTTTTATTGGCCAACAATTTTCAAGGATGCACACCAATTTATCAGTTCTTTGCCAACGAACATGTATTATCTCTACCACCTCTAAAATACCTCAAACTTATTTCTTAGAATGTGAACTATTTTATCTTTGGGGCATAGATTTTGTAGGACCTTTTCCCAATTTATTAGGCAATCACTATATTCTAGTTGCAACAGACTATGTCTTTAGGTGGGCAGAAGCCCAAGCTTTTCCTCAAAATGATGCTAGTGTTGTCTTAGGATTTTTGAAAAGGTTATTTTCTAGATCTACCACTCTGTGAGAATTGATTAGAGATAGGGGGTCACACTTTTGTAACGCCCAACTTAACAAGTTACTCACACATTATGGCGTCACACACAAACTATCCACTACTTATCACCCCCAAGCTAACGATCATGATAGGGAATTAAAAAGTTTTTTTTGGAAAAAACTGTTTCTGTAAATAGAAAAGATTAGTCAGTTAAGTTAGATGATGCGCTTTGGGCTTATCGTACGACATACAAAACTACCATTGGTTGTATGCCATATCGCCTAGTTTATGACATAGCATGTCATTTACCAGTCGAGTTATAACACCGTGCCTATTGGGAACTAAAATTTGTAAACCTTGATCTCACTTTATTCGCTAAGTTAAGAAAATTCCAATTGAACGAGTTAGATGAGTGAAGAGCGAATGCTTATGAAAGTAATTTTCTATAAAAAGAAAAAGTAAAATTATATCATGATCAACGACTTAAACACCCTAAAATTTTCAAGCCGGGTGATGTAGTTCTTCTATATAATTCACGATTGCATCTTTTTTCAGGAAAACTAAAGTCTCGGTGGTCTGTTCCCTTCGTTATTAAGGAGGTTTGGCCATATGGGACGATGCTTTTATCGCACCCGAAAAAAGCGAGTTTAAGGTTAATGACCACCGTCTGAAGTTGTACTTTGCCGGTGTGAAGTTGGTGCGCAACAATGATTCTTTTCATCTTCCTAATGTTTAATTTGTTTTTCTATTTATCTTATATATATATAATAATTTTAAGTAAATTTAGCTGCTTCTTCTTTTTCTTCTTAAACACCGAGGACGATGTTTCCTTCAAGTCTGAAGGACATGTTGGTCTCTTTGCTTTCATACAAATTTCAAAAAACAAATTTAACCAAAATTAAAAAAATTATAAAATCTCAAAAAATTATAAAATCTCAAAAAATATTAAATCTTTTTATAACTTTTTTCCTTTCTTTTATTATCAAAAAAAATGAAAAGACAAAAAAAAACTAGAAAAACAAAAAAAATTCAAAAAATTAGAAAAGCAAAATCAAATTTCTTAGAAAGGGCCGTTTAGGATTTCACCCCATAACACCGCCTAGTACCGATACGAACCCCTCATAGGGTAGTCTTCGAGAAGTCCAAGAAGTACGAAAGAAAAAATATTTATAGGTTTAAGTTTTTATTATTATGCTATATTATTCTACAAAACAAACAAAAAAAAGATAATATCCAAAATCAGAAAAAATGAGAAAACCAAAAAAATATAAAACCTTTATTAATTTGAGTTAAATTTTGGTTAATTTTTAGTACCCCACGACTTAGTGTTTTCTTGTTTTTAATCATTTATGTACCTGTTTAGCTAAATAAAAAATTTGCTTCTAATTTTAAATTTCATTTTGGCTATTCCTATGTTTCGTGATGATACATTTATTTATCATTTTATTTCGTGACACATGTAATATCTTAAAATTTATTATTTTAATTACGTGCTGTATTGTTTCTAATTAGGTGTTGTTTGAACATGTTATTCTCTGCGTTGCCTGTTTAGCTAAATATAAATTTCATTTAAGTAATATGTTGACTCGTGTATTGTTTCTAATTAGGTGTAACATGTTATGTTGAAAAATATATTTAATTTTTGCACTTTCTCATGGTTTTCTTTTTATTTTTTTCACTTATATAAAATCTATCATCCCTTGTTTTTTCTTTTAAAAATCTTTGTAATGTTGACTTGTGATTAGTGTAGTAGATGCGAACAATCTATATGCTTATTATATTCGCTTTCTTTAAAAGCCAAGTTTTTTTATTTTCTACCTAATCTTGCACCTCTTGAATTTTTCAAAGTTTTTCTTTAGATAGACTTAGGAGCATGAAAATGATTTAGGTCACCTCTTGATTTGTTTGCGCTTTTGCATTCTAAGTCATAAAATGTTAACCGTTACTAGTCAGTTTGTGTTTTTTCCCGTTTTTTGTAGCCCCACTTAGTTTCACCAAAGCCAAAGCCAAATAGCCTACTTATGCTACATGTTAAAAATTTAGAGCTTTATTTATATTTTGCTAGTGCTTCTTATTTGTGAAAATGGTGGAGTTCTTGTGTGATTATCCTTTTGCTACAAAAGAAGTGAGAAAAAAAGAAAAATGATGAAATGCATATGAAAGCAAAATGAGAAAAATATTGAGAAAAAAATTGAAGAATGCATATTTGAACCCTAACTTTATATTTCAAAATTATTCGCGATGTCAAAATTTATTTTTGCTAGCATACATTTTTTTGCAAAGCTCTTTGTTTTGTTTTAATTGTGCCTTAACCCTTCATATTTATCTTTTGATTTCCGCACCTTAAACTCTGAAGCCTAAAGTCATGCCCAATGAAGTCCTATTAATTCATGCTCCAAGGTTTATTTTTTTATTTAAGTAGCTAAAAAGTAAATTGGGTAAGCCTGTAGGTAGGAGTTTGGACTCGTGATTTAGATTGGGGTGGGTATAAAATGTCTCTTAGATTTTAGTTGCAACTCAATGTATTTTTCATTCATCTCATTACTTGATTTTTTACTTTTGCTAAAACATGGGATGATTTATTTATATGTTAGTGAAATATATAAAATTTTATGTCATGGTCAAGTAAAAATGTTCGGTTTATTTTTCACAATTTCCCTAGTTCTAATTTCACATCGTACCCGTGCTTGGCACAACCAAATTGATTGATTAGTTCTTTTTATTTTGCTAGCTCGTATGTGTTTGGTTGGAGACAAGCAAAAAGCTTAATCTAGGAGAATTTGACAATGCATAATTTAACTTAAACTATTAAATGAAAAAATATAAATTTTTAATATAAATTATATATATTTTCTCTAAATAATAAATTAATTTACTTGTTAATTATTTATAATATAATTCTCACTATTATTATTTTGCAGGTCTTGGGGTGATTTTTGCAAGTCTCGATGTAAAACCTGATTATCGCCACTATCGCCTCGAGTCGCTTCCTTGCAGTCCGACCACTTGAAATCCATACATGTGCAACCCGCCTTCATGCAAAAGTTTTTGTCGAAATGGAGTCATCGCGTCGATATACATGTTGCTGTCGCGCCGCCGTGGTTGCTACCCAAATCCATTGTGCTAACAACACCTCACCTTTTCTCATGTAAAGCCATATCATATAATTCAAATATATGATACCACATCGTCCAATATTGCCACCCTCTTCAAATTGCTACAGCTGCTCTCTTAAAAGTCCACTATCCACATTTTAATTACAACTTAATTCACATCACATTTATTTCCATCATTGTTATAGCCCATTTCATGCGGCCCATCTCCATAATCTCATGCACCATTATCCCCATTGCTGCCCATTCCCACCACTTTATTTTATCTCAACTAAATATGTGGCTATTTATATTCATCCATCAATATTGGCGGCTAGTTTTCACTCCCCCTATTTCTTTTACTAACCGTGAATGCCCATTCTTTCCTCTAGGTCAAACCATAAGAGTCACATTCATTCCCCTTAGAGCATCCATTTTCTCTCTCATCTTGATTCATTGCCTAGAATTTACACGCTTGAATGGTTCTAGACTCTCTATTGCATCTATAAAAGGGCATGAATTCAAGGAGATGAGCATGCTATTTTTTGGAGAGATTTGGAGAGAGAGAGAGAGAGAGATTTTGAGAGAAGTTTGGAGAGATCTTGAGGTTTATTTTTTAGTTTTGCTTTAGTTCTTTCATCTTGTCTTTTTTTTTCTAATAATGAAAATATTCTCTACTCATTTTATTATTGTCTTTTCTTCAGCTATACGTAACAAATTCTTTACTTATTGTTTGATTAGGTAGTACTGGAATGATGTTTAAAATATAATCATTCATCTCTAATTTTTAAAGTTTCGATTCGAACTATTTCCGATTAATATATGGTTGCGAGTTTATATTGCTACTATATAAATTTCGTGATCTGATTGGCATCCTAGTAGCCGAAAGGCTCGTGGATACCTTAGATCTCTTGAAAATAAAGAGTGTATTATATTTTCTTTGAGAAAAGAAAATATAATCCTTTTGGGTTTTCAGATTAATTTTTCATGCAATTTTAATTTATTTCAAATTTGAAGAGTTTCTATTTGAAATATTTTAAAATTAGACGGTAGTCATCTCTAGCGAGTGACTACCTTATCTTTCAATCCTCCAATAAAAATGGAATTTTAAGAATTAGAACATGTAACACCCCAGTTTTCTAGACGATCTTTGGAAGCAACCGCGTGACGGTAGTAGCTATCGCCCGACAGTAGCCTTATTTTGTCGGGTGTAGAAAGCTCGACAAAAGCCGTTCGTCGAGTGCTGAGAGGGCTATCGCTCGGCAGTCATTAGTTACCGCACTGCGGTAACTCCATGGTTTGCGTCGAGAGCGTTGAGTTCGGGAAGCTATCGCTCGGCGGTAGGTAGCTACCGCTCGACGGTAGCTTGGCGTTGAGTGCATTTAGAGGCAGGCGTTGAGTGAGCTACCGCGTAGCGTTAGTGCTACCGCTGGTGCTAGCGTGGCCTTATTTTATTGGCCGAGCTCTCGGGAAGCTACCGCCCGGTTGTAGGTATTTACTGCCTGGCGATAGCGCACAGAAGCAGTTGCGTCGTTTGGCTTTTTAGCCATCCGATCTCACTTAGGATATGATCCTAAGGCCCAAGACTCTCCCTCTAGAGTGCTTATATAGGGCTGAGCGGGATTTCTCCCTCATTACTTCTCTTTTTGGGAGTTGTCTTAGGGTTTGGAAGAGAGAGTGGGAGGAGGAAGAAGAGAGCTTTCTTCTGCCATTGATGGAGCCCCGATCATTGATTCGAGTTCAGATCCATGGAGAGGACTTGAAGGCGCTTGTTTTCATCCGTGCAAGGCAAGGATTCCATGGCAAGGAAGACAGGTCATAAGGTAACGAAATTTCTCTTCTCGGTTTTAGGAAGCGTGCATGACATCTATTCTTTTCTTGCTTTCTTTCAAGCATTCTAGGCACTGGATCTCTCAAATGAGAGGGATTCAAGCTGCCTTGGTTCAAGAAGAGTTACCAGGTCGATTGTGTCCGTCCTCGACATGATTTTGCACTAGAAATCCACTTCATTAGTGGGTTAGGAATTTTGGGTGAAGCCGTAGTCGCGACCGTTAGTCCGACTCGATGAAGTTGCATAGCGAGGCTTAAAGATTTTGTTAGAAATCCGATAGCGGCAAGACGCCGTCTGCGATTTTGTTTGTCCCCCTAATTCCACGCGAGTACGCGTAATCGGAACCGGACAAGGTTAGCTCCATTGTGATGGTAGATGGTTTCCTTTGGGCACAGGAACGTTACGGTATGAACGGTGGATTTGCGCGGGAAAGTCTTGGGATTGTGATGTGCTAAGGCATGGTTTGCCTCTACTGTCAGCTGGTTAGCCCGTGACGTGCAAGTCATGTGTGGAGAGTGTCCCGATGAGATAAGTCACCTTTTGAAAAACTAACGAGGACACCAAGCTTTGGACAAGCGCGGACGATACCAGCTGGTTCCCGCTGGGTCTCCTTCGATGGACATTGTCCAGATATTGGAGTCGGGCCTAGGTCGTCACGAACGGGTGGGGTCTAGGAAGGGTTCTTAGTATCAGTTGCTTTGTGTGTATGGCAGAATCCTGACGTGTGAAGTCAGAGCTTGCAGGAAACCCCGGGTGAAAGTGAGGGTAAGATCTACCTTTACTCTAGAGGGGGGGGGGGGGTGAATAGAGTATATTAAAATAATTTTGCAAATTAAAAATTTATTTGTAGTGGAAGACTTAATGTAATTATAGTGTATTGTGCTTGCAGTAAATAAAAACAAAGTAAAATAAGAAACAAAATCACAGCACACAGCAAATAAAACACAGGAAATCAGAAGACACAAGGATCTATAGTGGTTCCCCAATCAACCTAGGTACATCCACTCTTCTACCACCCTAGGTAGGAATCCACTGCAGGATGAGTTGATCAGGTGTCCTGGGCACCAATGAGCTTTTGATAAGGTGCTCAAAAACCAAACCAGATTTTTTGATCAGGTGTCTTGCCACCACTGAGTTTTGACAAGGTCTCAGAAACCAAACACAAAACTTTTGAAGGGAGTTTTGAGTAACCCTTTTACAGCAAAAGAAAATAAAAGGAGGTGAAGATGTTTTTCTCTGTTCAATAGTCAAAGAGAAGACTAGTGGATTGATGATGTCAAAGCTCCCCCTGAGATTTGCAGTTGTTCAGGAGAAGAAGCTTTGCACATGGTGATAGGCCTTCAAAAAATGAGATCTCCAGCAAATGATGATTTCAACAAAGACTGAAATGTGATGTGTCTGGAGTCTCGATTGATGAAGCCTTGAAAAAATTGAATCAGAGAGGAGATACTGTAATCATGTAGTTCTTGTGTGTGTCTCACAGATCTCAGATGTTGTTCTTAGTTTTCTCTTGTTATTGTTATCTGTCTCTATTGTCTGAAATGATATATTGAAATCCAATCTTCTAGATAGTCGTTAGCCAGTCATAAATGACTTCCATAATTGATAACTGTCTCTGGAGGAAAGTCCTAAGTAACATTCTCTTTAAGTCTCCTTGAAACTTGCTCCAGATTGATTGAAATGGCTACAAAATATTCTGCATTAAATGTTGGATATGAAGAAATTTGAATTCCATAACTGACTGAATTTGAAATCCTGAAATCGTCGATCTCTCAAGAAAATCGTCGATCTGAGCTCGACTAACGTCGACCTGAGCTCAGAGACTGGATTTTAACTTGAGACGGAAATGTCGATCTGAGCTCGACTATCGTCGAACTAAGCTTAGAGATCTGGATTTTAACTTGAGAAAGAAACGTCGATCTGAGCTGGGAGATCGTCGAACCGAGTTCGGCGACTCGTTGAACCGAGCTCGACGATAATTTCCTTAGTCTTTTGCACTTGTAATCTGAACTAGGAGGTCTTGGGGGCAGCTTTCAAACCTAAGTACTAAGCCTTAGACCTATTCTAGTTGACTTTTAAATCTATACAATGAGGTCAAGACACACTCCTATGGACATAGTGATCCTTACCCAAATCAGTAATAGGATGTTCCAACACCGGGTTTTGAGACCCACGAGCGGGTGGGGCCAAGGCAAGAGTTCCGTGTGTCAGTATGTATACCGTTAGGGGAAATTGGAAGTACCCTTGTGTTTGCGGCTTGAACGCCGATGGGGAAATTGCAAGTACCAGATTTGATGATGTGATAGAAGCATACGCTCTAGGGTGCCTTGGGTGAAGCCCAAGTGTGCATACATGCTGCATATTATGCCCCTTTTATTTCATGCTCAACATAGAAACATTTTTGTTGTATGAGACATCCAAATCTATTTTACTACTTTCAATGTACTTGTATTTTTGCATATGAAGTGCTGACCTGCAGGGTGATGGAGTGCCCCGGGGTCCTCTAGGGACGGCCGGGAGGAGATGTGTTGGTTACACAGTTGAGGTCAGCCTTTGCTGACCCACATTACAACAAATTTTTACTGGGCAAGGATCGCAAGCAGGAGCTAGCTCACCGACCAAAAAGGTCTAAGCCTCATGAAGTGTTTCGTGTTGTGTAATATCTCTGTTTGGTGGAATTATATACTTGATGCACTATGTATCCGACTTGCAAGCCGAGGTAGACTAGAAGTGCTTATGCATGTTGACTTTTGATGTTATTGTTTGAGTCTTAGACTCTTATTTATTGTAAGGCCTTAAGGCCATGTTGATACTCATATGTTAGTGGATAAATTCTAGTCATGTTTTCTATTTCTGCAGTGTTTAGCCTGAGTTTTGAGTTGGGTAGTTTATATCATCTTTTCACGCTTAAGATGTGGCGTCTGTATGTTGTGGGGCCCCGGCCGGACCCATATTATACAGTCTTTACAGGGGAGGTGTTATAATTTGGTATCAGAGGGAGGTTAGTGTCCAAGGTAAGGATTCGTGGTTGAATGTCATAATTGGATCACATTAAGATGTTATCCACATAGGAGTATCGCAAGACCATGAGTGTCCTAGTGTCGAAGTTTTGCGAAAAGAGACTGATTCTTGTTTTACCTTGCTTTTTCTAAGGGTGCAAGCGACGAGGCAGGGATGTCGAGGTCGCGAGAGGATCCTTCGGCGAGCAGTGCTACTGCTTTAGGTCCGTTAGGCATGGGGGTAACCCCTACCGATTTCTGTCGCATGCTTGCAGAAGCAATGGTAGCGGCCCAAGCCATAGCGGCAGCACAAGCTGTGACCCCTGTCGCATAGGAAACGACTCCTGTTATCTAGAATGTGACACTGGACACACAGGGTGAGGGAGCTAGGAAGGCAGAGCCTTTGGCGGAAAGAGTGGTGGTCGGACAGGGAGATCGATAGATGAAGTATTTCTTAAGCTTTCACCTGCTAACTCTTAAGGGATTCGGCACGCCGACCGATAGAGAGGACTAGTGGGCGAGAATTCAAGAATTGCTAAGGGTGGCGGAGACGCCAGAGGGGAAGCAATCAGAGTTTGCAGCTTTCATGTTAGAAGGAGACGCTAAGCTGTGGTGGGTGAGCTATATCGGTCGCCAGTTCCCTGGACGCACCCGGACCATTGAAGAGTTCAGGAATACTTTCTTGAAGAAGTATATCTCATCGTCGACGAGGTTGGCCCTTCAGAGACAATTTCTGTACTTAGTGCAGGGGGACAAGATGGTGGATGAGTATGTCCAGGAGTTCACTCGTTTGGGTCGATATGCTGGAACAACCATGACATACAATGAAGAGAGGGACAACCTCTTTTATCATGGATTACGAGAGAATCTAAGACAACCCCTCATAGATATGAAGAATGCGTGCCGCTAGGACATTAGAGAGTGATATGGAGCGAACCCAACGTCGGATTGGTTTTGCGGCCAAACAGGGAGAAGGAAAGCCTTCTCAATTGCAAAGAAAATCTAAGGAAGTAGGTGGAAAAAGAGACCCCATCCCTTCATGACTTGGGAGAAGAGTAGTACAACATTGGGGGGGGGGGTCTCGCTTCAAGGAACAACCATCGTGCTACAAGTGTGGCAAGCCGGGCAACATAGCTTATTTTTGCACTGATGGTGGCACTGAGCAAGAGCCAAGGCAAGATCAGTCGGTGCGCTCCGGGACCAACGCAGTAGAGAAGGGAAAAATGGCAGAGTCGAGCGCTTCTCATTTCTAACCCATGCAGCCAAGGGCGTATTGTTGGGTACACTGAAAAATATGTACAAGATTTGGAGAAGCCTCATCTTACTCAATGATATACATCAATTGTGTTTGATGGGATGTTTGACTTTCATTGTGAAGGTGTAAGATTTGCATGAAAATTCTCTAAGTAGAAGTGTCGACACTTGTGAAGAATTGTGTCGACACCCAAAAGTTGTGTCGACACTAGAAGCAAGGCCTGTGTCGACACCCAGGCATTGTGTCGACACTTGAAGAAGAAGCTGTGTCGACACCCAGAATTGTGTCGACACCTAAGGCAGGAATTGTGTCGACACCTAAAGCAGAAGCTATGTCGACACACCCAGGAGTTATGTCGACACTAGAAGAAAGGCATGCGTCGACACTCAGGAATTGTGTCGACACCTGAAGAAGGTTTGTGTTGACACACATGACTTGTGTCGACACATACTCAATGCCATTTGTCTGCATCAGCTATGTCAAGACCAGAAGCAGTTATGTCGACACACAAGACTTGTGTCAACACACACTCAACGACATCTGGATGACACTCAACGCCATCTAACAGCAACAGCTATACTGAGTCTGAAGGCTTGTGTCGACACACAGGACTTGTATCGACACACACTCAACGACATCTCGACACACACTCAACGATAGCTCGACATACACTCAATGCCATCTGTCATCATCAGTTATGTCGAGACCAGGAGAAGTTATGTTGACACACAGGACTTGTGTCGACACATACAAACAGAAGCTGTGTCGAGTAGCAGAAGAATTACTATTTCAACACATGGAGTGTTGTGTCGACATCATCAAGACTTGTGTCGACACTTAGTCTATTTGTGTCGACACATGTGAAGTAGTTTGCTGAGTGGTTCATGCTGAGTTGTAAAGTCTTTGAGGAATCAACTGTCATGACTGGTGACTCGACAACTGTCATAACCAACAGGTATGACACCTTTGTCAGAACTGTCAAAAGCTTGTTACAAACCGGATCAGTTGGTAATCATGAGGAAACTCTATATAAGGGACTGATCCTTGACAAACTAGGAATAACTTAAGTAAGTAATCAAGCAATTAAGGGAACGAGAGTTTGACAACAAGTAAAGGGGAAACCCTTAAGAAGGCAGATCCAGAACAGTCTGTAAGAAAGATTCAGATCTAATTCTGAATCTAAGGAGGGAGCCATCTGAAGATCAACTTCTACATCAAGTGAAGATCAACCTTATTTTGTTCAATCAAGAACTTTGAAATAGCTAAGTCAGGTTGGATCTGAAGATTCAGTTTATTCAAGAACTGATCAAGAAACTCACACCAATAGAGAGTTCTATCTGGTGAAATTTCTGTACCCTTTAAAACATTCAATTTTCTTGTAGGATATTTTGTAAGATCTGAGTTGTAAGCCTTTAATTATAAAAGCTTAGGTAGGACTGAGTGCCTGAGGTGTAGGACTTGTGAAAGTCTGAGTTATAAGCCTAGTGATAAAGGCTTAGGTAGGGCTAAGGCCTGAGGTAGGATTCTTGGGAAGAATCTGAGGTAAGACTTATATAAGTCTGAGCTGTAGGAACCAATCTAGTCTGAGTTGTAAGATCTGTGGATCTGAATAAGTGGATGGAAGTTGGGCTGAATCTAGTTCTCTACTGGATAAGCGAAGGGGGAAAGTGGATGTACCCATATCTTTGGGAACCACTATAAATCTGGTGTACTGTACTGTGCTATGATTGGTGTGCTGTGATTGCTGTGTTGTGATTTCTGTGCTGAGAATTGTATTATCTGTGCTAAGTTAGAACAAGCTAATTACCTAAAATTCTTAAAGAAAATTAGAACCTATTCACCCCCCTCTAGGTTTCTAGGCTCTTGAAATCATGTCTCTTAAGTGGTGCGGGCTGAACCCTAATACAAAAGTTGGGTCATCCATTACCCGGAAAGGGATGAATTCCCAAGGAAAATATCTGTCTGAAATAGTAGGCAACGTGATTCTGTGTAAGACTGGTGGACATGATATAGTTTCAGTATCCATGTTCAATCTAATGACAAGGGGCATATTCACTGTATAAACAGACTAGGCATCAATAGTATTTGATAAGATCCAAGGAGTAAAGAAGCCAAATCTAGGAAGGATACTAAGCTTATGTCTAGCTTCTATAATACCGAATGTTATAAACCAACTACCAGCATCCCAGATCAACCATATGAGGAGAATGGATGTAAGGATTATATCCAGATGGGATAGAGTATTGACCAAAGAGGATTCTACTCCACAGAAATAGGTCAAGAAAAATAAGAAAAAGAAAGAAATTGTTCAGCAAGAAGAATCCTCCAATTATTCTAAGGAGGAAGTAGTCTTCAGTTCAGATGAAGACCAAAAACGAAAAGAAGTTCAAGATATAGAAGAGAGCAGTCAGCACCCCAAGCAATAAATATCCTCCACTCCAAGGGAAGAACACCCTGAACCAGCAGAACAAGAAACTGAACTATCTGAGCTGCCTGCCTAAGGGGGAGGCATTGCTGAAGCTACTCTGGAGAGTGAGTATGCTGCTGATATAGTGATGGACATTGTATCAGATATAAACAAAGAAGCACTGGACATTGCTGAGAAGGAAGCAAGGATGTGCAGATAAAAGATACAGCTCAAGGTTTACAAGTAAGTATCTCTTTTATAGAGAAGGCCCTGGAAAAAATCTGGATGTCCAGGGAGAACCTTTTGTTTTCCAAACTAATCTTGTTCCTCCTATAGAGATGCAGCAAGAGATAACTATGGAAGAGCTGTTTACCTGATTTACCAGCTGCATGGACTGAGGGGGAGAAATCACAGATAGAAAAGGATCTGCTAGGAACTAAGGGGGAGGAGCTACTGAATGCCCCTTCTAATAAGGAAACAGTTGATATAGAAAGCTCATCACAACCCTCTGATGATGAGGAAGTCTCTATGGCTAAGAAGAGGAAGATGGTTGCAATCAGGAAAAAGAGCACAGGCTATAAAACGGCTTTACAAACAGTCACTCAACCACCTGCTCCAAACATGGACTTCAGTTCATTACTTGTCCAACTCCAAGTCAAATTGGATGAGCAAAGGCAGTCCATAGAGAAATATGTGGATGAGTCAAATAAAGAACTGTAGTTTCAGCTGGCTCAAGACTTTAAATCAATAAGATTTGGAGTCAATCTGCATTAGAAAGAGATGACAGATTGCTTCCATAAGGGAGACAATGCTATAGTATATTTGGCTGAGCAACAACAGCTACTGAAGACTGAGGTTGAGGACATTGCCACAAAGCAAGGATATGTTTTAGAAAATCAATTTTGGTCTAATGAAAATCTCAAAGACTCATATGAAGAAATTTTAAAAAAACTGGGAAGTATTTCCACTGATTTGAAAACTGAAATATCAAAGCAAATACAAGAAGATCTAGCTGCTGTCCAAACAGCCATTGGAGCCTCTCAAAAGACTATTTCTGATTACCTGGCTAAATTTAAAGCCTACTATCAAGAAGGTACATAATATCTAGCTGATCAAATAAGGTTTCAAAAGAATGATCTGAGGGATCAGCTAGAGAAGTCATAAAGGGGGAGAGAATGTTAATCAAAGTTAGCACTGACCATGCAAAATGGGTATCTAAAACCCTCAGAGCTACTCTTGGATTTCCACCCCAATGTGAGGATGATAATACTGCTGAGTCTGGAGTGCAACCTGCCTACATTGAAGGGGATCAGCCAGAGATTGCACGGGTCATTTACCCTCCAGCTGATTTTGACATAGTCTAACAAGAAGTTCAGACAATGTATAGCCCTCAACAGGAGGCAAAAAATATTATCATTGAAAAATTAGACATGTCAGAGGCTGCCAAGGAAGCTCAGAAGGAAGCACAACTGTCTAAGAAAAGGTTTAGAGAATAGGCTGAATTGAAGCCTGATTTTGAGCAGTGGAGCCCTACTTCCAGGAATATTATTTTGACTGCCTGGAAAGGTCTAACGCCCCGAAACTCAATAGGGTGGCGGGTGATGTTTGGAGCCAAATATGTGTTTTGGCAGGGGTGACACGGCCTGGGACACAGGCGTGTCCCAGGGCGTGTCATGCTCGGGTTCAGTGTTGGCCGCGCGGTCATCGATTTTGGAGTCGACGATCGTCGAGAGGCTGAACACGGCCTGGGACACGGGCGTGTCAGTCACTCGTCGAGTGTGGTGTACATGGGCCATGAAATGGGCACAGACACGGGCGTGTCACATGTGATACGGGCGTGTCTGGTGACGTGTCGCAGGCCGTGTCCTTCTCGGGTTAAGAATGTTGGTTGTTGCACACGGGGGTGACACGGGTCGTGACACGGCCGTGTTGCATGCAACACGGGCGTGTCGGAGGCCGTGTCGAATGCCGTGTGCTTGTTATCGCGTCGGTCGAGACGGTGAATGGGTGACACGGCCATGCACACGGCCGTGTTGCAACCCGTGTTCGGCCCAGATTTTGTAATTTTAGGCCTAATCGTGGCCGTTTGTTTCCTTAGCTTTGGATCCAACGGTAGGGAGTCAGTTCTGGCGGTTTAAACCCGAAAATAGTGTTGCAAACCATCATTTTCTTTTAGGTGTTCTCTCTCTAAGATTTTAGAGAGAAGGGAGAGCTAGGTGGAGGAGGAGACCAAGATCCGGCCACTGGTGGAGCGTCGGAGCTCCGAATCGCGATCCGAGTCCAGATCCGCGAAGGCGACGCCGTTGCGGTGCTTCCCAACCGCGTAGATTTTCATGGCGCCGTGGAAAAACGCAAGGGTAACGATTTCTCATCCTAGGGCATGTGAAGCCCTTTTTTCCTTTACATAGGAAGCCCTCTCTCGTGAGTGAGCGAAGAGATGGAGCGTTCCTTGGGGTAGATATGTGAAGTCCCCCTTGTATAGAGTTCGTATGCGAAAACGGGCATAGGCATTGTGTGTGAATCCTATCCAGACAAGTAGAGCCGGATCAGTGATGTTGCATTGCATATGAACCAGGGAACACTCCGGATGTTTGGGCATTTTTTTGGGTTTTCTACGTGGTAGATTGCAGCAGGGAGCCTTGGAGATTAACTCCAAGGTGCACCCGGAAAACTGGGCAAAAGCGGGTTTTGCCAACACGATGGCCGGGGAGCCAACGTGAACATAATCGGGTTATGTGATTGTTGTGGCGGAAACGGGACTCGGTGAGTCTTGACCTGCGCATATGGCTTAAATTGTCATTGCGGAATGAGCACGGGTCAGGCGGAACCGTACCCGATCTATGTCGTTCGGTGGGACCGTTGGCATGGATGAGAGTCTTCGGCGGTCTATGGCTTAAATTGTCGTGACCAAGGCCAGGAAGACAAAATGCTCATGTGATTGGCCGTCCAATGGGCGGTGGTGGAACGGGAACGTCTATGGCTTGAATTGACGTGACGTTGGCCGGTTCTCCGTGAATGTGCCTGTGTGCATGAGGCGTGTGGCCGTGCGAGCCTACGCCTGTGATGAAGTGTGTTTACACTATTTTATTGCCTATACTAATAAAGTGCAGGGAAAGAGCATCGCCGCCCTGATTTTGGGGGCGGGATCGTTATAATTGGTCAGCATAGCTGACCGTTGCTTTTGTTTACCACCGGGCGGTGGATTGTGGCTTGCAGGTGCTGCAGAGCCGAGCGGGAAATAGCGGGCTAAAGCCCAAGTTGCTGAGCCGGCCATCGAAGGCCTAATTTTGAGTGTTTCATTGTAATCATGTGTGGCCGGCCTGCGAGCCGAAGTATGAAAACACTTTTATGTCAAGCAAACTGTGTAAGGCCTTAAGGCCATTTCTATTTCTGTGTATTGAAACATTCCTACGGGTGTTATTGTAGTGGACATTCATGCTTTTTGGCCGGGTTCTTTCGTCTTGCAACTTAATTTTAATGCTTCCGCTAGGTGCTTGTATAGGACGTGTAATTGGTTGAATGGTTTCAACGCATAACCAACCGGTCTGTCCGTAGTATATGGCGTCGGGCCCCGGCCGGACCTACTGCTATATGCTATGCGACGGATAGGGGTGTTATAAATTGGTATCAGACTACTGGTTTCGGTCAAACTTAAATGAATTCGTGGGCGAATTCACTTTAAGGGGTGGTGAGCACATGTGTGTACGTCATCGTTATAACATGCAAAGAACCCATGAATGTCCACTTTGGAATGAAAATACACGTGTTTGAGGAACCTGCGTGTTCCTATAATTGCTGTTTGCAAAATTATTTTGCCACTTATAAGTGTTTTGCACGATTATAGGTGACCAGAAGTAGTGTTGGACCGTCGGAACGGCCAAGTTCCGAGGCAAGCAGCGCACCAAGTGAAGCGCCTGCAACACCTCTGTCTGCTGAGACCATTAGATTGGTGGCAGAAGCTGTTTTTGCTATGATCAATGCGCAACCTGCAAGGCAGGTGCAGCAGCCTGCTCCTGCGGTGGAGCAAGTGCCGCTCCAAGCGGCGGAGCCTAGAAGGGTTGAACAGGTGGCGGTAGAGCCGGAGTTGCCTCGAAGAGCAACAGAGAGACAACTTAAGCATGTGATGGGCTTCCATCCACCGATATTCTCAGGAACGGGAACCCCGACCAAGGCCAAAGATTGGCTCTAAAGAGTCAATAGGGTGATGACAGCAACAGAAACGGAAGAGTGGCAGAAGACCACAATAGCGACGTTCCTATTGGATGGGGACGCAAGGTTATGGTGGGAAGGTCTAGAGCTACACAAGTTGAGGGGAAGGCCGTTGGCCGAAGTATCTATGGAGGAATTTTCGAGACTGTTCATGGCTCGATACCTCCCCTCAGCGCAGAGGATCGCACTAGAAAATGAGATCCAAAAGTTGGTGCAAGGAGATAGCACTGTAGACGAGTATCTCCACGAGTTTACTCGATTGGGGAGATATGCTAGCGCTACCTTTGCCGACGAGGAGCGAAAGACGAATCGCTTCTATGAAGGGTTAAGAAATGAGCTGAGGTTGCTACTGTCGGGTCCTATGGCACTGGGTTTCCTAACCTTGGTCAACTCGGCCCGGTCCTTGGAGAAGGACATAAGAAATGTGCAAGCTAAGAAGGAATCCGGTGGGAAGAAATCAGAGTTCAAAGCACCGACTACGTCGAAGTCGGGCTATCGAAGATTCTACAAGAAGGCTAGGACGTCAGGTCCAGCTTCTTCTACAGGTGTCTTGCGAGCAACTACCAATCGAACCCGGGGCGCTTGTTTCACGTGTGGAAAGACGGGGCACTTTGCCCGCGATTGCTGGAGCGGACGCTCAAAGTCCAAGAGAAAACAAGGAGATACCTACGAAGAGAAGGGCAAGGCGGTGGAGTCAACCACGTCCCATTATGCTCCGACTCAACCTAGAGTGTACAACTTGGGATAGCAGGAGGCCATTAAACAAGCTGACGTGGTGACAGGTACGAGTTAATTTATAGCAAGTTAACTTTAAATACTGTTCTCTATTGCTGGTTAGCCTAATATTGTTTGTATAGGCTTTGTTTTGATTAGCGATAGTCCGGCACGGGCACTGTTCGATACGGGAGCTTCACACTCCTTCTTGTTCGAAAATTTTATATCGTGCATCGGAGTCCCTTATTCGATGGAGAAGGACAAGTTGGATATGCTGCCACCGAATGGGTGCTCGATGCGTGCGGACAGAGTGTGCGCCGTAAAGGTTCACATAGGGAGCCAAGAGTTCGACTTGCTAGCGTCATTGCTGCCGCTAGTAGAGTTCGACATTATCTTTGGGATGGATTGGCTTTCGGAGCAGAAGGATTGGATTGATTGCGACCGGAAGGAGGTCAAGCTGGGTGTTGGACGGGAGACAACATTCGAGGGACTCAAGGGGTCGAGCATGACGCTGATGTTGCTCTTCAGGTGGTAAAGGCAGTTCGTGCTGGTGCAGAGCTATTCTTCGCAATAGTGGGGGCTGTAGAGCCAAAGTCCACGTTGGATAGCATCCCCGTGGTTTGTGAATACCCCAATGTGTTCCCGGATAGTCTTCCCGGGGCCCCACCGCAGCGAGAGATTGATTTCACCATCGAGCTCGTGCCGGGTGCCAAACCCGTGTCACGTGCTCCGTATAGGTTGGCGCCTAAGGAGATGGCAAAGTTGAAAGTTCAGCTAGAGGAGCTGATGGAGCAAGGTTATGTGCATCCAAGCTCGTCGCCTTGGAGCGCACCGGTTCTCTTCGTTAAGAAGAAGGATGGTAGTATGCGGCTGTGTATCGACTTCAGAGAGTTGAACAAGCTGACAGAGAAGAACAAGTACCCGATCCAGAGGATTGATGATCTCTTTGATCAGTTAGTCGGATCGTCGGTATATTCTAAGTTGGACTTGAAGTCGGGGTACTATCAGTTGAGGATAAGGGAATGCGATATCCCGAAGACGGCGTTCAGCACGAGGTATGGGCACTTCGAGTTCACGGTCATGCCTTTTGGACTGACGAATGCGCCATCGGTGTTTATGGACTTGATGAACAGGACGTTCCGAGATTTCCTGGACCGCTTTGTGATCGTCTTTATTGACGATATATTGGTGTACTCGCAGTGCGAAGAAGATAACTTCAAGCACTTTCATCTGGTGTTGGAGACTTTGAGGAGGAATGAGCTGTATGCGAAATTCTCCAAGTGCGAGTTATGGCTACCCTCAGTAGCATTCCTTGGTCGCATTGTCAGTGGGGAAGGTATAACGGTGGATCCGGCGAAGATCATTGCGATACGGGAGTGGCCTGCATTGTCTTCTGTCGCGGAAGTCCGTAGTTTTCTCGGGCTTGCCGGATATTACAGGCGCTTCGTAGAGAACTTCTCGCGGATAGCGCTACCTCTCACGAAGTTGATAAGGAAAGATCAGAGATTCTTGTGGACGCAGGAGTGCGTGCAAGCTTTTGAGGAGCTGAAGAGACGGTTTACCACGGCGCCAGTGCTTAGTTCGTCGAGTGGGACCGAGGGCTTCGAGGATTATAGTGATGCCTCGGGTAGTGGGTTGGGCTGTGTGCTGTTGCAGCATGGGAGCGTGATAGCTTATGGATCGCGTCAGCTTAAAGTGCATGAAAGGAACTATCCGGTCCACGACTTGGAGTTGGAGGCCGTGATATTTGCACTTAAGCTGTGGAGGCACTACCTATACGGCGTAAGGGTCAATATATATACCGATCATAAGAGCCTGAAGTACCTGTGGGATCAGAAGGATCTTAACATGAGGCAGAGGAGGTGGATGGAGTTCCTAGGGGACTACACCTTCAAGATTCATTATGTATCCGAGAAGGGCAATGCGGTTGCTGATGCGTTGAGTCGAAGGGCTCCCGCCCAAGCCAACTGGTTGTCGGTGCATGATGAGCGGCTAATACGGGAGTTGGAGGAGCTTGAGATCTGTTGCGTTGACAAGCAGACGAGCGCCAAAGCAATGTTGAACTGGACAGAGATTCAGTATGACCTGGCTGACCGGGTTCGGCAGGCATTGGAGTTAGATTACTCCATGAAGGAGCTTATGGAGGCAGCATTGGATGGGTCAAATTCCCAGTTCCCGGTGGAAGATGGGTTGTTAAGGAAGGACCATCGGTTGTGCGTCCCAAGTGGGGGTAACCTACGGGCGGAGTTGATGTACAAGGCTCATCATACCAAGTACTCAATCCACCCAGGGAGCACAAAGATGTACCGTGACCTCAAGAAGCTGTTTTGGTGGCCTCGGCTCAAGAAAGACGTAGCGTTGTTTGTGGCTAAATACCAAACGTGCGCCTTGGTGAAGGCGGAGTGCCAAAAGCCAGGAGGATTTCTGAAGTCCTTGCCTATACTAGAGTGGAAGTTTGACGACATATCTATGCACTTTGTGCATGGGTTGCCAAGGTCGTAGAAGAGGAACGACGCCATCTGGTTGATCGTAGATCGGTTAACTAAGGTGTCGCATTTCATTCCGCATAGGAAGGACGAATTGGTGGAGAAGTTGGCGAAGCTTTTTGTGGACAATATAGTTGGACTGCATGGTGTGCTCCGTAGCATTGTGAGTGATCGCGATGGGTGTTTCACGTCAAATGATTGGAGGTTAGTGCAGCAGATGCTGGGGACAAAGTTGAAGTTCAGCAAAGCCTTCCATCCGCAGACAGATGGACAGACCGAGAGAGTCAATAGAACGATGGAGGACATGCTACGCATGTGTGTTCTAAACTTCGGGAAGCACTGGGAGGACCACCTGTATTTAGTGGAGTTTGCGTACAATAACAGCTACCAGGTGAGTGTCCAAATGGCACCCTTTGAGGCCCTGTATGGTAGAAAATGTCGCACGCCGTTGTCTTGGTTAGAAACGGGTGAGGCAAGGTGGTACAAGAAGCAGGAGGTGGAGAGTGCTACTTCTTTGGTACGGATTATTCGAGAGCGCTTGCTGATCGCTCAGGACAGGCAGGCTAAGTATTACAATGCCAAGCACCGGAACGTGAAGTTCGCGGTAGGCGATTGGGTGTACATGAAGTTAAATCCGTTTAAGGGTGTTTCGCGGGTGAGACGCTTGAAGAAGCTTAGCCCAAGATACCTTGGACCCTTTGAGAATCTAGAGCGGGTCGGCGAAGCGACATACCCTTTGAGGCTATCGGAGGAGTTAAGTGGGCTACACGATGTGTTCCACATCTCTGTATTGCGGAAGGCGGTGCAAGAGCCTTCGCATGTGATCGCAGTTGATCAAGTGCCGGTGGACAAAGGGTTGACGACTAGGGTCAAGCCCGTTCGTATCGAAGACTCTGAAGTCAAGAGGCTCCTTAACAAGGAGATCTGGATGGTCAAGGTCTGTTGGGACAATTGCGGTCGGGAGGAACTCTCTTGGGAAAAAGAGCAATCTATGTTGGAGGAGTACCCGGAGTTATTCCACTCAGGTATCGCTTAAAGTTTTCCGTTTTCTTTCCTTTAGTAATTTCGTGGGCGAAATTCTTTTAAGAGGGAGAGAGTTGTAACGCCCCAAAACTCAATAGGGTGGCGGGTGATGTTTGGAGCCAAATATGTGTTTTGGCAGGGGTGACACGGCCTGGGACACGGGCGTGTCCCAGGGCGTATCGTGCTCGGGTTCAGTGTTGGCTGCGCGGTCATCGATTTTGGAGTCGACGATCGTAGAGAGGCTGAACACAGCCTAGGACACGGGCGTGTCCCAGGGCGTGTCAGTCACTCGTCGAGTGTGGTGCACACGGGCCATGACACGGGCACAGACACGGGCGTGTCACATGTGACACGGGCGTGTCTGGTGATGTGTCGCAGGCCGTGTCCTTCTCGGGTTAAGAATGTTGGTCGTTGCACACGGGGGTGACACAGGTCGTGACACGCCCGTGCCTCATGCGACACGGGCGTGTCGGATGCCGTGTGCTGGTTATCGTGTCGGTCGAGACGGCGAATGGGTGACACGGCCATGCACACTGCCATGTTGCAACCCGTGTTCGGCCCAGATTTTGTAATTTTAGGCCTAATCATGGCCGTTCATTTCCTTAGCTTTGGATCCAACGGTAGGGAGTCAGTTTTGGCGGTTTAAACCCGAAAATAGGGTTGCAAACCCTCATTTTATTTTGGGTGTTCTCTCTCTAAGATTTTAGAGAGAAGGGAGAGCTAGGTGGAGGAGGAGACCAAGATCCGGCCACCGGTGGAGCGTCGGAGCTCCGTATCGCGATCCGAGTCCAGATCCGTGAAGGCGACGCCGTTGCGGTGCTTCCCAACTGCGTAGATTTTCATGGCGCCGCGGAAAAATGCAAGGGTAACGATTTCTCATCCTAGGGCATGTGAAGCCCTCTTTTCCTTTGCATAGGAAGCCCTCTCTCGCGTGTGAGCGAAGAGTTGGAGCGTTCCTTGAGGTAGATATGTGAAGTCCCCCTTGTATAGAGTCCGTATGCGAAAACAGGCATAGGCATTGTGTGTGAAGCCTATCCGGACAAGTAGAGCCGGATCGGTGATGTTGCATTGCATATGAACCGGGGAAGACTCCGGATGTTTGGGCGTTTTTTTTGGGTTTTCGACGTGGTAGATTGCAGCAGAGAGCCTTGGAGATTAACTCCAAGGTGCACCCGGAAAACTGGGCAAAAGCGGGTTTGCCAACACGATGGCCGGGGAGCCAACGTGAACATAACCGGGTTATGTGATTGTTGTGGCGGAAACGGGACTCGGTGAGTCTTGACCTGTGCATATGGCTTAAATTGTCGTTGCGGAATGAGCACGGGTCAGGCGGAACCGTACCCGATCTATGTCATTTGGTGGGACCGTTGGCATGGATGAGAGTCTTCGACGGTCTATGGCTTAAATTGTCGTGACCAAGGCCAGGAAGACAAAATGCTCATGTGATTGGCCGTCCAAGGGGCGGTTGTGGAACGGGAACGTCTATGGCTTGAATTGACGTGACGTTGGCCGGTTCGCCGTGAATGTGCCTTGTGTGCACGAGGTGTGTGGCCGTCCGAGCCTATGCCTGTGATGAAGTGTGTTTACACTATTTTATTTCCTATACTAATAAAGTGCAGGGAAAGAGCATCGCCGCCCCGATTTTGGGGGCGGGATCGTTATAATTGGTCAGCATAGCTGACCGTTGCTTTTGTTTTCCACCGGGCGGTGGATTGTGGCTTGCAGGTGCTGCGGAGCCGAGCGGGAAATAGCAGGCTAAAGCCCAAGTTACTGAGCCGGCCCTCGAAGGCCTAATTTTGAGTGTTTCATTGTAATCATGTGTGGCCGGCCTGCGAGCCGAAGTATGAAAACACTTTTATGTCAAGCAAACTGTGTAAGGCCTTAAGGCCATTTCTATTTCTGTGTATTGAAACATTCCTACGGGTGTTATTGTAGTGGACATTCACGCTTTTTGGCCGGGTTCTTTCGTCTTGCAACTTAATTTTAATGCTTCCGCTAGGTGCTTGTGTAGGACGTGTAATTGGTTGAATGGTTTCAACGCGTAACCAACCGGTTTGTCCGTAGTATAAGGCATCGGGCCCCGGCCGAACCTACTGCTATATGCTATACGACAGATAGGGGTGTTATAAAAGCTGTGAAGGAAAAGACCTATGATAGGGGTAAATGGTACTCTGAGCAAGAGTGGAATAAGTATCAAGCCAGGCAAGAAGCCATTCTTTCGTACAGAAGGAGTGTAAAAGTTGGGAAGTTACCTGCTAATGCTCTGGAGCCTAGCAAGTACTTCCTTAAGCCTTTTCACTATTTTGAAAGGCAAATGATAAAGGATGAAAAACTGAAGAAGAATGATCTGAAAGGAAAGAAACCAGCTGATGATACTTAACCTACAGTGCAGGATAAGATCAGATCTTGGAAGGGAATTGTAATTAAGGAGCCTAGTCTATGATAGGATAAATAGGCTATTGTCTAGAACAATTTAATCTTTTGTTTTTTGTTGTTCTATAGAAAAACATGTAGACCTGGAATTTTATGATTGATGAATAAAATAAGTTTTAGTATTGATGTTAGTTGTTATACTACTGTGAAATGAATGTACATCTTTTTTGTGTGTTTTATTATGAGTGATGTATATCTTTGACTAAGGGTTATGATTTCTCCAAATATGGGGAGATTGTTGGGTACACTGAAAAATATGTACAAGATTTGGAGAAGCCTCATCTTACTCAATGATATACATTAATTTGTATTTGATGGGATGTTTGAGTTTCATTGTGCAGGTGTAAGGTTTGCAAGAAAATTCTCTAAGTACAAGTGTCGTCACTTGTGAAGAATTATGTCGACACCGAGAAGTTGTGTCGACACTAGAAGCATGGCCTGTGTCGACACCCAGGCATTATGTCGACACTTGAAGAAGAAGCTGTGTCGACACCCAGAATTGTGTCGATACCTAAGGCAGGAATTGTGTCGACACCTAAAGCAAAAGCTGTGTCGACACACCCAGGAGTTATGTCGACACCAGAAGAAAGGCATGTGTCGACACTCAGGAATTGTGTCGACACCTGAAGAAGGTTTGTGTCGACACACATGACTTGTGTCGACACACATGACTTGTGTCGACACACACTCAATGCCATTTGTCTTCATCAGCTATGTCAAGACCAGAAGTAGTTATCTCGACACACAGGACTTGTGTCGACACACACTCAACGACATCTGGACAACACTCAACGCCATCTAACAACAACAACTATACTGAGTCTGAAGGCTTGTGTCGACACACAGGACTTGTGTCTACACACACTCAACGACGTCTCGACACATACTCAACGACAGCTGGACATACACTCAACGCCATCTGTCAGCATCAGTTATGTCGAGACCAGGAGCAGTTGTGTAGACACACAGGACTTGTGTCAACACATACAAACAGAAGCTGTGTCGAGTAACAGAAGAATGACTATGTCAACACATGGAGTGTTGCGTCCACATCATCAAGACTTGTGTCGACACTTAGTCTATTTGTGTCGACACATGTGAAGTAGTTTGCTAAGTGGTTCATGCTGAGTTGTAATGTCTTTGAGGAATCAACTGTCATGACTTGTGACTCGACAACTGTCATAACCAACAGGTCTGACACATATGTCAGAACTGTCAAAAGGTTGTTACAATCCGAATCAGCCGGTAATCATGAGGAAACTCTATATAAGGGACTGATCCTTGACAACCAGGAATAACTAAGGAAGTAATCAAGCAATTACGGGAAAGAGAGTTTGACAACAAGTAAAGGGAAACCCTTAAGAAGGCAGATCCAGAACAGTCTGTAAGAAAGATTCAGATCTAATTCTGAATCTAAGGAGGGAGCTATCTGAAGATCAACTTCTACATCAAGTGAAGATCAACCTTATTTTTTTCAATCAAGAAGCTTTGAAACAGCTAAGTCAGGTTGGATCTGAAGATTCAGTTTATTCAAGAACTGATCAAGAAGCTCACACCAATAGAGAGTTCTATCTGTTGAAATTTCTGTACCCTTTAAAACATTCAATTTTCTTATAGGATCTTTTGTAAGATTTGAGTTGTAAGCCTGTAATTATAAAGGCTGAGGTAGGGGTTAGTGCCTTAGGTGTAGGACTTGTGAAAGTCTGAGTTGTAAGCCTAGTGATAATGGCTGAGGTAGGGCTGATGCCTGAGGTAGGATTCTTTGGAAGAATCCTAGGTAAGACTTGTATAAGTCTGAGCTGTAGGAACCAATCTAGTTCTGAGTTGTAAGATCTGTGGATCTGAGTAAGTGGAAGTAAGTTGGGATGAATCCAGTTATCTACTGGATAGGTAAAGGGGGAAAGTGGATGTACCCATATCTTGGGGAACCATTAAAAATCTAGTGTACTGTACTGTGCTATGATTGGTGTGCTTTGATTGCTGTGTTGTGATTGCTGTGCTGAGAATTGTATTATCTGTGCTAAGTTAAAACAAACTAATTGCCTAAAATTCTTAAAGAAAATTAGAACCTATTCACCCCCCTCTAGGTGTCTAGGCTCTTGAAATCAAGTCTTTCACGTATAACCTTGGGCAACAGGAAGCGATCTTCCAATCCAATGTGGTGACAGGTATTGGAAAGTTTAAGTTCATCTATTTACTTTAGACTTTCGTTACCTTTTATGTATGTCGCCAGTGTTGTAGGCTTTGTGCTAGTTTCCGGTTACCTCGCTAGGGTATTGTTCGATACGGGTACGTCACACTCTTTTCTTGTGGAAAGCTTTATCTGGAGAATTAGAGTTGAACCCTCATCGACGGGCGCAGATCTTAGGGTGCACATGCCCAATGGGTCCTTCATGACCACCAGGATGAGAGGGCATATTAGTTGGAGTCTAGGCGGAGTAGATTTCAGATTAGTAGCAGCGGTTCTACCGTTGGCCGAATTTGATGTGATCTTGGGGATGGACTGGCTTGTAGAGTAGCGTGCTAGTATTGACTGTTTGTCAAAGGTAGTGACCCTAAGAAGCTAGGGAAAGGAAGAAGTTATATTTGAAAGCCTTAATGGAGTGTCCTGTTCCCTGATTTTTACCATGCAGTTGGTGTGGGCAGTTAGCCAGGGAGGAGTAGCTCTTGTAGTATTGTTGGAAGTTCGCCTATCCAAGTTATCACTTGGAGAAGTGCTGGTAGTGGCATAATTTGAGGATGTATTTCTTGAGGAGTTGCCTGGAGCACCTCCTCAACGAGATATTGATTTCTCGATTGAGTTAGTGCTAGAGGCTAGGCCGGTGTCACGTCCTCCTTTTAGGATGGCACCAAAGGAGTTGGCCAAACTCAAGGTATAACTGCAGGATCTGTTGGAGCAGGGGTATATTAGACCCAGTTCTTCGCCATGGAGCACACCAATGCTATTTGTGAAGAAGAAAGATTGTAGTATGTGGCTATGCATAGACTATCGAGAGATGAATAAATTGACCGTCAAGAATAAGTATCCGATTCTATGGATAGATGACCTGTTCGACCAGTTGGTGGGGTCAATGGTGTACTCTAAGTTGGACTTAAAGTCAGGATACTCTCAGTTGCGGTTTCGAGATGAGGACATACCCAAGACAGCATTTGGTATGAGGTACGGTAACTTCGAGTTCTCGGTGATGTCGTTCGGGATGGCGAACATGCCATCTGCATTCATGGATTTGATGAATTGAGTTTTTCGGGAGTATTTAGACTCATTTGTGGTGGTCTTCATTGACGATATTTTGGTATACTCCAAATCAGAGGCGAAGCATGAGACTCACTTGAGGGTAGTCTTGCAGTTGTTGAGAGAGAACCAGCTTTATGCAAAGTTCTCAAAATGCGAGTTCTAGTTGGAAAAGGTGGAATTTTTTGGCCATGTGATTAGTGGTGATGGGGTGGTGTTGGATCCGGCAAAAGTTGAAGCCATCAGGGATTGGGCAATTTTCAGAATCGTGGCGGAAGTCCGAAGTTTCCTTGGACTAGCCGGGTACTATAGAAGGTTAGTGGAAAACGTTTTGCGGATAGCTCTACCCCTCACTTCCCTGACTCGCAAGGACCAGAGTTTGTATGGACTCAAGAGTGCAGTCAAGCGTTTGACACCTTGAAGGAAAGGCTGATGATAGCTCCGATCCTAATTCTTCCTAAAGGGATTGAAGGATTTCAGATTTTCAGTGACGCATCAGGATATGGTTTAGGTTTCATATTAGTGAAACATGGCAGTGTGATAGCCTTTGGGTCTAGGCAGTTGAAACCTAATGAGAGGAATTACCCCATCCATGACTTGGAGTTGGCAGTGGTAATTTTTGCGTTGAAATTATGGCGGCATTATGTGTATGGTGCGAAAGTGGAGATCTTCACGGACCACAAAAGCCTAAAGTATCTTTTGGATCAAAAGGATTTGAACATGTAGCAGTGTAGATGGGTCGAGTTCCTTGGGGACTATGATGTGGCAATATAATATATGCCAGGCAAAGCCAACGTTGTGGCAGATGCCTTGAGTAGAAAGTTTTCTGGACAAGGGAATTGGATTGAAGCTCATAATGAGCAGTTAGTGCGAGACTTTAAGTCCCTCGGCATCATTTGTGTAGCAAGAGGCGAGTCTAGCATGGCTCGGTTGAACTGGATTGAGTTACAAAATGACTTATCCATTCATGTTCGGGAAGCGACTAGTTTGGATGTAGAATTCAAGCCATTTGTGGTGGAAGCTCAAAAGGGCGAAGGTAGCGCTTGAGAGATGATTGATGGGATCTTGAGGATGGATGGAAGGATATGTGTACCACAGTTTGGCAAGCTCCGGGAGGAGTTGATGTTTGAGGCTCATTTTACAAAGTACTCCATTCACCCGGGCAGTACAAAGATGTACTTGGATATGAAGAAATCCTTATGGTGGCCTGGTTTGAAGCGGGATATAGCTTTGTACGTGAGTCAGTGCCAAACTTGTGCCTTAGTGAAGGCCGAGTATCAGAAGCCAGGCGGGTTCCTGAAGCCTCTTCCTATCCCTGAGTGGAAATTTGATGACATCTCCATGGACTTTGTGCATGGGTTACCTCGATTATAATAGGGTAATGATGTGATTTGGGTGATCATGGATCGCTTGACGAAAGTGGCTAATTTCATCCCAAATCGGAAAGAGGACAGCGTTTAGAAGTTGGTAGAGCTATATGTTCGCAACATTGTGCGACTACATGGGATTCCTAAGAGTATCATTAGTGATCGCGATGGACGATTCACGTCCAAAGACTGGAGGTTGGTACAGAAGAGTTTGGGCACAAAGCTCAAATTAAGTATGACGTTCCATCCTCAAACCGATGGACTAACATAAAGAACGAATCATACAATGGAGGATATGTTTGGGATGTGTACCCTCAATTTTGGAAAGAGGTGGGAAGATCACCTCTTCATGTTGGAGTTTTCCTATAACAATAATTACCAGGCAAGTATAAAGATGGCGCCATATGAAGCTTTGTATGGAAGGCAGTGTCAAACACCGATGTCTTAAGCAGAGGAGGGAGACACAAAACTTTTGGGAAAAGAGGTGATTGATGCTTGTGAGTTGGCGCGAACCATTCAAGAGCGTATGAAGGTTGCTCAGGATCGGCAAGCAAAGTATTTCCACGCTCTCAACAGGAACGTGGAGTTCGCGGTAGGCAACTGGGTCTATCTAAAGATTTACCCGTTCAAAGGTGTTTCGTGGATTCGCCAACTCAAGAAGTTGAGTCCAAGGTTTTTGAGGTTGTTCAAAGTTTTGGAACATATCGGAGAAGCAGCTTACCGGTTGGCGTTGTCCACGGAATTGAGTGGGTTACACGATGTCTTCCATGTCTCTGTCTTGAGGAAATCCGTGGTGGAGGCAAATGTTGTGGCCGAGTCGACGACAGTGCTGATAGAAGAGGACTTGGGGATGAAAGTCCGCCCAGTGAGCATAGAGAATTAAGAAGTTTGGCAGTTGCAGAATAGAGAGGTTAAGCTCATAAAGGTACGTTGGGACAACTACAAGCGAGACGAGTTCTCTTGGGAGCATGAGCAAGCAATATAGGAGGACTTATCAGAACTCTTTGCTTCAGGTATGCTATTTTGTTTGTGTACGTACTAAATTTCGAGGACAAAATTCTTCTAAGGGGGGTGGAGTTGTAACGCCCTGGTTTTCCAGATGATCTCTTGAAGCTACCGCGCGACGGTAGTAACTATTTCCTGGCGGTAGCTTCGTTTCGTCGGGTGTAGACAGCTCGACGAAAGCCGTTCGCCCAGTGTTGAGAGAGATATCTCTCGGCAGTAGTTAGTTACCACATGGCAGTTACTCCAGGTTTTGCGTCAAGAGCGTTGAGTTCGGGAAGCTATCGCTCGGCGTTATCTTAGAGTTGAGTGCGTTGAGAGGCAGAACTTAAGTGGTTGGAGTTGAGTGAGCTACCGCATAGCATTAGTGCTACCGCTGACGTTAGCGTGGACTTATTTTCTTGTCCGAGATCTCGGGAAGCTACCGCCCGGCAGTAGGTAGTTACCGCCCGACGATAGCACGCGGAAGTAGTTGCGTCATTTGGATTTTTAGCCGTACGATCTCACTTAGGATATGATCTTAAGGCCCAAGACTCTCCGTCTAGAGTGCTTAAATAGGGCTGAGCGGGATTTCTCCCTAATTCCTTCCCTTTTTGGGAGTTGTCTTAGGGTTTGGAAGAGAGAGTGGGAGGAGGAAGAAGAGATCTTTCTTCCACCATTGACGAAGCTTCAAAGCCCCGATCGTTGATCCGAGTCCAGATCCATGGAGATGACTTAGATGCACTCATTAAGATGGGTCGTAAGGTAACGATATTTCTCCTCTCAGTTTTAGGATGCCTGCATGGAATCTATTCTTTTCTTCCTTTATTTCAAGCATTCTAGGCACCAGATCTCTCAAATGAGAGGGATTCGGGTTGCTTTGGTTTAAGAGGTGCCACCGGGTGATTGTGTCTGTCCCCGACATGATTTTGCACTAGAAATCCGCTTCGTTAATGGATTAGGATTTTTGGTGAAGCTGTAGTCACGACCGTTAGTCCGACTCGGTGATATTGAATAGCGAGCCTTAAGGATTTTGTTAGTAATTCGTTAGCAGCAAGACGCCATTTGTGATGTTATATGTCCCCCTTATTCCGCGCGAGTATGCGTAATCGGAACCGGACAAGGTTAGCTCCATTATGACGGTAGATGGTTTCCTTGGGGCACATGAACGTTATAGTACGAACGGTGGATTTGGGCGGGAAAGGCTTGAGATTGTGATGTGCTAAGGCGTGGTTTTTCTCTACGGTTGGCTGGCTAGCTCATGACGTGCAAGTCATGTATGGAGAGTGTCCCAGCGAGACAATTCCCCTTATGTGAAACTGATGAGGACACCAAGATTTGGACTAGCCCGAACGATACCAGCTGGGTCCCGCTGGGTCTCCTTCGGTGGACATTGTCCCGATATTGGAACCGGACCTGGGTCATCACGAATGGGTGGGTTCTAGCAAGGGTGCTTAGTATCAGTTATTTTGTGTGTATGGCAGAATCCTGACATGAAAAGTAAGAGCTTGCAGGCAAGCTCGGGTTTTGAGATCTATAAGCGGGTGGGGCCGAGACAAGAGTTCCATGTGGTGGCTTGTATGCTGTTAGGTGAAATTGGAAGTACCCTTGTGTTTGTGGCTTTAACACTGATGGGGAAATTGGAAGTACCCGATTTGATGATGTATTAGAAGCATACGCTTTAGGGTGCCTTGTGTGAAGCCCAAGTGTGCATACATGCTACATAGTAGGCCCCTTTTATTTCATGCTCAACATAGAAACATGTTTGTTGTATGAGACATCCAAAACTATTTTAATACTTTCAATGTACTTGTATTTTTGCATATGAAGTGCTAACCTGCAGGGTGATGGGGTGCCCCGGGGTCCGCTAGGGACGGCTAGGAGGAGATGTGTTGGTTACACAGTTGAGGTCAGCCTTTGCTGACCCATGTTACTACAAATTTTTACAGGGCAAGGATCGCAAGCAGGAGCTAGCTCGCCGACCAAAAAGGCCTAAGACTCATGAAGTGTTTCGTGTTGTGTAATTGCTCTGTTTGGTGAAATTTTATTTTTGATGCACTATGTATCCGACTTGCAAGCCGAGGTAGCCTAGGAGTTCTTATGCACGTTGACCTTTGATGTTATTGTTTGAGTCTTGGACTCTTATTTATTGTAAGGCATTAATGCCATGTTGATACTCATATGTTAGTGGATAACTTCTACTCTTGTTTTTTGTTCACGCTGTGTTTAGTCTGAGTTTTGAGTTGAGTTGTTTATATCATCTTTTAACGCTTAAGCTATGGCATCTGTATGTTGTGGGGCCCCGACCGGGCCCATATTATACGGTCATTACAGGGGAGGTGTTACATAACGTATCTTTTGTAATCGGATTCCCTAGAACACCTAATCGTGTGCTATGATTTTTTTCTTGAATTTTCTCTAAATCAAATTTAATTTGCAACCCTTTAATTTTATAAAAAACAAATCCAATTTTTCTTCGGTAAATTAATAGGAATTTTGTGTTAGTAAGATTACTCGACAGACTCTAGGCATATATGATATTTTTCCTATTCTATATTTTTATAGGTATACTTGCCTTCATCGGGATTATTGTTTGGATTATTTTAAAAACTATTAAATCTTCAACACCTAACCAAACTCTAATATTCATATACTTCCTCAAAACCCTCTTAAATCTTGAAAATATCTCTAAATCTATAAAAAAAGAATACTAACCTTTCATCACCAAAATATTCAAAGAATACTAAGAAAATAACTCCTTTAAAACTTATTTTCAAAAACTACAACCTAAATCAGTTTTGATCCAAACCCTAACACTAAAACTCTATGAAAATAAAAGGAGATACAAAAGGTACTTTGTAATATTAACAAAAAAGACAAAATACTAAAAATTTCTAAAAGAAACCACATTACATACCAGATCTGAAGCTTGCTCAAGCAAAAAGAAGGGTTTTTTTGGCAATTTGAGTTTGTGGGAAATGAGATATGAAGTTCCACAAACCCTATTTATATTTTTAGATATCGTCAGTGATATCGATATTATTTGTCGATATCATAAGTTTCCTAAATTTCAATTCATTCAATTCAGCTTCTCAAATATCTGTTTGTTTTCCTTCGGATATTTTTTTTAAAAAACAAATATATTAAATTACCTTAAAATTCAAAAATATATATGTATAATTTTCATTTGTTTATTTGTTTTCTTATTGTTTTTAAAAATTTATTTTTTTTAAAAAAATGCTTAAGCTTATTTGTCGAAGTCAAGGATGATCAAATCTATCACATAAAGAGTATTTATAATGTTTAATTTTCATTTCAAGTATCTTTATAACATTGTTTGATTATATCACAACTTGCATATTATCTTATTATATGTAACAAAATTGTTTGTAGATCACACATGTAGAATTGTTTTTGCATGTTTCTAAGTATAAGTGTTGTTTGATATCTAATAATGAATATCACACTCACACTTTTGATAACATACTTGTGTTTTCGATCTTATTTTTACATGAATGTGTGGTGTACTAACATAACCTCCTAAATTGTTTAAATAGCTTTCCTACACAACATTGAATTATTTCATGCAATCTTTACATTCATGCACTTGTTATTAGGGAAATGTGGTTTAAACAAAATTTCTATGTTTTCAAAACATGTGAATTCAGAGTCCTTGATTAAGAAAAAAATATAAAAAACAACAAAAAATGAATAAACAAGTATTATGACAAAGATAACTCCACCGAGCACTCTCACCCTCCTGATAAGTCTTAATGAACAATGTGAGGTTGAGCAACTTGAAAAGAATTGTGAAGTGCCTTGTACAAACAGAGTTTTCACCACTTCTCTATTTAAATAATAATAATATATGTGCTTTGATAGTTGGGAAAGTTAGATTATGTAACTCTAATTATTGTTGTGTTCTTACATTACATGCTTTCATGTGAATTGATTTATACACTTGCATACTTTATCAAAACACACTTTTGACACATTATTATCTTATACAAAATTTCCACTCATCAGAATTCAAGCCTAAAACATATCTACAGTATTATATACATCTTTGAGTAATTGTACTAGATAGATATGCACGACTCTCACGATGTTTATTTTTACTTGGAATGCAAATTACTTTACATTGTAAAAGAGATTTTTCTTGATGTTACTACTCATTCTTGTAACTTTATGATCTTGAAATACATTGCTTATCCTAAAACCCTTCAAAATAAAATCAATTATACCCACCTTGTAAGACATTACATTGTTTTCGCCATGTTTATTACTTGTCCTTGTTGGGGTCCAGCCCCTAAATTTGAAGACCGAAGGCTTACGTAGAAGGAAAGATGTATTTCTACCATGAACTGTGTTTTCGGCGAGTATCGGGGTCGATAATCGCCAAATTACTGCTCATGAACAGTGAATTCGGTGGATATCGCCCTTTGGCAGATTCGGCGGATTTCTTTGGCCATACTCCCCGATTTCTTGTCATTTTCTCCCAGCGGTTCAGGCGGGTGTCTACCATGGCAATTCGGGCGGATATATTTAAGGCTCTTACTGTGGATTTAGGTTTAATCCAGATCTCTTATGGCCAATTACTTCTTCTTTCAGAGCAACAGTAGGAGTGAAAGACAGTATGATATTTTCGTCGGAGGCAAAGGAGGCGTGCGTCGGTTGCAGAAGGGTCATTGGCGGCTTTTGTAAGCGACGTGCGATAGCAGCAGTAGGGCTAGCGACGGTTTCATCAGAGAAGAAGAAGTCATGCGGCAGTCCCAATGCTCTTGGAGTTTCGGTGCTGGTGGTGGTGCTAGGAGAGGATTCACTTGGGCATGTTCTTTATGTGGAGAGCATGACTCAATCGAAGGAGTTATAAGGAGAGGAGAGGTTGTTTTTACCTCAACGTGTTGAGGGTTGTTCTTCCTCGGTTTCGAAGGAGCGTCTTAGTTTGAGTGGGGATTTGTTTGTGAATCTGGAGAGGGAACTAGGTTGGGAAAACCTAGTATTTTTTTAATTTATTGTTTATTATAGTGGATTGTTTGTGTGCCCTGCCCCGTGGTTTTTCCCCTATTACTGTGGGGGGGTTTCCACGTAAATTGCTGTGTGTTTTGTTCTTTGTTTTGCTACTTTTGCATAGAACCAGGTTTGCTTGAAGGGGATAGTTTCCCTACAATTGGTATCAGAGGGAGGTTCTAGCCATTGAGAATTTTTTGGTTTGTAATTAAGTGTAGTAGGTGATGACCATTGGTCCTCTCCCTATTCTCTCTATTACATTCTTTGATATTATTGGATAATCCGTGAGCATATGGATCAAGCGAGAATGATCAGCATGAATGTAAAGAACTAGAGTATCTGGAGGCCGAGGATGGGGGATCTCTTATTTTGCAAGGATCTCTACACCCCATTATTAGGGAGGCCTACTACGATGTTGGATGATGCGGTTTGGATGATGATGGACTGGAAGGCAGTTGGTTTCATCCGCTAGTGGCTAGATGATTCTGTCTTCCATCATGTATCTACCGAGACATTTGCCCAGTCTTTGTGGAAGAAGCTGGAAGCGCTGTATGAAAGGAAGACAACAAGTAATAAGGCTTTCTTGATCAGGAAGCTTGTGAAACTCAAGTATCGAGAAGGTTCTCAGATGACAGAGCATCTGAACCTTGACTAGAGCATTATAAATCAGTTGGAAAGCATGAAGATCACCTTGGGGGACGAGCTTCAGGCCTTGATGGTCCTCAGTTTATTGTTAGAGGGTTGAGAGACTCTTGTGGTGTCATTGAGCAATTCAACACAGGATGGTATTGTGTCAATGGAGATGGTAACGAGATGTCTGTTGAATGAGGAGTTAAGAAGGAAGGATTCTGGAACTCCTACATCAGATGCCCTTCTTATGGAGGTTATAGTTCGACATCAGGTGAAGAAGGAGGGTAAACCAAGGGGCAACTCCAGAAGCAAGTCCAAGCCCAAGTCCAAGAAGGAGTTAGAATGCTACTACTATAAGATGAATGGCCACATCAAGAAGGATTGCTTCAAGTGGTAGCGAGATAAGAAGGGGAAGGGAAAAGAAGGAGAGTCCAGTTGCAATATGGGAGAGGCCTCAATTATGGAGGTGAAGACTCAGTGTTTGCACTGCAGTGAGACTGCATTCTAGGAGTGTGTTGACACCGACTAGGTTATGGATGGTGGTGCTTCTTATCATTGCACACCTCATAGGTATTACTTCTATTCCTATACTGCTGGAGACTTATGGACTATCTGGATGGAAAATGCCGGCGTGTCCCAGATAGTGGGTAGTGGAGATATTCACCTGGAGACTGATCTTGGGTTGGTTATTCACAAGGATGTTAGGCATATTACTGATTTGAGAACGAACATTATCTCCGTCGGGATACTTGATGATGGTGGTTTTACCAGTATTGAAGGCGGAGGTTCCTGGAGACTGGTGAAGGGGTCTATGGTGGTGGCCCGAGGCAAGAAATGCTGCGGTTTGTACCGAGCAAAGGCCAAGATCTGCATTCCTAGTGTGAATGCTGCTGATGACAACTCCATGAAGTTATGGCATTACAGACTTGGCAATATGAGTGAGAAGAATCTAAAGCTGCTGGTGAAGAACAAGGTTCTACCAGAGATACCAGGCAGTATGCCTGACACGTGCATTCACTGCTTAGCTGGGAAGAAGAAATGAGTGTCATTTGCTGATGCTGAACGGAAGTGGAAGGCAGAGCTGCTAAACTGATAAATACAGATGTGTGTGGTCCATTTGAACCCATGTGTCAAGAGGAAGCAACATACTTTTTCACTTTCAATGATGACCACTCTAAGAAGGTATGGGCATACTTCTTGAAGCACAAGAGTGAGGTTCTGACAAAGTTTACAGAGTTCAGGGCAATGGCTGAGAAGATGACTGGGAAGATTATAAAGCGAGTAAGATCTGATAATGGGGGAGAATTTATTGGACCATTTGATGCCTATTACAGGTAGGACATTATTGTTCATGAGAATACTATTTTGAGGACTCCACAATAGAATGGGTTGGCGGAGAGGATGAACAGAACTATAGTGGAGAAGGTCAAGTGCATGATTTCTCAGGCTGGAATTGGGAAGCAGTTCTGGGCTGAGGCTGCTAGGATTGCTGTGCATCTGATCAATCTTTCCCCCTCAACACCATTAGATGGAGATGTTCCTGAATGACTGTGGTCTGGTAAGGATGTGTCTTATGGATATGTACGTGTTCGGATATCGAGTACATGTTCATATCCCCAAGGAGGAGAGATCGAAGCTCGACGTGAAGTCCTGTGAGTGCATCTTATTTGGATACCCAACTGAGGAGTTTGGCTATAGTCTCTGGGATCCAAAGCAAAAGAAGATCATCAGGAGCAGGGATGTGATCTTTGTTGAAGATAAAGTTGCTAGTGAACAGGAGACTAAGAAGCCGCAGAGTTTACTTATTGTGGAAGTTCCTGATAAAGATCTTGGTGCTAATGGTGCTGATGGTGCTACTGGAGAGCCCATTATAGAAGAAGCAGTTCAGATGCCAGAGCAGGAAGAGATACAAGATGAAGGGGGAGCTTTGCCCATTGATATTCCAATTGTGGTAGAGGTGCTCCTCAGGAGAACTAAAAGACTGCGGAGAGCCAGCACCAGATATCCACCACAGGATTATATTCTATTGTCTGATGGTGGAGAGCCAAAGTCCCTGGTGAAGGCTCAAAAGGCTGATGATAGAGAGCAGTGGGCTGAAGCTATGGAGGAGGAGTTGACTTCTCTCCAGATGAACAAGACCTATGACTTTGTCCGACTTACTAAGGGGAAAAGAGCACTGATGAATAAATGGGCCTTCAAGTTGAAGACAAATGAAAATCTTTCCCGGACAAGGTATAAGGCGAGGTTGGTGTTCAAGGGCTTCAATCAGAAGCAAGGCGTGGACTTTGATGAAATATTCTCACCTGTGGTAAAGATATCTTATATCCGCCTAGTTCTAGGTTTGGCTGCCTCTATAAATCTAGAAGTTGAGCAGATGGACGTGAAAACAGCTTTTCTGCATGGTGATTTAGAGGAGGAGCTGTACATGGAACAATCAGAAGGGTTCGAGGTCAAGGGTAAGGAGAATTTTGTGTGCCGACTCAAGAAGAGTCTTTATAGGTTGAAACAGGCACCCAGGCAGTTGTATAAGAAGTTTGACTCCTTCATGACCACAAACAAATTCTTGAGGACCAGGGCAGACCACTGTGCCTATGTGAAGAGAACGGAGGGGTCCTTCACTATGTTGCTACTCTATGTCGATGACATGCTGATTGTCGGGGATGACAAGGCCATTATTATAGAACTGAAGATGAAGCTCAGTAGGTCCTTTGAAATGAAGGACCTTGGACCGACAAAGAAGATCCTGGGTATGAAGAATACCAGAGATAGGAGTGCAGGTCTGTTGTAGTTGTCTCAGGCTGAGTATGTTGAAAAAGTGCTGAATAGGTTCATGATGGAGAAGACAAAGGTTGTTACCACTCCATTGGGCAGACACTTCAAGTTATCTAGCAGTCAATGCCCTTCATCTAAGAAGGAGTCTGAGGAGAAGAGCCAGGTACCCTATGCTTCTACAGTAGGGAGTTTGATGTATGCTATGGTCTGTACGAGGCCAGACATAGCTCATGCAGTAGGGTTGGTAAGCAGATATTTGGAAAACCCAGGAAGGGTTCATTGGGATGCTGTGAAGTTAATCCTTCAATATCTCAGAGGTACTACAGAATTGTGTTTGTAGTTTGGTGGTGAATCACCTGAACTGGTTGGGTACTCTAATTATGACATGCTTGGAGATGTTGATTCTAGAAGATCTACTTGGGGTATGCTGTTACTTTTACAGGGGTACTGTGTCGTGGCAGTCGCAGTTAAAAAAGTGTATGGCACTGTCAACGATTGAGGCAGAATATATAGCTCTGACGGAAGCTTCCAAAGAGGTCCTGTGGATGAAGAAGTTCATGCTTGAACTTGGAATCAAGCTAGACGTGTTCACTGTGTTCAGTGATAGTCCGAGTGCTATCTTTCTGGCCAAGAACCCCGCCTACCACTCTAAGATGAAGCATATTGATGTCAGGTATCATTGGATACAAGATGTCTCGAGGAGAAGCTACTGAAGGTGAAAAGGTCCACATTGATGAAAACCCTTCGGACATGATGACGAAGGTCGTGCTAAGGGAGAAGAACGAGTTGTGTCGACGACTGGTCGACATGGTATCTTCTTGAAGCTTTGTGAAAGGTGGGACTTCTCTTCATGGTCTGGAGGGGGAGTCTATTGGGGCCCAGTCTCTAAATTTGAAGACCGAAGGCTTGCGTACAAGGAAAGAGGTATTTCTTCCCTGAATAGTGTTTTCGGCGGGTATCGGGGTCGATACTCGCCAAATTACTGTTCATAAACAGTGAATTCGACGGATATTGCCCTTTTCCAGATTCGGCGGATTTCGCCGGCCATACTCGCCGATTTCTCGCCGTTTTATCCCGAAAAACTTGATTTCAAGAGCCTAAACACCTAGAGGGGGGGGGGGGTGAATAGGTTTTAAACTTTTTATACAATATTTTTAGGCAAACAGCTAGATTAAATTCTGCACAGATAATTCAAAGCACAGACAACAATTCATAGCACAGCATACACTAGATTTATAGTGGTTCCCCAAGGTATGGGTACATCCACTTTCCCCCTTCGCTTATCTAGTAGATAACTGGATTCAACCTAACTTCCTTCCACTGGCTCAGATCCGCAGATCTTACAACTCAGAACCAGAATGGTTCCTACAACTCAGACTTAAACAAGTCCTACCTCAGATTCTTCCCAAGAATCCTACCTCAGGCCTCAGCCCTTTCTCAGCCTTTATCACTAGGCTTACAACTAAGAATTTTCACAAGTCCTACACCTCAGGCTCTCAGCCCTACCTCAGCCTTTATAATTTCAGGCTTACAACTCAGATCTAATAATAGATCCTACAAGAAATTGAATGATATAAAGATACAGAAAATTCACCAGCTAGATTTCTCTATTGGTGTAGCCTTCTTGATCAGTTCTTGAATGAACTGACCCTTCTAATCCAACCTAACTTAGCTTTTCAAAGATTCTTGATAGAACAAAATAAGGTGGATCTTCACTTGATGTAGAAGATGATCTTCAGTCAGCTTTTTCCTTAAATTCAGAATGAATTCTGAATCTTTCTTACAGACAGCTCTGGATCTACCTTCGTAAGGGTTTTCCCTGTTCTTGTTGAAGAATTCTCTAGTATTGTTCTTCTTCTTATATTGTCTTGTCTCTTTTTTTATTTGTCACAGATCTGACTCTTATATAGAGTTTCCCAATGGTTACCGGTTGATCTGGTTTATAACAACCTTCTGACAGTTCTGACGGAGGTGTCAGACCGGTTGGTTATGACAGCTGTTGAATCATCAGTCAAGTCACTTGATTCGTCAAAGACTTTCCAACTCAGTATATTCCACTCTACAAACTGCTTCACATGTGTCGACACATATAGGATAAGTGGCGACATAAGTCTTCATGATGTCGACACAGCATTCAATGTGTCGACTCAGTCAATCTTCTGCTATTCGACACTTCTTCTGTTATATGTGTCGACACAAGTCCAGTGTGTCGACACAAGCCTTCATGTTCTCGACATAACTTCTGCAGACAGATGGCGTTGAGTGTATGTCAGACGGCGTTGAGTGTGTGTTGACACAAGTCCTGTGTGTCGACATAAGTCCTTCTGGTCTCGACATAGCTGTTGTCGGCAGACAACGTTGAGTGTGTGTCGACAGCGTTGAGTGTGTCCAGATGACATTGAGTGTGTGTCGATACAAGTCATGTGTGTCGACACAAGTGATTCTGATCTCGACACAACACTTTGAGAGTTGATGTGTCGACACAAGTCCAGTGTGTCGACACAACTGCTTCCAGTGCCGATATAGCTCCTTGGTGTCAACACAACTCCCGTATTAGGTGTCGACACAAATTCTGCCTTTAGTGTCGACACAATTCTGGGTGTCGACACAACTGCTTCATTAGGTGTCGACTCAGTTTGAGTGTCGACAAAACTTCTTCATAAGTGTCGACTTTGCTTGGGTGTCCACACAACTTCTTCACAAGTGTCAACACTTGTACTTAGAAAATTTTCTTCAAAGTATTGAACCTGCACAATGGAACTCAAACATCTATCAAATACAAATTGATGCATATCATTGACTAAGATGAGGCTTCTCCAAATCTAGTACATATTTTTTAATGTACCCAACAATCTCCCCTATTTGGAGAAGTCATAATCCTTAGTCAAAGATATACATCTCTCATAATAAACATAATAGAAATAGATGTATATCAATTTCACAGCAGGTTAACATATAATCATTGTAAACAACAAAAATTAATACTAAAACTGATTTAATTTAATTCAGAAAAATGATATGTTTAGAAGATTTTCTTTTTAGAACAAAAAATAAAATATTACATTATTATTTTACATAAGCCTAGCTATCCTATTACTAACTAGGCTCCTTAATTACAATGCCTTTTCCAGACTTGATCTTAGCCTGCAAAGGAGGTTCAGTATTATCAGCAGGCTTCTTTCCTTTCAGAGCTTTTTTCTTTTGTTCTTCAGCCTTTATTCTCTGCCTTTCAAAATAGTGAAATGGCTTTGGGAAGTACTTGCTTGGCTCCTGAGCATTATCAGGTAGCTTCCCAGCCTTAACACTTCTTCTATGTTGAAGAATGGCTTCCTGCCCAGCCTGATACTTATTCCATTCCGGCTCTGAATACCATTAACCCCTATCATGGGTTTTATCCTTCACAGCTTTCCAAGCAGTCAGTATAATGTTTCTGGGAGTAGGACTCCATTGCTCAAAGTCTGGCTTCAACTCAGCCTGTTCTCTGAACCTCTTCTTGGATAGCTGAGCTTCCTTCTGAGCTTCTATGATAGCTTCTGTCATTTCTACTTTCTCCAGAATAACATTGTGTGCCTCTAGTGGAGGACTATACATTTTTTGAACTTCCTCTTGAATCATTTCAAAATCTGTTGGGGGGTAAATCACCTGAGCAACTTAAGGCTGATCTCTTTCAGTATGAGCAGGTTGTATTCCAGACTCAGCTACATTATCATCATCACATAGGGGAGGATATCCAAGAGTTTCTCTGATTCTATTTGATATCCATTTAGCATGATGAGAGCAGGCTTTGACTACTACTCTCTCCCCCTTTATGACTTCTTTATCAATATGATCCCTCAGATCATCTTTTTGAAATCTGACTAGATTAATAACATAGTCAGTTCCTTCTTTATAATAATCTCTGAATTTTGTCAAGAAATCAGACATATTCTTCTATAAGGCTTGAAATATGGCCTGAACAACAGCTATATCTTCCTTGATCTTCTTTGAGACTTCAGCTTTGACAATAGTTGTTGGAGCATCAATTTTTGTCAAGATAACATGATGTGAATCTTTAAGATTCTTATTCATTCTTAGTTGATTCTCTAGTACATAACCCTACTTTACTGCAATATCTTCCACTTGGACTTTCAGATCCTGCTGTTGTTTGGCTAGGAATACCACAACATTACCTCCCTTATGGAAGCAATCTGTCATTTCCTTTTTATTTTGATTAATTTCAAATCTAATAGACTTGAGATCCTAAGCCAATTGGAATTGCAACTCCTTATGAGTTACATCCACATATTTCTCCAGAGATTGTCTTTGCTCATCCAACTTAATTTGCATTTGGACAAGTAGAGAACTGAAGTCCAAGCTTTAAGCAGGTGGTGCTGTGCCTGTTTGCAAGGCCTTTTTGTAGCCAAAACTCTTTTTCCTTAAGACAACTATTTTTCTTTTCTTAGCCGTTGAGGCTTCTTCATCATCAGAAGTGTCAGATGTACTTTGTATATCAACTGTGTCCTTATCAGTTGGGTCATGCTGATACAGCTCCCCCTCAGTCCTTGGTAAATCTTTTTCTTTGATTTGTTCCTCCACCCTAGTCCTTGGCAAATCCTTTTCCAGCTGGGATTGCTCCCCCTCAGTTCTTGCATCAGGTAAATCAGAAAAGAGCTCTTCTATAATGAACTCTTGTTGTACCTGTATAGGAGGAACAATATTAGTTTGAACAACAAAAGGTTTTCCCTGGACATCCAGATTTTTTTCCAGGGCCCTCTTTTTAAAGGAGATACTTGCTCATTTTGAGCTTCTTTCTTAACACTGTCTTGAGCTGCATTATTGATTTCAGATACTATGTTCATGACAGTATCTGCAGCAAATTCACTCTCAAGGGAAGCATCAGCAATGCCTCCCCCTTGGGCAGGCATCTCAGTTTGTTCAGTATTTTCTCCCCCTAGAGTGGAGTCTATCTGTTGTTCTTGGGGCTCACTGCCCACCACTTGATCTTGGGCTTCTTTTGGTTGCTGGTCTTCATTTGAGCTAAAGACTACTTCCTCTTCAGAATCACTAGAGGATTCTTTTTGTTGAACAAATTTCTTCTGTTTTTTTATCTTTCTTAGTTTGTTTCTGAGGAGTAGTGACTTCCTTGGTCAGAACCCTATCCCACCTTGACAGAATTCTCACATCCTTTTCCTCATGTGATTAATTTTGGATCCAGCCACTTGTTTCAAAACATCTGGTATTACTGAAGATAAACATAAACTTAGGATCCTTCCCAGGTTTGGTTTCTTCACTCCTTCTTGGATCTTGTCAAACATTACTGCTGTCCAGTCAGTTTTCACTTTGAATATGATCCGTGTCATCAGATTGAACATGTGGGCTGAAATTTGATCATGTCCACCTGTCCTACATAGTATCACCTTCCCAACTATTTTAGACAAGAACTTCCCTTGGGAATTCATCCCTTTTCGAGTTATGGATGATCCAACCTTGATATTAGGGCTCAGCCCGCACCAACCTAATGCTTCTGTAGTCAGGGATGGAGTTATTTCATCTGTATCCTTAACCAAAAAAGCTGAAGAGATTTCCTAATTATCTTCAGTGTAAGTTTCATTTGGGAATCCTGAACTATTCCTTTGATCTTCTTCCCTTCTATATCCACGCTTGCTGTTGAATAGAATTTCAAACTTCCTTCTTCCAAATCTTGGTTGGTTCAGAGACCAAGTACTCCAAACAATTCTCAGAAATTAGGGAAATTACACCCTGAATTTCTTCTGAAGCTGTCGTGAACCCTTCACAAACCAGCTCATATCCTTAATTGACTTTGTCTTCTTGATGAGGCGCCATCGACGAGAGAGATGCGAGAGAAAAGAAGAGAAGGTATTTGTCGACAGAAGGTGTAGAGCAAAGAATTCTAAAAGTGTAGTCGACCAGATGTTGGCTTCACCAATTTATAGTATTAGTGTCAAGGGCAAGTCAAAAGACGGGCCTTAGTCAACAAATCAGCATACGTGTCGGCAGAAATGACCTAGGTCTCGACAATACTTAGTTTAAGTCTATAAGACTATGTGTCGACATACTAATGTCTGAGTCGACAATACTTATATTAAGTCGACACATCTATGTGTCGACATACTTGTGTCAGTGTCGACACACTTGTGTCTGTGTCGACACAGGCCATTTAAGTCTCAACAGAATTGTGTCGACACCAGTTCTTATGTCTACACAGATACTGTTTCTGTGTCGAGACATCCTTTTTCTTTGTCGACACAACATACTGAGTGTGTCGACACAACTTGCTTGTGTTGACACAAACTTTGTACTTAAACAAATTTCCAGAGAAATTTGGTGCTTACATATGCTACTTAAGGAAGCTTGTGCTAACCTATTCAAGGTTCAACATACCTAATTCAATTTTAAAATAATTGAATTTAGTTTCATCCAGAGGTTTTGTAAAAATATGAGCTATTTGATTAGCTGTTTTCACAAACTCTAGGCTAATATTTTCCTTCTCTACATGTTATCTGATGAAATGAAACTTAATTTCTATATGCTTGGTCCTACTGTATGATACATGATTCTTAGCAATAGAAATAGCACTAGTAGAATCACAAAACAGTGGAATTCTGTCATAGTCTTCAAGTTGATGTTTTATCCACATCAATTGTGCACAGCAGCTACCTGTAGCTATATATTCTGATTCAGCTGTTCATATAGCTACACTGGTTTGCTTCTTGCTGCTCCATGACACCAGCCTCCCACCATGGAATTGACAAGTTCCTGTAGTACTCTTCCTGTCTTCTTTGCATCCAGCAAAGTCTGCATCTGAGAAACCAATTAGAATGAAATCTCTATTCTCAGGGTACCAAAGGCCTAGATTAGGTATGCCCTTAAGATATCTCAACATTCTCTTAACTACAGTATAATGTGATTCTTTTGGGCAAGCTTGGTACCTAGCACAGACATATATTGCATACATGATGTCAGGTCTACTAGCAGTCAATTAAAGTAGGGATCTAATTATCCCTCTATACAAAGACTCATCCATAGGTTTCCCTGCCTCATCTTTGCCTATAGGCATACTTGTTCCCATTGGAGTTTTCATGGTGGAGGCTGAGTCCATACCATACTTCTTAATCAACTCCTTGGTGAACTTAGTCTGAGATATGGACAAACCACTATCAGTCTGTCTAACTTGAAGTTCTAAGAAGAACTTCAGCTCACCCATACTGCTCATCTCAAACTTCCCTTGCATAAGTTTGGCAAACTTTCTACAAAGGTTGTTTTTAGTAGAACCAAAGATAATGTCATCCACTTATATCTGGACTAGTATTATCTTGCCTTTAGATTCCCTATAGAATAGAGTTTTGTCTATTTTACCTCTAGAGAATTTATTCTCAATAAGGAAAGCAGACAAGGTCTCATACCAAGCCCTTGGAGCTAGTTTCAAACCATATAGAGCTTTCCTAAGCCTATATATATAATCAGGAAAATTAGAATCTACAAAACCTGAGGGTTTTTCAACATAGACTTCCTCTTTTAAATTCCCATTCAAAAATGCCAATTTCACATCCATCTGGTATACCTTGAACCCTTGATAGGCAGCATAGGCTAAAAACAGCCTTATAGCCTCCAGCCTTGCCACTGGAGCAAAGGTTTGATCAAAGTAAATACCTTCCTCTTGCTTGTAGCCTTTAGCTACCAGTCTGGCCTTGTTATTGACTATGGTGCCATTATCATCAAGCTTGTTCCTGTAGATCCACTTAGTTCCTATTATGTTGTGATCCTTAGGTTTAGGCACTAGTTCCCAGACTTTACATCTTCTGAACTGACTGAGCTCTTATTGCATAACATCAATACAGTTGGAGTCTTGCATTGCTTATTCAATCTTACTGGGTTCTATTTGAGACAGGAAGTTAGAACATAGAACTGTGTTTATGCTCTTGCTCCTAGTTGAACCCCTTTACTTGCATCACCAATGATTTGGTGAGCTGGATGATCCTTCAAGTGTCTTCTTGCTGGAGGAAATCTGTCAACATTATAGATTTCTTCAGTTTCCTCAACTTGTTGCCCCACATTGTCTTCTTCATCCAGTGGGACTTGTTCTCCTCCTGAATAGCTGGCATCTTTTTCTTCATCCAGCCTGGCAGGAGCTTCATCTTTGATGGTCAACTGGTCCAGCCTGTCTATTAGACCTGCAAAACAAACTGAAGAACTAAACAATTCATTGTTAATCAATCTAGACTCATCAAAAACAATATGGACCGACTCTTCTACAACTTGAGTAGTCAAGTTGTAGACCCTATATGCCCTACTGTTACTGCTATACCCAACAAATATCCCTTTTAGGGATTTGGAAGCAAACTTTATTTGGTAGTGCTTACCATTAACTAGGACATAACACTTGCTACCAAAGATTCTAAAATAAGAAATGTTTGGTTTTCAGCCTTTAAAAATCTGATAGGGAGTCAACTTAAGTTTCTTATTTATGGATGCTCTATTGAGAACATGACAAGCAGTGTTTACTGCCTCAGCCAAGAAATATTTAGGGAGAGTAGTATCACTGAGTAGAGTTCTACCAGCCTCAATAAGAGTTCTATTCTTTCTTTCAGCAATTCCATTTTGCTGAAGTGTTCTAGGTGAGGAGAACTCCTGATGTATCCCAAGTTCTTCACAGAGTTTTGTCATACATTCAGACTGAAATTCAGTTTCATGGTCACTTCTAATTTTGACCACTGAATTGTTAAATTCATTCTGAACTTGTCTAACAAAAGTCTGGAAAACACTAGGGGTTTCAGATTTCTTCCTCAAGAAGAACACTCAAGTGTATCTAGAATAGTCATCCACAACAACTAGTGTATATACTTTCCTACCAAGACTGTGAACTGGCATAGGACCAAACAAATCCATATGCAAGAAATATAAACATCTCAATTAATCTTTGGTATCTAGTGCAGGAAAAGAGGACTTGGTCTGTTTGCCCTTTTGACAAGCTGAACACACTCCCTCTTTAATGCACTTGACTTGAGGACCATTCCTCACCAGACCCATGCTAAACAATAATCCTATGGACTTATAGTTCAGATGAGCTAGCCTTTTGTGCCATTTGACACATAGTGAAGCTTTCTCATCTGCAACTAGGCAAATAAGTGAGTTTTTCAACTCATAATATAAGTTAACACAATAAACATTTCCTTTCCCAGTGCCAGTCAAAATGATCTCTTGATCACTTGACCTCTTAATTTGGCACTCCCCTTTGTGAAAGGAGATGTCATAAACTAGATCACTAAGCTGACTTATGCTAATCAGGTTATGTTTCAGACCCTTTATATAAGCCACTTTAGTGATAGTAATTGAGTCACAAGAAATGTTACCAAATCCTTTGATGACTCCTTTTTCTGATCCACCAAAGATGACTTTGGGACCATTCTCTATGGGTATATAGTCGCTCAACATTCTTCTTGTTCCAGTCATGTGTCTTGAATAGCCACTATCTAAGTACCATATAGGGGTATGGTCACTTGGATTTACCTGCATCAAATAAAGAATCACTTACCCTTAGAACCCAATTTGCTATTGGGTCCTAGGTCCTTGTTTGTTTGTAATCCTGCAGCTGTTCTAATAGAAAAACTACTCTTAATTTTAACACTTGTGTTAAACCAGCAATCCATGACAAAGTGGCCCACCTTGCCACAACACCAACACTCAAATCTATTATACCTTCTCTTAGGTACAGACTTTGCTACTTTGTTGCCAGCAGTCTTGTTAAGTGGTGGTGCTGGAGCAGCAAACTTCAAGAATTTCTCTTGTACATGATGGGCTTGCCTATAGAGTGGCCTATTGGCATTTGCACCTTTGCCCATGAGATTTTCATACTCACAGTGACCATGAGTAGTGTCATGATCATACCTCTTTGTAGGATTCATCACCTTCCTAAAGAATATAGAGGGTTTTGTAGCTAGAGGCTGAACTGTGGCCTTACCTTTTCTATGTGAATTGGTGGCCCTAGTTCTCCCTTAAAACCTAGACCAGTCTTCCCTTTTTGTGAAATGAAATTGTCTATTAAGGGTAAGACAAATTTTGGCTTGGATAATTTAGCCACTAGTTCTATTTCTTGCTGAATTTTTGCCTCAAGTAGCTTGATATGATTCTCCTTGAAAGAGATTGTGCCCATCTAAATAGCAGTAATGTTTTTCAGTTTGACAACCTCATTAAATTTTAGATCTAACAGCTTTGCTGAATCTACTGCAACCAGCTTAAGAGACTCAATCTCCTTGGACTGCTCTTTAACAAGAAACTTGCTCTTCTTCAGAGCATGCAACAACCCACCATACTCATTAATGAGTTGATGTACATCCCCCTCAGAATCAGAAACATCCCCTTCTCTTGAAGTTGATGCTACTGATTCTGATCCAGTAAAATAATCAGAATCTAAGGGAGAAATATATACCTTACAAGGACCAGCCTGATCCTGGCATTGATCATTTTCTGATAGGGCCATCAGCCCTCTGCAGTAATGTTCTTCCACTCCATTTATGGAGTCCAACATTTGTAGGAATTCTAACTCCTTAGAATCCTCTTCAGTTGAGAATAGCCCAATATATGCTTCAACATCTTCTTCTTCTCCTAATTCAGATGATGAAGAATCTGTCCAGCTCTTCTGCTTCTGGGCAACAAGGGATTTTTCCTTCTTGCCTTTTACATGCTATTTCTTCTTGTCTTTTGACTCCTTCCTTTTATCAGGACAGTCAGCTATGACATGTCCTTGACTGTTGCAACAATAGCACACAATCTTAGAATTAGATTGTTTACTAGGTTTAGAAGCATACCTGTCCTCCTTGGGAGTCTTCCTTTTCTTGTAGTACTTATCCTTGGAAAAGGATGTAGAAGGTCTTGTTTTCCACTTCTTCTTCTTCATGAATCTTTGGAAATGCCTTGTGAAGGCTGCAAAATCCTCATCAGAGGTGTGGTTGTCTGAAGAGATGTTGTAAGGAATTCCTTCTTCTGCCTCGGCACTCCTTCTGGGAGGAGAAGGAGATTTTCTCCTGCCCTTTCTTGTGCCTTCAGCCTTGAAGGCAACTGACTTTTCCTTGTGTTCAGATCTACCGCTCTTCTCTTCCTCCTTCCTAGATGTTAGCTGCATTTCATATAAAAGAAGCTTTCCAAACAGTATGGGAGGAGGTGTATCTGCCATCCTTGCCACATCTCTGATTACACAGATTTTGGTGTCCCCGTCCTTTGTCAGAGATCTCAGAAACTTGTCATTCAGTTCATAAGTGCTGAAGACTCTTCCATAAGTCATCAACTCATTTATGTTGAGACCGAGCGGTCTGTCAGATAAGACCGGGCGGTATGGTAGTTTGTCTGGCGGTCTGAGTAGTTTGGCAGTACCGAGCGGTCAGTCGGATGAGACCGGGAGGTCTGGCGGCCTGTATGGCGGTCTGGGCAGTCTGGAGGTTTGTGCGGCTTATGCGGCTTGTATAGTTTCAGGTTCTTGTAATTATTAATCCCACATTGCTTGTTTGTAATCTCTCTTCTCTCCTCCATTCTATAAAAGGGAGGTCATACCTTTGTGATAAACACCTTTTCCAGATAATAAAATTTCAGTTATACTACTTGCGGTTTGTTTTAGTTCGTTTCTCACATGGTATCAGAGGGAGGTTGTCCTGCTGCGGGGGTGTGTTGGAGTAATTTGCTTGCAGGACACATGCGTGTGGGACCGACCCCGTGGCTTTCCCCATCGCATTCCTGGTCTGGGTGTTGACCCCGGTGGGCCCCCTGTGGCAGAATATCCCCGCGGTCCTGTTGTTGGGATTAGTCCCACATCGCTCGCAGCGCTCACTCCTCCGTGTTTATGTACCCCGCCACATCGCTCCTCCGGTTTTTGCTTTCGGCCACCCCATTTTGCTGTGAAGTATAAACACAACTAGTTTGATGAAAAATCCCATTTTTCATGCATAAGGTAGAAAAGTCATGACTGATATATTCTTTGGCATTATCAGATCGAAAGACTTAAATAAGAACAATAAACTGGGTTTTTATCATAAGATAGAAGGACGTCCATACAAAAAATAATTCGGAGCGATCTTTTAACAGATACACCCACGTAGAACGAGAGAAATCATCAATAAAGGTGACAAAATATGAACTCCCCCGACCAATGGTGAGGGTAGGAGACAGACCCCAAACATCGTAGTGGACGAGATCAAACGGACGGGTAGATCCACGAACTTGCTTTGGAGGGAAGGATGAGCGATGATGCTTGCCAAGCTGACAGGCCTCATAGTTGAGGGGAGGATTTTGGGAAGGAAGTTGGGGCAGAAGCAGACGAAGAAGCCGTGGAGGAGCATGACCAAGGCGAAGATGCCATTGGATAAGATCTGTGGAGGTGTTAGGTTTAACGCCCCGAAACTAAATAGGGTGACGGGTGGTGTTTTGAGCCAAATATGTATTTTGGCTGGGGTGACACGGCCTGGGACACGGGCGTGTCCCAGGGCATGTTGTGCTTGGGTTCAGTGTTGGCCGTGTGGTTATAAATTTTGGGGTCGATGATCGTCGAAAGGCTGAACATGGCCTGGGACACGGGCGTGTCCCAGGGCATGTCAGTCACTCGTCGAGTGTGGTGCACACGGTCCATGACACAGGCACAGACACGGGCGTGTCACATGTGACACGGGCATGTCTGGTGCCGTGTCACAGGCCGTGTCCTTCTCGGGTTAAGAATGTTGGTCGTTGCACACGGGGGTGACACGGGTCGTGACACGGCCGTGTCGTATGCGACACGGGCATGTCGGAGGTCATGTCGAATGTCGTGTACTGGTTATCGAGTCGGTCGAGAAGGCGAATGGGTGACACGGCCATGCACACGGCCGTGTTACAACCCGTGTTCGGCCCAAATTTTGTAATTTCATGCCTAATCATGGCCGTTCGTTTCCTTGGCTTTGGATCCAACAGTGGGGGGCTATTCCTGAGAGGTTTTAGTCGGGATTTAGGGCTAGAATCCCTCATTTCATCCAAGTGAATCTCTCTCTAAGTTTTAGAGAGAGGGGAGAGCAAGGTGGAGGAGGAGACCAAGATCCGGCCATCGGTGGAGCGTCGGAGCTCCGAATCGCGATCCGAGTCCAGATCCGCGAAGGCGACACTGTTGCGGTGCTTTCCAACCACGTAGATTTTTCATGGCGCCGCAGAAGAACGCAAGGGTAACGATTTCTCATCCTAGGGCATGTGAATCCCTCTTTTCCTTTGCATAGGACGCCCTCTCTCGCGAGTGAGCGAAGAGTTGGAGCATTCCTTGGGGTAGATATGTGAAGTCCCCCTTGTATAGAGTCCGTATGCGAAAACGGGCATAGGCATTGTGTGTGAAGCCTATCCGGACAAGTAGAGCCGGATCGGTGATGTTGCATTGCATATGAACCGGGGAAGACTCCAGATGTTTGGGCGTTTTTCGGGTTTTCTACGTGGTAGATTGTAGCAGGGAGCCTTGGAGATTAACTCCAAGGTGCACCCGGAAAACTGGGCCAAAGCGAGTTTTGCCAACACAATGGCCAGGGAGCCAACGTGAACATAACTTGGTTATGTGATTATTGTGCTGGAAACGGGACTCAGCGAGTCTTGACCTGCGTATATGGCTTAAATTGTCGTTGCGGAATGAGCACGGGTCAGGCGGAACCGTACCCGATCTATGTGGTTCGGTGGGACCGTTGGCATGGATGAGAGTCTTCGGCGTTCTATGGCTTAAATTGTCGTGACCAAGGCCATGAAGACAAAATGCTCATATGATTGGCCGTCCAAGGGGAGGTGGTGGAACAGGAACGTCTATGGCTTGAATTAACGTGACGTTGGCCGGTTCGCCGTGAATGTGCCCTGTGTGCACGAGGTGTGTGGCCGTGCGAGCCTACGTTTGTGATGAAGTGTGTTTACACTATTTTATTGCCTATACTAATAAAGTGCAGGGAAAGAGCATCGCCGCCCCGATTTTGGGGGCGGGATCGTTATAATTGGTCAGCATAGCTGACCGTTGCTTTTGTTTACCACTGGGCACTGGATTGTGGCTTGCAGGTGCTGCGGAGCCGAGCGAGAAATAGCGGGCTAAAGCCCAAGTTGATGAGCCGGCTCTCGAAGGCCTAATTTTGAGTGTTTCATTATAACCATGTGTAGCCGGCCTGCGAGCCGAAGTATGAAAACACTTTTATGTCAAGCAAACTATGTAAGGCCTTAAGGCCATTTCTATTTCTATGTATTGAAACATTCCTACGTATGTTATTGTAGTGGACATTCATGCCCTTTGGATGGGTTCTTTCGTCTTGCAACTTAATTTTAATGCTTCCGCTAGGTGCTTGTGTAGGACGTGTAATTGGTTGAATGGTTTCAACGCGTAACCAACCGGTCTGTCCGTAGCATATGGCGTCGGGCCCCGGCCGGACATACTGCTATATGCCATGTGATGGATAGGGGTGCTACAAATTAGTATCAGACTACTGGTTTCGGTCAAACTTAAATGAATTCGTGGGCGAATTCACTTTAAGGGGTGGTGAGCACATGTGTGTGCGTCATCGTTATAACATGAAAAGAACCCATGAATGTCCACTTAGGAATGAAAATACACATGTTTGAGGAACCTGCGTGTTCCTATAATTGCTGTTTGCAATAGTTTTTGGTCGCTTATCGTTGTTTTGCACGATTATAGGTGACCAGAAGTGGTGCTGGACAGTCGGAACGGCCAGGTTCCGAGGCAAGCAGCGCACCAAGTGAAGCGCCTGCAACACCTCCGTCTGTCGAGACCATTAGGTTGGTGGCAGAAGCTGTCTTTGCTATGATCAACGCGCAACCGGCAAGGCAGGTGCAGTAGCCTGCTCCTGCGGTGGAGCAAGTGCCGCTCAAAGCGGCGGAGCCTAGAAGGGTTGAGCAGGTGGCGGTGTAGCCGGAGTTGCCTCGGAGAGCAACTGAGAGACAGCTTAAGCATGTGATGGGCTTCCATCCACCGGTGTTCTCGGGAACGGGAACCCCGACCCAGGCTGAAGATTGGCTCTCAAGAGTCAATAGGGTGATGACAGCAACAGAAATGGAAGAGTGGCAAAAGACCACAATAACGACGTTCCTATTGGATGGGGACGCAAGGTTATGGTGGGAAGGTCTAGAGCTACACCAGTTGAGGGGAAGGCCGTTGGCCGAAGTATCTATGAAGGAATTTTCGAGACTGTTCATGGCTCGATACCTCCCCTCAGCGCAGAGGATCGCACTAGAGAACGAGTTCCAAAAGTTGGTGCAAGGAGATAGCACCGTAGACGAGTACCTCCACGAGTTTACTCGATTGGGGAGATATGCTAGCGCTACCTTTGCCGACGAGGAGCGAAAGACGAACCGCTTCTATGAAGGGTTAAGATATGAGCTGAGGTTGCTACTGTCGGGGCCTATGGCGCAGGGTTTCCTAACCTTGGTCAACTCAGCCCGGTCCTTGGAGAAGGACATGAGAAATGTGTAAGCTAAGAAGGAATCTGGTGGGAAGAAATCAGAGTTCAAGGCGCCGACTACGTCGAAGTCGGGCTATCGAAGATTCTACAAGAAGGCTAGGACGTCAGGTCCAGCTTCTTCTACAGGTGCTTCAGGGGCAACTACCAATCGAACTCCGGGCGCTTGTTTCACGTGTGGAAAGACGGGGCACTTTGCTCGCGATTGCTAGAGCGGACGCTCAAAGTCCGAGAGAAAACAAGGAGCTACCTACGAAGAGATGGGCAAGGCGGTGGAGTCAACCGCGTCCCATTATGCTCCGACTCAACCTAGAGTGTACAACTTGGGCCAACAGGAGGCCATTAAACAAGCTGACGTGGTGACAGGTACGAGATAGTTTATAGCAAGTTAACTTTAAATACTGTTGTCTATTGCTTGTTAACCTAATATTGTTTGCATAGGCTTTGTTTTGATTAGCGATAGTCCGGAACGGGCACTGGTCGATACGGGAGCTTCACACTCCTTGTCCGAAAATTTTATATCGCGCATCGGAGTCCCTTCTTCGATGGCGAAGGACAAGTTGGATGTGCTGCTACCGAATGGGTGCTCGTTGCTTGCGGACAGAGTGTGCGTCGTAAGGTTCATATAGGGAGCCAAGAGTTCGACTTGCTAGCCTCATTACTGCCGCTAGTAGAGTTCGAAGTTATCTTTGGGATGGATTGGCTTTCAGAGCAGAAGGCTTGGATTGATTTCGATCGGAAGGAGGTCAAGCTGGGTGTTGGACGGGAGACAACATTTGAGGGAATCAAGGGGTCGAGCAAGACGCTGATGTCAGCTCTTCAGGTGGTAAAGGCAGTTCGTGCTGGTGCAGAGCTGTTCTTCGTAATAGTGGGGGCTGTAGAGCCAAAGTCCGCGTTGGATAGCATCCCCGTGGTTTGTGAATACCCCGATGTGTTCCCGGATAGTCATCCCACGGCCCCACCGCAGCGAGAGAGTGATTTCACCATCGAGCTCGTGCCGGGTGCCAAACCCGTGTCACGTGCTCCGTATAGGTTGGCGCCGAAGGAAATGGCAGAGTTTAAAGTTCAGCTAGAGGAGCTAATGGAGCAAGGTTATGTGCGTCCAAGCTCGTCGCCTTAGAGCGCACCGGTCCTCTTCGTTAAGAAGAAGGACGGGAGTATACGACAGTGTAATGACTATAGAGAGTTGAACAAGCTGACGGAGAAGAACAAGTACCCGATCCCGAGGATTGATGATCTCTTCGATCAGTTAGTCGGATCGTCGGTATATTCTAAGTTGGACTTGAAGTCGGGGTACTATCAGTTGAGGATCAGGGAGTGTGATATCCCAAAGACGGCGTTCAGCACAAGGTATGGGCATTTCGAGTTCACGGTCATGCCGTTTGGACTGACAAATGCGCCATCAGTGTTTATGGACTTGATGAACAGGACGTTCCGAGATTTCCTGGACCGCTTTGTGATCATCTTTATTGACGATATATTGGTGTACTCGCAGTGCGAAGAAGATCACTTCAAGCACTTGCATCTGGTGTTGAGACTTTGAGGAGGAATGAGCTGTATGCGAAATTCTCCAAGTGCGAGTTCTGGCATTCCTTGGTCACATTGTTAGTGGGGAAGGTATAGCGGTGGATCCGGCGAAGATCGTTGCGATACGGGAGTGGCCTGCATTGTCTTCTGTCGCGGAAGTCCGTAGTTTTCTCGGGCTTGCCGGATATTACAGGTGCTTCATAGAGAACTTCTCGCGGATAGCGCTACCTCTCACGAAGTTGACAAGGAAAGATCAGAGATTCTTGTGGACGCAGGAGTGCGTGCAAGATTTGAGGAGCTGAAAAGACGGTTGACCACAGCGCCAGTGCTTAGTTCGCCGAGTGGGACCGAGGGCTTCGAGGTTTATAGTGACGCCTTGGGTAGTGGTTTGGGCTGTGTGCTGTTGCAGCTTGGGAGCGTGATAGCTTATGGATCGCGTCAGCTAAAAGTGCATAAAAGGAACTATCCGGTCCACGACTTGGAGTTGGTGGCCGTGATATTTGCACTTAAGCTGTGGAGGCACTACCTATACGCCGTAAGGGTCGATATATATACCGATCACAAGAGCCTGAAGTACCTGTTGGATTAGAAGGATCTTAACATGAGGCAGAGGAGGTGGATGGAGTTCCTGGGGGACTACACCTTCAAGATTCATTATGTACCCGGGAAGGGCAATGTGGTTGCTAAAGCGTTGAGTCGCAGGGCTCCCGCCCAAGCCAACTGGTTGTCGGTGCATGATGAGCGGCTTATACGGGAGTTGGAGGAGCTTGAGATCTGTTGCGTTGACAAGCAGACGAGCGCCAAAGCAATGTTGAACTGGACAGAGGTTCAGTATGACCTGGCTGACCGGGCTCGGTAGGCATTGGAGTTAGATGAATCCATGAAGGAGCTTATGGAGGCAGCATTGGATGGGTCAAATTCCCAGTTCTCGGTGGAAGATGGGTTGTTAAGGAAGGACCATCGTTTGTGCGTCCCAAGCGGGGGTAACCTGCGGGCGGAGTTGATGTATGAGGCTCATCATACCAAGTACTCAATCCACCCAGGGAGCACAAAGATGTACCGTGACCTCAAGAAGCTGTTTTGGTGGCCGGGGCTTAAGAAAGACGTAGCGTTGTTTGTGGCTAAATGCCAAACGTGCGCCTTGGTGAAGGCGGAGTGCCAAAAGCCGGGAGGATTCTTGAAGTCCTTTCCTATACCGGAGTGGAAGTTCGACGATATATCTATGGACTTTGTGCATGGGTTACCAAGGTCGTAGAAGGGGAACGACGCCATCTGGGTGATCGTAGATCGGTTAACTAAGGTGTCGCATTTCATTCTGCATAGGAAGGACGACTCGGTGGAGAAGTTGGCGGAGCTTTATGTGGACAATATAGTTAGACTGCATGGTGTGCCTCGCAACATTGTGAGTGATCGCGATGGGCGTTTCACGTCAAATTATTGGAGGTTAGTGCAGCAGATGCTGGGGACAAAGTTGAAGTTCAGCACAGCCTTCCATCCGCAGACGGATGGACAGACCGAGAGAGTCAATAGAACGATGGAGGACATGCTACGCATGTGTGTTCTAGACTTCGGGAAGCATTGGGAGGACCACCTGTATTTGGTGGAGTTCGCGTACAACAACACTACCAGGCGAGTATCCAAATGACGCCCTTTGAGGCCCTATATGGTAGAAAATGTCGCACGCCGTTGTCTTGGTTAGAAACGGGTAAGGCAAGGTTGTACAAGAAGTAGGAGGTGGAGAGTGCTACCTCATTGGTGCGGATCATTCAGGAGCGCTTGTTGATCGCTCAAGACAGGCAGGCGAAGTATTATAATGCCAAGCACCAGAACGTGGAGTTCGCGGTAGGCGATTGGGTATACTTGAAAGTGAAGACGTTCAAGGGGGTTTCGCGGGTGAGACGCTTGAAGAAGCTGAGCCCAAGATACCTTGGAACTTTTGAGGTTCTGGAGCGAGTCGGCGAAGCGGCATACCGTTTGAGGCTATCGGAGGAGTTAAGTTGGCTACACGATGTGTTCCACATCTCTGTATTGTTGAAGGTGGTGCAAGAGACTTCGCAGGTGATCGCAATTGATCAAGTGCCGGTGGACGAAGGGTTGACGACTAGGGTCAAGCCCGTTCGTATCGAAGACTCTGAGGGCAAGAGGCTCCGTAACAAGGAGATCCAGATGGTCAAGGTCCGGTGGGACAATTGTGGTCGGGAGGAACTCTCTTTGGAACGGGAGCAAACTATGCTGGAGGAGTACCCGGAGTTATTCCACTCAGGTACCACTTAAAGTTTTCCGTTTTCTTTCCTTTAGTAATTTCATGGGCGAAATTCTTTTAAGAGGGAGAGAGTTATAATGCCCCAAAACTAAATAGGGTGACGGGTGGTGTTTTGAGCCAAATATGTGTTTTGGCAGGGGTGACACGGCCTGGGACACGGGCGTGTCCCAGGGCATGTTGTGCTCGGGTTCAGTGTTGGCCGTGCAGTTATAAATTTTGGGGTCGATGATCGTCGAAAGGCTGAACATGGCCTGGGACACGGGCGTGTCCCAGGGCATGTCAGTCACTCGTCGAGTGTGGTGCACACGGTCCATGACACGGGCACAGACACGGGCGTGTCACATGTGACACGGGCGTGTCTGGTGCCGTGTCACAGGCCGTGTCCTTCTCGGGTTAAGAATGTTGGTCGTTGCACACGGGGGTGACACGGGTCGTGACACGGCCGTGTCGTATGCGACACGGGCATGTCGGAGGTCATGTCGAATGTCGTGTACTGGTTATCGAGTCGGTCGAGAAGGCAAATGGGTGACACGGCCATGCACACGGCCGTGTTATAACCCGTGTTCGGCCCAGATTTTGTAATTTCATGCCTAATCGTGGCCGTTCGTTTCCTTGGCTTTGGATCCAACGGTGGGGGGCTATTGCTGAGAGGTTTTAGCCGGGATTTATGGATAGAATCCCTCATTTCATCCAAGTGAATCTTTCTCTAAGTTTTAGAGAGAGGGGAGAGCAAGGTGGAGGAGGAGACCAAGATCCGGCCACCGGTGTAGCGTCGGAGCTCCGAATCGCGATCCGAGTCCAGATCCGTGAAGGCGACGCCCTTGCGGTGCTTTCCAACCGCGTAGATTTTTCATGGCGCCGCGGAAGAATGCAAGGGTAACGATTTCTCATCCTAGGGCATGTGAAGCCCTCTTTTCCAATGCATAGGAATCCCTCTCTCGCGAGTGAGCGAAGAGTTGGAGCGTTCCTTAGGGTAGATATGTGAAGTCCCCCTTGTATAGAGTCCGTATGCGAAAATTGGCATAGGCATTGTGTGTGAAGCCTATCCCGACAAGTAGAGCCGGATCGGTGATGTTTCATTGCATATGAACCGGGGAAGACTCCGGATGTTTGGGCGTTTTTCGGGTTTTCTACGTGGTAGATTGCAGCAGGGAGCCTTGGAGATTAACTCCAAGGTGCACCCGGAAAACTGGGCAAAAGCGAGTTTTGCCAACACGATGGCCGGGGAGCCAACGTGAACATAACCGGGTTATGTGATTGTTGTGGCGGAAACGGGACTCGGTGAGTCTTGACCTGCGCATATGGCTTAAATTGTCGTTGCCGAATGAGCACGGGTCAGGCAGAACCGTACCCGATCTATGTCGTTCGGTGGGACCGTTGGCATGGATGAGAGTCTTCAGCGGTCTATGGCTTAAATTGTTGTGACCAAGGCCATGAAGACAAAATGTTCATATGATTGGCCGTCTAAGGGGCGGTGGTGGAACGGGAACGTCTATGGCTTGAATTGACGTGACGTTGGCAAGTTCGCCGTTAATGTGCCCTGTGTGCACGAGGCGTGTGGCCTTGCGATCCTACGCCCGTGATGAAGTGTGTTTACACTATTTTATTTCCTATACTAATAAAGTGTAGGGAAAGAGCATCGCCGCCCCGATTTTGGGGGCGGGATCGTTATAATTGGTCAGCATAGCTGACCGTTGCTTTTGTTTACCACCGGGCGGTGGATTGTGGCTTGCAGGTGCTGCGGAACCGAGAGGGAAATAGCGGGCTAAAGCCCAAGTTGCTGAGCCGGCCCTCGAAGGCCTAATTTTGAGTGTTTCATTGTAATCATGTGTAGCCGGCCTGCGAGCCAAAGTATGAAAACACTTTTATGTCAAGCAAACTGTGTAAGTCCTTAAGGCCATTTCTATTTCTGTGTATTGAAACATTCCTACGGGTGTTATTGTAGTGGACATTCATGCCCTTTGGTCGGGTTATTTTATCTTGCAACTTAATTTTAATGCTTCCGCTAGGTGCTTTTGTAGGACGTGTAATTGGTTGAATGGTTTCAACGCGTAACCAACCGGTCTGTCCGTAGCATATGACGTCGGTCCCCGGCCGGACCTACTACTATATGCCATGTGACGGATAAGTGTGTTACATTAGAAAAGGTGGATAGAGCGAAAATGTTGTCAAGGAAGTAGAGGCCGCCATTCTCAGTCCCAGTAGCAATCGTCCGTCGGGAGTCCGGATCCTGAAAAGAACAAGAAGTAGAAGTAAATGTGATATAACACTATAACTGCTTGCATAGAGACGTCACAGACAATAAGTTGCACGGAAATTTGGGCACGTAGAGAGTATCCGCCAAGAGAAGAGACGGAGTGACAGGAACCACGCCTATCCCATTGACCGGTGAAGGAGAACCGTCAGCGAGAATAACCGGGGGCAACCAATCATGTGTTTCTAGGAGAGAAAAACACTGGGGATTGCCGGTCATATGATTGGTAGCACCGGTGTCGATCAGCCATTTTCCTTGAGTAACAACGTGGGCACTACCAGAAGATGTGACCACGAATGTGAAAGCCATGAAGGGAGGAAAAAAAACCACGTGAGAAGATACAATAAGACGCGCAAACAACAGGAAGACGAACGGCAAGGAGAGCCATAACCAAGAAGCAGAGGGAAAGAGGTCGCACGACTAGAAAGAACAAGTCGTGCGAACAACAAGCAGGATGAGCAGCAAAGAAGGCCGCAGTGGATAGAGAGATGAGTCTGCAGTGGTAATGGTGACAACACACCAGCGGCAAGGAAGACCACGACCAAGATGCAGAGCAAGGCAAAGGGGAAGAAGTCGGGCGGCTAGAAAGGTAAACCAAGAAGGGTGTCCGCTTCTTTATTTCATATTTACGACAAGCTTGGCATGATTGATATCTATGCTCCAGCTTGAGGGGGAGTGTTGAGACCGAGCGGTCTGTCGGATGAGACCGGACGGTCTGGCAGTTTTTTGGCAGTCTGAGCGGTTTGGCAGTATCGAGCGGTCTGTCGGATGAGACCGGGAGGTCTGGCGGCTTGTCTTGCGGTCTGGGCGGTCTGGCGGTTTGTGCGGCTTATGCGGCTTGTATAGTTTCAGGTTCTTGTAATTATTAGTCCCACATTACTTGTTTGTAATCTCTCTTCTGTCCTCCATTCTATAAAAGAGAGGTCATACCTTTGTAATAAACACCTTTTTCAGATAATAAAATTTCAGTTATACTACTTGCGGTTTGTTTTTGTTCGTTTCTCACAATTTACAATCCTAAAGAATTTCTTGTAGCATTCAGTTATGCTGTCATTCTTGGCTTGTCTAAATCCCTCATACTCCTGATTCAGCATGGATTTTCCGTCTTCTCTAACTTCTTCTATTCCCTCCATGTAGACAATAAGGGTGTCCCACATTTTCTTGGAGGTTTTATAGTATACAAAATTCTGAAAGGTGGCATCATATATTGCACTTACAATGATATTCTGTGCCCTTTTCTCTAGAGTTGCCAGGATGATTTCATCCTTTGTCATCTACGAATAACTCTTAGGAGTTTTAACATTTGCATCCAGGACTGATACCTTCATTGGAATGAAGGGGCCTTCCGGTACTGTGATATAGATTCTTTGATCAGATGCTTCCATAAACAACCTGACCCTTTCCTTCCATATGCCAAAGTATTCTTTCCTGCAGATTGGCAGTTTCATAGATCCAAACTCCTTTTGATTCTCATTTGAACCCATTCTTGATATCTGTTATTTGCCTTGGAGATTCACTCAGATTGTTAGGTCAATATTTGAGTAACCTCCCTCTAATACCACTTAAAAGACTTGATTTCAAGAGCCTAAACACCTAGAGAAGGGGGGGGGGGGTGAATAGGTTCTAAAATTTTTATACAATTTTTATAGGCAAACAGATAGATTAAATTTTGCACAGATAATTCAAAGCACAGACCACAATTCATAGCACAACATACACCAAATTTATAGTGGTTTCCCAAGGTATGGGTACATCCACTTTCCTCCTTCGCCTATCCAGTAGATAAGTGGATTCAGCCTAACTTCCTTCCACTAGCTCGGAACTGCAGATCTTACAACTAAGAACCAGAATGGTTCCTACAGCTTAGACTTAAATAAGTCCCACCTAAGATTTTTCCCAAGAATCCTACCTCAGGCCTCAGCCCTACCTCAGCCTTTATCACTAGGCTTATAACTCAGACTTTTCACAAGTCCTACACCTCTGGCTCTCAGCCCTACCTCAGCCTTTATAATTTCAGGCTTACAACTCAGATCTAACAATAGATCCTACAAGAAATTGAATGATATAAAGATGCAGAAAATTCACCAGCTAGATTTCTCTATTGGTGTAGCCTTCTTGATCAGTTCTTGAATGAACTGACCCTTCTGATCCATCCTGACTTAGCTTTTCAAAGCTTTTTAATAGAACAAAATAAGGTGGATCTTCACTTGATGTAGAAGATGATCTTCAGTCAGCTTCTTTCTTAAATTCAGAATGAATTCTGAATCTTTCTTGTAGACAGCTCTGGATCTGCCTTCGTAAGGTTTTTCCCTGTTCTTGTTGAAGAATTCTCTAGTGTTGTTCTTATTCTTCTTATATTGTCTTGTCTCTTTTTTTCTTTGTCAAAGATCTGACTCTTATATAGAGTTTCCCAATGGTTACCAGCTGATCTGGTTTGTAACAACCTTCTAACAGTTCTGACAGAGGTATCAGACTGGTTGGTTATGACAGCTGTCGAGTCATCAGTCAAGTCACTTGATTCGTCAAATACTTTCCAACTCAGCACATTCCACTCTGCAAACTGCTTCACAAGTGTCGACACATATAGGCTAAGTGTCGACACAAGTCTTCATGATGTCGACACAGCATTCAATGTGTCGACTAAGTCAATCTTCTGCTACTCGACACTTCTTCTGTTGTATGTGTCGACACAAGTCCAGTGTGTCGACACAAGCCTTCGTTCTCGACATAACAACTGCAGACAGATGGTGTTGAGTGTATGTCAGACGACGTTGAGTGTGTGTCGACACAAGTCCTGTGTGTCGACACAAGTCCTTCTGGTCTCGACATAGCTGTTGTCGACAGACGACATTGAGTGTGTGTTGACAACGTTGAGTGTGTCCAGATGGTGTTGAGTGTGTGTCTATACGAGTCCTGTGTGTCGACACAATTGCTTCTGATCTCGACACAACACTTTGAGAGTTGATGTGTCGACACAAATCCAGTGTGTCGACACAACTGCTTCCAGTGTCGACATAACTCCTTGGTGTCGACACATCTCTTATATTATGTGTCGACACAAATTCTGCCTCAAGTGTCGACACAATTCTGGGTGTCGACACAGCTGCTTCTTTAGGTGTCGACTAAGTTTGAGTGTCGACACAACTTCTTCATAAGTGTCGACTTAGCTTGGGTGTCGACACAACTTCTTCACAAGTGTCTACACTTGTACTTAGAAAATTTTCTTCAAATTCTTGAACCTGCACAATGGAACTCAAACATTTATCAAATACAAATTGATGCATATCATTGACTAAGATGAGGCTTTTCCAAATCTGGTACATATTTTTCAATGTACCCAACATATCCCAGCAATTCAGGCGGGTTTTTGCACTGGCGATTCGGGCAGATATATTTAAGGCTCTTAATATAGAGTTAGGGTTAACCCTGATCTCTTATGGCCAACTACTTCTTCTTTCAGAGCAGTAGTAGGAGTGAGAGACGGTGCAACTTTTTTTTTCAGAGGCAAAGGCGGCGTGCGTCGGTTACAGCAGGGTCATCGGTGGCTTTTGTCAATGGCGTGCGACAACAACAGGGCTAGCAACGGTTTCGTCGAAGAAGAAGTCGTGCGGCTGTCCCGATTCTCTTGGAGTTTTGGTGTCGGTGGTGGTGCTAGGAGAGGATTCTCTCGGGCTTGTTCTTCGTATGGAGAGCGTGACTCAATCGAAGCAATTCCAAGGAGAAGAGAGGTTGTTTTTACCTGAGCATGAACATTCTCGCCTGCCCGTATGCGAGAGTTCTCCTGTTCTGAACCTTTTCAATGAACGTTGAGCCCAGCTGGACGAGACCTGAGCTAAGCTCGATTAAAGTCGAGCTCAATCCTGATTTGGGCGAGAGCAGTAATTTGACCTGGGGCTAGCCCAAAGCTAGCCCAAACCTGGCCCTTGGTGTTTCTGGGTCCCAGTCAGTGAATATGGGGTTGTACACAATCCCCTCTCTTTTCGAGCTAGCCCTGCTCTTGAAAATACACGTCCAACCCTTTATATTCGCTGAGCACGTGCTGTCCTGAAAGGAATATTTTGGTGGGCCATCCCACGGCTATATATACATATAAATCTGTTGATAGTTAAGATTTCATTCTTGCTGCTATCACCCCTGTCGAGTCTTCGCGCGATCTTGCCATGCGCCTTGAACATGCCGAGAAGCCGCTCTCGCAAGGTCTGCAAGACCGCATCGATACGACACAGGCACGAGCCCGTGCAAATAGCTCCCGGGTGGCCCCTTGGCTGGCGAGAAAGGCGCCGGCCACTGAGCTCCCACATCTTAAGAAGAAGAAAAAGAAGAAGGTGAAATCGGTCAAGCGAGACCTTTTGAACGAGAACCGGGGCTTGCCTACCCTTACCCCAAGCCGCGTGGATAATCCTTCTCCTCCGTAGAAGGTATGTCTCTCAAATTTGTTGACTATCGTGAAATGTGAACTGATATGGACAAAGAGGGATCAATGATTGATATGATGTATTTCTCGTAGGAGTCGATTCAAGATGCTAGCACCGGGTCCCCATTGGTGCCCCTAGAGTCGGCACCTCTCCTCCCTAGGGATCCACCGCGGGTCCCATAGGCCACTCCACCTGCTGACCCTCCGATAACCCCAAGTAACCTTTCTCTATCTCTTCACTCTAACCGATATGCTCTGCTGCTGTGAAATTTACTTCCCGCAGCGCCAGCTCCCGCCAGCTCGGGTCTCGCCACCCGGGGAAATGAAATCGTACTCGCCAACCAGGCCACCCGGACAGCTGATCTCGCCCTACCAGCGGGAGGAGTGGCCATCGAACCCTCCGCGCCTTCACAGGAGGCTCGCCTTCCTGCGAGGGAGGACGTATCTTCCCCTGCTCCTGGCCAGGACGGGATCGTCACGCGCAAGTCCTTTCGCCCGAGGCAAGGAAAGCCGCTCCACCTCCTCTTTGGAAAGGAAACTGAGAGGGATCCCGTGCCTTCTCGCCCGCCGTCGGTCGATGGCTCTCGCCATGCTGCTGGTATGCGAGAAATAACTACTTCCTCTAGTTTCCCCTTGTCGTGACTGGAAGTCTCTTTCACTAGGGGGTGCGGAGCCCTGGGCGGGAGCCGATGAGGAGGAAGATGAAGACGAAGATGAAGAGGAAATGGAGGATGCCGGGAGCTCCCCCTTCCCTTCTTCTAACGAGATGGAGACGTTCTTGGATGCTACTGGGAATAGCAGGAAACTGTGAAAGACGGTGGCGACGCTCTTTTCGAAGCTCGCACGGCGGGAGAGGGCCAACTCCTCTACCATGAGGAGCCTCCATAGGATGGTGGAGCGGCGCATGGCAGTCATTGAGCGGGACTAAACCAACCTCGTGGGTGAGACGGAGCGACAGGATACTCTTACCGGCGAGACCTCCTCAGGGCGGTATATTACGCGGATTCGGGACCAAGCGCGCCTGATCAACCTTTAATGCACCGCCCTGACATCCTACTTCAACCCGCGGGTTCCTCCAAGGACCGGAAGGCAGGACCGATTATCCCTGGGAGCAATACTAAATCAATGATGTCTCGCTTCCCCCATCTCTCGGCCCACCCTTCCCCCAATGTACCCCTTGAGTTTTGACAATAAATAAATGGTGAACTTTTATTATTATTATTATTTTTTATTATGCGGCTCTCGCTTGGCGAGAGCCCCTCTTTCATTTCTGCTTTGCTCTTTGCTTTTTTGTTTTATGCTTTAATTTTGGAGGTGCTTGCGCGAACAATAGCTTTCTGTTTATTAGTCACCGCTTTTCTCTGGGACGGGGTCTCGCCAAGGAGTTTCCTTTTCCTCCCACCATTGGCTTAGGCATCCGAGGTGTGTCAGAACAATTGTTTCCTCCTCCCTGGTACAGGTTAGAAACCTGAGATCAAGGCCTACCCGGTTTATGTTAGAACGGAAAGCGAGGCGCCGACCCCTCGGGACTTGATAATTATACCCCAACCGTCTTTTTGGAAAAAACATAATTACCACGATTTTCTATAAATAGGCCGATCCACCTACCACATTTATTTCTCTAGTCCGAAACCTCTGCCTCCTTCCTAACCGTTCTCGCGCCTCTCTGCAACCTCACTTGTTTTCACCTCCTTCTATCGCTCTTGTTTTGTTCCCTCTCGCTTTATTGCCAATAACTCTCGCCTTTTCCCCCTAATCACGACATCGTGTGAGAGCGAAGGCCTTTCTAACTGCGCTCATGCTTTTCTTAAGCAAAAGTTCCCCCCTGCCGCTTGACCCTAAACGAGTTCCAGCTGATAACCTCCAACTTCATCCCAGCCAGCTTCACTGCGAGAAACCCAATAAATAACGACATGGTCAATCTCGCGTGGGAGGGGGAGCTCGCCATCCCCCTAGAGCATTTTGAGGTGGGCTTCCGCCTCCCCCTCTAGCCTGAGATGCGTCAAGCCCTCCGATACTACGAAGTGGTTACCACACAACTCAATCCCAACTTGGTCTCTATCCTTGTAGCGTTCATCTGCTATATACGAGCCGAGTGGATAGAGTTTAACCTTCCCATCTTTCAGAAGCTCTTCATCTTCTGGGCCAAGAGCGGCAGGGTGGTCTTCTTCTTAGGGCAGCTGCTCAAGACCTGCGGCCTCGCCAAAAAAAAAAAACCACTGGAGCGAGAAGTTCGTCTATGTCTCAGGCGACTTCGACAATGTTCCTCTCACACCCATCCAGTATAAAGACGCTGCCTACAAGCCTCCCACTCTTGGGTCACGCGAGAGCGCCATCCTCGAGTTATTTGGAACTAAGGACTTCGACGTCTAGTTCCTTAGGCAGGACATCGACTCCCTTCAACCCGTACTTCCCAGCGAAGGTGTGATCTCGCCTTTACCATGCGCTTCTATGCTTTTAGATATAGAGAATTAATTACTATTGATCTTGCAGGAGAGCGAGAAATCCCTCTGCACCAGCTGTTCGACATAACCAGGGCTACGACCGATCCCTTGTCCTTCGTGAAGTCTGCAGCTCTCGCCTACCGAGATGATCCAGCTCCTCCCTCCAAGTCCGGTGCCAGGAAGCGAAAGCCTTGCGCCTTCTCCCTCGCTGCTCTTAAAAGACCCAAGCCAACCGCCACAGAAAAGGGCAAATCCGTGACGGCCTCTCCCGCTCAAGCTTCTACCGAGGGCCAATCTTTCGCTAAAAGCCTATTGATAGCTAGCGAGGTGGCGGCCACTATCGAGACTGCCGCCAGGGCTCCTGTCGAGAACTTGCCAGCCCTAGGCGGAGCTGGTGATAAGAGGGCATCCGCCGAGGCTTCCTTTCAGGCCCCGCCCAAGCAGATGCAAAAAGGGCATCAAAACTTCGGCCTTGGCGAGAAGTTCCTAGGTGCGGAAGGGAAACCCCTATTCCAGTGGGATCCCGAGGCCAACCGGGCCTCCATTTCTACCCTCCTCCCAAGCTGGGCGGAGAAGGATGAGGTCACCGGCGATGCCTTCACGCTGGGTTATGACCTTTACAGCCGAGAAGATGCCGACATGTTCGACCGATCGTCCACCCAGCTCCTGGCCTTCGACTCAAACTGGGCCTTGACGTGCGGGATCGAGCTCGCGCATATGTGTGTGCGCCGGAGCATTACCATCAACCACAACTTTGCCGACATGCACAAGGCGAGATACAAGTCGGTGGCCAATGCGGCCGCCTTGAAGGTCAAGCTGGCGGATTCCTAGCGGCTTTTATCTCTACGCCCGATGGATGAGGTAAGCGAGATCTTCCACGGCTTCTCGCTTCCCCCTTAGTTCATAATCCTCTTTCCCTTCTTTGTGCTGACGGGCTTCTCTTCTGTGTATAGGACTCTTCCCAGAGCATGTTGCTTCACGCACAGCTGGCCAGCCTGGAGTGCGAGAACGTCTTGCTGAAGGACCAGGTCCGGCATACGGAAGCGGCTGTGGCTGCGATCCCGCCCCCTCCCTTGCTAGACGAGAGGCTGATGAGCCGCCACTGCTCTAAGCACGACATCGACAAGCTATTGTAGGTCAACACCAAGGCAATGGACAGGCTGATTATAGAGACGTTGTGTGACGTGGGATGCTTGAATGAGGGCAGCGAGACCATTGTTGCCCGCATGCTACTCCCTTGGCTTTTCGAGCCTATCCCCAAGCCTTCGGGAGCACCCGATACCCAGCCCTCGGATGTCCCGAAATATCCTATAACGGCTGGTAGGACATTCAGCGAGAGATCCGGCGAGAGTCCCAGCGGGAGCTCTGGCGAGAGCTCAAGTGGGTATTCCGGCGAAACCCCCTGAAGATTTTCGCCGCTCCTTTCCTTCTATCCTTTTTTGAATGCGCAAGATGTCCTCCCTTGTAGTCAATTTTTGTGAACACACTGGCATATATTTATATATATATGATTGTTTTACTTTTCTTGTAAAAGCAATTTATGTTATGTCTAAAGCCTCTCAAGTGAGTTCTCGCCGAGACCCTCATCCTCCTTGAGGGAGTCGCACCCCTTAGCGATAGATTAATAGGCGGAACCCGGACGAGAGCTCAAGGCCCATCATGCTTTTTTTGAGTGCCTTCCGCCGAGAACCTTTTGCCGTGGGCGCCAACCGCAGGTTCTTGAGAGAGTCACCGCCCCTTCGTAGTGTGCGAATCAAATAGAGCCTCGCCGAGAACTTCCCGCTGTCCGGCCAAGAGCTTCCCGCTGAAGGCTCTCCTGTCGAGAACTCCCTTTGACGAGAACCTCTTGGACGAGGCCCTCCTGATCAAAAAGGTTCTCAAATTCTTTCCTCTTCCACCCGGGTGTACCTCCTGTCCTACCTGTTTGAACAAGAGCCTGGACAACGAGTCTGCCTGGAGCCGAGCCTCACTCAGGGTGGTGTAGAAGCTTTTAAGCCAAAGTACTTCCATGAACATATCTAAGAACAAGTCCTTTCCCCCCAGGCGTGGCTATAGCCATGCCCAGCTAATGAGGGCCTGAGTAGCGAGTCTACCTGGGGTTGAGCAGCACTCGGGGTCCCTTACCCCCACAGGCGAGCCTTTGGACCTGCCAGCTAGTGAGATCCTGTGCAGCGGGTCTACCTGGGGCCGAGCCAGGCTCGGGGTAGTGCAAAAAGTTTCAGAACTGAAGTATCTCAAATAACAAGTCCAAGTCCATTCCCCTTAGGAGTGCCTATCGCCCTGCCAAGCTAATGAGAGCCTGAGCAGCGAGTCTACCTAGGGCCGAGCAGCACTCCGGGTCCCCTACCCCAACAGGCGAGCCTTCGGACCTGCCAGCTAATGAGAGCCTGCGTAGCGGGTCTACCTGGGGATGAGCTAGGCTCGGGGTAGTGCAAAAAGTTTTCGAGCTGAAGCGTCTAAAATTACAAGTCCAAGTCCTGTCCCCCAAGGTGTGCCTACCGCCCTATCCAACTATTGAAAGCCTGAGCAGCGAGTCTTCCTGGGGCCGAGTAGCACTCGGGGTCCCTTACCCCCACAGGCGAGCCTTCGGACCTACCAGCTAGTGAGAGCCTGCACAACGGGTCAACCTGGGGCCGAACCAGGCTCGAGGTAGTGCAAAAAGTTTCCAAGCTAAAGCATCTCAAATAATAAGTCCAAGTCCTTTCCCCCAGGTGTGCCTAGCGCCCTGCCCAGCTAATGAGAGCCTGAGCAGCGAGTCTACCCGGGGCCGACCAGCACTCGGGGTCCCTTAACCCCACAAGCGAGCCTTCAAACCTGCCAGCTAGTGAGAGCCCTCACAGCGGGTCGACCTGGGGCCGAGCCAGGCTCGGGGTAGTGCAAAAAGTTTCGGAGCTGAAGCATCTCAAATAATAAGTCCAAGTCCTTTCCACCCAGGCGTGCCTACCGCCCTACCCAGCTAATGAGAGCCTGAGCAACGAGTCTACCTTGGGCCGAGCAGCACTCGGGGTCCCTTACCCCCACAAGCGAGCCTTCGGACCTGCCAGCTAGTGAGAGCCTGTGCAGCGGGTCTACCTGGGCTCGAGCCAGGCTCGGGGTAGTGCGAACATCTAATAACCTTATCATCGGAATTTCACAATAGGTAAAGCCAAAGCAACTATAAGTTTGTGGATATAATATAATAACTTGACTTTGAATATACAATTTCACCTGCCTCCCTCATGGGTAGAAGCGTTTTAAGTCATCACCGCTCTAAGTGTGGCTCATGGATCTCCACTCCACGTCCTGGAGGTGGTAACCTTCTGTTCTTAAAACCATTTTAACAATGTAAGGTCCTTCTCAGTTTGGGTTGAGCTTGCCAACGGGGGCTGATCTTACCGCAGCATCAACTTTCTTTAACACCAGATTTCCTTCTGCGAACTGTTTTATTCTGATGTGCTTGCCAAAGTATTTTGCCATCCGCCACTTGATTTCCTCCTGCCTGATAGCTGCGACACCACGTAGCTCTTCCACCATATCCAATGAGAGGCGCAACTTTTCCTCATTCTCCAACCTCCAAGCCTCGTATCCTTCTCCCGTGGCCACCACCCGCGGAGATCAAACCTCGAACTCCACTGGCAGGACCGCTTCTCACCCATGAGAAAGTTTGAAGGGGGTCTCGCCGGTGGCCGTGTTCGGGGTTGTCCGCAAGGCCCATAAAACTGAGGGGATCTTTTCCACCCAATTCCCCCTCAAGTTTTCCACCTTCTTCTTGAGTAAGTTCACAATGATCTTGTTTGCCACCTCCACCTGACCGTTGATCTTGTGGTGATGTACGGAAGCAAACCTAAGGTTTATCCCCAGTTGGGTTCAAAAGCTGATGAACTCCTCACTAGCAAACTTGGGGCCATTGTCTATTGCTATTGCCTGAGGCAAGCCGTGCCTGCATATGATCTCCCACCAAATGAAGTTCCTGATGACTTGGGAGGTGACCCTGTCAAGTGTCTTGACATCCAGCCACTTTGAGAAGTAGTCAATCATGACCAGAAGATATCTTCTCTGCCCACTCGCTGGAGGGAAAGGCCTAACTATATCCATCCCCCAGATGGCGAAAGGCCAAGGCGCCATGATGCTTCAGAGCCTTTGAGCGGGCAAGGGCTGGAGGGGGGCGTTCAGTTGACACCTTAGACATCTCCTCGAAACTCGGCCGCGTCCTTCCTCAGGGTATGCTAGAAAAACCTTGCCTGACCACCCTTGCTTCCAACGTCCTACCCCCCGAATGACTGCCGCATTGGCTGGAGTGTACTTCCTCAAGGATCCTCGGGATCTCTTCCTCTGTCACGCACCTTGCCAGGAGCCATGAAAACATCTTTCGATGCAACCCCCCTTCAAGCATTAGGTAATGAGCCATTTTGTTCCTGAAGCTCTTCGCATCTTTGGTCCCTCCCGGAAGTTTGCCAGTGGTCAGAAAGGTCACAAATGGATCCACCCACGAGGGTCATCGATCCACTTCCATCAACTCTCCTTACTCGATCGCCGGTCGAAATAGCTCAGTCAGGGTTCCTCCTCCCCGAGGTCCAAACTTAGCCAACTGATCGTCTGCTACACTCTCCTCCCTGGGAACATATTGGATTGAGAACGTCTGGAACCCTCCGATGATAACCCTTACCTTTGATAGGTATCTCATAAGGGTGGGCTCCCGGGCTTCGAAATCTCCTTAGATCTTTGATGCCACCACCAATGAGTCCGTGAATACCTCCACATCATGGATCTCAAGCTCCTTTGCCAAACGAAGGCCATCTATCACGACCTCATACTCTGCTTGGTTATTAGTGACCAGGAAGTGCAAGACCATAACTTGTTCTATTGTGACCCCCTGAGGGCTTATCAACACTACTCCTCCCCCACGGGAATATTTTCCCGAAGCCCTATCAACCATCATCTTCCATGCCCCCTGTGGCTGCGGCTCCTCGGCCCCAATCTCAACGACATAGTCATCTAAGAAATCCGCCACCACTTGTGACTTAATGGAAAGCCTTGGCACAAATGAGATATCAAACTCACTTACTTCAATAGACCACTTGGATAACCGTCTCGAGTGCTCCACTCCTTCAAAAATATTGCGAAGGGGATGGTCCGTCTCCACTCTGATCGAATGGGCTTGGAAGTGCGACCGAAGCTTTTTGGTTGAAATGATTAAAGCATTCACCAGCTTTTCTAAAATGGGGATAGCGGGTCTCCGCCTTCTTCAGGATCCTACTGACGTAGTAGATAGGCAATTTTTTCTTCCCCTCTTCCCTGACCAGAACGGAGCTTACGAACTCTGCTCCCACCCCAAGATATAAGGCTAGATCCTCCCCCTCCTTTGGGCTTTGAAGTAGCGAAGCCTGTGAGAGCTGCTTCTTCAGCCTTTGGAAAGCCTCTTCACATTCGGCGGTCCATTCGAATTTTTGACTATCCTGCATCACTTTTAAGAACGACGAGCATTTATCTCCTGACCTGGAGAGAAACCTGCTTAGCCCGACCAGCTTTCCTGTCAAGTGCTGAACTTCCTTAGAGCTGCGTGGTGACTCAAGCTCTAGGATGGCCTTCACCTTTTCTAGGTTAGGCTCTACCCCTGCCGGGGTCAGAAGATGTCCAAGAAACTTCCCACGACTCGCCCCAAAGACACACTTTAGGGGGTTCAACCTCATCTTGAATTTCCGCAGGGTAGCGAACGTCTCCTCCAGGTCACGCAGGTGCGAGTCCACTCCCTTGCTTTTGAACATAAGATCGTCAACATAGACTTCCATGTTCCTCCCCATTTGGCCTTGGAAGACTTGGTCCATCATGTGCTGGTATGTAGCCCCTGCATTCTTCAACCCAAAAGGCATCATCTTATAGTTAAAGCACCCCTCCCTTGTGATGAAGGAAACATCCTTGACATTAAGAGGATGCATTGGAATTTGGTGGTAACTGAAAAAAGCATCCAAAAAACTCATAATAGAAAAATCCAATGGCTGAATCAACCAGCGCGTCGATCCGAGGCAGGGGGTAGCAATCCATGGGGCATGATTTATTTAATAAAGAAAAGTCTATACAAATGCGCCATTTTCCTCCCCCTTCTATACCATTACCACATTAGAGATCCATACCGGATACTGGATCTCCGAGATGAAGCCGGCGTCCAGAAGTTTTTTGACCTCCTCGTGGATGGGATCTTCCAGCTTAGTAGTGATTGTCCTCATGTTCTAGCGAATGGGGCACGTCCAGGGGTCCAGGTTCAGGCGGTGGCAGGATACATCTGCATCGATGTCTGGCATATCCGCCGTGCTTCAAGCAAAGATGTTGACGTTGCTCTGGATGCAAGCCTGCATCCACTCCTGATCCTCGGGACCTAGGCCCCCACTAATCCGCACCCTTTGCACCTGGCCGACACTGGTGAAGACTTCCATCTCCACTACTTCCTCCGCCGGCTCTAGCTACGACTGCTCCCAGCCGAACCTTTCCTCCTCTTCCTTCCCAAACTCTTCCTCTCCATCTGCTTTCTCAACTTCCATCGCCTCTCCCAGGATATCATGCTGCTCAACCTCCACGCCACTTAGGGCCTCCATCTCAACTCCTTATCCTCCCCCCTTCCTCTACTCCTTCCTCCTGCCAACCCTCTCGTGGCTCCGACTCTCCGTCCCTTTGGACCTCATGCACAACTCCTCCCCTTTGCTTCCCTTCCATCTCCTCGCTCGCCTCCTCTAGGCTCACCTCCTCTCCCCCAACAACCTCTTCTCGCACTGCCATCTCCCTTGAAAGTGAGTGTAAGATCAACCCTTCACTGTAGAGGGGGGGGGGGGGTGAATAGAGTGTTTTAAAATAATTTTGCAAATTTTAAAAACTACTTTAGCAGTGGAAGGCTTAATTTACTTAGTGTAGAGTGCTTAACGGTAATCAGAATAAAACAAATACAAGAAGCAAATCCACAGCACATATCAAACAAAATAATAAGCAACCAGAAGACAGAAGGAACTATAGTGGTTCCCAAAAACCTGGGTACATCCACTCTTCTACCACCCTTGGTAGGAATCCACTGCAGGATGAGTTGATCAGGTGTCCTGGGCACCAATGAGCTTTTGATCAGGTGCTCAAAAACCAAACCAGATTTTTTGATCAGGTGTCTTGCCACCACTGAGTTTTGATCAGGTATCAGAAACCAAAACAAAACTTTTGAAGGGAGTTTAACGAACCCTTTTACCGGAAAGAAAAATAAAAAGATTAGGTTATCTTCTCTATCAACAATCAGAGAGAAGCACAAGTGGATGTTGATGTTATCAAAGCTCCCCTTGAGATTAGCAAGAGTTCAGGAATAAAAGCTTTGCAAGGGTGATAGGTCTTCAATGAAAAGAATGCTCCAACAAAAGATGATTTCAGCATGAACTGAAATGTGTGTTGTCTAGAGTATGAATGATGAAGACTTGAGAAACTTTGAATCAGAAGGAATCAGAGAGAATAGAAGCTTGTTCTCTGTTCTGTGTTATTGATCTTTTTTTTCTTCTTCTATCTGTGTTTCTTCTTCTCTGAATCATAATATGAAATCCAGTCTTCAAATCTTCTAGATAGCCATTAGCAAAGTCATAAATGCTTTCCTTAAATGTCAACTGTCTCTGGAGGAAAAACCTAAATAACATTCCTTCTTTGTTTCCTTGAAACTTGCTCCAGATTTAATATAACGGCTAAAAATCTTCTTCAATAAATGCTCTGACTTGAAGACATTTGAAATCCTTAACAAACTGACAGAATTCCAGAAATCGTCGATCTCAAAAGCTAATTGTCGATCTGAGCTCAACTATAGTCGAACTGAGCTCAGATATATTAGAACTAGTCTTAGACAGAAAGCGTCGATCTGAGCTCAGCGATCGTCGAACTGAGTTCGACGCCTCGTCGACCTAAGCTCAGAGATAGTCGAAACTGGGTTCGACGCTTTGTCGATCTGAGCTCGACAAAAAGTTGAACTCTATATCTGGGCTTCTCATCTGAACTAGGAGGTCTTGGGGAAAGCTTCAAACCTAAGTCCTAAGCCTTAGACCTTAACTAGTTGACCTTTACTCTATACAACAAGGTCAATGCAATAATCCTATAGACATAGTGATCTTGACCCGAATTTGTAATAGGGTATTCCAACAATCTCCCCCTATTTGGGTTAGGATTACTATTTACATGAATTATAGGAAATAAAATCAACAAAAATAGAAATACGTAAAGCATTGCAGAACCACAGATATATAAATATATCACAACAAACAGTTCAGCAGAGATGAGATTGTTCAGCTTACATTAACTTTCCTTGTCAATACATTTCTTAAACATAATTTCCCTATTAGGATTTTCAGAGTCTTTCTTTAATCTCATATCATCAGCAGCACCAAGAGACTTCTGGCTTATGCCTCTAGGGACTACAACTTCAGGATATAGCTGCATATACTTCTCAGTATTGAAAAATTTCTTGAAGATGTACCTTTCAAGTTCTTGTCTTCTTTGATCTGACAGAGTAGAAATGTTGGAAGTATCTTGGCCTTTTTCTCTGGCTTTCTTGATTTGATCTAATACAGCCATCTCTTTTAGTCTTGCTGTCCAGGAGACTGGGTTATTCTCTGGATCTTCAAATGGAACTGATGGCTCATACTTATTGATGGTGTCAGTGGGAGGAGCTTTTTGATGAAAACCTTCTTTGAGCTTATAAGGAAAAGGATTAGAAGTGGAATCACTTGGGGTTTGTCCTTTCCTTTGATAAGGTTGATGCCTGGACTGTCCTCTGGAATAAACCTGATAACCTCTTTGAGTGCCTATATACTGACTGCCTCTTGACTGATTACCTCTTTGCTGATATCCTCTAGATTGAGATCTTCCTTGAAACTGGGATTGAGAGGATCTTTGAGAAGAGATATTGGAGGAATGAGGAGCTGTGTCTCCACCAGATCCTGCACCTGGAGAAGGAGAAGGAGGAGGATTATAGTGAGAGGTTCCTTTATCATATTTCCTTTTTTTCCTCATGGACTTCAACTGATTTTTAGAATATTGCATCCAGTGCTCAGTTATAGGGCAGTTGTGAAGAATATAATATGGAATATCATGATCAGAAGTAGTCTTTTCAATTGGGACTCTTTTCATAGCTGTACTTCTAGCTTTCCTCTTCTTTGCAATAGTTGTAGAAGAGTCATCAGAGTCTGTTCTGAATTCATCATCATCATAGCTCTGAGGCTCATTAAATAAAGCATCTATTTGACTTAACACTTCTTTAGAAATGGAGACAGGAACAGAAGCTGAAGCAGGAGGTGCAGTAGTAGAAATAACAGGAGCAGCAGCTGAAATAGCAGGAGCATCAACTGAAGCAGTAGGCTCAGAAACTAAACAAACTGGCTCTATCACAGCCTCTGAGAAAACAACAGCAGCAGCAACAACAACATGAACCAAAGGAACACTTTCCACAGTTTTAACAGAATTGATATACATCTGTAGCAGATTGGGATCACAACAGGAGAAGGGAACTATAGCCTTGGTTAAATCTTCAGCAAGGAGAGGTGCTGGAAGATAACTACTATGAAATGAATCAAATAATGACAATAATGAATGGAGGTCTACTGCAGGACTGATGGTTGGAGCTGGAACTGGAGCTAGAACTGGAACTTTCTCTGAAGATGGAACTTCTGATACTTGCATTTCTGAAATCTCTGAGGGCAGCACTTGTTCATATTGCATCTCCCCCTGCCTAGATTCAGTGAGAACTGAATCTAGGCTGCCAGAAGAAGGGATGGCCTAAAGGGAGAAGGAAGAAGAAATCCTAATAGATAAATCATTCAATTTCTTTACTAAGGGAGCCAAGGATGTATCCAATAAGAGAGTTAGCTTGGGTGCCAACAACTCATATAGCTTATCTGCTAGAGGAAGGAGATCTACTTGCTCAAGATTAACCTGAGTAGAGGTAGAGGGAGGAGCTACAGAGAGAGATGGAGTTGATGCAGATTGAAGTGGTATGGATGGTTGAGATATTGGAATGGATTTAATGGATGGAACTGGGATAGTGACTGATGGTAGGAATGAGGAGATGGAAGGGGGGAAAGGATGGTTGAGATTTGATATCATGTAGGACTTGTTGTAAGGATGTTGAGGTGGATGGAATGGCTTGAGGTGAAGATGGAGAAGCATCCATGAAGGAATCATCTAGAAGGTGGAATGATGGAAGATGGGGGGATGATTCTAAATCTATGGATGGGAAGTAATGTAGTGGATGGAAATCTTCTTGATGGGTGGCTGGAGGAGGTGGAGAAGCTATTGGAGGTGAAGGTATGGATGATGTAACTTCATGTGGAGAGGAGAAGAGGATATGGAAGGGGATGACAGAACTTCTACTGGGGCAGTGGATTGAGGAGGAGTGACTGTTTCAGTCCTTGTGCCTGAAGAAGCTTTAGCTGCAGGATCCCTGCTAGGTTTGACAATATGTCTCTCCCACTTGCCAAATAGGGCAGAAGAAAGCCTCTTTGATGCATTGATATGCATCCCATTGGACACCAACAACTGTGGGCACCTATTCTGCAGGAATAGGCCCAAAATCCTACCAAAGTTTACAAAATTCTTATTTATCTTTTTCTTAAGCAAATCAAAGAAAATTTCTCCCCAATCCAGGTGCTTCTTATCGCCTATTGCAGCCATTAAAAAAATTGATACCTGGAAATTGTATCATGGGCTCAATGCTTGGCCAAAATGACCTTTCCTACAACATCTGCTAGAAATCTATTTTCCATGGATAGATTCTTCTTCAGCAGCTTATTAGGGTTCTCAGAATTATGACCCATTCTATCTAACATTGCAAAAAATTCTACTCCTGATAGTTCTATGCTATCATTACCAGTACTTAATCCAAAAACCTCTGTAAGAATACCTGGGGTTAGGGATACCTGTGTCCCTGAGATGGTTCCAACAACTGTATTTTGATCCATATTATGGGCAGTATAGACCAATTCTTTTATCTCATCTGCTGCTAACTTGATTCTGGTAGTCATAATATTTACAAGTTGTTGTTCCTTGAAGAGTTCCAGAATGTCCTTAAACATCTGATCAGTCCCCTCGAAAGATTTCATGTCAATATCAAAGCCAGTGTCGAACTTCATTGCGGCTAGAACGGCGACTGAGACCGACATATTTCCTGCAAAGATAAACAAGATTAAGTGTAGAAGAGTTTGGAGGGAAAGAAAATTCTTGCAGAAGGTATGAAAGCGCAAATGAGAACGACGCCTGAAAAATTATTTTATATCAGGGTTCAACGCAAAAAAGGAAAGATCGTTGAACTCAATTCGACGATCTACGACTCTAGGGGAAACTGAAGGGTCTCAACATCGTCGATCTCCGTTCGACGATATTTGAGATCGCTGACCGAGAAGGATAGTCTAGCACTATCTAGGAAACGCCGAGCTCCGTTCGACGATCTTCATGAAAAACGTGAGCGCAGTTCAGAGTTCAGAGAAAACCTACAAACACTAGGAAACTCAAATTTTTAACCTAGTCTTTGTCAATTTTTAGGTTTTGAAGATCTTGGAACTTAATTAAGACTGCCTCCATCTAACATTCCTAACTGATTAAGGAAGAAAGTGTGTTTCTTTTCATCCAAGGGTTTGGTGAAAATATCTCCCCTTTGTAAATCAGTTGGGATGTATTCTAGTTCAATTTTACTTTTCTCTATATTATCCCTTAAGAAGTGATGCATAATCTCTATGTGTTTGGTCCTACTATGGAGGACTGGATTTTGAGCTATGGAAATAGCACTAGTATTATCACAAAATATTTTGGACTTCTCTAAGTTGTATCCATAGTCCAGGAGATGATTTTGAATCCACAATATCTGTGAGAAAAAACTAGCTGCTGCCATATATTCAGCTATAGCAGTTGATGTGAACACAGATGTCTGTTTCTTGCAAAACCAGGAGACAAGTCTGTCACCAAGAAACTGATAAGTTCCACTGGTACTTTTTCTGTCTACTCTACATCCAGCATAATTAACATCTGAAAATCTAGTTAAATCAAATCCTAAATCAGCTGGATACCAGAGACTAGATTTGGACAACTTTTCACATACCTAAGAATCCTCTTAACTAATGTGAGGTGTGACTCTCTAGGGCTGAATTGGAATCTAGCACATATGTATGTAGCAAACATTATATCAGGTCTACTAGCTATAAGATATAATAAGGAGCCAATCATTGCTCTATATGGGGTCTGATCAACTGGTTTCCCATGTTCATCAGCATCTAATACAGCATTAGTAGGCAAGGGTGTTTTCATAGAGGATGCATTAGACATACAAAATTTCTTAATCAATTCTTTTGCATACTTGGTTTAAGAAATAAAGATGTCATCAGCATGTTATTTAACTTGCAATCCTAGAAAGAAGGATAGCTCACCCATGCTACTCATTTCAAACTTGGAATGCATTAGGTTAGAGAACCTTTTGCACAAATTTGAATCAGTAGAACCAAAAATAATATCATCTACATAGATTTATACTAGTAGGATATTGGACTTATGGGTTCTAATAAAAAGAGTTTGGTCTATTCTACCCCTTTTAAAATCATTTTCCAAGAGAAAGCAAGCTAGGGTCTCATACCATGCTCTAGGAGCTTGTTTGAGACCATATAATGCTTTATGCAATTTATAAACAAAATAAGGGTGAGTTAGAGAGATAAAACTTGGAGGTTGTTTTACATAAACTTCTTCCTTGATATCACCATTGAGGAATGCACTTTTGACACCCATTTGATATATTTTGAACTTCTTGTGAGCTGCATATGCTAGGAAGATTCTTATGGCCTCTAACCTTGCAACTGGTGCAAAGGTTTGGTCATAGTCTATGCCTTTTCTTGAGAATATCCTTGAGCTACTAGCCTTGCCTTATTTCTTACAATAACTCCTTGATCATCTAACTTATTTCTTAATACCCATTTTGTTCCAACAATGGGATGATTCTTTGGCTTTGGCACTAGCTCCCAAACTTTGTTTCTTTCAAATTGATTTAATTCCTCTTGCATTGCAATGATCCAGTTTGGATCTTGTTCTGCATCTTGTATGGATTGAGGCTCAATTTGAGAAAGAAAGAAAGTGTGCATCAGATTTTGATTGATCTGATTTCTGGTTTGCACACCGGCTGAGATGTCCCCAATCACTTGGGAGATTGGATGATCTCTTGAAGTTACTAAATCAATAATGGGTGTTGATTGTTAACCAACCTGTGTTGTTGTTTCCTCTTGTGGAACAACAGCTGGCTCTTCATTTTGATTGTCACCATGACTTGCTAAAATCTGACTGTCATCTTCATTTTTACTACTTTCAGCTTCTTGTTGAGTGGATGAAGGTGATGGATCTTTTTCAATGATATTCAGCCTGTCCAAATTCTCTGATAGAGAATGTACCTACAAAGGGTCTATGGTAGAAGTGCTCTTCTCCTTGTAAGACATATTAGTTTCATCAAAAGAGACATGCACTGTTTCTTCAACTTTATGAGATGATTTATTATAAACCCTATAGGCCTTACTGATCATGGAGTATCCCAGAAACACTCCTTCATCAGCTTTGGCTTCAAATTTTGCTAAGTATTTCTTGTCATTGTTATGAATGTAGCAAATACAACCAAAAATTCTAAGATAATCAACTTTAGGTTTCTTCCCTTTGAGTAATTCATAGGGAGTCTTGCCCTTTAGCTTATGTATCAAACTCCCATTCAGAACATAATTTGAAGTGTTCATAGCTGAGCATCTGTCAACAATGTTGTGGCAGATTCAATAAGGGTTATATTCTTCCTTTCAGCTACCCCATTCTGTTGAAGAGTTCTAGGAGCTGAGAAAGTGTGCTTGATCCCTTCCTTCTAACAAAATTCTTTCATAAGAAGAGAATCAAACTTTGTCCCATGATCACTTCTGATCAGGGCTATGAGAGTATTGAACTCAATCTGTATACATTTGAGAAACTCTGTCAAACATTTGAAGTTATCAGACTTCTTCCTCAGAAAGAACACCCATGTGAATCTAGAGAAGTCATCTACAACTACTAAAGTATAAGATTTCCCTCCTAGGCTTTGTACAGCAATGAGTCCAAACAGATCCATATGTAACAAGTACAAAATCCTAGGTGAATCACTCTTATTAAGTGACTTAAAGTTGTTTTTAGTTTGCTTGCCTAATTGACAAGCCCTGTAGAGTCCTTCCTTCTTGTAGGGGCCAGAAGGTAGTCCTCTAACAAGGTTGTCCTTGGATAGCCTAACAATGGTTCTAAGGTTAACATGTCCTAATCTCTTATGCCATAATTCATAAGGTTTGCTAAGAGAATTAAATAAATAGATATCTACCTTGGTTGAATGAAAATTTACTAGATAGATGTTACCTCTTCTGTTACCTGTCAACACAGTTGTGTTGTCTTTTGATTTGATGAAGCATGAAGATTTGTTGAATGTGACTATGTAACCTTCATCACATAACTGACTGATACTAATAAGGTGGTTCTTCGGTCCTTCCACATATGCTACCTTTTTGAATGTCACTGACCCAATTTTAACTACACCATATCCTTTGGTCTGTCCATAGTTTTAATCTCCAAACATCACTTTGGGTGCATGCTAAGCCTTGAAGGATACTAGGTTACCCTTGCTTCCAGTCATATGCTTGGAGTACCCACTATCCAGATACCAGTGCTGGTCCATGGTTGGATAGGTCTTCACCTGCACAAATAACAGTTCATTTATTTTTGACCCAATTTACCTTGGGTCTAGCTTGATAACCTTTGAAAACAGAAATATAAGATATCCCTAGTTGACTCTTATAACCTTCAGGATGATATCTCCTAAGAGGAATTATCAATTCAGTATAAGGGTTGAACCCTTGAGATGTAGGATATTTAGAATTAATTTTTGATGTACCCCTTGAGAACTGGTCATATCTCTGAGCTCCGTTCGACGATCGTGGACCTGAGTTCGACGATCTTGGGTCAGATCGTCGAGCTCCATTCAGTGATCGATCTTGTATGTGTTCAAAGATCAGAGATCGTCGACCTGAGTTCGACGATTCACCATGAAATCGCTGAGCTCCGTTCGGAGATTGTCGAGCTCCGTTCGACGATTTCTGTTGAACTTTGTTCTCTTTGGGTAGATCAGAATTTTTTCAAGCTACCTCCACAACTCTTTTTACTTTATCAGAGATAAATTTAATGGGAGTTGTTAACACAATAGGTTGGCTGGATGACGCACCCAAGACCAGTGTACTATTGAATCTTGAGTTCACTCTGCTTGTGATGTCCATCAGCTTGATACTTCTCCCATTGAGGGATTCTTCAAACTTCTTGGCCTCAGATAGTTCACTTTTCAGTGAATCTATCTGCTCCCTACAACATTCTAACTCATCTGAGAGTTTGAGGTTACTTGAACTTAAGGTACTGTATTCAGATAACTTATTTTTGAGAGAGATAATTTATTTCTCAGACTTAAGTAGATCTAAACACAGTGCTTTAAATTCAGACTTGAAGTCCTCAGAATTAAAATCAAATGAATCAATTACCTGGTGTTCTTCTAGCTCTGGTTCAGATTCAGATTCATGTTCTGAATCAGTGTTATTCTGAGATGCATTGATTGCCATCATGCAGAAATCTTTTTCTTGTGCATCATCCTAATCATCACTTGAACTTGATGATGCACCAGATTCTTCTTCTGTTTCACTCCATGTTTCAGCAACAAATCCCTTCGTTGTGTGCTTGTTCTTGCTGGAAGAGGATCTGTCATAGTGATTTCTTCTGGAGTCTTTATCTTTTCTCTTTTCTCTCTTGTCCTTCTTGTCCTTGTTTTGAATTTCTGGACAATCAGGCAGTATGTGGCCTGGTTTCCTGCAACCATAACAAATAATCTCTTTATTGTTTGATTTATCATACCTTGGCTTTTCTTGGCCTCTGGATGACCTTTTTCTGAAGTCCTTCCCGGCCATTTTGTAGAACCTTTTGGCTAGGAGGTTCATCAGTTCCTCATTGCCTGTGACTTTGTCTTCAGGCTGTTCTTCTGTTGCCTTGAAAGCAATTGACTTCTCCTTCCTGACTGCTGGAGAAGTTGTCTTATGCTCTTCTTCTCTATTCTTGATGAGCTGCTCATAAGATTTGAGCATGCCCAATGAAGCTTCTGTAGTGATTTCATTTAGACTTCTGGCATCCTTGATGGGCCAGATCCTTGAATCCCAAGTGCTGGGGAAGCATATTAGGATTTTGTCATTTATCTCTGTGAGAGAGATGTCCTTATCCAATGTTTTGAGTTCACTGACAATCAGACTTAGTCTATTGTACATGTCAGCTACTGATTCATTTTCTGCTTTCTTGAAATTCTCATACTGAGTGATGTGATCTCCTATCAACTGATCCTTACACAAGCTCAGATAGCTTGTCCCAAATCTCTTTAGCTGAGTTGTATTCAGCTACCTTCTGGAAGATGTCATCAGATATTGTCTGAGCTAGTATGTTCATAGCTTTAGCATTAACAACCTTCCATTTCTTTATGTCAGCATCTGTTCCTGAAGGAGGTGGAACAACATTTGTGCTTGTGTCTGCAGGAGGCTTGGGGCAATATGTCAAAACAGAATTGAAAATATCTTCATCAATGGAATTAATGTATAATCTGATCCTTGCCTTCCAAAGTTCAAACTTAGAGAGATTGCACACTGGAGGTCTGGTGCTAGCATAATCTTTGTTCTGTGCCATGAATTTAGATTAAAATAAATATAAAAAAATAACCCTCTATTAAGGATGTATCTTAAGAGAGATCTTTTGGTTAAGGTGTTTTCCTGTATGAACAACCAACCTCCCTCTGATACCAATTGAAAGTGAGTGTAAGATCAACCCTTCACTTTAGAGGGGGGGGGGGAATAGAGTGTTTTAAAATAATTTTGCAAATTTAAAAAATTACTTTAACAGTGGAAGACTTAAATTACTTAGTGTAGAGTGCTTATCAGTAATCAGAATAAAACAAATACAAGAAGCAAATCCACAGCACACAGCAAACAAAATAAAAAGCAACCAGAAGATGCAAGGAACTATAGTGGTTCCCCAAAACCTGGGTACATCCACTCTTCTACCACCCTTGGTAGGAATCCACTGCAGGATGAGTTGATCAGGTGTCCTGGGCACCAATGAGCTTGTGATCAGGTGCTCAAAAACCAAACCAGATTTTTTGATCAGGTGTCTTGCCACATTTGAGTTTTGATCAGGTCTCAAAAACCAAAACAAAACTTTTGAATGGAGTTTAAAGAACCCTTTTACAGGAAAGAAAAAGAAAAAGAAAAAGGTTAGGTTGTCTTTTCTGTCAACAATCAGAGAGAAGCACAAGTGGATGTTGATGTTGTCAAAGCTCCCCCTGAGATTAGCAAGAGTTCAGGAATAGAAGCTTTGTAAGGGTGATAGGTCTTCAATGAAAAGAATGATCCAGCAAAAGAATGATGAAGACTTGAGAAACTTTGAATCAGAAGGAATCAGAGAGAATAGAAGCTTGTTCTCTGTTCTGTGTTATTGACCTTTTTTTTCTTCTTCTGTCTGTGTTTCTTCTTCTCTGAATCATAATATGAAATCCAGTATTCAAATCTTCTAGATAGCCGTTAGCAAAATCATAAATGCTTTCCTTAAATGTCAAATGTCTCTGGAGGAAAAACCTAAATAACATTCCTTCTTTATTTCCTTGAAACTTGCTCCAGATTTAATATAACGGCTAAAAATCTTCTTCAATAAATGCTCTGACTTGAAGAAATTTGAAATCCTTAACAAACTGACAGAATTCCAGAAATCGTCGATCTCAAAAGATAATCGTCGATCTGAGCTCAACTATCATCGAACTGAGCTAAGAGATATTGGAACTAGTCTTAGACAGAAAGCGTCGATCTGAGCTCAGTGATCGTCGAACTGAGTTTGACACCTCGTCGACCTGAGCTCAGAGATAGTCGAACTGGGTTTGACGCTTCGTCGATCTGAGCTCGACGACAAGTTGAACTCTATATCTGGGCTTCTCATCTGAACTAGGAGGTCTTGGGGAAAGCTTCAAACCTAAGTCCTAAGCCTTAGACCTTAATTAGTTGACCTTTACTCTATACAACAAGGTCAATGCAATAATCCTATAGACATAGTGATCCTGACCAAAATTAGTAATATGGTGTTCCAACATCCCTTTCCAACTTTTCTGCTTCTGCCATCCAAGATATAGTGTTGAACGCCACCGCGTAACATTGCCTCACCACCTTTTGGTCCCCCTGTTCCTAACCTGCACCCCTCCGCTGTTGAACTTTGGGCATTGGTGGAATAAGGAGGGGACGCAGTGAAAGGCACTGATGAGGGGGCGCCTAAAGTTGGCAATTTAACTGCTCGGGGCGTACACTATAACGAACCAACAGTTCCGTGACACGCCCCCAACTTTACATGCAACCCTACTCCTCCTACTTCCTTCCTCTCTCCTGAAAACCCAAACAATGGTCCGTCCGAAGCTAAGACCTTATTGGCCCCGACTTTCATCTCGTCGAAGGCCTTCTTGAAGATAACATTCACGGAGCTCCCATTGTCGACCAGGATCCTGGAGACCATGAAGTTCTCTACTACTGTTTGGATCACCAAGGCACCACATAATACATCTTCGAAGTCTTGCATGTCCGCCGATGAGAAAGTAATTTTTTCCTCCGGAGGGGGAGCCTCAGAGGTCGATGCGACCCCCTTCTGAACATGGTCTGAAGTCTCCCCTTACGGGGGTCCTCAATCCCAACTCTGCCATGGATCACCCCAATCCCTCCCAAGGTTCCTACGTCCGTCCGGTCCTCACATCTATCTTCACCTTCTCCTTGCTGAACCTCTACGATCCTTATCGGTGGATCCTACCTCCCTAGCCCCCTAAACTATCTCATCTCCAGGAATTTTGGGCAGCTGGTTGCCGCGTGACCCTCCTCCTAGTGAAGGTCATAGAAAGGCAATGCCACCCTACCCCCTCTTCCTTCTCCGCCTCCTCTTCTTCCAACTCCTCCCCAAACTCATTTCCTTCCCAACCTACCTCAACTGACCTCCATCGCTTCTTGCTGCGGCGGGAAGTGACCCCTCTATCCTTGCCTCTACACTGGTTGATCAAACCTCTTTGGCTCACGGAAGTTGTCCCTTCCTTGGAAGCCTCTGCCCTGCCCCTGGGGGCAACCCTCTTGGGGCCTCTAACCTAACCGGTTGTTTGGCTCCCGGGCCCCCCAGCCTTGATATTGTCCCTACTTCCCCTTCTTTTCTCGTGGCTCTTCTCTCCTCCCCTCTTCCCTCTGCTCTCTCTATCTTCCTGCTCCTGGCTCCTTCACATCATCCTCCGCCAATCTGGCCAGCTTTCTGGCAAAAGATGGGTTGGCCCTTTCGAAGTCTATCTCCTTCGCCGCCCTCTCCATGAGCTCCTCAAAAGAGAGGGGGGGGGGGATTCTCTTCAGCTCCATGCTAAAGAATCCCGGCCTCAACCCCAAGGTGAAAGCGAGCATCAGTGCATACCCTGGGACCTCCTAGACCAGGAGGATCTCTTCCTGAAACCGGTCAACGTACTGACCTAACGTCTCATCCTGCTTCTACCTTATCGCAAACAAGCACTCCGCCTCCTTCTTCTGCTTCTTCGATGTCGAGAATCTCGACAGGAACCCTCAACGCAGATCCTCAAAGTTGTAGATCGAGCTTGTCAGTAACTGATGGAACCAGTCCCGGGCCTTCTCCTTCAACGTGATGACAAAGAGCCAATACTTGAAGGCATCCGTCATCTGCCTGATTTAAACAACATCCTCAAACCACTACACATGCTGTATAGGGTCATCCTTCCCTGAGTAGTTGGACATTTCAAGCTCCCAGAACCCCTCCGGAACCGGAGCCGAGATGATGAGCTCACTAAAAGAGCTCTCACCCCCTGTCTGCCGAGAAGGCACGTCTCACAGCCTTGGCTGGCTGGCGTGATCTGCGCTGCCCTTCCCGGGGAAGAGCTCTCGCGCAGCTACATCCTCTCGCCGGCCTCTGCCGGCACCTCCTTCCTGGTGCGTTGCCCGAGAGCGTTCTCGCCAAATAGGGGGACCGCCTCAATTGGAGCCTGAGGCGTAACCCACTTGCTCCTTGCCGAGAAGGCCAGGTTGATGGTCTGCAAGACCTCTCGCCTGAAGTCCTCCAACATCTTCCTAGTCGCCTCCTCTCCCTAAGAGGGGAATGATTACTCTAATTATTTCAATTTTTATTTTAATATTTTCTATTAATAATTAGATTTAATATATCAATTTTATAATTTAAAGTTCATAATTAGCTACTTTTTATATTTTATAACTATTTGTTCTAATAAAATGATTTTCAATCTTGCAGGACTAAACTGTAGATTTTTTGGAGCAAAATTGGATTTTTCCCCTTTTCTGCCTAGTCACGCCCGGTGACACGCCCTCCTTGGGCATGACAAGGGGCGTGACACACATTATCAAAGACTGTCAACGCAAATCGTCGACCCGCGACCAAAGATCGTCGATCGGCTAAAGACACGCCCGTGTTGCATCATCACACACCCGTGTCATCCTTACATGGGGCGTGCCAGCCATGGACGAACTGTTAAGCCACTGCCACGTCAGATTAACTTGACACACCCTGGGCACGGGCGTGACCCAGGGCGTGTCCGGAGCGTTGTCAGCTAATAAATCAGTCGTTCATGTCGTTGCCACCAGAATGCCATTGCAGCTAGACACGCCCCTGGTCACGGGCGTGACCAGGGGGCATGACGCCTCCATCAAGAGCAGTTTACACCCGCCATTTTCAGATTCCCGCCATTTTCCAAAAACATACTTGACATGCCCTAGGTCACGGGCATGACCTAAAGACGTGACTCGTCAGTTAACAGATTTTGGCAGTTTCTCCTCCAATGTTCCCGGTGTTTCAAGACGATGGTTCCAAGCCTGACACGCCCTAGGTCACGGGCGTGACCAAACCGAAATTTTTCCTATAAATTCCAGACAACTTCAGATGCTCAGGGTGGAATTTTGGGAGTTGGAGTCTTGTAGTTTACTGTTTTATTTTGCTGTATTTTCCATTTCTTGGCCTAGTTTTGCTTTAAGTTTCAATTAAAGTTGCACTTTATTTTCATCATGTCTTTCACTACCTTAGCTTCTTTTTCCCTAATGATGAGTAGCTAATTTTCATTAAGAACTTGATCACGATGAAGCTTGGAATAAAATAAACTTTTCATCTTTTTCAAAAATGTCTTGTTCTTAATCTTATTCTCTTATGATTTATCTTTGAATTGTATTTTGTCTGGTTCATATTTCGCGGATATGATTTTCGATCTAAGATCCGTATCCTAAATGACCGAGAGGTTGCGGATATGAGGAGATCACTCAAGGATAAAAGGAGTTGCATGCACTATTCGAGAGAGGAAGACATAAATCCTCTGGATTGGAGTCAAATCCAATAGCATGGTTCATCGCCTAATGCAAGCTTAGGGGTTTTGACTGGCCGAGAGGTCTTAATCGATCAACATAAGGTTAGTCAAAAGCATGAGCTCGAGAGAGACGCTTTTGTACTTTAGGAACCTCCATGATCGAGTGAGCAATTTAAGAACTCGCATTGCTTTATTTTTCAAGAAGGTTTATTTTATCTCAAGGGGATTCTAGATCAAGTGCTAGCTTCCCGACCAATGAATTTCTCTTCATTAGTATAACATTTAGTTCTTCCTTTTCTGTTTTAAACAAAAACCAACAACTTTTCTGTCCGATAAGATAATAGCTCTTTCTTGTGAGTACAATTACTCGACAAGCCCCGAGTCGATATACGACACTTAATTCTTTACTCCGAACGATAGGTACACTTGCCTCATCAATTGGAAACACGCGTTAGCATGGAGAAAATATCCATCAGGGAACCTCCTAAGCCCGATCCTTCGCCTTCACCTCCGACCATGGGACTTAACTCAAGATTTTCTTGTATTGGCTACCTTCCACGCTCACCGTACCAAAACTGTTGAAGCCAAAATTTGTCCTCAACGAAAGTTCAAAATCAGGGGTGTAGTAAACACCTACTTCTCCCAAGCTCCGATCTCTAACTGGTAGTAAAGAACTAGAAACTGACTCAAAGCCTCAGCTAGGAGGTCCCACCTCTAACCCAGAAGATCTCTGAGCGCTTCTCCTCCAAAGCCAAATGCTGGGCTAGGAGCTCCTCAGAAAGCACTAGAAGATCTTAGGAAAATATGAAAGCTTTCCTTCTGAGAGCCCCTATGGGTCTATTTATAGCCTTTGGTGACCTGAAATTACTAAAATACCCCTGGCTGGTCTGCCAGCAGCCAAACTCTGCTGTTCTGAGGAGCTAAATGCAGACCCTAGGGGTATATATGTAATTTTACCTGAGGGCATCCAGGTAATTTCATCCTTGTCCCTACTCGGCGGGAACCTTCTTGCCGAGAACTGAAGGTGCTTACGCCTTGCCAAGAACTCTCCCGCCTTCACCTGGCGGGAGCTAAAAGGGGATTGAAGAATGCCACTATTTATGCCTGCTCCCGCCCCCCTTCCAGGTGCGAGCCTTCTTGCTTGACTTTGGGGGGAGTAGGTCTCGGCCGTAGCCCGTCCTGCTTTGGCGGGCATCAAACTCTACCCGACGGACTGCTTACCTGAGCGCAAACTTTATCGCCTACCCCTATGCGAGAGCTCTCCTGTTCTTAACCTGCTCAACGAACATCGAGCCCAGCTTGACGAGACATGAGCTGAGCTCGATGAAAGTCGAGCTCAATCCTGATTTTGGCGAGAGCAGTAATTTCACCTGGGGCTAGCCCAAAGCTAGCCCAAACCTGGCCCTGGGTGTTTCTGGGTCCCACTCAGCGAATATGGGGTTGTACATTCTTATTTGAAGATGTCCTGACACTAGCACCAGGAGATATTAATATCACCATGCAATATTTCCATGATTTACCATGTCTTGCATGATCCAAGCCATGACGCTCATTGTAATGCCCCTAAAATCCAAAAAAGGAAAGATTAGAAGTTAACGTGCGGCGGTAGTGTTAACGCCGACGTTAGCCCTTGAATTAAATCGACTGTTGGCTCGGGTATCTAATGCGCGATGATAGTAAAGCTAGTGCGTGGCGCTATCACTCAACGCTTCCGATAAATCATTAAGAGGCTTACAACGTGGCGGTAGTGTGCTATCGCATGGCGATAGCACTCGACACTCTCAATACACTAAATGATCTCAACGAAGTGTTGAGTGACTACCGCATGGCGGTAGAGAGCTAACACGCGACGATAGCTCGAGTTAAAGTACCGCGCGACGATAGTAGCTTAACGCGCGGTGATATCCTGCCACGTGGCAGTAAGGTGGATGCTATTTTGGAGCAACAGTGCGATGTCGATTGGCCCAAGAGGCAACTGCCTATAATACCGCGCAACGGTAGTAGATACTGCGTAGCGGTAGCCTTTAAATATAAGCTGGGCATGAGATTGAACTCTCACTTTTCTCTCTATCTTGGTACTTCAAGTTTTGAGGGAAAGAGGATAGGGCTTAGTGTTGCAAGCTTGGTGAAGGAGATCCCGTGATCGGAATCAAGAGCCAAAGTAAGATCCGTGATGAGGAAAGCGAGGCACTCCTTTCCATCCTGATAGAAGACTTATTCATGGATCTGAAAAGATCTAGAAGGGTAATGACTTTCTCCTTGGATGGGTGAGGTCCTAAATTTTCATATATGCATGGAACCCCTCACCAAAAGGTAAAGAAAATGGTGGTTTCTAGTTGGTAGATGGTTGTGATTCACGATAAAACTTGCATATAGATCCAGAATCAAAGTACAGAATGGGCATGTTGTGTGATGCCCAAATGGATAGGTTGGTTTGGAATGGTGATGAATTGATTTGCGTGCCGGAGAAGACTCCGTGGATAAAACGTGTGATTCATTGTATAGAATCCGGGGTCTGGGGGTGTTCAGGATGCTTGAGGGATAGTACTGGAAGTGATCTCCAGGAAAACACCCAAGAATGGGGAAGAAGCAAATTCTATCCCTACCACGTGGCGGTAGTGCTACCGCCGGCGATAACTTTCAGTGAGCTATGTTTGTGAGGCCTGTCTCTGGGAGACCTGGGGGCCTTTTGTATATAGGAAATTTAAATGTTTTTGCGAAACTATGTGAGTGAGAACTTAAAATGTTCCACTATTCATGAGTAGGAACTTAAATTGTTCTACTTGGGCAAGGGGGACGCCGACCCGTGTCGTGGCTTGAGGGCCTGACAAATTGAGGAGCGGGATTTGGCTAACCTGTACCCACCTTATGATGATCGACTTGGAGTGAGTCACTAGATTGAATCTGAAAGTAGAACTCCTTTGACTTTGTCGACTCATAAGAAGAAAAGATAAATGCTCAAGTTTGACCATCAAGTCTGGGACTGTGGATGGTGGTGATACCCTGGAAATCCGGTACACTGTTGATATGCCCTGAGTGCACGGGGCATATGGCCAGTCAAGCCTCCGTCTGTATTGAATGGTGCTTAAGTTGCATGTTTATATTTCCTAAATATGTTGCTGCTCGCAGGGAAGGAGAATCGCCGCCCTGAGTGAGGGGTGGGGCCATTATAAATTGGTCAGCTAATGCTAACCGTTGCTTTGTTTACCACGTTTTGGTGGGTTGTGCTTCGCAGGTGCTTGAGAGCCATGTGGAAAGTAGTGGGCTGAAGTCCCTTATGTTGCAATTGGTTGTCCCTTAAAGGCCCAAAGGCGAACTTTTACTATTTCATGTGTGTCTGGCCTGCGTGCCGATGTATGAAAATACTTTTTGTAAAGGAAACAGTTGTAAGGCCTTAAGGCCGTAACATTTTGTTTATTTTATAAACAATATATATATATATATATATATATATAGTGGACATTCACATGTATTAAGTTCAAGTTAACCCTTGAAGCTTCCGCTAGAATGATTTGAGTTAGGATTCAGTTGGTAGTTTTGATATTAATATGTAACTTCGTCGACTGTCTATGAAATATGGCATGGGTCCCTGGAGAGACCCTCTGTTATTTTTCATATGACGTATGGAGTTGTTACAATTAAGTATCAGCTTGTCTCGGTCGTCCTTCTACGTATTCGTGGTCAAATTCTTTTGAGGGTTGAGAACACGTGTATGTGCTTACCGTTATAATAAAATGAACACAAGAATGTCCACTAAAGAATGAAAATACACCTCTTGAAGAAACTTGTGTGTTTCTATAATTGTTTTTGGCAAGATTATGTGTTGCTTAATTGTGTGATTCACGCTTATAAGCAACGAGAAGTTGTGCGGGGCAGCAGGAACCCCAACACTAGACGGAGAGTAATGCCCCAACTGAGGTGCCAACACCTCCTCCTTATGCGAAAACTATACGGTTGGTCGCTGAAGCAATGTTTTCTTTAGTTAATGTGCAACCAGGAGGCCGAGTACAACCTCCTACCACTGAGGTGGTCTAGGAACCGGTTGGCATAGTTGAACCTGTGGCAGTACGACAAGTAGCCGTTGAGCTAGTGACCGCAAGGCGAGCGATGAAAAAGCAATTGAAACACATAATGGGTTTCAATGCTCCTGTGTTTGCGGATATTAGAACCCCTACATAAGCCGAAGATTGGCTCCAAAAAATAAAGAGAGTCCTGACGACAAATGAAACAGAGGAGTGGAAAAAAGTCACTGTGGCTACCTTCTTGTTAGATGGTGGGGCGAGGCTTTTGTGGGATGAACTAGAGCTACACAAGTTTGTTGGTTAGCCGTTGATCGAGATCTGTATGGAGGAGTTCTCAAGGTATTTTCTGGCGAGATACATTCCATCTGCACAGCAAATTGCAATGGAAAACCATTTTCAAAGGCTAACTCAAGGCGAGAGTTCTGTGGATGACTACTTGCACGAGTTTATTAGATTGGGAAGGTATGCAGGCTTTACGTTTGCAGATGAGGAATGAAAAACAAATCGATTCTATGAGGGGTTGAGGGATGATCTACGGTTGCTTCTCTCAGGATCGATGACACAAGGGTTTCTTACCATTGTCAATACGGCCCGTTCCCTCGAACTGGATATGAAGCGCATTTAGTGTAAGAATGACTTAGCAATGGAGAATCAAGAGTTCAAAGTACCTAGTTCTTCAAAGTTAGGGTATCGACGGTGGAATAAGAAGTCTAAAACTTCTGCACCGGCTCCTTATTCTCTTACGTCTGTAACAACATATGGGAGAGGTCCGCTCATGTGTTACACATGTGGTAAGGTGGGATACATGGCCCGAGACTATAGGAGTGGCCCTCCAAAGATGGATTAAAAGATGGGTGTGACTTATGCTGAAAAGGGAAAAATAGTAATGGAGTCCACTACATCTCAAGAGAAACCCCGAGTCTATAATCTTGGCCAACAGAAGGTCATAAAACAAGATGACGTCGTAACAGGTATGAGTTAGGATACAGTTTTTACTGCTTTCTATACTGAGTACCTTGTACGTTGCTTGTGTATAAATTGTTTGTATTTAGGCTTTATCCTTATTCAGGACTAACCGACGAGAGAACTATTCGATACTGGTGCTTCTCATTCGTTTCTATTTGAGTACTTCGTATTGTGGATTGGAGTGCCTACTCTTATGTCAACAGATAGAGTAAAGGTGTTATTACCTAATGGATGAGTGATGCGTACAGATAGGTCTTACTGTGTTGAGGTGTGGATAGGAAGTTAGGATTTCAGATTAGAAGCATTGGTGCTCCTGATATCTGAGTTTGATGTAATCTTTCACATGGACTGGCTCTCAGAGCAGCTTTATTATGTAGATTGCAACTTTAAGGAAGTCACACTGGAACAGAATACTGAACGAGAGACTAAGTTCGATGGTATGCGAGGATTGAGCAAAGATATTGATGTCTGCTCTCAAGGTAGTTAAGGTTGTTCGGAAAGGCGCGGAGGTGTTCTTCACGCTATTGGAGGTTGTTGAGCTGAAGTCAAATTTGAGTGACATTCCTATTGTATCGGAGTACGCAGATGTGTTTCCTAAGAATCTCCCAAGATTACTGCCCCAGCGGGAGATTGACTTCTCTATAGAGTTGGTTCTAGGTGCGAAACTTGTGGCCTGCTTGCCGTATCGTGTTGCGCCAAAGGAGATAGCAGAACTAAAGGTTCAGTTGCAAGAATTGCTAGAGCAAGGCTATATACATCCAAGTATGTCACCTTGGAGTGCACCGACCCTCTTTATGATGAAGAAGGATTGAAGCTTGCGTCTATGCATTGAATATTGAGAGTTAAACAAGCTGATAGAGAAGAACAAGTATCCGATTCCACAGATTGATGACTTGTTCGATCAGATGGTAGGATCAACTGTCTACTCGAAGTTGGATTTAAAGTCTGGTTATTACAAGTTGAGGATTCAGGAAGATGACATTCCCAAGACAGCATTTGGTACACGCTACGGTCATTATGAGTTCACTGTAATGCCGTTTGGGCTAACAAATGCGCCATCAGTATTCATGGACTTAATGCATCGAACGTTTAGAGAGTACTTGGAACTATTTTTGATCGTCTTTATTAATGATATATTGTTGTACTCTTAGTCCGAAGAAGATCATGCAAATCATTTGCGGATGGTTTTGCACGCCCTGAGGAGAAACAAACTCTATTGTAAGTTCTCAAAGTGCGAGTTTTCGCTGTCCTCAGTGGCTTTTCTTGGCCATGTTATTAGTGGAGAAGGTATTGCGGTGGATCCGGCGAAGAAAGTTGTGATACGGGAGTGGCCTGTATTGTCTACTATAGCAGAATTCAGGAGCTTCCTTGGACTTGCCAGCTACTATATGCGCTTCGTAAAGAAAGTTTCGCAGATAGCCTTACCTCTCACTACATTGACGAGTAAAGTTCAGTAGTTCATTTAGGTGCTTGAGTGCGCACGAGCTTTTGAGGAGTTAAAAAGTAGTTTGACCATAATGCCTATCTTGAGTTTGCCATGTGGTACGAATGACTATGGGATTTATAGTGATGCTTCAGGGAGCGGCTTAGGTTGCATATGCATGATGAGCGTCTGATCCAAGAGTTGGAGGCCTTAGATATTTCTTGTGTTGACAAGAATTCTACTACAAATGCGTGCCTGAACTAGATAGAGGTACAATATGACCTCACAGACAGAGTTCGACGAGCAACAGAACTTGATGAGAGTATAAAGCGCTATGTAGTGAGTAAAAAGAGCTAAATAAGGGCAAATTTTATTGCTCCGAAAAGGTAATCATTACATAGGTATGCCCCCTTATTTATAGAAATCGGAGGAGATGAGAGAATACAAAAACCGATGTGGGACTAAATACAAGTCGAGCGGCCTACGCGGTTTGACATGGTCAAAACGCCCACTATACAACAAATAATAAAACACTAATTGGCAACTAGCAAAGTCGTCTGTCTGCCAGGGAAGACTGCTGATACAAACTGCCAGACCACAACTGCGGGTTTCCATCAGAACACAGTTGTGTCTACCCACCAGACCGCAGCTGCTGTAAGCTATCAGACTGTAATTGCGGGTTGCCACCAGACCGCAGGTGTGGTTAACCATCTGTCCGCTGCTACAGCTTCAACCAGATCGCTGCGGCTCCATCCAGACCGCTACGACAAACCAATAGACCGCTGCTGTGTCTCTCTGCTAGACTGTTGCGGCTTCATTCAAACCGTTACGGCTAACCAACAACCTGCTACTGTGGCTTTCTGCCAGACTGCTGCGGCTTCCTTCAGACCATTGTCGCTAACCTCCAAACCGCTACTACAGCTAACCCTCTGACTGCCACTACTGCTTTCCACCTAACCGCAATCTGAGGTACACTACAAGACAACTAGACTAAACCTTAGGTCGCTGAGACAAGTAGATCGCTGCGGTAAGACACAAGTTTGCCCGGTATCCTCAAGCTCCAACACTCCCCCTCAAGCTGGAGCATATATTCTACCATGCCCAGCTTGCTATATACCTCCTCGGAAGGAGTAACTATCTTGGTGAAGAAATCAGCCAGTTCTCTCTCTGAGGTAACAAACAGAGTGCATATTTGATTTTTTAAAATCTCCTCTCTAATGAAGTGACAATCAACCTTGATATGCTTCGTACTCTCATGGAAGTCTGGATTCCTCGAAATATATATGGCTGCCTTGTTGTCACAAAACATTAGCAGTGGATGATCATAAAGCTCTCCAAAATCAAGCATAAGTGTCTGTAATTACTTCAGCTCGCAGGTAGTTAGAGCCATGCTTCTATACTCAGCTTCTGTGCTTGACCTGGAGACAACATCTTGTTTCTTACTCTTCCAGCTGATCAAATTCCCTCCAACAAAAGTACAGAACCCAGATGTGGACTTCCTATCCTCCTTATCATCTGCATAGCTTGCATCAAAATATGCCTCAACCTTCAAATACCCCTTTTTTAGAAACAGAAGTCCTTTCCCTGGAGTACCTTTCACATACTCTAGAATCTTCATTGCAGACTATAAATGATACTTCTTAGGAGCTTGCATAAACTGACTCACTTTTCATACTACATAGTAGATATCCGGTCTTTTGACTGTCATATAAATGAGTTTCCCCACAAGCCGTCTGTACCTGGTGACATCCTCAAGAAGAGGCGAGTCCACACTCCAACACTTGTCATCTCCAATTGACATCGAAGAATTAGCCGGTTTAGCCCCAAGGAGACCTATCTTTTTCAAGATATCCAAGGCATACTTTCTGAATGAAAGAACAATAGACCCTGGTTTCCTGGATATCTCAATGCCCAAGAAATACTTTGGAGATCCCATATCTTTAGTAACAAAATGCTTAAGAAGATGCTTTTTGGTCATTTCCATACCTTCTCCATCATCTCCTATGAGAAGAATATCATCCATATAAGCAGCAAGGACAACAAGATTGGCTGATGTCTTATAAATGAATAACAAGTGATTCACATCACTTCTAGCAAACCCAACCAAAGAAATGACCTCATTGAACTTATCAAACCAGGCCCTTGGACTTTGCTTAAGACGTAGATTTCCTTTCGCAGTGTAAAGACCTAAGACTTGCCCTGAACAATATACCCAGGTGGTTGCTCCAAATTGATAGTTTCCTGTAAATCACCATAAAGAAAGGCATTCTTCACATCCAGCTGAGACATTTCTCAGTCTCTGTTGACGGCTACCGAAAAAGCACACGCATTGTAGTAATCCTTACCACAGGAGAGAAAGTGTCAAAGAAATCCACACCATAAGCCTGCGTAAAACCAATGGCAACAAGCTGAGCCTTGTAATTATCAATAAATCCATCAGGTAGAAACTTAATTACAAAGACCTAGCGACAACCAACCACGTCAGCACCGGGAGGTGTATGAACAAGAGTCCAAGTACCCAGTTTAGTAAGAGTATGCATCTCTTCATCCATAGTAGCCTTCCAATGAGGGATAATAAGAGCATCTTGATACGAAGCAGAAACAACATTAGTAGAGAGGGACTGAGCAAAGATCCTAGAAGAAGGAGATAGCTGAGCATAAAAGAACACAACTTGAACAGGATGTTGGGTGCAAGAGCGAACACCTTTCCAAAGAGCAATCAGAAGATCTATATCTGCCCTGTCTACTATATCTACCCCATCCAAAGAAGATACTACTGGCCTGGGAGCTGGTTACAACCGCTTATAAGAAGAAGCAGCGATAATAGAGGATTCAGAGGGAGAAGAATCAAAAATAAGAGAAGAAGAATGCAGGGCAGGCTCTGGAAGCGGTGCTGGTACAATAAGAGAAGGAGAAGAACTATCAGAAGAAGAAGGAGGAGAGGGAGAAGAAAAGAAGGGAGCATTCTCAAAGAAAGTAACATTCGCTGACACATACTATTTCTGAAGAATAGGATCAAAACAATGATACCCTTTCTGTGTCGGACAATAGCCCAAAAAGATGCACTTCACTGAACGAGGAGAGAGTTTGTCACGTTCAGAAGCAGGAGTGTTAACAAACGCTTTGCAACAAAAGTCACGAAGAGGTAACGAAAAGGGTGTCCCATCAGGATAGAGAATAGAAAAAGGGAGTTTTTTCCATCGGAAACTGAAGATAGAACTCGATTAATGAGAAAACATGAAAGAAGAAATGCATGCCACCAATAAGACCGGGGAACATGCATATGAGTAAGAAGACTACGAGCTACATCTACAAGATGTCGATTCTTATGTCCAGCAACACCATTCTACTGCGAAGTATAAGGGCAAGTAGTTTGATGAACCACGCCATGATCCAAACAAAATGAAGTAAACTGATGACTAAGGTATTCCTTTGCATTATTAGTAAGAAGAATTTTAATAGGGGTATAAAATTGTGTACGTATTTTATTATAAAAGGCAAAAAAAAAGGAAAAATCTCATAGCGTCCGCAGAGAAAATATAACCACGTACACTTGGAAAAATCATCAATGAATATAACAAAAAATAAAATACCCCTATCAATAGTTTGAAGGGGAGAAGGACCCTAAACATCAGAATGAACTAAATCAAAAGGACGAAAAGAACTGTGGCCTTACTTAGCAGGAAAAGAAGATCGATGATGCTTGCCAAACTGACAAGCTTCACATTCCAGAGTAGAATCTCCGCAAGGTAAATCTGGCAAAAGATGATAAAGAATCCGAGGAGGAGGATGCCCAAGGAGAAGATGCCACTAAAGTAGAGAAGAAAATTCAGAAAAAGCAGAAGTAGTATCAAGGTAGAACAAGCCGTCGCTCTTAGTCCCAATAGCAATCACCTCCTTAGAATGAAGAATCTGAAAAGCACAAGTAGAGACAGTAAAAATAGCTTCACAATGCAACTATTTACAAAGAGCAGTAACAAAAAGAAGATTGTATGGAAAATTCGGGAAAAAGGGTGTCCTGCAGCTGAAGAGAGTAAGTAATATGCACAGTGCCAGACCCACAAACCGTAGAAGGAGAACCATCTGCAATAAGAACCGGAGGTAATCGGTTGCTCTTGTCAAGAGAAGAGAAAAAGCGAGAATTTCCGGTCGTATGACTTGTTGCACCAGAGTCAATAAGCCACCTACCCGCAGTAGCCAACTGAGTGGTTCCAAAAGTAGCAAGAGAAGACGTTGATTGCTTGATGGAATCAGCTGATGTTTGACAAAGATGAGGATACTTGGTCCAACACCGATCAACCAAGTGACCAAGCCGTCCACAATGAGAGCAAAGATGCATGGAGTAACCACGTCCACCACCTCGACCACCAGTACGACCACCACGGTTAGCAAAAATGTCATGACGAGCTGGATGAGCCATAAGATCAGGAGACAGAGATGGAGAGGAGAGCAAAGGATGTTGAAGAAGAGTAGTAACAAAAGATATCTGAGCAGCAGTAGCATCCAGTGTCAGAGTATCCGCCTCTCAAAGAATTTGCTGACGGATGATATCATAGGAATCCGACAGGTGAAGCAAATAGCAAACAACTAGAAGCTCCTGAAAATGCCGGTGTTGCTCAGCCAGATCCGTAGAAAAAGGGAGATGTTGAAGAAGTTCAGCACCAAGAGTCTGAACCTCCTGATAGGCAGAAGCAGGAGTCATGACTGGGCGAGCAAAAAGATCGGCATACAGAGTATAGATCCACGAAGTTTGGGCTCCCTTGGAATACAAGGCGGCAAGATGATTCCAGGAAACCTTGACTGTCAGATCATGCTGGATGATAGGAAGGCACTCGTCAAATAAACTGTTGTCCAACCAAGCCTGCACCAACGCATCAGTAGCATCCCAATCATCAAAAGAAACAAATACAGAAGGAGGAGGGTCATCAGTCAAATGATGATGTTTGCGTTGAGAATGCAATAGAAAAATGAAAGATACACTCCAGTCAGGATAATTTGGAGCTGTAAGCTTGGTAGCAGTCGCCAAACTACCGCAAGCAGAGAAATAAGAAGTAGAAAGAGAAGGAGGAATAGAGAGAGTAGAAGATGGAGTGTCCATAGAAAACAGATAGAAACCGCACGGTTTCATAGAACAAACCGCATGGACAAACAACACAACAAGCCGTGCGAACAAGAGGAGAGAACACACAGTCTCGGTGTCAACAAATCAGTGGCAGGAAAGAAGTCGCGAACAAAAGGCGGAGTCTGCAATAGAGAAGAGAAGCTGCTCATACAGACAAGCAGTGAGAAGAGAAAAGACCGCACGGTCAAGGTGACAACACACCAATAACAAGAAAAAGAAGTCGCGACCAGGATGCGGAACCCGCAGCAGTTAGAGAAACCACAGTGAGAAGAGATAAGAGGAGGACAGGGAGGTAAATTGTACGGACAGAACAAATGCCATGCGAACAGAAGAGACGCCGCGTGGACAGACAAGAAGCCGCGCAAATTGAAGCAAAGGACCGAGAAACTCTGATACCAAGTAAAAAAAGCTAAATAAAGACAAATTTTAATGCTAAAAAGGTAATCATTATATAGGTATGCCCCCTTATTTATAGAAATTAGGGGAGATGAGAGAATACAATAACCAATGTGGGACTAAATACAAGTCGGGCGTCCTACGTGGTTTGACATGGTCAAACCGCCCATTATACAACATATAATAAAACACCAATCAGCAACTAGCAAATTCGCCTGTCTACCAGGGAAGACCACTGATACAAGCCGCCAGACCGCAACTACGGGTTGCCACAAGACCACAATTATGGCTACCCACCAGACCGCAGCTGCTGCAAGCTATCGGACTGCAACCACGAGTTGCCACCAGACCGCAATTGCGGTTAACCATTTGTCTGCTGTTGCGGATTCAACCAGATTGATGTGGCTTTATCTAGACCGCTATAGCTAACCGACATAATGCTGCTGCGTCTCTCTTCCAGACCGCTGTGGCTTCATTCAGACTACTACGGCTAACCGATAGCCCGTTACTGCGGCTTTCTGCCAAATCGCTGCGGCTTCCTTCAGACCGTTGCGACTAACCTACAAAATGCTACTGCGGCTAACCCTTAGACTACCACTACTGCTGTCCACATGAACTCAAGCTGGGGTACACCACCAGACAACTGGACCAAACTGCTAGGTCGCTGAGATAAGTAGACCGCTACACTTAGACATAAGTCCGTCCGGTCTCCTCAAGCTCCAACACAGTGGAAGGGTCAAATTCCCAATTCTCCTTGGAAGATGGTCTTTTGAGAAAAGACGGTCGTTTATTCGTCCTGAATGTGGGACAATTACGGGAGGAGTTGATGTATGAAGCACACTTCACGAAGTAATCAATTCATCCAGGGAGCACAAAGATGTATAAGGACATGAAAAAGATGTTCTGCTGACCGGGTTTGAAGAAGGACATAGCTCTTTACGTACCGAAGTGCCAAACTTATACCGTGGTAAAAGCATAATGTTAGAAGCCTGGCAGTTTCCTGAAATCGTTACCAATTCCAGTATGGAAGTTCGATGATCTCTATGGATTTCGTGCTTGGGTTGCTAAGATCGTAGAGCGAGAATAATGTTGTGTGGGTGATCGTTGACCGATTAACAAATGTATCACACTTTATACTGAATAAGAAGGATGATTTAGTGTAAAAGTTGGCTAAGTTATACGTGAACAACATAGTACGATTGCATGGTGTGCCCCATAGCATCATTAGTGACCAAGATGGGCGCTTTACTTTGAATGATTGGAGGCTAATCCACCAGTTGTTGGGTAGAAAACTGCAGTTCAGTAACACCTTTCATCCACAGATGGATGGTAAGACCGAGAGGACCAACTGAAGAATGGAAGATAAGCTCCGGATGTGCGCCTTGGATTTCGAGATGAGGTGGGAGGACCATCTCTATATGATTGAGTTCGCTAATAATAACAGCTATCAAGCTAGCATTCAGATGGCGCCCTTTGAATCTTTATATGGTAGGAAGTGTCGTACTCCCTTAGCATGGCCGGAAATAGGCGAATCTAAGTTGTATAAGCGTAAGGAGGTTGAAGATGAAAATTCGACTATACACTTGATACATGAGCTGCTATTAGTAGCCTAGGATAGGCAGACAAAATACTACAATGCCAAGCAAAAAAACATGGAGTTTGCGGTGGGAGATTGGGTATATCTGAAGATAAAGCAATTCAAAGGCGTGTTTAGTATTCGGTGCTTGAAAAAGTTGAGTCCGAGGTATCTTGGTCGATTTGAAGTGGTTGAGCAGATTTGAGAACCTGCCTATCGATTAGATCTTTCGATAGAGCTAAGTAGTTTGCACGATGTGTTTCACATATCGGTGCTATGAAAAGCATTGAAAGAGTAGACACAATTAGTGGCTGATGATCAAGTATCGATCGTTGGTGGACTGACAATGAAGGTTTGGCCCATTCGGATTGAGGATACAGAGGTCAAGCAGCTACGATACATGACATTCAGGATGGTCAAAGTCCGTTGGGACAATTGTGATCGTGAAGAATTGATATGAGAGCGTGAGAAAACCATGCGAGATGAGTTCCCCGAGTTGTTTTTTTTAAAAGTAAAGTTGTAATAGTTTTGTACTATTTTCCTGTACATAAATATCAAATTTTGGGACAAAATTTTTGTAAAGAGAGGAGGTTTGTATTGCCCCAAAAATCCAAAAAAGAAGTATTGGAAGTTAACGTGCGGCGGTAGTGTTAACGCGCGGCGGTAGTTTTAACGCCGGAGTTAGCCCTTGAATTAAATTGACTGTCGGCTTGGGTATCTATCGCGTGGCGGTAGTAAAGCTAGAGCGCGACGCTATCACTCAATGCTTCCGATGAATCTTCAAGAGGCTTACAGCGCGGCGGTAGTGTGCTATTGTGTGGCGATAACACTCGATGCTCTCAATTCACTCAACGCACTTAATGCTCTCGACGAAGTGTTGAGTGACTACTACATGATGGTAGAGAGCTAACACGCAGAGATAGCCTGAGTTAAAGTACCGCACGACAATAGTAGCTTGACACGCGGAGGCAGCCTGCCACGTGGCAGTAAGGTGGAGGCTATTTTGGAGCGACAACACGATGTCGATTGGCCCAAGCGGCAACCGTCTATAATACCACATGGTGGTAGTAGATACTGCGCGGTGGTAGCCTTTATGTATAAGCTGGGCATGAGATTGAACTCTCACTTTTCTCTCTATCTTAGTACTTCAAGTTCTTGAGGGAATGAGGTCGGGCTTAGTGTTGGAAGCTTTGTGAAGTAGATCCCATGATCGGAATCGAGAGCCGAAGTAAGATCCGTGACGAGGAAAGCAAGGCACTCCTTTCCATCTGGATAGAAGACTTATACATGTCTTCAAAAAGATCTATGAGGGTAATAACTTTATCCTTGGACAAGTGAAGTCTTAAATTTTCATACGTGCATGGAACCCCTCACCAAAAGGTGAAGAAAAGGGTGGTTTCCAGCGGGTAGATCGTTATGATCCCCAATAAAACTTGCATATAGATTCGGAATCGAAGTACGGAATAAGCATGCTGTATGAAGCCCATCTGGAAAGGTTGGTATGGATTGGTGATGAATTGATTTGCGTGTCGGAGAAGACTCCGTGGATAAAACATGTGATTCAACATGTAGAATATGGGGTCAGGGGTGTGCAGGATGCTGTAGGGATAGTACTGGAGGTGATCTCTAGGAAAACACCTAAGAATAAGGAAGAAGAAAATTCTGTCCCTACCACGCAGTGGTAGTGCTACCGCCGATGATAGCTTCCACTGAGCTATGTTTGTGAGGCATGTCTCTGGGAGACCTTGGGGCCTTTTGTGCGTAGGAACTTAAACTGTTTTGCGGAATGATGTTAGTGGGAACTTAAACTGTTCCACTATTCGTGAGTAGGAACTTAAATTGTTCTGCTTGGACAAGCGGGACGGCGACCCGCGTCATGGCTTGAGGGCCTGACAATTTGAGCAATGGGATTTGGCTAACCTGTACCCACCTTATGAAATTCAAATTGGAGTGAGTCACTAGATTGAATCTTAAGGTAGAACTCCTTTGACTTTGTCGACTCATAAGAAGAAAAGATAAATGCTCAAGTTTGACCATCAAGTCTGGGAATGTGGATGGTGATACCCGAGAGATCCAGTACATTATTAATGTACCCTGAGTTCATGGGGCGTGTGGCCGGTCAAGCCCGCATCAATAGCAAATGGTGCTTAGGTTGCACGTTCCTATTGCCTAAATATGCTGCTGCTTGCAGGGAAGGAGAATTGTCGCCCCAAGTGAGGGGTGGGGTCGTTATAAATTGGTCAGCTAATGATGACTGTTGCTTTGTTTACCACGTTTTGGTGGCTCATGCTATGCAGGTGCCTGAAAGATAAGTGGAAAGTAGCGGGCTAAAGTCCCTAATGCTTCAATTGGCTGGCCCTTGAAGGCCTAAATGCGAACTTTTACTATTTCATGTGTGGCCGACCTGCGTGCCGATGTATAAAAACACTTTTTGTAATGGAAATAGTTGTAAGGCCTTAAGACCGTGACATTTTGTGTATTTTATAAACATTCCTTATATATATATATAATGGACATTCACATGTATTGAGTTCAAGTTAACCCTTGAATCTTCCGCTAGAATGCTCTGAGTTAGGATTCAGTTCGTAGTTTTGATATTAATACGTAACTTCGCCGATTGTCTGTGGAATATGGTGTGGGGCCCCGACCGGACCCTCTGTTATATTTCGTGTGATGGATGGAGGTATTACACACATGATCTGCCAATATTGATGGGCAATATCAATATCGCAGGGTGATATCAATATCACAGAGTGATAGTACCACTATTAGTAACAATCACTGTTTTAAATGCTACGATCACCTCTGTATAAGCTATGTGTCTCACAACAAGATTCCGCTAAGCGTTGATATCACCAAAAATATCTGCTGAAGTCTATTTAAAGCCAAGTTTTCATTATCCAAGGTTACACCTCCTTAAGCTTTAACTCCTACATTCTCTTAAAGCCCTCATCTTAAATTATGAGCAATCCAATCTCCATCCTTGAACACCAAGAGTGAAAAGTAGATATTTGGCTGCTTCAACTCCGATGATGTTCACGACGATTCTTCAACTCCTTTAGAGATATGCATTATAAGGAGTCTTTAATTTCTATTTTAATTATAATCTTTCAATTTCATTTATAACGGAAGAGAATTTGCTGCCTTGTATGAGGCGACAAGGCCATATGTAGATTAGGGGGATAATTTACTGCCTTGTGTGCAATGAATAGGTTGAGGTGTAGATCTAGAGGAGGCTAGAGGTCATATATATGGAAAGATAGGTTATAGTCGGCAGATCCTTAGGAAAAGGACTAGTGTAGAAACAAAAAGCATTTTTTCTTGTAATCTCGATTTAAAGTTCTTTTGAAATCATTATTTTATGTATTTATCTATGAAAAATAAAATCATTACTTCAAATTTTCTGAATCACTAAAAATCAATTTGTTACATTTATCATTATTTATTATTAATGCCACTCGATACTACTCTTACCGGCGATAACACCAAAAACTAAATTTTTTAGAGTCAGAAATTATCTTTGAAAATTTCTAAGTTTTCTTATATTTGTAAAAGTCCTTATTCACCCCCACCCCACTAAGGGCAGCTTAAGATCCAACAACATCGATAAAAGATCTAATAAGGTATACTCAAAGTTATGTTGACTACAAGTCGAGGTAACATTTACTTCATAAGCATGCATGAAAATCTTTTCTTTGATCAATTTTAGAGCGCCGCGTTGACTCTTTCCTAAAATATGCCGACTTTGCCTTTTTGGAGCAAAAATTATCACCAAATCTCCATGTGCTATCCCTGGAGCAGGTGGTTGGTAGAGGGAAAATAGATTCACAAGTGATAGGTTACTAGCCCTCTAGACGGTTAGGCGAATAAAGAGGAGCATGAAAAAAGAGGTGTCACTGAAAGTGACAAACACTGGATTTGACCTGATGCAGTGGATGCCTTACTTGCGATTTGCCTCTTGATTAATTATAAAGATGTTACAAGAGAATTTTTAGCCAGTACAAGAGGGGGCATAGATAAAAATAGCGAGAACTGAACTTAGTGTCCGCACCTACAACCGAGTAGGTTCTGGCCTTCGTTCGATGTCCCCTTCGTGCACTCATGGCCCCTATTTATACTGGAGGGTAGGACTCTTGGACGGTTAACAAAACATTGAGCATTTAATGCCATATTTAATGCATCATTAAATTGTTGATATTGTGAAGTGAAGGTGGGGGTTGTTCAGGCAGACCGCGCGATATGGGCGGACAGTCCTACAGGACTGATGGTGTAGCCTGGGTGGTCTAATGTTGTGGCCTGGTGCTGGCGACCAGCCAGTTGGCTAGTTCTCTAGAGTAACCATGCAGATAGGTGGTCTATCCGCAGGAGGGGCGGACTCAATCTTAGTTTGCGGAGTCCGCTTGATGCGGACTGCTTTTGGAGATCAGTAGATCATCTTTGGCCTGTGCCCTTACTTTGGTGGTGCGGTTAGGAGGTAACTGCAGAGTTTGCGGTTAGGCGAGCTGCATTGGAGCTGGCGGACTAGGTGGTAAGTTGTTCTTGTCTACAGAGCTCGCGCTAGAGGATTTTCGGTTTGGGACTTAGTAACGTTTTGTGATAAGTTTAGTTTGATTGTAGAGTCCGCATTGTCTGCTGGTTGACCGGGCAGCTTGTACTTTTGGTCAGGGAAAATGTTATTGTGGGCTGGTGCGGTTTCCGCTGGCATGCGGATTGGCTTCCTGTCCGGACTCCTTTGATAGCAGATGGATAGGCTGGTGTCTGGTCTTGTCCATGCGGAGTAGGCGGACTGCTCTGTGCTAGCTACGGGCAGGGGTAGTGTCTCAATCTATTAGGGCGGGACTAGGGGTGCAGGTTGAGTTGAGCTGGCTCGAAAGCTCGATAAGTCGGCTCACAAAAAACTCGACTTGAGCACGAGCCTGTAGAGCTCGAGCTCGAGCTCGATTACTAGTCGAGCTCGAGGTCATCTAGTGTTGTTCATGAGCTTGCGAGCTTGCTTGCGAGGTTTTTATTTTTCCTTTTTAAAAAAAATATATATAAAAATATAAAAAATATACAAAAAAAAGAAAGTAAAGCTCATGAGCTAAAAAGCTTGCGAGCAGCTCGAGCTCGCGAGCTCGAAACTCGAGCTCAAGCTCGATAAATTGGCATTGAGCTCGAGATCGAGCTGGGATAAATGATCTGGTCGAGCTCGAGCTTGAGCTCAAGCTCAAGCTCGAAATGAAAAGCTCGATCTCGAGCTCGAGCTTTGAAATTTTGCCAAGCTTGACTCGAGCTTGACTCGTTTGCACCCCTAGTTGTGACCACACTCCTCTCCGCTCCTATACATAGGAACACCCTGTGACATCATAACCAACTGAATAAACAATAAGTTGAGCATGGGTTAACTGTTTCGACCTAGGTTTTTCAATCCGTGCGGTTTGAGAAGGTTAACTAGTTTTCTGTTTGCAGGTTGTGCGACTAGCACTGAGAAGCCAGGATTTTGTTGCTGACTGCGGTCAGGGATCAGTGAAGCTTGCGGTTAACAATCAGCGGTTTGCAGCAGGTCATGTTTGTGTCCAGTCGGACTTTTCTCCTTCAGCTTTCCCAGTTTAATAATCTTGTCCGCCGGTCTCGGCGGTCTGTTCTTCAGTTCGGCAGTAGCTTGTTCGCGAACTCTGGCAGCTAGGAGACTTCTGTGGTCAGGAGGCTTGCAGAGAGCAGACAAAGGTGTTTTAGCAGAATAACTGGTTATCTGCGGTCTACGCGGACTCCGTAGCTCAGTTCGATACAGTAGCGGCTAGGCAATCTCGGCGGACTCGGCGGATTCGGCAGTCTGTGAGGCTGTCCGCCCGACTTGTTCTTATTTTGATTGTGTTCTCTTCTTTTGTACATTGGCAAATCATGTCTCGCCATATATGTCATGTCTTGTAAATTAGATTGTTCATAATACTAGACTTTTGTTGCCTTCTATTGTATCTGATTTATTGAGCTCAGTTTATGGTTGGAGTGTTCCTGCGCCTAGTTCCCGCTTTCCACTTAATCATGGTGTCATCTTGATAACTCTGAAAGTTTTACTTGGTATCAGAGCTATCTATTGATCATCTTGAGAAATTTCAACATGATATCAGAGGGAACAAAGGCTTGAGCAGTGATCAACCTCAGTTGTGCTTGGCACTTTTGGAAGGTAAAAGATCAGTGGTTGTTGCAATGGAAGGTGGTTATGCAAGGGGTCTTGGTATTGAGCTTATTACATCGACTAACTTTTAAAAGTGGAAGTCATGTATGAAGAGCTATCTTGTGGGTGAAGAGCTGTGGGAGGTCGTCGGTGGTGAAGAAAAGCAAGAAGTTATTGCTGTAACTGGTACTGTTGAACAAGTGAGAGCTTAGAGGAAGACGAACACAAAAGCTGAGTTTGCTCTCAAGCGGGCTCTCTCACCTGAACTCTTTGATCACATCTTAGGATGTGGGTCTGCTGTTGAGATTTGGACATCCATTGATGGATTGTTCAATAGGAAGAATGTAGCGCGGATATAATTCTTAGAGAATAAGTTGGCAAGAGCCACTCAAGGAGATCTGCTCATCTTAATGTTCTTTCTTAAGATGAAGAACTTGTGCTCTGAGATCTCAGCGCCGGACCCTGCTGAGCACATGTTTGACACCAAGTTAAAGAGGCACATAATCCGTGGTTTGTGGAAGGAATATGTGGCCTTCGTGACTTCTGTTCAAGGCTGGGCTACTCAGCCACCCTTGCTGGAGCTGGAGAACCTGCTGGCTTTACAGGAGAGCCTAACTAGGCAGATGGTTGGGGTCAATATCTCTGAAGGAGGTAGTTGATGCGAATGTGACAGTAAGTGTACTGGTCGTACAAGTAATATAAAATGGGCAAATTTCCCCCAAGTATCGATCTCTCAAGGAACACGGCAAGGTGGAGTTAATATTGAGGAGGACTTGAGATTGAAGTCCTTAGGTCGGAATTAACTAAAGTGGTTTTGAAGGTTGCGGAAAAATAACGCAAAAGGCTAACAGCTACTCCTATGCAATGCCGCTATGCATCGCTTCGCAAGGGGGGATGGAAGAATACACGGGCCACTATGCGCTGAATCGCGGGGTGGATAGGACGAGTAGGCTTGAGGAATTGAGGGTCATAATCACCTCATCACTACACTCACACCTAACACTTGCTAGTGTAGCAAACACAAACATTCGTACCACAAGTAACTTAAGAAGACAAACCACCGCATCACTCACAAGCATGAACAAAAGTAAATGGAATTAAGCACAAGGTTCACCAAAGTTCTTTCATCAAATATTAATGAAAATCTAATACAAAAACCTAGAAATGTGGAAGAGAAAGGTAGAGATTCAAACAATGAACGAGTCTTTTCCATAGACGTGGGAGGAAGCAGTGGGCTGTCAATCCGTGTCCATCGAGCCACTCATCGGTTTCGTCCGGGGTCGGGGAAGGCTGTCACCGCTTCCTAAGCGCCCTTCTTCTCGTTGGTCTACGTTATACACGTCTGATGGAAAAAATTTCTTATTTAAATTAAAAATATTCTCTGAATATATATTCGACAAAGGCAAGCGTACCTTATCGATTATAGCATAGGATATTAAAATCATGGTCGTATTAAATCCGGGAGCGTCGATTACTTCTACTTTAAGAAAATCGCTATTATCTTATCGATCGGATTTTGAGTTGGTTTTTTTCGAGTAAAATAAATGATTACGAATGAAAAATGGTGATTTGAAATATAAAAGAAAAAACTAGCACTCGATCTCGATTCACCTCGGTATGAAAATAATCAAAGAAAAATAAAAACTCTAATTCTCTTTAATAAAATATTTTGACCGTAGAGTTCTAAAGCATGAACACTCCTCTCTCAAGGATTACCCAACTGAGTTTAAGTTAATCGGTCAAACTCTCATTCTCAATCCGAACACCTAAAACTCGCTTTCAAAATTGAATCCCGCAAATCGAAAGAATTTTGCCGTCCTCTCTCAAGGGTTGCGTACAAATTATTTTTACCCCCGAGTGATCAATTCGTACAAGAGCTTCTCAGCTAACTATGGTACGAAAACATAAATGGAAATCATATATCGAAGTTATGATCTCATTCAATAAAAAGCAAGGGCAAAACAAAAAAATATTTCACCAAAGAGAAAAAGAAAATAACGATTGAAACATGATTATCTCATCCTCGGATTGTCTCGATCGAGTACTAATGAAAATTTAGTTACTCATAGCGTTAGAGGAATTCATAGATAAATTAAGTATTTGCATGATTAAAAAAACAAAAAAAATGGATAAGATAAGAGAAAATTGTAATTCTATTTATATAAAACGACTAGTACATAGGAACAGAAATCTAAAGCGCAAGAAAGAGAATAATAAATATTATAACAACAACAAAATAAACTCTCATAAAACTCTCCAATAATCTCTCCAATAATCTCTCTCCAAAATCTGATGTGTAGTCCCCCCTCCACCCTGGCTCCAATGGGTCCTTTATATAGGTAAAGAGAGGAATGAAGATGAGAGGCAAATGAAGAGTTTCATCATAATAATGAGGAGGTGGGAGGTGGGCCATGGAGGTAATTAATTGGTGGTGGTATTTATTTAAATAAGTAAAGGTGGCTGGCGGTTTTTTTAGGAGAGGAAGAGGTGGCAGTTTTGGATTTGAAGAGGTTTGCATGAGTTTAATTAAGAAGAAATGATGTGGTGGCATGAGATTGGATGGGAGGGTAACTGCCAAATTAAAGAGGAGTTGATGGATTTTGGCAAATTAAAGAGGAAGGAGAGGAGGTTCAGCTGGCGTTGGTTTTAGAAAAGGTGGGGGTTTTGGTTGAGAGAGAGAGAGTTGAGCAAGATGAAAAGATGGCGGTTATGGTGAGGTGGCGGGAATAAAGAGGAGGTGGCTTGTTATGAAATGGTGGGAATGAATGGGAAAGAGAGAAGCTGGAGGTGGTTTAATTAGATGGAATTAAGTGAATATGGGTAGCATGCATGGGGGTATTAACGTGAATATGGACTTGGAGAAGCTCGGCCATGCATGGGTGCGACTTTGGCGGGTGGCGGCGAAATAAGTTCTTGGTCGGGAGCAGCTAGCAACTTTGGACGACAATGGAAGATGTCAACTTGGCGGAGTCATCACATTATTTGGATGAGAGAAACTAGAACGGGCGCGACTAACGCGACAACTTCAACAAAATATATCATCATCCAATTTTTGGAATGCGAGCACAACATTATTCCTACAAAAGTAAATATAACTTAAATTAGCACAATAATATAAAAAAGAAACAATTTATAAATAAAAATACATATTGTATCACTAATTTATATTAAATATAGAACTAAATTATATCACGAAAATTGACATATTTTCTAATTATCATTTTCCCCCCATACTAATTATTTTGCTTGTCCCCAAGCAAAGACATACAAGTTAATAAGAAATAAAAATAACCTAACCAAACAATTTTATTATGGTAATCACGAGTACGATGCGAAATTAGAGGTAGGGAAATTTTGAAAAAGAATAACCCAAAAATTATTACTTAGTCATAGTATAAAGTGTTATAATTTTCACTCACATAAAAATAAATCATCTTATGTTTTAGATAGAAATAAAAAATGATTATTGCGACTAATGAAACGGGCATTGAGTTCTTACTAGAATGTAAGAGACATTTTATATCCACCACAATCCAAGTCAAAAATTGATACTTTTACCTAAAAACTTACCCAATTTACTTTTTTGCTACCGTACTAAAAATGAACTTAGGAAGCATGAATCAAAAGGACTTATATTAGGTGTAATGTTTTGGCTTTGGTTTAACGGTATGGAAAACAAAAGATAAACAAGAAGGGTTATGCACACTTAAACAAAAAGAAGAGCTTTGCAAAAATATTTGTGCTAGAAAATAAGAATTTGACACCCCAAAGAATTTGAAGTATAAAGCTTTGGATCAAAATAACAATCTTAATTTTTTCACATATTTTTCTCAAATATTTTTCATCTTTTTTTTCAAATTTATTTCCTTCTTTTGTTGCAAAGGAGAAAAAATTTAAAACTTTCACAATTTTCACCAAAAGAGCACATATTAGCAACAAGTTAAGCTCAAATATTCTAAGTGTGCAATAAGGGTAGGCTATATGGTCTTGGTGAACAATAAGTGAGGCTACAAAAGGAACGGGAAATAGCTCAAAGTGGCTAGCAACGATAAAGATTTTATGGCTCGGAATGCAAAAGCTCAATCGAATCAAGAGAAGGCCTAAATCATATTCATGCTTCTAAGTCTATCTAAAGCAAAGCTTTGAAAATTTCAAGAGACGCAAGTTTTAGATAGAAAATAAAGACAAATAACTTTTCATGAAAAAAAATTAATAAGCGTCTAGATCCGTTCACATCTACTACACTTAACACTAATCAACATTACAATGATTTTTAAATAAGAAAAACAATGGATGATAGATTTTATAAAAGTGAAAATCATAAAAGGATAAATATGAAAAAGAGCAAATTCTCAAGATATTTTTCAAATATAACATGCTACCCTAATTAGAAACACTACATGAGTCAACATATTACTCATGGAACATAAGCAAAATGAAAATTAGAGAATGTTATTTTAGTTAAACAAGTACATTAATGATTAAGAACAAGAAAATGCAAAGTCATGGGGTACTAAAGATAAAATAGAAATTATTTTTTTTGTTTTCATGATAGAAATTAATTTTCGATTTTATATTTTTTTTTGCGATTTTAAGAAAGTTTTCTAATTGGTAATAAAAAGAAAAATCAAAGAAAAATATTCTAAGAAATATTTTTGTGAATTTTTAAAAAGAAAACAAAGCTACAATAATCTATGCGCCCCCATACTTAAAGTTAAACATTATCCCCAATGTTTAAAACTAAGTATGAAAGTACATGAAAAAGAAAGAAAGAAAATAAAATATGAGATATGAAATGTAAAAGACAAGAAAAAGAAAGGAAAAGAGAACGCCCCTGATTTAAAATTGGAGATGCCGCAACCAAAACCTGCAAAAACGTTAAAACAAAGAAAACAAGACAGAAAAATTAGAAGAAAATGGGTTGCCTCCCATAAGCGCTTTGTTTACCGTCACGTAGCTGATGACTAGTTTTAGTCATCGTTTTTGGGGTATTTTAGTAGCTTATTTCCCTAAGTTTTTGTTACAATTATGTGTTTGTGTATGCTTGTTATGATTATTCTTTATAATATAAAGTTTTATGTTGTTATTTTATATTTTATGTTTAGTTTTATTTATATTATTATCTTTGTTATAGTTTATATGTTATAATGTTATAAGGTTATGTCTTATTTTGTTTAGTTTTATTTTTAATAACTAGTTAATAGTATGTATGTTAGGTTTATTTTTATTTTACTAATGTATTATTTTGATATATTTTGTCTTAATTGTAGGTTCAAGCACAAGATCAAGCCTTTGGAGCAGCACCTAGCGCTCTACCCGAGCACTTACATGCAGCCCATGAAAGATATGGTGCAGCCCCTACATCCAATCAAAGCCGAAGGCGTCCTCAAGCAAGCAGCCCGAGCCCGGCCATATGTTGGAGCAGCTCTTGTGCATGGCCGAGCCTTGTCCAAGCCCACTTCCTCACCATGCAGCCCACTACATTTGGAGCAGCCCCTCATGCAAAGCCGGCCACCTTCCCACCTCTCTCCCCATTTATTCAATGCATGAATATCACCAACTTGAAATGGTCCGGCCACTTCAATTCCTCCCCTCATTAATTCCATACATTCACTCTCATGCATGCATTCTCACCCTACTTGGCCGGCCACCCTCCTTTCCTCCCCTCTCTTTTTCTCTTTCTCTTTTATTATTTTCCACCATCTTTATTCTACATGCATTCCCCCCTATCTAATTTTATTTTTATATTTTCATTCCCATAAATATAATGCAATGAATCTCTCCCTTATCTCTCTCCCCCATTAAAGCCATGCATGAACCACCAACTTGAAGTGGCCGGCCACCCTATGGCATTCCCCCCTCTTCATTTCCATCTAGAAGCCTCTCTCCTCTCCTATAAAAGGAGACCCTTCCCTCTTGTTTATGTTAAGTAGTTTTAGTTGCAAGTTTTAGTCTAAAAGAAAGTTTAGTTCTTGAGAGATCTTGTAGAGAGCAAGTGAGGTTATTTTCTTATTTTCATGTTGTAGTTTTTATGGTAATCTCTTTCCTTTAGTAGTATAATTTTGTTTTGATCTTATTTTGTACCTCTTTTATTAAACAATGCAAATGTCATTTTCCTTTTCTCTTATTCTCATCTCCTCCTCTACCATGCGTAACTAAATAATTTTTGTGCCCGATCGCGATGATCTTTGCGATATAATAACGTATCTTTATTTTTATGTTTTCCATTTGTAGTTTTCTATTTTTGATCCTTCCTTGAAATATCTCGTATCGACTCCGTATTTCTAGTATACGGTAGTAGATTCCGATCTCATATTCGAGTGGCCGAGAGGCTCGTGAATATGAAAGATCACTCAAGGAAGGAAGGAGTTGAACGCACCCCTAGAGATATGATGACGTAAATCCTCCGGATTGGAGTCAAATCCAATAGTACGGGTCACTTCGATAATGCGACTTTAGGCCATTTTGACTTATAAAGAGATTTCGGTCAAAACATCTACAAGTTAGGGGATTTAATGCTCTAGCGAGATTACTTCCTAATATCGGATCCGTCACGGTCTTAATAGATTTACAATTGTTAAACTAAATTATTTCGTTATTTTATTTCAAAGTGAATCGTCGATCGCGCACTCTTTTCTCGTAATAGTTTATTTCTCTTTAAGTTTAGTTTATTTTAATTTTCAAACATCATTAATCGTTTGGTAGGATAATATAGTCGTTGTGAGTAATAGTACTTGCCTGCCCCGAGTTTTTATACGACCTTGATATTTTTCATATCCTATGCTATATTTTGATAGGTACACTTGCCTTAATCGAGTATAGATTGGAGAATACGATTTTCTCTATCAGTAGCTTGACTGATTTGGTGTTTTAAAATTATAAGTTAGGAAGGTTAAACTTTTCGATTTGCCCATTAGAAGTGTCGTTGGGAAGGTATAACTTAAGGCGGTGACCGTTAACTTTAAAAGATCCTTTTCCCTGGTGGTCAAGGAGAATAGTTCCATATGGCCAAACCTCGTTAACGACAAATGGGCCGTACCATCAAGACTTCAACTTGCCCGGAAAAAGCCGCAGTCGTGAATTATATAAAAGGACTAAATCGCCCGGAGAAAAAGATTTAAGGAATTTAATTTTGTTATCATGGTAAAACTTAGTAAGCTCCTTGTAGAATTTATTACTCTCATAGGCGTTCGCACGCCATTCATCAAGTTCATTTAATTGTAGCTTTCTATGCTCGTAGGCTAAGCTCAAATCAAGGTTTAAGAATTTAAGCGCCCAATACGCACAATGTTCTAATTCTACCGGGAGGTGGCACTCTTTGCCAAAAACCAATCGATATGGAGTACAACCGATGGCAGTCTTGTGCGCCGTTCCAATAGGCCCATAGCGCGTCGTCAAGTTTTAATGACCAGTCCCTTCTATTAAAGGACACAGTTTTCTTTAATATACATTTAAGCTCGCGATTAACTACCTATACTTGGCCGCACGTTTGTGGGTGATAGGCGGTGGAAAGTTTATGAGTAACACCACATTTTGATAAATTTTTTGTAAATTGAGTGTTGCAAAAATGGGTGCCCCTATCACTAATTATAGCGCGTGGCGTGCCAAAGCGAGAAAATAATTTCTTTAAAAAGTTTACGACGACTCTCGCGTCGTTGGTGGGAAGAGCTTGTGCTTCCGCCCACCTTGACACATAGTCAACCACAACTAGAATATATTTATTATTATAAGAAGGAGGGAGAGGACCTACAAAATCTAGACCCCACAAATCAAAAACTTCGCATTCTAAAAATAAATTCTGGGGCATTTCATCCCGGCGAGATAAGTTACCTGACCGCTGGCAGCTGTCGCAAGTACTCACGAAAGCGTGAGCATCCTTGAATAGTGTGGGCCAAAAGAATCCCGCCTCCAACACTTTCCTTGCAGTTCGGCTTGCTTGGTAATGTCCTCCGGTTGGTCCTTCATGGCAATGCCGCAATATTTGCAGGCCTTCCTCGCTCGAAACACACCTTCGCACCACTTGATCCGCGCATATACAAAATAAGAAGGGATCCTCCCAAAAGTAATTTTTCAAGTCGGAAAAAATTTTCTTTTTTTGTTGACTTGAAAAATCTTATTGTAGGATCCGGGCCACTAAATAGTTTGCCAAATCCGCGAACCAAGGGGTGGAAGAAGAATGTATTACCTTTTGGAGAGCGAGGAGGTTCTCTTCAGGAAATTTATCTTCTATCTCGTCCTCCACTAGTGCATCCGCAGTAGCATTCTCCAATCGCGAAAGATGATCAGCCGCCAAGTTCTCTGCGCCTTTCTTGTCCTGGATCTCCAAATCAAACTCTTGCAGGAGGAGAATCCATCTTAATAAACGGGGCTTTGCATCTGCTTTGTTCAACAGATACCTAAGGTCAGAGTGATCAGTAAAAACAATAACCTTCGAAAGAGTAATATAAGATCTAAACTTATCGAATGCAAATATAATAGCTAGAAGTTCCTTTTCTGTCATAGTGTAGTTGGCCTGTGCGGATGTGAGAGTTTTGCTAGCATAATAAATAGGATGAAAATATTTGTTTACGCGTTGTCCCAACACGGCCTCCACCGCAAAATCGCTCGCGTCGCACATGATTTCAAATGGTAAGGACCAATCCGGTGCTACTAATATCTGCGAGTTGATAAGTTTTTCTTTAATAATATTAAACGCAGATAAACATTTATCATTAAAAACAAAAGAAGATTCTTTTTCTAAGAGGTGAGTTAATTGCTTCGTGATTTTGGAGAAATTTTGTATAAATCGCTGATAGAACCTCGTGTGGCCTAGAAAACTTCTAATTGATTTAATGTTCGTAGGAGGGGGAAGTTTTTTAATAATTTCAATCTTGGCCCTAGCGACCTCGATCCCTTTACTAGAAATTTTATGGCTGAGGACTAGCCCTTCTTGAACCATGAAATGACATTTCTCCAAGTTTAAAGCTAAATTCGTGTCTTCGTAGCGTTGAAGAACATGATCAAGATTAGATAAACAAGATTGAAATGAATTTCTGAAGACGGAAAAGTCATCCATAAAAACCTCCATCACCTCCCCTACCAACTCGTCAAAAATTGCCAACATACATCTTTGGAATGTAGCCGGCGCGTTACATAAACCAAACGGCATCCTTCGATAGGCGAATGTGCCGAAGGGACAAGTAAATGTGGTTTTCTCCTGGTCCTCAGGTGAAATAGGGATTTGAAAATATCCCGAGAGAGACCATCGAGAAAATAGTAGAAGGAGTGACCGGAAAGACGTTCTAAAATTTGATCAATAAAAGGTAACGGAAAGTGGTCTTTTCGGGTGACATCATTTAGTTTTATATAGTCAATGCACATTCGCCAACCCGTAACAGTACGAGTCGGGATTAATTCATTATTTTCATTTGCCACTACCGTTATCCCGCCTTTCTTTGGCACGACCTGTACGGGGCTAACCCACGTACTATCCGAAATCGGGTAAATTATTCCCGCATCTAAGAGCTTAATCACTTCAGCCTTAACGACATCTTTCATGTTGCGATTAAGTCATCGTTGCGGCTGAATAGTGCTACGAGAATTATCTTCTAATAATATTTTGTGGGTGCAGAAAGAGGGGCTAATTCCTTTTATGTCAGAAATTTGCCAAGCTATGGCATGACGGTGATTGTTTAAAACATTAATTAATTCAGAAATTTCTGTATCATATAACTTAGAAGAAATGATAATGGGAGGTTTTGAATTTTTTTCTAAAAAAACATATTTTAGATTGTCGGGAAGTTGTTTTAGTTCAAGAGAGGGAGGTTCTTCATAAGATGTTTTTATTTTGAAATCTTTTAAATTAAAAGGTTCAAAAGGCAATGGATGAGCTATCTCTTTAGTGCAAAACATAGTGGCAATTTCCGAATCCTCAAAAGTTGAAGAAAGAAAATCATAGCATGAAAAGCAATCATCAAACGAGGTTTCTAAATTAAAACATGAATCGTCATTTGAAAGAGAGTTTCATATAGAGGGATTGATATGAAAAGTAACTTCATCATCTCCAACCCGAAGGAGGAGCTTTCCGTTACTCACATTGATTATTGCGCGGGACATGGCGAGGAAGGGGCGGCCGAGTATGAGGGGTACTTCGGCATCCTCTTCAATGTCAAGAATGACAAAGTCTACCGGGAAGATACACTTATCAACCTTAACGAGCACGTCCTTCACAATCCCTACCGGATACTTGACCGAACGATCCGCGAGTTGGATACTCATTCTTGTTGGGCTCGGATCACCCAATCCTAATTTTTTAAATAAAGAGTATGACATTAAATTTATGCTCGCTCCTAAATCAGCCAACGCGTGTTTGACTAACAAATTACCAAATTAACACGGGATGGAGAATCGTCCCGGATCATTTAATTTTTGGGGCAATTTGTTTAGTAAAATCGCGGAACATTCTGCGTTGAGAGAAACACGCGAAATATCCTCAAGTTTCTTTTATTGGAGAGTAAATCCTTGAGATATTTCGCGTATTTAGGCATTTGAGAGAGTGCCTCACAGAAGGGGACATTAATCTGAATTTGCTTTAATATTTCCAAAAGTTTCTTATATTGTTCTTCATTTCGCTCATTTCTTAATTTTGACGGATATGGAATTGAAGATTGCGATACCCGCGGAAATAAAGTTGTAGGTATAGTAAAAGGTCAAACATGAGATAAAACACGTGGAGGAGAATCAGAAATATTTACCTCGGGCCCAATCCTATTTGAAGTTGTTACCTCCTTTTCGCTGCAGAGGGTGATTGCGTTCGCGCTTTCTCTCGGATTCGGCTCGGTATTCGCTTGCAAGGCTCCATGCTTGCGCTCGGAGAACATTTTGGCAAGTTGCCAAACTTGATTTTCTAAAGTTTTAATTGATCCTGTGAGATTTCGAATATTTGACTCATTAGACGCAACATATTTTGAAAATACCTCTTCAATTTAAGAGGGCTTTTGGGGTTGCGGTCCTAGTAGAAATCTTGGCAGATTAATATTTGGCGGGCATTGAGCATTGTTTTGGTTGCCCCATGAGAAATTTGGGTGGTTCCTATAACCCGGATTATAAGCATTATTATACGGAACATTTGGCGTGTTATAGGAAGGTCGTGGCAGATTTCCCATGAATTCAACCTGCTCTTCTATTACATTATTATTATAATTCCATGAAGGAGTGGCGGAGGAAGTAGACATCTCCGCCACTTGCTTTGTTAAACGCTCAATTTGCAAGGCCAAACTTGTCATCGTATCAACTTCAAAAATACCAGCCGGCTTATTAGGACGCGATCGGGGCACATTCCACTAGTAAGCGTTCATGGCCATTTCCTCGAAAAGCTCTTGAGCGGCCTCCGGGGTTTTATTATTAAGAGTACCTCCGGCGGCCGCATCAATCATCTGCCTTGTTTGAAAATTTAAACCATTATAAAAAATTTGTACTTGTTGCCAAGTAGGAAGTTCATGGTGAGAGCATCTACGCAAAAGCTCCTTGAAACGCTCCCATGTATCATAGAGAGTCTCCGAGTCGATTTGCATAAATGAAGCGATATCGGTGCGTAATTTGGCGGTCTTGGCCGGAGGAAAATATTTAGTTAAGAATTTTTCCGCCATTTCGGCCCACATAGTGATGGATCCTCTAGGAAGAGAGCTCAACCACTGCTTGGCCTTTGACCGCAATGAAAAAGGAAACAAACGTAATCGAATGGCGTCATCAGTAACGCCATTGGTTTTGAAGGTGTCACAGATTTCAAGAAAATTAGCAATATGTGAATTTGGATCCTCGTCCGGTAGACCGTCAAAGGTTACCGATTGTTGCACCATTTGGATGATGCTAGACTTGATTTCAAAATTATTGTTTGCCACTGTAGGACGAACAATACTAGATTGTGTCCCTTCCAAGTTTGGCCGCACATAATAGACATGATCCGTTGCTGAGCCTAATTCGGATTGGGTTCACCCATCGCTTCTGGAGTAGTGTATCCGATCGACTCTTCGAGATCTAAAGTTAAATCCTGATTACGAGTTCGGAGGCACTGCCGAATGGTGCGCTCGACCTCTAGATCAAAATGAATATCAGGACTATTCGAAGAACTTGATCGGGCCATGCACTAGAAAAGAAAAAGAGAGAGAAAAAAGAAGAAAAGATAAAATTAATAGATATTCATGTTTAAAAATATCGACGCAAGTCCCTGGCAACGGCGCCAAAAACTTGATGGTAAAAATTTCTTATTTAAATTTAAAATATTCTCCGAATCTATATTCGACAAAGGCAAGCGTACCTTATCAATTATAACATAGGATATTAAAATCAAGGTCATATTAAATCCGGGAGCGTCGATTACATCTACTTTAAGAAAATTGCTATTATCTTATCGATCAGATTTTGAGTTGGTTTTTTTCGAGTAAAATAAACGATTACAAATGAAAAATGGTGATTTAAAATATAAAAGAAAAACTAGCACTCGATCTCGATTCACCTCGGTATGAAATTAATCAAAGAAAAATAAAAACTCCAATTCTCTTTAATAAAATATTTTTACCGTAGAGTTCCAAAGCATGAGAACTCCTCTCTCAAGGATTACCCAACTGAGTTTAAGTTAATCGGTCGATCTCTCGTTCTCAATCCAAACACCTAAAACTCGCTTTCAAAATTGAACCCCACAAATCGGAAGAAATGCGTCGTCCTCTCTCAAGGGTTGCGTACAAATTCTTTTTACCCCCGAGCGATCAATTCGTACAAGAGTCTCTCAGCTAACTATGGTACGAAAACATAAATGAAAATCATATATCAAAGTTATGATCTCATTCAATAAAAAGCAAGGGCAAAACAAAAAAATATTTCACCAAAGAGAAAAAGAAAATAACGATTAAAACATGATTATCTCGTCCCCGGATCGTCTCGATCGAGTACTAATGAAAATTTAGTTACTCATAGCGTTAGAGGAATTCATTGATAAATTAAGTATTTGCATGATTAAAAAAAACACAAAAAGGGAGAAGATAAGACAAAATTTTAATTCTATTTATATGAAACGAATAGTACTTAGGAACAGAAATCTAAAGCACAAGAAAGAGAATAAGAAATATTAAAACAACAACAAAATAAACTCTCATAAAACTCTCCAAAATATCTCCAATAATCTCTCTCCAAAATCTGATGTGTAGTCCCCCGTCCACCTTGGCTCAAATGGGTCCTTTATATAGGTAAAGAGAGGAATGAAGATGAGAGGCCAATGAAGAGTTTCATCATAATAATGAGGAGGTGGGAGGTGGGCCATGGAGGTAATTAATTGGTGCTGATATTTATTTAAATAAGTAAAGGTGCCTGGCGGTTTTTTTAGGAGAGGAAGAGGTGGCAGTTTTGGATTTGAAGAGGTTTGCATGAGTTTAATTAATAAGAAATGATGTGGTGGCATGAGATTGGATGGGAGTGTAACTGCCCTATTAAAGAGGAGTTGATGGGTTTTGGCAAATTAAAGAGGAAGGAGAGGAGGTTCAGCTGGCGTTGGTTTTAGAAAAGGTGGGGGTTTTGGTTTAGAGAGAGAGAGAGAGTAGAGCAAGATGAAAAGATGGCAGTTATGGTGAGGTGGCGGGAATAAAGAGGAGGTGGCTGGTTATGAAATAGTGGGAATGAATGGGAAAGAGAGAAGCTGGAGGTGGTTTAATTAGATGGAATTAAGTGAATATGGCTAGCATGCATGGGGGTATTCACGTTAATGTGGACTTGGAGAAGCTCGGCCATGCATGGGTGAGACTTTGGCGGGTGGAGGCGACATAAGTTCTTGGTCGGGATAAGCTAGCAACTTTGGACGACAATGTAAGACGTCAACTTGGCGGAGTCATCACATTATTTGGATGAGAGAAACTAGAACGGGCGTGACTAACGCGACAACTCCAACAAAATATATCATCATCCAATTTTTGGAATGCGAGCACAACATTATTCCTACAAAAGTAAATATAACTTAAATTAGCACAATAATATAAAAAAGAAACAATTTATAAATAAAAATACATAATGTATCACTAATTTATATTAAATATAGAACTAAATTATATCACGAAAATAGACATATTTTCTAATTATCAACGTCAAACCTTCACTTCTTCCTTACTTCGCAGAGATTGTAGAGTGGAAACTCACTTCTTTACGCCGTGGATGCAAGGGAATTTCATAGGGAGCAAATCCTTAGCTTGGAGGATGAAGAACGGGGAAAAAACCCCTTCCGGCGGAAAGAAATCAGTTGCCAAATCGCGTCTCTGAAACCCTGAAAAGCAGCAGTTTAAATAGAAACCGTGCAAAATTTTCTTAACACACGGGCAAAACGCACGGGCGCAGACCGTGCGTGAAGAAAAATGCATGGGCAGAAATAAAGCTGAGTAATTTTGTGAAATGATCACGCACGACCGGCCTGAAACTTGCGTGAAGGAAATTCATGACCGTGCGATCAGGAATACAAAAAAAAATTAGGAAAACCGTGTGTTTTACTCGTGCACGGGCGATTCCGCCGGTGCGTGAACAAATCACACGATTAACTACAGAATGCTGGAATGCAGAGAAAAATATGCAGACCGTCCGATTCCTTCTCGCACAGTTTGGCCTAAACCATGCGGGAACAAAAGGCACGGGTAGCAACAGAAGTCCCCAGAACGCTGTGTAAAATGCACGATTGCGTTGAAACCGTGCGAGAACAAATTCGCACGACTGTGCGTTTTACACAGAAGCTGGAAATAGCATTCTGAACGTTCCGACTACCTGCACAGCAAAATAACCAAGTGGAGCACCAGTTCCCAGCAACCAAATGCAAACAACAGCAAAAAGAAAGATAACGAGGAGCACCATGTGCATACCCCAAACAAAAGGATGTGCAATTGCACACCCTCTGGCCAAAACAATACACTTCCTAAGGAAATAAAGATTAGAAGAAATATAAACGATAACGAAATAAAAGTGAAGCGTATGCATGTGAAAACTAGCCCAAATTAGTCCGAAAAACCCTATATAAATCGGACTCATCTATAGTGAGGCTCTCTTCATAGGTAAGAAGAAGAAGAGATGAGAGAAGAAGAAGAAGGTTGTTGTTGAGGATGGGCCTTTAACTTCCTATCAGCAAGAAAGGAGTGCTTCTTCTAAAAAGAATTGGAAGGAGTTGAAATGCTACAGGTGCAATCAGCCAGGTCACTTCAAATGAGACTATAAGGTCAAGCTGCAGCCTAGACATGTTGTAGATAAGGAGGGAGTTGGTTCCAGTACTAAGGAATCCAGGTGGGGAGGAGCTTTTCTGACGGGCACGTATGTCCATGCTCTTTCCACCGTCGGCTACCAAGATGACTGAATAGTTGACTCGGGGTGTGGTCATTACCTCACTAGAGACAAGTCATTGTTCTCATCGCTGCAAACATTCTAAGGTAATGAATCTATCATAGCCGCTGATGATACTGTTCATATTGTAGAGAAGGTGGGTGTAGTGTTTTTGGGTAGTGCTCATGGTCCACTATTGTTAAGGAGTGTTTATCATATACCTGGCATGAAGAAGAACCTATTCTCTATGACCAATGTGGCTGACATAGGCTATCACATTCTGTTCAGTCCAACAGAAGTGAAATTTCTCAGCAACGTATCAGCGGTAAAGTCTGATGTTGATCATGTAGGGAGAAGAGTTAAAGACTTATTCTTTTTATTAATAAGTTCTTATGTTGATCGGATGAGGGCCAACGATAGCGCTGCCATATGGCATGAAAGACTAGGATATATCGGGATGGAAAAGTTGAACACTATGGCAGATATAAGTCTTGTAAAAGGCTTGCCTAAGTTGTCATCCTATGGTGACGGCCACATCTGCGCGACGTGTCAATATTGAAAGGCACATAACCATCCATTTGATAAGTCACAAATAAGGATTAAAGCACCATTGGAGTGTATCCATTGTGATTTGATGGGGCTAACTGTCACCGTTAGTCTTGGAGGTAACAAATATATACTGGTGTTGATTGATGATTATTCAAGATACACTTGGGTGTATTTCATGAAGGAGAAGTCAGATGCCTTCTGATTATTTGTGGAGTTCAAGGAGATGGTGGAGGGCCAGCTTGGCCTGTAGATCAAGAAGTTAAGAACAGATAATGAAGGTGAGTTCATATTAACTGAGTTCTCTAACTTCTGCAAGAAGCATGAGATCTAGAGAGAGCTTACTTGTACACATACTCCATAACAATATGGAGTAGCGGAAAGGAAGATCTGTCATTTGACGGAAACTTTCAAATGCTGGCTTCATGCAAAAAGCATTTTGAGGTCTTTTTGGGCAGAAAGAATGGCCTGCACAACCTATGTCATCAATCAGATGCCTCTGAGTCCGATCAACATGAAGTATCCCGTTGAGATGATGTTCAAGGAGAAGACTAGCGTGGAATACCTTCGGGTGGTGTGCTCAACCTGCTACGTACACATCCCGGATGCTCTCAAGACTAAGCTGGATGCAAAGGCAAGGAAGCTTGTCTTTGTGGGCTATGACAAGCGGAAGAAGAAATGTAAGTGTATGGATCCAGTGACAAGGAAGTTCGTAGTCTACAGGGACGTGGTCTTCGATGAGCTAACGTTATATGGAGGTAACTCATCTATGGAGCTATCAGAAAGCAGGTTAGATGAATGGCAGAAGGAGGCTGCTGAAGATCTACAAGTGGAGCTGCCTATGCCACTAGGAGCTCCAGGTGTTTCAAGCTCTGGGGCAGAAGATTCTGGTTCTGTAAGCAGGGGGAGCGACGCTCCAAGTATGCCCAGGAATGGAGCTGATTCATAAGAAGCAGCAAAGGTGGTGAGCAAGGGTAAGACTCTTTAGAGATCAAAGAGGACCATCAAGCCACAAGCTCGTTATAGCGAAGGAAACACGGTGAGCCATATCTCTTGTTTCTTCACAGGCCCTCTAGATGAGCGAGAGCCTTCTAGCTTTAATGAAGCTACTGGAGTCAAGGAATGGGAAGATGCCATGGATGAGGAGATCGCTGCTCTCAAGAAGAATGAGACCTGGGACCTTGAGCGGTTGATGGCGTTACTCCTGTGACTTGCAAGTGGGTATATAAGCTGAAGAAGAAGGCGGATGGAAGCATCTAGCAGTACAAGACTCACCATGTAGCTTGAGGTTTTTCACAACAGTATGGCGAAGACTATGAAGAGACGTTCAGTCCCGTGGCCAAGATGACTTCAGGTTGGGTGGTGATGGCCTTGGTGGCTTGCCAGGGTTGGAAGATGTGGCAGCTAGACGTAAAGAATACCTTTCTTTATGGGGAAATCGACAAAGAAATCTTCATGGATCAGCCACTGGGGTACATATCTGAAGAACATACAGACTACGTCTACAAGCTCTGGAAAGCCCTCTATGGTTTGAAGCCGGCCCCTCGATCTTGGTATGGGAAGATTGCAGAATACCTCCAGTTCTGCAGTTATCTTGCTTCTAATTCAGACTCGAGCTTGTTCATCAAGAAGAAGGGGGAGCTTATAGTCTTGGTGCTATTGTACGTGGATGATATGATCATCATGGATAACTCTAAGGAGGAGGTAGCTAGGCTCAGGGTAGAACTTGCTATAAGATTCGAAATGAAGGACTTGTGTGAGCTCCACCACTTCCTTGGACTCGAGGTGGAGAGGAAAGAGAGCAGAATACTCATTTCCTAAAGGGGCTATGCAGAGCGAATTGTTTAGCAATTCGACATATGAGAGGGGAAGTGTCGCTCTACTCCTTTTGACTCTGGCATCAAACTTCGGCGAAATGAGGGGAGGATTCTTCAAGATCCTCTTGTGTTCCGGGCTCTGGTTGGGATCCTTATTTACTTGACGATTACAAGGCCAGACATCGCTTATGCAGTTGGCCGAGTAAGCCGGTATATGGCATAACCCAGAAAGCCTCATCTGATAGCGGCAAGGAACATTCTGAAATATGTTAAGTCTACTTCTGATATGGGTCTCCTTTATGGGAGAGACACGAGTTTTACTCTTCAAGGATACTCAGATGCTGATTATGGGGGAGATTCAGACACTTGGAAGTCCTCATCTGGTTATGTCTTCACGTGTGGATTAGCCAGTATCTCTTGGTGTAGCAAAAAGAAAGACTCGGTGTCCGTCTCTACTACGGAAGCAGAGATAGAGTGAACCCCTGCTTCACCATTACCTAAATGCGTGGTTGCTTTCTTTAGCAGTTTACTGGCTGACCTTGCCAACCTAAAGTCGCGGTTTTCACTCGGAGAGTGCTTTTCTGCACGGACTCCAAGGGAAATGGAGAGGGTTGATGATATTTTTAAAAATGAACTCGCGATACCCTTTGCCCATTTTGAAATAGGGTGGATGTTTCCTCTCTTTACAAAGGTAGTGAAAATACTGAACTTCTTTGGAGTAGTGCCTGCACAGTTTTTGTCGAAGTCAATTACTGTCAAAATTTCTGTCAAAATTTCATATGTGACTTACCTGCGGACTCATAGTATTTCCATGGAATTGTTCACTCCTTGTTTAAGATCCGCGATGACAAGCGCGAGTTAATGAATTTGGGTCAGATAAGATGCGTGTCCTAAACTTGTCGAACAGAGTTGTGAATTGTCAAGCTCACTTCTCCTTCTTTAGGGGAGATTTTGGTGACCTTCACACCATTCCTGACCTTTAAGATGAAGAGTTCTTTCTGCCACCCGAATTATTCATGATCGGTGCACAGATTGTTCGCTTCCTGGAGGTGAGTGCTTGGATACTCACTACACTATGGTCCAGGTGGGAAAATTTTGCAGGCCCCTATTGAAAAGTATAAGTAATATTTAACATAAATAAAGTGTCCATATATACTTAGCCATACTATTTTTTGCCTACAAGTGCCTGGTTTCAAGTTGCACAACTTGCCTGAGGAAGTCCTGACCACGGTCGAGAAGCGACACTCCTGGGGTAATCAAAAAATAGATGTCGAAGAGCCCTTTCTAGCAGTCTTAAAGTTTGTTGATGAAGTGGGTAACCAGTTGATCCGTCGAGGACTCAAATTCTTGAGGCTTAGCACCGAGCTCCCTTTCTATAGGAAGTACGAGTGTGCTCTTTCCCAGACCATAGTGGTTTTGGAAACTACCTACAACAAGATAGAATGCCAAGAGGTCAAGCCTGTCCCTCCCAAAGAGCTCCTAGTAAGGGTGACAATTGATATACTTCACACGCTCTCTTTCAACATCATAACATGGAGCCTCCTTGATGAGGTGCTATCGGTAAATGCCTGCCTGTGGGAAAGACTAAGGTTGAGTTTACCATGATATAAATTCATTTACTTACCTATGGTCATTCATGCTTTAAAGGGTCCTGAGTTCAGTAAAAAAGGTGGCGGAGGTCCCGTGGATCCGTTATAAGATTGCTCATTTGGGCAGGCGATCTATGAAGTCAACACTTTATCTCCCAAAGGACTAAGGCACCCGGAAGCCGAAGTTCACGGATATAGATTATGCTACCCTATTTGTGGGCCATATAGAGGCTGAACTTTCAAGTTTGTACACTGACTCCACCGAGAATCAACCACTCGCCATAATGTTGTATTACACTTTCCCCTGCTTTCCTGTAATGTATTAGGACATTAATGAAAAACTATTTGATTGTTAATTATCACATGAACTCCACCTGCATTTATTATTCACTACTCGATAAAATTTTTGCGCATGCGCATGCTTTCCTCCATTAGATAGAATATTTCAATGTATATAGACAACCCATTATACTAACACCGAGACATGCTGTGAATGGAGAGTGTGCAAACACCGGAGTAAACGCTTGCTGAGAAATCCCAGATGGCCATACCAATGTAAACTTGTCTAAATGCTCTTGTGGTTGCACGCATACTAACCTAAAGAGAAATCCCTTTTGGATGCTTTTCCCTTAATGAAAACCCTGGTATGCGAATGATCATGCAGTCACCAATTAACCACGAGCTTAGATGAATATCCTTCCAAGTGAAGACTAATTCGGAATTTACGGACAAACATGAGCATGATCAACAGGGGAAAATGAGTAAAAGTGTGCGATTACTCCATCGGGCACTCACTAAGAAGACAAAGGTAGAGTGTGCAATTACTCAAGCAGGCACTCACGGAGAAGATCGAGGCAGAGTGCACAATTACTCAAGTGAGCACTCTCTGAGAAGACCGAGCTAGAGTGTGTGATTACTCAAGATAACACTATCCAAGAAGATTGAGGCAGAGTGTGCGAGTACTCAAGTTGGCACTTGTCAAGAAGACAAAATTAGAGTGTGCGATTACTTAAGCGTGCACTCGCCGAGAAGACCAAGGCAGAGTATGTGATTACTCAAGCAGACACTCGTCGAGGAGCCTCATCCAAGTAAATTTTTGGACATCCAGTATTTGTTACCAAGGGGCCCGTCTCCAGAGGTTAAATATCTTAGTCAGGAATATGACTTCCGTAGGGTTCTCATCCACATGTAGCGCTGAAAAGAACTAAAGGGGGGATAAATGATTTATTACTCGGAGCTTTTCCTCAAAAATGTTGCAATAATAGTAGTGATACCTTAGACGATATGCAACTAGTTATCACAGCCGGACCTGTCACATATACCTATTGGGATGTCTGCATGAGTGGTGGGGAAGTAGCTTCTACCAATAGGAGGGTCGGGAGCATGATGACCTCCGCTCGAGATGTCTGGATACATGCAAGGGGGTCCAATTAAGCTTCAAGACTGACCTGAGGAATAGAATAGTGTCAATTCTTCATTTAAATAGTTTAGAGAGGAGACAAATTATTTAGAAAAACATTGCCCAGAGAAATGGGATACCTTTCAAAGAAAAAGGGGAACATCATAGCTGATTTCAAAACATGAAAGAAAATTTTTGTCACATATAGCCTTATGAGAGTTTCTTACCGACTACCGAGCATCATGTGGAAAACTTGGTCATGATATTGCACCCTACCCTAGGATGGTAGTATTCCTTAATTGAATTTATTGATCAGATGTAACATTCCCACGTGGTTCGCAAATCACTCTGTAACTAGAATTTTCTCCCTTTGAGTGGGACATTCATCACTTGGTGTTAGGTGGATGTGATTGCTTGGAAATCATCTATCAAGGATCTTCTAAAGATCTCAATATAGATGCTCAGTGCATCAATCACAAGAAAAGTCTCTTGCCTTGCCACCTCACATAGGAAGACATTGAGTTCCGAAGCACCTTCGACCTCCTTTCTTTCTCCTGCAAGTCCATAGAGCAGACCATCACAGGACTTTAGGGTCCTATTCATCTCATTGGCTTCATAAGCTGGCTTAAATAGGATGTTCATAGTTCTTTCCATATCAATTAGAATACGCGCCATGGAATAGTCTCCGAGGATGACTTTTATCATAACTACATCATGGAAAGGGTTGGTGGTATGGTGGAGATCTTCTTCCTTGAAGGTGGCCATCCCCTGGAGGGGAGATGTAAGTAACATTGAGGCTACTACCCGATCTTATAGTTGCTTCATACTTCCATCGCGGGATGATTCCAACCCAGTCCCATAGTTAATATAATGAATATACCCCAGTAGGTCATATCTTTCTACCTCCACGCACTCTCTCCCATGCTTCCTCCTTGATAATTGATGTTGCACCTAGTGCACCAGGCCCCTATCCAATCTTTTCTTTACCTTTCTACGATGAGGTTTCTCTGTCCTTCTCTGCCTACCTTTCTACAAGCAAATATTTCAGTTTTCCTTCCTTCAGCTGTCTCTCTAACATGTAGCGAAAGACTTGGCAATTCTCGGTATCATGTTCCACATCCGGGTATAACTTATAATAAAGGTTTGGATTTCTATTCCAAGATCCTCCTTTCATGGGTCTCAGGGGCCCGAAATATTGCTGTTGCTGGAGGATTTCCAAAACTTCTTCCATTATCACACTTATGTCAGTGTACTACTATACCTCAGTTCTCCATTACTTCAGGGACACTCCTATCAGTAATGGAGGATTGCCATTGCTTACTTGCTGCGGTTGGGGGTGCTCTGGCCTCATCTGTTGGAAGGCAAGATGTCCTTAATGACAAAAGTTTCACTCCTGCGGGTTAGGGGACGATACTCCAAGCAGATGAAGTTATATTTTTGAGGGGGAACTGGGGGCGGCTAGAAGATCCTTATAGACTCTTGTTCCCCGAGTCAAAGAGGCTTGTGATGAATTCTTCATTATTGAATTCTCCTTTGATAAACTAATTCATTCTTTCAATGAGCTCTGGATTGGTATTTGGTTTCTTCTTGTAGATTAGGAATTTAAACAGCCCTGGCCTGAAGCCATTGGTGAAGGCCACCTAGTACACCTAGGGATCTACATCAGGAACCGGCATAATTATACCATGGAAGTGATCAACATATGTTCCAAGTGTTCTCTTTTCCCCTTGCTGAATCTGGAATAAGGCATCGATATCCGTCCTTCGCCTTTTGGATGCGGGGAACCTTTCTATAAACTTCTTCCTTATTTCTCAAAGGATCCGACTAAACCAGCTGGGAAGCTGAAAAAACCATTCCGTTTCTTTGCTGTCAAGGGTGGTAGAGAGAAACTTGCAACGCAACCCCTTATGGAGAAGCTGAAGAGAGAAAGTGGCATCAAATGCCTGTAGGTGATTGGATGGGTCTTCCTTACCCAAGAACTGCCGGAGCCGTGGCTCTCCGAAGCTATGTAGAGTGGCTCTTCTGTGATGTCCAAAGTGAAGGGAGAAAAGCACTCAACCCCTTTCTTTTGGTCCTCTTCAAAATCTAGGGCCCTTCCCTAGTACCCTGTGTCGGCTTCTCGGAAGAAAAGCTTGTATGATTGCGTGCCTTTGTCGTATAGTTGCTGAGGAGGAGGAATTGCTGGAGGGGACCTCATATTTGTGGTGATCAAATCTTGGGAGAATTTGATAGCTTGAGCATGCCCAACCTAGGCGACCAACTACAGGATAAGGTCGAACCGACGATCAAATTCTGCATGAGTGATGGGTGGCTATCCGCCGCCATCTAGGGGTGGAGGAGACTACTCTGACTATGATCATGCAGATTCACCAATCTCTTGTAATCTATAGGTCATGAGAGCAAGCACTCCTTAGAGGTTTCGTGCGTATAAGAATTATTCATAGCTTGGGAAAACACTACCATTGTCCTTCGATGACAAGGGTGATTACACCAATTGCTTGACTCTACGCTCACTTCACTAAACTTTGTTGAGCCAAAATTATCACCAAATCTCCACGCGTTATCCCTGGATCGGGTTGTCAGTAGAGAAAAAAGAGATTTTCAAGAGATCAGTTACTATCCCTGGGGGCAGTTAGGCGAATAAAGAGGAGCACGAAAAGGAGGTGCCACTGAAATCAGAGAACACTGGATTTGACCCACTGCGGTAAATGCCTTCCTTGTGAATGGCCTCTTGATTAATTATAAAGAGGTTACAAGCAAATACAAGCGAGTACAAGAGGGGGAGAACAGAGAAGAATAATAAGAACCGAACTTATTGTTCGCACCTACAACCGGGCAGGTTCTAGCCATCATTCATTGTATTCTTTGTGTGCCCCTTGCCCTCCAATTTATACTGGAGGTTTGGTCACCCGAATGGTTACCAAAATCTTGGGCGTTTAATTCTAGATGGGGAACATGGTGAGGTTTTTAATATTTTCGTTCAAACTTCAAAGAATCGATGGGATCATCGTAGGATGGAAGCGTGAAAATTGCGTAGGAGGGGTAACATGAAATTTTGCATGAGGGGTAGCATGAAAAAGACATAGAAGCATGCAAAATAGGAAAATTGAAGTTGGGAGATAAGTTTTGGGGGACCGACTTTTTACCTTTAGGGGAAAACCTGTGCTTTTTAATTGAAAACCATTGGCCTTCTTATTTTCACATGTCGAACAAAAGAATTGACTTTCTGGAAGCCAAAGCCAATTTATGCATGCTGAATGGGACCTAAGGGTTTGATATATCAAGATTTCAAATAGGACAAAATAAGAAGAAATAGATATCATACCGAAAATAGAATATAGAATTGATCAATCAGATTATTGACTCCATCTCTTTCTCTCTTCTTCTTCACTATTGGAATAAGATATTCAGAGAACAATCATAAATATAGTGGATCATAATGCTTATAATCCTTGCACCTTCTTCTAAGCAAGGATTCATCTAAAGAGAAGATCTCGAACACTTAGTACTTGAAGGGTAAGAATCTTCTTCTTCTTCTCTCTTACACTTTATCTTTCTGTAATTGAGCAAAGAGTTTTGTGAATCCCTCTTCAAATGATTCAATATAGTTCAACATATCCTTATTAAAAGATCTATTTGCGTGGTTCAAGATCTCCTTATTTAAGGCTCTACTCTGTTCTACGTGGCTCCTAATGAAAAGTCCATGTCTTTTGTTCTGAGAGTCTCCTTATCAAAATACTTGAACACCGTGATAGTGTATTCCCACCAAAATGGTAAAAGAGTAGATATACCTAGATTTTGAGGAATCGCTATATTTTTGGTGTCTTATGTGATGTGCTTTGTCGTGCTGTGTTACATTTGTGTTCTTACTTTTTTGTGATTATTCTCTAGCCATGATTCCGTGGATGTTAATATGAGATTGTTTAAATCTAGTAAATAGTTTTTAGAAATATTTTAAAATCTCTATTCCCCCTCTAGAGAATTCTTAGAGGTAAAAATCATAAGTTTTCACCCTTTCAAATGCCAAATAGAGGAGGAGGATGAAATAAATATTTTAATTATTTCATCCTCCTAGTATTCAGGAGATCCTTCAATCTTTGATTATATATACGCATCACCACCTTGTCTATTAGGGATAGATGTGGATATTCTTTTCAGAATCTTTGCTGATAGGTGTGATGATATGGTAGAGTTTCCACTCCCTACTTATTTGTCACCTTTTTTGGATTCACCACTAGAGGAACCAACCTATGTATTCTCTGATGATTCTATTACCACTGTTCATCCATCTTATTTTCATGAATTTTTTACACCTACTTATAAAGATCCTGTCAAAGATATTATGTATAATAATGATTTGGAGCTCGAGGCTATGCAAAAGTGGGATGCGGATGTTGTTCTCCTAGATGGGTAGTATGATTACTTGGAGTACGATGGCGCACCAAAGTGAGCTGAGGAGGAAATCATTTACAATAAGGAGTTTTGCACTTCTTCATTGGACAAGGAGGTCTAACTTACCATCAAGGCACTTAAGCTCTCGATTACCACTCACTATAATTCTTATGACACCTATAGTGATCAATTGGTAGAACCTGTTAGGAGTGAGACAAGGGATACTCACCCAATTTTTTAATTATTTTTATCTTTCCTCTAGTTTACTTCTTAATCCATCTTCATTATTTGATCCTGCGCAAAATGATTTGTCATAGACACTTAAAAAGTATATTGAGCATTATGCTCAAGTTAATGAAGAGACCATTCCCTTATATGAGGAGGTTGATCCACTTCCATAAAGGAAGCTACATTCATTTATTTCTCTTCTTGTATCCTCCCCATTGATGATGATACTTTTTTGAGTAGGGATTTATATTTTGGTGAGATTAGTGAGGAGCACTCCTCATCCTCTTCTACATCTTATTTCCAAGCCTATGAAATTCAGGTACTGTTATGCAGGTAAAGGAGTAATTGTTCTATCATTGTCTCTTTACTCGCTACTAACATGGATAATAGAACAGTTACCAATATATTTCTCTTTTTAAAGTCTTATAATCTAGAACTTCTTTTTATTTGAATAAGATGTGATTGGAAGATAATAAACCTAGTAGTTATCTTTATTTACCTTAATAATTTAGCTTTAGTTTTCCTATTTGTTTCTTTCTTATTTGTATTTATTTCACTTATATATTTCCTTTGTACGTAGCTTTCTTTTTGGAGCTGTTCCTATAGCTTTTTCATGAAAAGAACATAGAATGAGAAATATATCTTGGACTTTGGTGCCATCTTCTATCATGCTCAAATCTTGAGCCTGCGTATCCTCTTTCTTTCCTACACACATATCATCTAAGTATGTGGGAGAACAAGTGAGATTGTATTACTCACACCGCACACATATCACTTCACAACTGCATACCAGAAGCTTTTTTCATTTTAGATTTTTTAAATTGTAAAAAGTTAAATTTAAATTTCGATTACTATACTTTTTCTCATTGCCAAGCACACACTATACCAGCTTAAACATGCACTTGCTCGTTTGCATGTTCTAGGTGAATTCAATTTCTACATAGAGTTATGTGCTTGTATAGGACGTGAATCAAGAGTAGATCGTAGACTCATGTAGTGCTCCTAGTCGAGCGCACACGTCTCATATAAAAGTTTGTGTAGAATTAATTTCTAAGTATACGACTAGGATTATAATTTTCTAAGCGCATAAAGATAGTTTATTCTACTCCTAGTTTGAAGTCGGTAAAGTCCGCAGTGTACAAGAGTGTGTAGAAGATCACTAGAGATATATTACTCAAGTCGGGTGGAAGGGTATCCTTTGTCGATGTCTAGAACATTTCCCTAACAATCCTCAAAATAATTACATAGGTAGGTTGATTAGCATGAACATGATGTAGGCCAACTTATGGCTCGATTGAGCTTTTGCACCAAGACCTACACTAGATATCCAAACATACATCACTTTGACCCTTTCACTACCTTTGTATTCAACTCCACCATTTAACTCACCAAGGCGCAAAAAACATCCTACTCACACACCTAAAAATGAGCTTAAAATTTTAGAGTGGTATGTCATTCTTATGAATATAGTAACCATGCTTTCATTGAAAAAAAGTTGTGGATGAAAACTTTGTTATTAAAAATGATAAAAAGAGTGAAAAAGCTAAGAGGAAATGAAAAAAAGAATACATTTTTTAAACACTATATTGAGTTTTAGAGTAGGTAATGTACATAACACAAATTATTTCATTCAAGTCTAGGGGTCCCGTGAACACGTTATTATGTTTGGATATCATTTGGATGCGAGTTGTCATAGGTTAAGTTGTGTTTAGCCATCAAGTTTATCTTAGTTTATCATACCTAGAACCTAAACCTATATTTTGTAATACCTAAGTTCTCAATATTAAGGAATTAAATGGCAAAGTGGTTGTAGCTGAAAGCAAATGCAGCGCGGTAGGGATACCACCATCGTTATTTCTAACTTGTCTATGATAAGCTCTAGTTTGTCAATATGAAGCTCCAATTTGTCGACAAGAGTATAAGTCGACGAGACACTAACACTAAGTGGCATGTGTTACCGTTAGCGGTTGGCCTTCCAGTCGATAGTGTTGATAATATTGAGGAGAGTGTAAATTGATGTGATGACTTATATATGTTGATGATAAGACTAACGCCACTGTGAAAAATCTAAATAATATGGTTTTTTATTCACCAAAAAGTTAATTTACATGGGTATGACCCCCTATTTATAAGAGAGAGAAAAAGAAAAAAAAAGACTATGCAGGGCTAAAAATATAATATGCGGACTTGGAAGACTGACATTTACGGTCCGTACAAACTGAGCAGTTAAGAAACATTATCCGCTATGAAATAGTAGTCTACCTGGTTTGCTACTCAGACTACTGCTAACCACCTGAAGCACCATAAGCAGACAGCCATCTATACCCTCTAGGCTTTAGCAACTCCATCTACCTGTTCGCCAAACCACAATAGTGGTCAGAGCACCATGCTCCTTCTATCTATAGAGGCCTCAAAATCCTATGCACCAGTCCATAACTACAGATAGAACAATCCTCCTCATCCTATCAAGGAGGCGGTCACAATGATCTAAAGGTAATCTAGAAGCAGACCGGCATACTGCTAGATCCAGCCTACCAAGGTTGACTTTCCTCAAGACAACCTGTCAGACCGCTAAAATACAATGCAGACTGCTAGACCATAAGTCCGCCAAAACATAATTCTACTAAGATCAAACCATCAGTCCGCCAAGCTTAATCTGATAGACCGCCAAACCATTAGACTGCTAAGACCAGTCTACCAGACCGCAAAGACCAGATCGCCAGGTTTGGCCTGCCAGAAATCCAAGTTCTAACACTCCCCCTCAAGCTGGAGAATATATATCATCCATTCCCAGTTTGTCATAGACATCTGAAAGAGAAGAGGAAAGTGGTTTTGTGAAGATATCTACTAGTTATTTGTCGAAAGTGACAAATGGAGTGCAAATTTGGTTAATCAATATTTCTTCTCTAATAAAGTTACAATCAATTTCAATGTGCTTCATCCTCTCATGAAAACCAGATTCTTGGATATGTAAATAACGGCTTTGTTATCATAGAACATAGGAAGAAGAAGATCATAGACTTCCCCCAAGTCAAGCATAAGAGCTAGTAACCATTTCAACTCGCAAGTTATTGAAGCCATGTTCTCGTACTCATTTTCAGGACTTAATCTGGATACTAAAGAATGCTTCCTACTTTTTCAGCTAACCAAATTTCCTACTATAAAGGTACAAAAATTGGATGTAGATTTTCTATCTTATTTAATATCAGTATAACTTACATCAGAATATTCTTCAATCTTAAGATGGTTATGTTTTTGAAACAGTAACCACTTTCCTGGAGACCCTTTCACATACTACAAGAATTTTTATGACTGAATAAAGATGATATTATCTGGGAGCTTGCATAAATTTATAGACCTTCCCTACTACATAACAAATATCTATTTTTGTAACAATCAGATAGATGAGTTTTCCCACTAGTCATCTATACATAGTACTATCTTGAAATAAAGGAGAATCCTCAATCCAACCCTTGTCATCACCAACGACCTTCAGACAATGAACAGGTCTTGCCCGAAGAAGATTAGTTTCTTTCAAGAGACCCATCACCTATTTCTGTTGTGAGAGCACTATTGAATTGTATTTTTGTGAGATCTCTATTCCTATAAAGTACTTAGGTGTTGTCATATCCTTTATAACAAAATGTTATCAAAGGTGTATTTTTGCCAGATCAATTCCCTTCTTATCATCATCAGTAAGGATAATGTCATCTGCATAGATAGTAAGTACCATAAGACTTTAGTAGTCTTGCATATGAAAATAGAGTGACCAAAAGAACTATGAGTAAACACAATAAGAGAGAGATCTTTGATGAACTTGTCGAACCAAGCCCGTGTACTTTTCTTGAGCCCGTAAATCTCCTTCCAAGGAGGAAATTGAGAATTGAAGCCAATTCCAATGGGTTAAAGTCATGAACCATGACCCATTCAGAGGCCCTTATGCAGGATTACACCCTATGCCATCTAGTTCCAACATGCAAAGACATTTATGAGGGCAAATTGGAGAAATTCTTAATTTTCACAAGGGACAAAGGAAGATATTGTAGATTGAGAGCCACATCTCCATCTTCTCCTTTCCCCAAGTCCATATCTGAGGCCCTCATGAAGTTTCTAGTCGATTTCTAGTAAGGGAGGTGCCACTTGGAGCCAAGGAGGAGCATCCAAGGTGGTGGCCAAAATTCCCTTAATGGTATGTAGTGATACAACCACCCTAACCTCATTTCTACCTAACCTTTATCTTCAGATGGTTGTCAGGAGTCAAAATCCTATATTGTATCAAAGGAATTAGGTGGAGAATAGAGGGATTGGGCTAGCATGCCAGAGGTAAATATTTCCATGGCCAACCACCACCATCACCACCGTCGGACCACAATCAAGGTTTGTTTCTCCGCCTCTACCCTTATGATGCTTCCTAGATCAAATAGGTAAGATATTGGGCTCAATTAAGTCCAATCCCATGTGATGAAATGGAGAAATTTCTGAAATTTTGTGGGCGTCAGGTTCACGAAAATCGCCACCTCCGGCAGCCAAACCACCGCAAATCACTAGCCACCACCTCAACGGAGGTGGTGGTGGTGGCTAGTCAAGGAGGTGGATGGATATTTGAGAAATTGGTGTGGAAGGAGCTCTAGGAAGGGTGAATATACACTCTTGGTTGGAGGTTTAAGATGACCTAGATGCCACTGGATTTGCTTTAGGATGTGTGTAGGGAATGATTTTTATATACTATCATTTAATTTATGTCACATTTTATATAGAGTTTTCAAACTCAATTTAAGGGCCCTTAGAGGCCACATTAGGAAAAATTTCCCAAGAGAACATTTGTAGCCCTTGAGAGACTCTTTTAGAAGGAACTTGAATCACCTGGAGTGCACTACAACCCTCTATAGGGTTGTTTTACTGGACTGTCCTCGGAGGGGAGAGACCTTGAAATATGAATATATTTCATATGGTAAATGGAATTAGTCTGAAATTTGGATCATGCATGCATGTACCTTAGACAAACACTCTATCCAAAAATGGGAATTTTTGGACAACATTTTTCTATGGTTTTGTGAATAATGTTATTTTTCATATGATAATTAAATATGTGGTCAAATCAACTACAAATGACCTAAATTTTGGGTGGAATACTTTTTAGGCCATAATAAGTCACTGGTAAACTTTTGAGTCCATTTATACTTCTACATGTTGGTGGATTCCACATGCGACCAAGGGCATATATGAAATTAAATGTGCATTAGTAAAAAATGTGTATTTTGTGAATTTCGCACAAAGGCCATAATGCATGTTAAAATTTTTTTAGACATGCATCTATTATGATGAAAGGAGTCATCCTTAGAAAAATTAGGATTTTTTGGTTAAAAAGCCTAGGAAATTAATTATAATTCTTTTTTTAATGAAAGTGTATTAATGAATTAAATGTGACTTAACAACTTAGGAAAAATCAAAACTTATGTCACAATGTTATAATTAACGTTTTAAACATCTAAAAATTTTGGTAGGATTTTTAGAACTCATATGCATGGGGAATTCCCAAGAATTTATGTTGTCTCACATCTGTATTAATAAAATATTTATGGTCAATATAACCTGGAAAATTCTGGATTTTTGACTAGGTTGTTTTTAGGTCATTATAAATCCATGGTAATTTTATAAGAATTTTTGAAGTGATTATTTTAGTACTTATTGTGCAAAGTGACATATTTAAATTTTTAATCATATATGGAAATTATGGTTATAATTTTTATGGAAATTGTTAAACTATATAGATCATGATATTTCATCACCTAGTACCACTTATAAATGTATTAGAGCATTTGGAGTTCTATTTATGGTACTTCCTTTAAAGATTGATACAAGTCAAGAATTTAATGAATTTTATTTATGGATAAATTAATTTGAAATGTTATGAAATTCTGTTCATTCCTTAATTTAGTCATGATGAACCTATGGTATGAATTTAGCTCAATTGGACATGATATAGTGAAGGTTGCATCTTTGAGAACAAAACTAGTTCAATTTCATTCTGGTTTGCAAATTGTAACATCCCCCACACTTCTAAACCCCCTAAAGTTAGGGTTAGTACTTCAGTGGTGCATGTAGGCCATAGTGTGCCCCTAGCTCAGCTTGAGCTTAGGGAAATGACTAAGTGCACCCCCAATATGCACAAGTCAACCTAGGTCAATTAATACTCACATGAACTATCAACCTCAAGATAAGCTCAATAACACTTCCCTAACCCTAAGAGAGAGGCAACTGAGCGATGGACTCAAGGCTATGTCAATCTAGTGGGATGAATTAACCAAAGTCAACCTTAGGTCAATATAGGTCAAACCTTCCCCCAAGAGGTCCTATTGGCCTCAAAACCTAAAGTCGACCCCGCCCCTAGCCTTGCAACATCATTAGGGGCCAAGTGGACCCAAGAGCCCCATCATTGGGTCACCAAGTTGAAAAATTTGACCAAAGTCAAACTTAGCCCTATATAGGTCAAAATAAAGCTATTTGGCAAAGTGGGCCCAGTTGGGGCATCATAGTGACCCAATCAACATTGGGTGGTGTCAAGAGACTCAAGATACACCTCTTGGACCAGTCAACCCATCAAGTTGACCAAAGTCAACCCCAAGGTCAACCATGGTCAAATTAACCCTAAAGGCTAAATGAGAGCCCAAACAAATTCAAGTGGGCTAAGGCCTTGCCCAAGGCCCAACCTAAGGCCCACTAAGTTTATCAAATTTATTTATTCTGAATTAGGTGATTTAATTAGGGTTTAATGGAGGTAATTAAGGGCTAAGTTTCATTTGGAGGAAGGAAATAATGGAGGGAGGCCAAGTGACACTCCCTTTTCCTTCCCCAACCCCTCCTTTCATCTCCCTTAATGAAGAGGAGGAGTTTCCAGCAGTTCAAGGTCGGCCACCATCAAGGAGGGCCATTAATTGCCATGGTCTTCCATCTCCCATTCATGGATATCCTATATAGAGGCCTCCAAAGCTCAATTAGACCTTTTTATCACCTTTAGAAGCCATCAAGTAGTTGAAATCGACTCTTGGATCAAAGCTTTTGGTGGAGAATTGAGATCGAGAGAGGTTCACTGGAAAATTCCAAAATCCATGGTCACCCGCCAGAGTAGCCGCCTCCAAGCCCGGAATCAGGCATGCTTATCCTCTTCTCCCCTTGTGCTAGCTTCCTAGATATATAGGGAATGAAATTGGGCTCAAAGGAGCTGGTTTCCATTTTTAATTCCATGGAAAAATGAAGCTTTGGGCTTCCTCTCGGGTTCGCCAGAAACTGCCCCTCTGGCGGCCGAGCCGGCGCTCGACGATAGCCCCGACCTCAATGGAGGTGGTGGTTGTGGTGGCCGGCCGGGTTGGGGGATGGATCACCGACAAAAGTCACTTGAAAAGCTACAGGTCGGGTAGATCATGGCGGTTGGCTGATTGGAAAAAAGGTAATCACAGTTGTTGAATGTTTTGATTTATATTAATTATTATGTATTTATCCCTTTTATATACACATTTTTAAATCTGAAAAATAAGGCTTTTAGAGGCTAATCAATGAAAAGTACCCAACATGAAAAAGTTAGCCCTATGAGTCTACTTTAATTAGAAATTGAAATCTTTTCATTTGGAGCACTGTAGCTCACTGTAGGGCAGTTTTTGTGGGACTAGTCCTTAGGTAGGACAATCACTATATCATTCATAACTTTTAATTGGCTAAGGGTATTGAATTGAAATCTGGATCATGTCAGAATATACCCTAGATACATCTAGGGTCGAAAAATAGGAAAAATAACTTTTTTAATCCCATATTATTGTGAGAGGTTCATTAGGTAGTGAAAAACCTTGGTAAAAATTTCAGGTCCTTTGGACCCCTACAGGTTGGTGAATCTCACTTGTAAGTTGTCATGTGATGTGGTGTACGTTTAGCTAAAAAGGTGTATCTTGTGAATTTAGCAAAATTTGCTTCGTAAAATCCAGTTAAATTTTATACATGCAATTATTTATTGAAAGGACACCTCCTCAAGAAGTTGTAGAACATTTAGAGTTGATTTACTTAGCAAATGAATTAATTAGTATTTTTGTTACGCAAATGTATTAGTGAAATTAGGGTGACTAAAATAGTTGCATATATTTTGAAACCTTTCAAATAACTATTATTTAGTATTATAAACACTAGATGAATTATTTGGAATTTTTGAAAGTCAGAATCTTAGGGTTGCAGTTATAATTATCATTTTTGCCCCTTATATATTATTGAAATAATTGTGCTCAAATCTAGTTATAAAATTATAAAGTTTTGGAATAAATATTTATTTACCATTTGAAACCTTCAGTAATTTTTTCTGGAATTATTTGAGGAATATTTATAGTACTTCATGTGTAACTTGACCTAGTAGATCAGATTTTGGTAATTAGAAATTAAATATCAAATTTTATTGGAATGATGTGAAATTTAGTCAAGAGCTATTATTAATTAATACAATATTAGAATAATTTTATCTTACTGGTTTGATAATATCAAGAGATACTTCATGTTCAAAATCACATGCAACAATATTTTGGAAAAATTATAATAATTGCTGATTATTTAGAAAAATTATAAATATCTAGAATTAGGTCTAAGATATCATGATAGGTCTCATGATATAATCTTAGGTCCTTGGGTCAAGTGTTTAGAAGATTCCTATTCATACACACATACAAGATCATATGGTCTACGTTTAATAATTTTGAAAAATTAGTGTTTTCAGCTGTTGATACTTTGGAGAGGTCACACACTTAGTAACCTTGGGCATGGGTTTGGTTAAGGGTAGTATAACTCTACTAAGTGCCTTGAGAAAGGGAACAATGAGGTTCAACCCATCATAGTTTCTAGTACAACTACGAGCCCCTCACGGGGTAGACATCGAGAAGTTCAAGGTTAACCATAAATCATTAAGTAATCTGGAAGTTAAATAAGAGTAGTCTGATAGAATTAAGGAATGTTATAGCGATCTCACCCATACGTGGGTTGGAGTGATATAGGGCTTGCTAGTCCTACGAGCTTATGGCTTGGGTTATTGGTTGATATCAGGATGGGTTAGTCCTGCGAGCTAGGGGCTCAGAAGGGTATTATTATACCTGGTTTGTGCTTATGTGGTGGGTCACTCGGTACTGGTTCAGTCGGCACACCGATGGAAGTACGATGACTTTGGTGCGGAGTGTAGACCTTTGGGTAGACCAGTAGGATGTTTATTCCGAGGTATGGAAGACTATGTCCCCTAAGAGCACACCCGACCATGGAAGACTTGTAGTTGCCAGCAAGAGTACGTAGGGGCTCCACTGTTGTGTTCTTAACATTGAGGCGTATGAGAAATCTAAGCCTAGTAGTGTGCCCGCCCGCCTAGGAGTGGAGACACCTGCTCCACTAACACTGTCAGCCATGATAGCTTGTACCTGAGAGGTTGGTCACCTCCAAAAAGTAGGGATGCATGAAAGGCCTGTCTGTAGAGTCGTGTTTGTGAGTTACATAATCATTGTATTGCATAACATGGTATAGCATACGCACTTGCAGATCCTCATCATATAAACTAGTCTGGGCTCTTTTATATGATGAGTTACTTTTTCGGAAACCTTAACTTATATGTTTGTATGGGCATTCATATAAGTTAGGGTACGCTACTATGATGGTAGTGTATTTGCTTTACTTCACTAATTTTACTTAGTTCCTCTTACTATACTTATATACTGCATTAGTTGTTGTTCTTCTTTACTACTCATACTGATATATAACGGATAGAGAATTATATATACATACTACTATCACCTACTTGTACATTCTGCTACTATTGGTCCTCCGCTTTCTTTCTATCACGCGATGCCTAGGAGTCACGAGGGTGAGGTGGGGACGAAGCAGCTGAGTCTAGTATGAGTGACGGTCATTTGACAACATTATTTTAGGGACACGTGGATACGCTGCCGCAGCTTGACCTAACAGAGCTAGACATTTAGACACAAGGATTAGAGGAGCCAGAGCCGCACACTTTTACTACTACCCATCGTCAGGTTGATTGTCATATGGTTTAGCTTCTGCATTGTTAGTTGAGAGAGAGATATATTTATGATGGCTATGTACTGGGCATAAGCCCTTTTACTCTTTCATTTATATCATTTGGACCTTTCATTTGATATTTATTATATCTATACTGTGATGTGTGGACTTACTTCTTATTTTTTTGGCTGTGTGAATGATCGTGCTTGCCTGTAGGGTCGTAGTCTTATGGTGGCAACTAACTCATAGTTGGTGTCATTGTAAGGCAACAGTCCTGTGCATAAAATCTCTCCTAAGTCGTTCCCAATTCTTGGGGGGAGGGATTTTACAATTGGTATCACTATACCATGATCATAAGCGAAAGAAGTCCATAAACTACTAGGTCACCCCTCTCGAGCTTCATTTTGCAGACACACTAAGCAACGGAGGCTATGGTGTGCCCATGTGAGAAAATCACATCTTTTGTCCACATAAATGTGATGAAGCCAACCTTATTTAACTATTGAAGTCTTTCAAACTGTAGGCTATGGTTCCCCCTTTGCCAAGAGCTATTACTTTTCAGTAGTCAGAGTTAGGACAGGCTCTCATGACCATCTTGGATGCCTTTAGAGCTCAGTTTATTCCGGCACCTCAGCCAAACCCGTGCTCAAATTGGTTGACTACCTTCTGAGGCCTCTCCCATCTGACTTACTATGAGACAGAGACGACAGAAAAGACGGAGGAGTGGCTGGACACTATTTAGGAGTTGCTAGCGGGGATCCTTTGCCCAGGAAACCAGGCGTAGCTTTGGCAGTTATGACTCTGGCAGACCATGCCAAGAGGTGGTGGAAGTCCCTCATGAACTCCACCTTTACTGATATGAGTATTCACAGATCAGTTGGAACCAGTTTAGAGAGGCCTTATTGGAGCATTTTGTATCCCCGACGGATAGAGATGTGCTGGAGGATCGATTTCTACACATCAGGCAGGGAAACTGGTCAGTGTTGGAGTACCAATGAGAGTTTTCACACTTGGCAGGATTCACTAGTCCCCTGAGTGAGGACTATACAAAGAGATTTTTTAGAAGGATTTAAGACTCGCTCAGGCAGGATCTTTTATTCATCTTAGAGTCATGTTTGGGGAAGATTATCGAGTGGTGAAGAAATGGGAGGCGGATCATCTGATGGTGTAGGGCAGAGGGAAGAGACCAGCTGAGGAGATGTATCATGGTGAGAGCGGTAGAGGGTTGCAGCGGGCAGGTTTATGAGGCACAAGGGAGGTAGAGGACATCCCTGTCCTGGTTTCAGGCAAGAGCAGCGACCTCCCGCAATGCTAGCCCCGCCACCACACATCTACGAGCAATAGAGATTTGATGACAGAGGACTCCCTCCGGTGGTATGCTTTGGATGCCACCAACCTGGGCTAATCAGAGCCCACTTCCCATAGCTTTTCCCTCCACCTCCTCCCCCCAATAGTCCCTCCAGCACAATAGGGTAGAGGTCGAGGACGAGGTCATGGACGAAGACCTCTCGGTGGCGGCCGAAGGCTGGTGCAGATATATGTGCTGGATCTTGCCCTACCTAGGAACCCTTAGGAGGTCATCACAGGTACTTTACAATTTTGTACTTTGAATTATTTATATAGTACCTTAGTAACCATTTATATAGATAGTTGATAAAAATCTAAACAAAAAACCTCATGCATAGTACATGTGTGCGGTATGCCCGCCCTCACCTTATTTGACACAGGAGAATCACACTCTTTCATCTTGGAAGACTTCATGAAGGATTTGGATGGATGCCAACATTTCTACAGACTCCTCAGGATAGTCAGACTTCCAGACGAATCGGAGGTGTAGTCTACTGAAAAGCGCAATATGTCCGTAGATATTGACGGGAAGCTGTTTGACACACCAATGACAATCTTACTGCTACCAGACTATGATCAGATTTTGGGCATGACGTTGCTACACTTGCATCATGCCAAGATCGACTGTCCATCTAGGAGGATCACATTGAAACATGGAAAATAATATGTGGTCTTCGAAGGTATAATGCATATCTCTCGATTATTATTATCATCTGTGCAGGACGTTAAGGCCCATGAGCAGGGAGATGAGGTATATATGGTTTGTTTTGAGATGGCGGAGGCGGAGGCCTCCATTAGTTATATTTCGGTGGTTCAGGATTTCCCCGACATATTTCCGGAGAAGTTGCCCGGATAACCCCCACATAGAGTGGTAGACTTCCAAATATAGCTAGTAACCGGTATGAGGCCCGTCTCTCGGGAACTATACCGGATGACACTGAAGGAGCTTGTTGAGATCCGGACTCAGCTATGGGAGCTAGTGGATGCATGATTTATTAGACCGAGTTCTTCACCATGGAGAACTCCCGTCTTGTTCATGAAGAAGAATGACGGGTTGTTCCGACTTTTCATTGATTATCGAGAGCTCAACCGATTGATGGTGAGGAACACTTATCTATTACCAAGGATTGATAAGATGTTTGATCAGCTAGAGGGAGCGCACTGGTTCTCTAAGCTTGACCTAAGGCCAGGCTACTATCAGCTGAGGATTTAAGTGGAGGATATACCGAAGACGGCATTCAACTCATGCTACGGCTTATTTGAGTTCATAGTGATACCCTTCGGGATCACGAATTGCCCCCTCCGCATTCATGAGTTTGATAAACTAGGTGTTCGAGCCATTCCTGGATGAGTTCGTCATAGTCTTTATAGACAATATCTTATTCTACTCCAGGAAAGAGGAGGACCATGCCCGTCACTTAGCATTAGTCTTGGGGAAGCTACGAGAGCAACAACTATATGCGAAGTTTTCAAAGTGCCAATTTTGTCTGCAAGAGGTGGCATTCCTCAGACTAATTTTCAATGGAGCTGGGTTGGTAGTGGACCTGACAAAGGTGCAGGCAGTGAGGGATTGTCCCAGCCAAAGACGGCTTCAGATATTCAGAGCTTCCTTGGACTTGCAGGCTATTACCGTAAGTTTGTGCATGGGTTTTTGAAGATAGCACTTCCCCTCACATCTTTGACGAATAAGGACACGACATTCACTTGTACTGAGCAGTACGAGTCCGCATTTCAGGAGATAAAGGGTAGTCTCACCTCAGCTTCCATCCCTGCCCTTCCTTTGGGAAAGAAAGGATTCCAGATTTTTACGAATGTGTCTTACCAAGGCATAAGTGTTGTACTAATGTAGCATGAGCATGTCATAGCTTATGCGTCAAGGCAGCTAATGAAGCATAAGCAGAACTACTCGGTGCACGATTTGGAGCTCAGGACTATAGTGTTTGCCTTGAAGGTCTGGAGGCACTACCTGTATGGGGGTCATTGTGAGATCTTCTCGAATCACAAGAACCTCAAGTACATTGACAAGCAGAAGGACCTGAATCTACGCCAGCAGAGGTGGTTTGAGTTCCTCTACGACTATAATACCATGAACTATCACCAGGGGAAGGCAAACACCCTAGCGAATGCTTTGAGCAGGAGAGCCGACACTATTGGACCGGTGTCCCGGGTGATGGCCATGGAGATAGTGTGGATGATGGAAGACATGCAGATTACTATGGTGTCGAGGGCTGATCTAGAGGTTTATGCGGTGTACTTGGAAGCTCTGAGAATGGAGTGCAATATCAGAGACCACAATAGGCCAGAGCATAGGTATGATGCAGTGTTAGAGCCTATATTTAAAGCCTTAGGAGAGGGCAAGTCAGAGGAGTATTCACTATATGGTGACCTTATTCATTTCAAGGGCCGTGTTTATATACCCGCAGGAGGTGGGATTTGGGGAGACATACTCAAGGAGGCACACTGCATGCAGTATTCAGTGTACCCCAGGATCACCAAGATGACAACAGATCTGCGGAAGAGCATGTATTGGCCTAGGATGAAGAGGGATATCATTGATTTTGTGACACACTGCGAGGCATGCCAGTGGGTGAAGGTCAAGTGCAAGAGCCTTGGAGGATTACTGCATCCACTACCTGTGCTAGAGTAGAAGTTCGAGGATATTTCGATGGATTTTATATACGGGTTTCCTCGCTCTCACTCCGGGCACAATTTTATATGTATCATCATGGAATGATTGACCAAGGTATCCAGGTTCATCCCAGCCTGGAAGGATGCTCTAGTTGGTGTATTGGTGAGGCTATTTATGGAGCAGTTTGTGAGGTACCTTGGCATACCCAAGACAATTATATCGGATCGAGATAGTCGATTTACTTCCAGGGAATGGAGGGCAGTGCAGGAGTACTTAGGTTACCAGCTTGCATTTAGCACTGCCTTTCATCCTCAAATTGATGGGCAGACAGAGCGGACCAACAAGACCATTGAAGATTTGTTGTAATTGTATATACTTGATACGAGGAAGCCCTGGGAGCGACCGTTTCCATTGATTGAGTTATCTTACAACAACAGCCATCAGGCTAGCATTGGCATGACTCCCTATGAGGCATTATATGGGAACAAGTGTAAGACACCGAAGGTGCTTTGGTCAGATTACGTCGAGGACATGAACACGCTCATTTGGCTGATCAGATACAGGATGCTAGAGGCTCAGAGTCGGCAGGCAAAGTTTTACAATACGAGGCATCGTAAGGTATAATTCCATGTGGGGGACAAGGTGTTTTTGAAGATACGACTGATGCATGGTGTTTCGCGGGTGCGTAGGTACAAGAAGCTCAGCCCTATGTATATGAGGCCTTATAAGATCCTGGAACGGGTCGACCCCTTGGCATACAGGCTGGAGCTACATCGAGATTTGGCGAACTTGCATGAACTATTTCATGTCTCCTCACTTAGGAAAGCATTACTCTAGCCGGAGCAGCAAATTACTTCTACCTCGATCCCGATAGCATCTGACCGGTCAGTTCGATTGGAGCCAATCCAGATCGACAATACAACAGTCCGAGTTTTACGGAAGAATAGCGTTCCTTTAGTCAAGTTGTTGTGGTCAAATAATGGGCAGGAGGAGCACACTTGGGAGCCCTTAGACCTCATGCAGAAGAAACACCCAGAGCTCTTCTCCTCAGGTACAAACTAAACCTCCTACAAGTTGATATTTTCTTTAGTTGTGAAACCTCGTAGACTCGAGCTTGAATTTCGAGGACAAAATTTTTGTTTTGTTTATTGAAATTTGTAACATCCCCCACACTTCTAGACCCCTAAAGTTAGGGTTAGGGCTTGAGTGGTGCATGGAGGCCATAGTGTGTCCCTTGCTCAGCTTGAGCTTAGGGAAATGACTTAGTGAACCCCCAATATGCACAAGTCAACCTGGGTCAATTCACACTTACATGAACTCTCCACCTCAAGATAAGCTCATTAACAATTCCCTAACCTTAAGAGAGAGTCAACTGAGCGATGGAATCAAGGCTAGGTCAATCTAGTGGGCCGAATTGACCAAAATCAACTTTAGATTAATATAGGTCAAACCTTCCCCTAAGAGGTCCTATTGGCCTCAAAACCTAAAGTCGACCCCTCCCCTAGCCTTGTAAAGTAATTAGGGGCCAAGTGGACCCAAGAGCCCCATCATGGGGTCACCAAGTTGACCAATTTGACCAGAGTCGAACTTTGCCCTATTTAGGTCAAAATCACGCTATTTGGTAAAGTGGGCCCAATTGGGCATCACCATGGCCCAATCCACATTGGGTTGTGTCAAGGGACTCAAGACACACCCCTTGGACCAGTCAACCCATCAAGTTGACCAAAGTCAACTCAAGATCAACCATGGTCAAATTAACCCTAAAGGTTAAATGAGAGCCCAAGCCAATTCAAGTGGTATAAGGCCTTGCTGAATGCCCAACCTAAGGCACACTAAGTTTATCAAATTTATTTAATATGAATTAGGTGATTTAATTAGGGTTTAATGGAGGTAATTAAGGGGGAAGTTTCATTTGGAGGAGGAAAATAATGGAGGGAGGCCAAGTGACACTCCCTTCTCTTTGCCCAATCCCTCCTTTCATCTCCCAAAATGAAGAGGAGTTTCTAGCAGTTTAAGGTTGGCCACCATCAAGGAGGGCCATTAATGGACATGGCCTACCACCTCCCATTCATGGATCTCCTATATATAGGCCTCCAAAGCTCAATTCGACCATTTCATCACCTTCATAAGCCCTCAAGCAGTTGGAATCGACTCTTGGATCGAAGCTTTTGGTTGAGAATTGTGATCCGGAGAGGTTCGCCGGAAAATGTCAAAATCATGGCCACCCGCCGGAGTAGCAGCCTCCAAGCCCGGAATCAGGCATGCTTCTCCTCATCTCCCCTTGTGCAAGCTTCCTAGATCAATAGGGAATGAAATCAGGCTCAAAGGAGCCGATTTCCATTTTTAATTCCATGAAAAAACATAGCTTTGGGATTCATCTCGGGTTCGCCAGAAACAACCCCTCCGGCAGCCGAGCAGCCGCCTGACGATAGCCCCGACCTCAAAGAAGGTTGTGGCTGGCCGGGGAGGGTGCTGTATTATCGATAAAATTCGCTAGAAAAACTCCAAGTCGGAAAGATTATGGCGGTTGGCTGATTGGAGAAGAGATAATCACAGTCGTTGAATGTTTTTATTTATATTAATTATTATGTATTTATAACTTTAATATACACATTTTTAAATCAGACAAATAAGGCCCTTAGAGGCTAAACAATGAAAAGTGCCCAACATGAAAAAGGTAGCCTTGTGAGTCTACTTTAATTAGAAATTACAATCAGGTCATTTGGAGCATTGTAACTCCCTGTAGGGTAATTTTTGTGAGACTGGTCCTTAGTGTAGGACAGTCACTATATCCTTAATAACTTTTAATTTGCTAAGGGTATTGACTTGAAATTTAGGTCATGTTAGAATATACCCTAGATACATCTACATTCGAAAAATGGGAATTTTTGGACAAAAGTTTCCTATAGTTTTACGTAAAATGTAATTTTTCATAAAACTGAAATAGTTTGGTGAAAATAACTATTTTAATCCCAAATATCCGTGAGAGGTTTATTAGGGAGTTAAAAGACCTTGGTAAAAATTTCAGGTCCTTTAGACCCCTACAGGATGGTGAATCCCACTTGCAAGTTGGCATGTTGAATGTGATGTGGTGTGCGTTTAGCCAAAAAGGTGTATCTTGAGAATTTAGCAAGATTTGCTTGGTCAAATCCAGTGAAATTTTATACATGTAATTATTTAGTGAAAGGACACATTCTCATGAAGTTTTAGAACATTTGGTTTTGATTTGCTTAGAAAATGAATTAATTAAAATTTTTGTTACGCAAATATATTAGTGAAATTAGGGTGACTAAAATAGTCGCAAAATATTATGAAACCTCGCTAATAACAATTATTTAGTATTATAAACACTGAATGTATTAGTTGGAATTTGTGAAAGTTAGAATCTAAGGGTTGTAGTTATAATTATCATTTTTGCCCCTTCTATATAATTGAAATAATTGTGCTCAAATTGAGTTATAAAATTATAAATTTTTGGAATATATATTTACTTACCATTTGTAGCCATCAATAATTTTTCTGGAATTATTTGATGAATATTTATAGTACTTCATGTGTAACTTGATCTAGTGGATAATATTTTGGTAATTAGAAATTAAATATCAAATTTTATTGGAATGATGTGAAATTTGGTCCAAAGCTATAATTACTTAAGATGATATTAGGATACTTTTATCTTACTGGTTTGATAACATAAAGTGAATCTTCATGTTCAAAATCACATGTAGCAATATTTTGGAAAAATTATAATAATTGCTGATTATTTTAGGAAAATTATAAATCTCTAGAATATGGTCTAAGATATCATGATAGGTCCCAGGAAATAATCTTAGGTCCTTGGTTCAAGTGTTTGGAAGATTCCTATTCATACACACTTGCAAGATCATACGATCTCCATTTAATAATTTTAAAAAATTAGTATTTTAAGCAGTTGATACTTTGGGAGGTCACACACTTAGAAACCCTAAGACTGGGTTTTGTTAAGGGTAGTATAACTCTACTAAGTGCCTTGAGAAAGGGAACGATGGGGTTTTACACATCGTAGTTCATAATACCGCTGCGAGCCCCACATAGGGTAGACCTCAAGATGTTCAAGGTTAACCATAAATCGCTAAGTAATCCGGAAGTTAGACAAGAGTAGTCTGATAAGATTAAGGAATGTTATAACGATCTCACCCATGTGTGGGTTGGAGTGATATAGGGCTTGCTAGTCCTACGAGCTGGTGGCTCGGGTTATTGGTTGATATCAGGATTGGTTAGTTCTGCGAGCTAGGGGCTCGGGAGGGTATTATTGTACCTGGTTTGTGCTTATATGGTGGGTCAGTTGGTACTGGTTCATTCAGCACACCGAAGGAAGTATGATGAATCTGGTGCTGAGTGTAGTCCTTTGGAGAGACCAGTATGATGGTTATACCGAGTTCTGGAAGACTATATCCCGTAAGAGCACACCCATCCATGGAAGACCACTAGTTTCCAGCAAGAGTATACAGGGGCTCCGCTATTGTGTTCTTAGCGTTGAGGCGTACGAGAGGTCTAGGTCTATTAGTATGCCTGCGCGCCTAGGAGTGGATACACCTGCTCCACTACCACCGTAAGCCACGACAGTTGGTACCTGAGAGGTTTGCCACCTCCAAAAAGTGGGGATGTATGAAAGGTCTGTGACAGAGTCATGTATGTGAGTTACATAATCACTACATTGCATAACATGACATAACATACGCACTTGAAAATCCTCATCATATAAATTTGTATGGGCACTTTTATATGATGAGTTACTTTTTCGAAAGCCTTAACTTATATATTTGTATAGGCATTCATATAAGTTAGGGTATGCTTCTGTGATGGTAGTGTAATTGCTTTACATTACTAGTTTTACTTAGCTCCTCTTACTGTACTTATATATTGCATTAGTTGCTGCTCTTCTTTACTGCTCATACTGATATAAAACTGCTAGAAAATTATATATACATACCACTATCACCTGCTTGTACATTCTGCTACTATTGGTCATCCGCTTTCTTCCACCCATGTGGTGCCTAGGAGTCGCGAGGGTGAGACGTGGATGAAGCAGCTGAGTCTAGTATGACTGACGGTTGTTTGACCACGTCATTTTAGGGACACGTGGAGACACCGCCGTAGTTTGACCAGGCAGAGCCAAAGATTTAGACACTAAGATCAGAGGAGCCGGAACCGTGCATTACTACTACTACTCGTCGTCAGGTTGATGGTCATATGGTTTAGCTTCCACATTGTTAGTTGAGAGTGAGAGAGAGATATTTATGATGGCTATGTATTGGGCATAAACCCTGTTACCCTTTCATTTATATCATGTGGACCTTTGATTTGATATTTATTATATTTATACTTTGATGTGTGGACTTACTTCTTCTTTTGTTGGCTGTGTGATTGATCGTTGAAAGATCTTATTTTCAAGGTAGCCAACAACCTAGAGGGGTGGGGTGGGGGGGTGGGGGGGTGGGGTGGGGTGGGGTGGGGAGTGGGGGGTGGGGGGGGGGGGTGAATAGGTTTGTTAAGGTCTTTTTGTAATCTCTTCAATATCTTGTTATTTTCTTTTAGCTTTCAGCTTAAGGTGATCTAGAGCTTGTCCTTAACACCTGCAAATAAGAAAAGAATACTAAACACAGAAAAGCACACATGTATTTTATAGTGGTTCCCCAAAATTATGGGTACATCCACTCTCCTCCCACCTTGCTAACTTCCTGTTAGTCAAGGCACTTCTCAAAAATAATGCTCCAAGAAGCTTACACCACAGATCCCTCACTATCTCTCAGTCTCCTCCAAGTCTTACACCTCAGCTACAAAGGCCTACAGCTCAGTGACACACTTATCACTTACCTCAGGCAATACTGCCCTACAACTCAGTGAGTAAAACTCACCTATCTCAGATCCCTCAGGATTCTACACTCATAGAGGAATCCTCTCCTACAGCTCAAGCAAATTTTCCCTACCTCAAGCCCAAGGCCCTACAGCTCAGATCCAGAAGGATCCTACAAAAAGTAATGGTTTAATTAACTTTGACTTAGAGAAATTTCTCTATTTCAACAACCAGAGCAGAGAAATTTCTGCTCTAACTTTTCTCACTGCAGAGAAAAGGCTTGCTAGAGGAACTCAGAAGCTAACTTCTGAACTAGCTGAAGAAGGCTAAAGATCTATTGATCTTGAGTCTTCAAGCATCTCACTGAACTTGCTTAAGGATTAAGGTTCTTCTTCCTTCAGAACTGATTCTAAATCTGCTGTGATAGATGGAGATTTGCACAGCTAACTAAACTTTTCTTGTTGGAGGGCTTCAAGATTTTCATATACAACAATGGTGAAGAAGAAGATGAAGACTGCTGCTCACTTTTTAAATTGAGAAAATCTCTAAAAGTTATCTTTGTCTTGGCCCCATCTCTTCCTTTTGTAGTTCACCGATCAATGACTCTTAGAGATCGGTGGGCCCCACCTGCAGCTTTCAACTGTGCCTTGCTTTAACGGAAGAAGATGTACAGTAGCTTTACGGCATTGTTTGTCGTGTACTGTAGCTTCCCCATACCTGATTTGTCCTTAGTTGACTCTGTTGATTTTACTGACATCAACACCTGTGGACTTAACCAAAATAGAGCATCAGTAGAATAGGCGTTGAGTGAAAGAGTTTCACTCAATGCTAAAACACTTAGATAGATTTACTATCTATTGGAGTCGAGTGAGTAACCTTCACTCAACGCCAAACTACTTAGAATATAAATCTATTTTAGGCATTGAGTGATTCAACTTCACTCAACCCCAATCTTGCTTTATCAGCTTTCTGCTACTTGGCATTGAGTGAGTGTGCATCTCTCAATGCCAAACTACTTAGGCAAAATTCTGTCTCCACTAGGCATTGATAGCATTAAGTGAGCAACCTTCACTCAACGCTTTTTGCCTTAACCATTTTTCTGCCTCTATAGCATCTTAGGCATTGAGAGCATTGAGTGAGCACACCTCACTCAAATATTTTTTCCTTAGACAAACTTTTTGATCTAAGATCGATGAATTGAACTGAGTTCGACAAATGGCGAGCTCAGCTCGATGAATTATGAACTGAGTTCGACGAATTCTAAACATAGTTAACCTCACAGCCTTTTTGTTGTATGGCGTTGAGTGAGTTGACGTCACTCAATGCCTATAGACTTAGACGGATTTTCCAATCTCTCATATATGGCTTTGACTGTTTTAGCCTATCTCATAGCTTTTTGTTGTATGGCTTTGAGTGAGTCGATTTCACTCAATGCATGTGGAAGTAACCACTTTCCAAGCTTGCCAAAACTTTGGCTTTGATTGTATAGGCTACACTCAGTGCTATAAGTCATATGGCGTTGAGTGATTTACCTTCACTCAATGTATGTGGACTTAGATAGATTTCTGTCAGCCCACACCTTAGGTAAGTGTTTACCTGACTTATCCACTTAGGCTACCTATTCCATAACCTGCATGCATGAACTTAGGCATAAATCAAATACACTTTTGTGTATATCATTGAAATTATTGACTTCTTCAAATCTTAGGACATTGTGGGCATTGGACTTAACAATCATGCTTACCGGCAGGGTTGTAGTCTTATGGTGGCAACTAACTTGTAGTTTGTGTCATTGTAAGGCGATGGTCCTGGGCATAAAATCTCACCTTGGTCGTGCCCAATTCCCAAGGGGTATGATTAAATACTACCTTGTTTGATCCTAAAAAGGCTGGGATTTGGAGAATTAAACACAATGATGAAATATCATTACTATCAATGCTTACCTGATATAGCCAAGTTACTTGACCATAATTGTGAACTATGACCTTTGAATGACTCAATTAAGCAAAAATTCATTATATTGGAAACATAAGAATTGAAGTAAGGTAACATTATGGCAAATTAGATTAATTTGCAAGGACATGACATTGGAAGTATAATAACCCCATGCAATTTGAAGATTTGGCGAATGATATATTGAAGATGTATACTTTATGTATGATCCATCAATTTTGATTCTTAGAGCATTAAGAATAATAATACATATGTTTGACGACATTTTTATCACTGTTAGGAAGAATCATGACTATAGGATATAAATTTTAACTATCAAAGGTGTATACAGTGAAATTACACGAGAATAATTAACCTCACGAATATGGCTTGATGCACGCTTCAAGGGTGAACACTCTACGAATTATGTATTGTTGCTTAAGTTGAGATATAATAAGTCATGAATTTTGAAGAAACAAAAATTATGATCTTTTTGTCATATCATAATTTTAGAAGTTGGCTTTAGTTTATACATAATAATATTAACCTCGTGAATATGACGATTGTTTGTCATAAGAGATTCTAGATCCAAGTGTGATTAAAGTCTTTTTGGGTAATAAATTATGGGAAATGATTCTTCACAAGTCATGAAATTTAAAAAAATGATGCGCTAGTCATCCCGTCTTAAGTTTGGATGTTGGTTAATTTCTATACATAATAGTGTTGGTCTCTTGAGTATGATAATTTTGGTGATTGTAAGTTCATATTGGTTGGTATGTAATAATATATATGGAAAGGAATAGAAAATATTTCTACATACATGCAAAAGTTGGATCTTCATCATAAATAAAACAACGATAACTTATATTTAAAGATTTGATATGGAATAAGCTATAAGATATGGTGCAATTCTGGAAGAGAAACCTAAAATTTGTGTGCACAATTTTACATATAAGATTATTGATTCTCACATACATTGTGATCATTGATTGTAAGGGACTCCATATCCAATGTGTGATTAAGGATTATTTTAATGATAATATGTCAGGAAACTTGAAAATATACCCATATAGTTTTGATTGTGAGTATCATGAAGTATAATGAAAATACACTGGGAAGAGATTGTTACCTTTGATAGAATTTTCTTATAACAACAACCACGAGGAGAGCATTGGCGTGGCTCATTATGAAGCTTTTATATAAGAGAGAGTGTCGATGATAACTCTAATTTTATCCTTATTTTTATATAGTTTTTTTATTAGAACACCTTATTATTGATTTGGGCTAGGATTACTATTCTTTGATTAGGATTTTTATTTTGACCCAACTTGTATAGACTAGATTCATATTTTATTTCCAGAATTGTTATTTCAGAAGGTATTCTAGAGATGCTCAGTTCAACGAACTCAGATCTCAACTCAGAGCTCAATTCGACGAATTAAGAGCTCAGCTCGATGAAAGTAAAAGTTTAGTTCGATGAAATCTAAGCTCAGTTTGACAAAATCCTTGTTGAGTATGAAGATAAGGAAGTTTCTATTTTACAGAAGGCAGAATGATTTCAAATGCTTGATAACTATCAGTTAAAACTCTGATATTTAATGCTAAATATTCTAACGAATATAGTCGTTCAAGGCAGCATTAAATATGGATTTATCATAGATGATTTAAATCTAATTAATTTCAAGGCAGTTACAATTCTAAAAGGATTCTTCAGACGTTTCACGAATCGACTATTTCAAATAGACACAATGATTGAATTCTGCCCTGACAGTTTATATATATAGAAGATTGCTGCTTCTCTAGTGATACACAGAGACACATATACACATACAAATATACATATATTCTGCTTCAGACTCTTCCAGTGACATATCTTCAATCTGAGAGTAATATTAATACATATTTATAAGAAACATCTACTGGAGAGTAAAATCATACAAGAAGGCCTACACCATGAAGAAAAGTCTCCTCTCTTGATCACAATCTCTATTCAAATCAGGGGGAGCTTTTTGCAACATCATCCACTAAGTCTTCTCAGAGATACTTGACAGAGAAGATAACATCTAATTCTTTTAGTTTACTCTTAAACTGTGTACAAGGTTCTAACTCTCTTCAAAAATTTACACTTTGTTCATAAGTCACCTGATCAAAAGACTTAAGTTTGGTTTTTGGGTACCTGGTCAAAAGCCCAAAGGGTTGCTAGTCTCCCTTAGAAAATAGATCTTCTAGTGATAGGGCACCTAAGCAAAAAACATGCAGTGGATTTCTAGCAGGGTTGTAGAAGAGTAGACGTACCCAGATTTATTGGGAAACTACTATAAAATCCTTGTGTTGTCTGTGATTATTACTTTCTATTTGTGTGATGTCTATATTATATATATATCACTAATTTTCAAAACTGCTATAAAAATAAATTAAAGTTTTTAATATACTCTATTCACTCCCCTCTAGGGTAAAGTTAGATCTATCCCTTCCACTTTTAATTGGTATCAAAGCAGGTTTGGTTTTATAGGCTAACACCTAAACCAACAGATCCGATAGATCTTATTTTATCTTGAAGTTTGTTTTTAGATCACTGATAAATTTATCATGGCACAAAATAAGAAGTACTCAAGTACAAGACCTCCTATTTACAATCTTAATAAGTTTGCATTATGGTAGGAAAGGATTAGGTTATATATGAGTTCTATTGATGAGGATATTTATAATTCAATTTTTATAGGTCCACCTCAACCACTAGCAACAACAAGCACCAATGCTACACAACCTCTAGAATGGACAGATACCCAGAAAAAGCTGATAACTTATGATGCAAAGGCTATGAATATACTAGTCCAAACAATGTCTGATGATATTTTCCAGAAGGTTGATGAATGCACCTCAGCAAAAGATATCTGGGACTCCCTCACTACAATGGTAGCTAGATCAGCAGATGAAAGAAAAGATAGAAGATATCACCTGATTTCTCAATATTAGAAATTCAAAAAGGGAAAAACTGAATCTGTTGCTGATATGTATACAAGACTCAGTCTCATAATCAATGAATTGAAAACTTTGGAGAAAGACATTACATTAACATAAGTAAATGACAAAATTCTCACGTTTTTTCCTTGCACATGTGATTCAAGAATTTGGCCAATTAGAGAAGCCAGAAGTGTGAATCAAATTACAACAGAAACTTTGTTGGGCAAGCTCAAATCATTTGAGCAACTCATTAAAACAAGAGAAGCTGAACAAATGACTTTATCCTTAGGGAAGAAGGATACGATTATTGCTTTCCAAGCAGCCGAAGAGGAAGAACAACTTCTAGAAAATGAAGAACTCATGAGTCTATTGGCAAAAAGATTTTACAAAATGGCTAGGAAAGACTTTAGGAGAAGAATTTCCAGAAACAAGGAAAAACTAAGGTATGACAAAACACTTACTAAGGAAATTGTTTGCTATGGTTACAGGAAACCAGGACACATTCTTCCAGAATGTCCTGAAAATACAAAGAAAGATAAGAAGAAGGAGAAAGACTTTATGAAGCATTCAAACAAACCCTCTTCTAGTAAACAACAATTCTGATTCTGAATCTGAGTCAGAAGAAGACCAGGTATTTTCAACTTTTTATTTTACATCAGATCAATTGAAAATAGATTTTAAATTGCTTTGTAAAGATTTGATAAAATCTGAGAAGTAAATAAAACTTCTCAGAGAAAAATTAACTGAATTAAACAATCTATCTTCAAAAAACATTAAACTTAAAGAAGATTTGAGAATTATAAGGAACAAATAGTTTCTTTGGAAAAGAAATTATCTGAGACTAAGAAGTTTGAAGAAACTCTCAATGGGAGAAGTATCAAACTGATGAATATTATAAGTACAGTCAACGCCAGATTAAATGACAAACTAGGCTTGGGAGCTTCATCTAGTCAACCTCAAATTCTTAAGAAAAATATTTTAACTACTCTTGCAAAATTTATATCTGTTAAAGGAAATAAATATTAGAAATTACAGATAAGGACACTAAAGTTTTGTCAAATAATGTACTAGAGAATAAATCAAAATCTATTCTAAAATAGAATAAAAATTTCTAGAAAAACAATGTTCAATAGAAATCGTCGAACCGAGCTCGACGAAATCAACGTTATTCATCGAATAGAGATAGACGAATGTTGAACACTGGAAATGAGAATAACTATTCAGTGAATTATGGTCGATGAAATCACTACTATTCGTCGAACATGGCTCGACGAAATCAGAATAATTCGTCAAATTTAAACTTTTCAAACAAAAAATTTACTTCTTTTCAAAATAATAATCAAACTCAAAAGTTGATGAATCCTTTTACTGAGTGGATCATTCCTCCCAGGAGATATCTTCCACTTGGATATAATAATCAACCTGAATATTCTTTTATTTCTACTTATTATGACAGAAAATCAGGACCCAAGGTAATCTTGGTTAAGAACACCTAACTTGTTTTCAATACAGGAAAAAAACTATCCTACCACAGAGGAACAGTGGTATTTGAATACTGGGTGCTCTAAACACATGATAGGAAAAAAACTAATCTAAGAGACTTCAAAGTAAAGCTTGGACCAAAAGTCATATTTGGAGACTCCAACTGTGGCCAAACAGAGGGCTATGACAATATCACAACTGTGGTAGTTACCTTCAAAAAGGTAGCTTATGTGAGAAGTATTAAGCATAACCTCATCAACATCAGTCAACTATATGATGAAGGTTATTAGGTATCATTTAATAAGTCTTTATGCTTTATTACATCTAATGTAAACAAAATTGTTTTATCTGGGGTTATACAGAGTAACATTTATTTAGTCAATTTTTATTCTACTAAAATTGAAATATATTTGTTTAATCAGATAAGTTAATCAAATGAACTTTGGCATAAAAGATTAGGGCATATAAACCATAGAACTATTGCTAAATTGTCCAAGGACAACCTTGTTAGAGGACTATCTTCTGGATCTTACAAGAAGGAAGGACTTTGTAGGGCTTGTCAATTAGGTAATTAAACTAAAAATAGTTTTAAATCTATATTTAAGAGTGATTCACCCAGAATTTTGTATTTGCTACGTATGGACCTTTTTGGAACTATTGCAACACCAAATTTTGGAGAAAATTCATACACTTTAGTAATTATTGATGATTTCTCTAGATTCACTTGGGTGTTCTTTCTTAGGAACAAGTCTGATAACTTCAAGATTCTTACAGACTTTCTTAGGAACATGAAGATTGAGTATTCTACTCAGATTGCATTGATCAGAAGTGTTCATGGCACTGAGTTTAAATCTCTTCTGATGAGAGAATTTTGTGAGAAATAAGGAATCATGCAGTGTTTCTCTACTCCTAAAACTCAACAAAATGGGGTGGCAGAAAGGAAAAAATAGAATTCTATTTGAATCTGCTAGAACATTACTTGCAGATGCTCACTTGCCCCTATCTTTTTGGGCAGAGGCAGTAAGCACAACAAATTATGTTCTTAACAGAAGTCTCATTCATAAACTCAAGGGTAAGACTCCCTATGAATTGCTTAAAAACAAGAAACTTAAAGTAAATTATTTTAAATTTTTTGGGTGTAAATGTTATATTCATAATAATGACAAGAAACATTTAGGAAAATTTGAAGTCAAAGCTACAGATGGAATATTTTTTGGATATTCTCTTGTTAGTAAGGCTTATAGGGTTATAATAAATCTACATTTAAAATAGAAGAATCTGTACACGTATCATTTGATGAATCTAACATGTTTTATAAGGAGAGGAATACCTCTACCATAGATTCTTTTTAGGAACAAATTCTATGTGAGAAACTACATGAAGTAATCCTAAAGCAAGAGGATACATTACATCCTTATCAATAGATTGCTGAAGACAGTGATGAAGATAATGCTGAAATTTATGTTGAAAAAGTTATAGCTAATGAAATTCCACAAGAGGAATTAACAACACAAATCATTGAAGAACCAACTCCACCTGTTGATTTTGTCACTATTAAAGATCATCCTAGATCTCAAGTGATTGGAGACATATCAGTTGGTGTGCAAACAAGGCATCAACTCAATCAAGATCAGATGCATACATGTTTTCTATCTTAGATTGAACCTCAATTAATAAAAGATACAGAACAAGATCCTCATTGGATCATTGCAATGCAAGAGGAACTCAATCAGTTAGTTCCTAGACCCAAAGACTATCTAGTAATTGGAACCAAATGGTTCTTCAGGAATAAATTGGATGCTAAAGGAGTTATAGTGAAAAATAAAGCTAGACTGGTAGCTCAAGGATATTCACAAGAAGAAGGAATAGATTATGATCAAACATTTGCTCTTGTTGTAAGATTAGAAGATATCCGAATATTTCTTGCTTTTACTGCATTCAAGATATTCAAAATATATCAGATGGATGTAAAGAGTGCATTTCTGAATGGATAAATCAAAGAGGAAGTCTATGTAGAACAACCTCCAGGTTTTATCTCTTCAACTCACTCATCTCATGTATTTAAGCTTAATAAATCTCTTTATGGTGTTAAACAAGCTCCAAGAGCTCAGTATAAGACCCTTGCTAATTTTTTTATTGGAGAATAAATTTTTTAGAGGCAAGGTAGACAAAATTTTATTTTTTAGAAATCATATAACCGAAATTATACTAGTTCAAATATATGTTTATGATATAATTTTTGGTTCTACTGATTCCAAAATTTGCAAAAGGTTCTCTAACCTAATGCATTCAAAGTTTGAAATGAGTAGCATGGGTGAATTATCTTATTTTCTTGGTTTACAAATGAAGCAAACATCTGATTGCATCTTCATATCTCAATCTAAATATGCTAAAGAGCTAATTAAAAGATTTGGGATGTCAGATGCCTCCTCTATGAAAACACCAATACACACTAATGTTGTAGTTAATAATAATGATTAAGGCACATCTATTGATCAGAAAACATATAGAATAATCATTGGGTCTCTATTGTATTTAACAGCAAGTAGACCTAATATTATGATTGTAACCTGTTTTTTTATCAATGTTTCAAGTTAACCCTAAAGAATCTCACCTTATTTTAGTTAAAATAATTTTGAGATATATAAAGGGTTATCCTAATCTAGGACTCTGGTATCCTATTGAGTCAGTATTTGAATTAATTGGATTCAAATATGTTAAAAGTGAGGGTCAAATCTTCCTTTACTCTAGAGTGGGGGGGGGGGGGGTGAATAGAGTATATTAAAATAATTTTGTAAATTAAAAATTAATTGGCAGTGGAAGACTTGATTTATTTATAGGTATATTGTGCTTCCAGTAAAAAAAACTAAGTAAGGTACAAAAACACAGCACACAACAAATAAAACACAGGCAACCAAAAGACACAAGGATCTATAGTTGTTCCCCAATCAACCTGGGTACATCCACTCTTCTACTACCCTAGGTAGGAATCCACTGCAGGAATAGTTGATCAGGTGTCCTAGGCACCAATGAGATTTTGATAAGGTGCTCAAAAATCAACCCAGATTTGTTTGATCAGGTGTCTTGCCACCACTGAGTTTTGACAAAGTCTCAGAAACCAAACACAAGAATTTTGAAGGAGTTTTGAGTAACACTTTTACAACAAAAGAAAAGAAAAGGAGGTGAAGTTTTTCTTCTCTGTCAACAGTCAAAGAGAAGACTAGTGGATTGATATTGTCAAAGCTCCCCCTGAGATTTGCAGTTGTTCAGGAAGAGAAGCTTTGCACGGGGTGATAGGCCTTCAGAAGATGAGATCTCCAGCAAATGATAATTTTAGCAATGACTGAAATGTGTTGTGTCTGGAGTCTTGATTGATGAAGCCTTGAACACTTGAATCAGAGATGAGAAACTGTAATCCTGTAGTTTTTGTGTGTGTCTCACAGATCTCAGATGTTGTTCTTAGTTTTTCTCTTGTTGTCTGTTATTATTGTATTGTCTGTCTCTATTGTCTGAAATGATATATTGAAATCCAATCTTCTAGATAACCGTTAGCCAGTCATAAATGACTTCCTTAATTGATATATATCTCTGGAGGAAAGTCCTAAGAAACATTCTCCTTTTAGTATCCTTGAAACTTGCTCTAGATTGATTGAAATGGCTGCAAAATCCATTGCATTAAATGTTGGATATGAATAAATTTGAATTCCATAACTGACTGAATTTGAAATCCTGAAATCGTCGATCTCTCAAGAAAATCGTCGATCTGAGCTCGACTAACGTCGACCTTAACTCAGAGACTGGAACTTGACTTGAAACAGAAATCGTCGATCTGAGCTCGACTATCGTTGATTTGAGCTCGACTATCGTCGATTTGAGCTCGACTATCGTCGATTTGAGCTCAGAGATCTGGATTTTGGCTAGAGAAAAAATGTCGATCTGAGCTCGAAGATCGTCGAACCGAGTTCGACGACTCGTTGAACTGAGCTCAGAGATAGTCGAACTGAGTTTGACGCCTCGTCGATTTGAGCTCGACGATAATTTTCTGAGTCTTTCTGCACTTGTAATCTGATCTAGGATGTCTTGGGGGGCAGCTTTCAAACCTAAGTTCTAAGACTTAGACCTATTCTAGTTTGACCTTTAAATCTATACAATGAGGTCAAAACACATTCCTAAGGACATAGTGATCCTTACCCAAATCAGTAATAGGGTGTTCCAACAATCTCCCCCTATTTGGGTTAGGATTACTATTTACATGACAGAGGAATTAAAAAGCATACAAGCAGAAATAAAATACAATACAACATTGCAGAATAATGAAATGCAGCATTGCAGAAGCAAATGAATGATTACAGCAGATTATCAGAGAGAGAGAGATATACTATTCAGCCTACATAATTAGTCCTTTTCCTTGCCCTTTTTGAATAAAATTTCACTGTTGGGATCTTGAGCTTCTTTCTTAAATCTTCTGTCATCAGCAACACCTAGGGAGGTTTGAGATTTGGTTCTGGGGACAACAGCCTCTGGGTACAACTTCGTGTAACTTTTTGGGTGAAAGAATTTTCTAGAAGAATATCTCTCAAGCTCTTTCTTTCTCTGTTCAGATAATGTAGTAATATTTGAAGTATCTTTTCCTTGTTCTCTTACTTTCTTTATCTGGTCTAATGCAGCTAATTCCGTCATCCTTGCTATCCAAGAGATAGGATTGTTCTCTGGATCTTCATGGGGAACAGGAGGTTCATATCTATTAATGTTATCAGCAGGAGGAGCTCTTGAGGGAACAATTTCTTTGAGCTTATATGGGAATGGACCAGAAGTTGAATCAATTGGGCCTTATCCTTCCCTTTGATAAGGATGCTGTCTGGATTGTCCTCTTGAATATAATCTGTATCCTTTTTGATTTCCTCTATATTGGCCTCTTATGGACTGGTAGCCTCTTTGTTGATGTCCTCTGGATTGTTATCTATCTTGAACCTGACCGGAACTTTGAGTTGTAGCATGAGAGGTTTGTTATGCTAAACTTCCAGTAAATCCTGCATATGGAGAGGGAGGAGGAGGAGGAGGATGATGATGAGATGTGCCTTTGTCATACTTCCTCTTCTTCATAGCCTTCAATTTGTTCCTTGAGTATTGCATCCAGGGTTCAGTAATTGGACAGTCATACAGAATGTAGTAGGGAATATCATTATCGTTGTTTACTTTTTTGGAGGGACTCTCTTCAATGCTTTGCTTCTTACTTTCCTCTTCCTTATAATGATTGCAGAGGAGTCATCAGAATCAGTTCTAAATTCATCACTATCTGAGCTTTGAGGATTGTCATACATCTCATCAACCCTTTTAATATATTCTTACTGTTGTTTAGTTTGTTTAGATGAAGCAGCAGCAACAAGAACAGGAGCAGTAACAGAAGCTGGAGCAAGAGTAAAAGTAGTAACACTAGTAGGAGAAACAACAGAAATAGCAGCAGGAGCAGCACAAACTGGTACACTAACAGTAGGAGATTCTGAAACAATAACTTGAGAAGCAGGCTCAACAGTAATATCAGGATCTGAAACACTAGCCTCTATCATCATCATATCATCAGCAGTATCAAAACAAACTTTCTCAGCAACAGTATCAACACATACATCATCAGTAGTAGTAATAATTTCCACATCCTTGATATAATTGATATAAGATAATATCAAGCTGGGATCACAGCTAGAGACAGGCACAATGGCCTTAGTAAGATCTTCAGCTTCTTGAGCTGGAAGATATCTGTTATAGATAGTGTCAAAAGCTGATAGCAGGGACCTGAAGTCAACTGTACTGAAGGATAGAACTGGAGCTGGGGCTGGAGCAACTGGCATTGCTTCTGAGCTTTGCATGAAATCTGAATCTGGAGCAGGCAGCATAACTTTTTCATTTGGCATCTCCCCCTGCCTGGATTCAGTATAAACTGGATCAAGGCACCCAAAAGAAGGGATTGCCTGAGGAGGACGGAAAGAAGAAAGCCTGGCAGATAACTCATTGATTGATTTGAGAAGTGGAACCATGGAGGTATCCAGCAAGAGTGTTAGCCAGGGAGCTAACATCTCATATAGTTTATCTGCAAGGGAAGGAATGTCTACTTGCTCAATGGATGCTTGAGTAGAGGTAGAGGAGAAAGGTGCAGAGGTTGATGAGTGTTGGTGGAGCTGTAGTTATGTGGAGAAATGATGTGGATGGTAGAGGAATGGATGGTTCTGATATGGGGATGGTGGTGATGAATGTCACTGGAATGGAGATGGATGGGGTGAAAGATGGTTGAGCCAGAATATCTTGTAGCAGTTGTTGGTAAAGAAGTAGAAGATGATGGGGGCTCTAGAGGTGATGAATGAGAATAATCCATAAAGGAATCATCTAACAAATTGAATGATGGAAGATTGATGGATAAATCAATGTCAAGAGGGGGATAATAATGTAGAGGATGGAATTGCTTTTGATCAGTGGCTGGTGGTGGTGAAGAGATAGTTGGAGATGAAATTGAGATGGGAGAGGAAATTGTGATGGGTGAAGAAATTGAAATTGAAATGGTGGATGTAGGGATGGTTGAAGAAAGAGGAGGTGGAGATGGTGGAGATGATGAGGAAGCAGGCAATTCTTCTAGGGGGGCAGTTGCCTGAGGGGAAGTGATTGGAACAGTCCTTGTACCTGAAGTGGTGTTAGCTGCAGGACCCCTGCTGGGTTTGGCAATCTGCCTATCCCACTTTCCAAAGAGAGCACATGAGAGTCTCTTGGAAGCATTGATGTGCATACCATTGGACACAAGCAATTGGGGGCATCTATTATGCAAGAACAAGCCTAATATCCTCCCAAAGTTAACAAGGTTCTGGTTAATCTTCTTCTTAATTAAATAAAAAAAGAGTTCTCCCCAATTAAGATGTTTCTTATCAACTATAGCAGCCATCAAGCAAAATTGATACCTAGATATTGTATCATGAGCAGAATGTTTTGCTAACAGTAATTTTCCCACTACATCAGCCAAGAACCTATACTCTACTGAGAGGTTTTTCTTAAGCAATTTGTTAGGGTTTGCTGCAGAATGTCCCATTCTATCCAACATAGCAGAAAACTCTTCTCTAGATAATTCAACAGTATCATGTCCAGTACTTAATTGAAAAACTTCTGTCAGAAGTGCGGGAGAGAGGGATACCTCATTTCCTGAAATACTCCCGACGACTTTATTTTGATCCAGATTATGGGCTGTGTACACCCATTCTTTAATCTCATCTGCAGCCAGCTTCATCCTTATAGTCATGATTGTCACCAACTGTTGCTCCTTGAACAGCTCTAGAATATCCTTGAATATCTGATCACTTCCTTCAAACGAATCCATGTCTATATCAAAACCGCTGTCAAACTTCATTGCGGCTAAGATGGCAACTGAAGCGGCCATGTTTTTCCTACAAAAACAAACAAACACGACCAAGGAGGGAAGAAAAGCTCTGTAGAAAGTATGAATGTGCAAAAGAGAACGACGACCGAAAAATGATTTTTATATCAGGGTTTGACGCCGAAAAGGAAAGATCGTTGAACTTTGTTCGACGATCTGGGCTTCTAAAGGAATCTGAAAGGTCTTAACCATCGTCGATCTCCGTTCGACGATATTGGTGAGCGTCGAGCTCTATTCGACGATCTCTGACCGAAAAGAGATAGCCTTGCACTATCTGGAAAACGCTGAGCTCCGTTCGACGATTTCATAAGAACGTCGATCTCCATTCGACGATCTTTGGGAAAAATGTCGAGCGTAGTTCAGAGTTCAGAAAGAACCTTAGACACTAGAAAAATCAAGTTTTTAGCCTAGTCTTGGTCAATTTTTAAAGTTTCAAAATCTTGGATCTTAATTTAAACTTCCTCCATCTAACATTCCTAACTGATTCAGGAAGAAGGTCTGTTTCTTATCATCCAAGGGTTTTGTGAAAATATCTTCCCTTTGCAAATCAGTTGGGATATATTGAAGTTCAATTTTATTTTTCTCAACATTATCTCATAAAAAGTGATGTCTAATCTCTATATGTTTTGTCCTACTATGGAGGGCTGGATTTTGTGCTATAGAAATAGCACTAGTGTTATCACAAAATATTTTTGACTTATCTAAGTTATAACCATAGTCTAGGAGCTAGTTTTGAATCCACAATATCTGTGAGCAACAACTACCTGCTGCCATGTATTCAGCTTCAGCAGTTGATGTGGACACAGATGTTTGTTTCTTACAAAACTAGGAGACATGTCTGTCACCAAGAAACTGACAAGTTCCACTGGTGCTTTTCCTGTCTACTCTACATCCAACATAATCAGCATCTGAAAATCCAGTTAATTCAAATCCTGAATCTTTTGGATACCAGAGACCTAGATTTGGACAACTTTTCACATACCTAAGAATCCTTTTTACTAATGTTAGATGTGACTCTCTAGGGCTTACTTGGAATCTAGCATAGATACATGTAGCAAACATTATGTCAGGTCTACTAGTTGTAAGGTATAATAAAGAGTCAATCATTGCTCTATATGTTGTCTGATCAATAGGTTTCCCATGTTCATTAGTATCTAATACAACATTAGTAGACATAGGTGTTTTCATACATGATGCTTCAGACATACAAAATTTCTTAACAATTCTTTTGCATACTTGGTTTGAGAAATGAATATCCCATCAACATGCTGTTTGACTTGCAATCCTAGAAAGAAGGAAAGCTCACCCATGCTACTCATTTCAAATTTAGAATGCATTAGGTTGGAAAACCTCTTGCACAAATTTGAGTCAGTAGATCCAAAGATAATGTCATCTACATAAATTTGTACTAGTAGGATATTGGACTTATGGGTTCTAATGAAAAGAGTTTGGTCTACTCTACCCCTTATAAAATCATTTTCCAAAAGAAAGTATGCTAAGGTCTCATACCATGCTCTAGGAGCTTGCTTGAGACCATATAATGCTTTATGCAATTTAAAAACATAATCAGGATGAGTTGGAGAGATAAAACCTGGGGGTTGTCTAACATAGACTTCTTTCTTGATATCTCCATTGAGAAATGCACTCTTTACATCCATTTGATAGACCTTGAATCCCTTGTGTGCTGCATAAGCTAGAAATATTCTTATGGCCTCCAACCTTGCAACTGGTGCAAAGGTCTGGTCATAATCTATTCCTTCTTCTTGAGAGTATCCTTGTGCAACTAGCCTTGCCTTGTTCCTTACAATAATTCCTTGATCATCAAATTTGTTCCTGAACACCCATTTTGTTCCAACAATGGAATGATCCTTTGGCCTTGGCACTAGCTACCAAACTTTGTTCCTTTCAAATTGATGTAACTCCTCTTGCATTGCAATGATCCAATGTGGAACTTGTTCTGCTTCTTGTATGGATTGAGGCTCAATTTGAGAAAGAAAGCAGGTGTGCATCAGATTTTGGTTGACCTGATTTTTGATTTGCACACCAGCTGAGATGTCTCCAATCACTTGGGATATTGGATGATCTCTTGATGTTACTAAATCAACAGGGGGTGTTGATTATTCACTAACCCTTGTTGTTGTTTCCTCTTGTGGAACAACAACTGGCTCTTCAATGTGGTTCTCACCAAGATATTGAGTGTCCTCTTCATCTTCACTGCTTTCACCTTTTTGTTGGATAGGTGAAGGTGTGGTACCCTCTTCAATTATGTTCAACCTGTCCAAATTCTCTGAAAGAGAATGTACCTGCAAAGGTTCTATGGTAAAAGTATTCTTCTCCTTATAAGACATGTTAGTTTTATCAAAAGATACATGTACAAATTCTTCAATTTTAAGAGAAGATTTGTTATACACCCTATAAGCCTTACTGATCATTGAGTATCCCAGAAACACTCCTTCATCAGCTTTGGCTTGAAATTTTGCTATGTATTTCTTGTCATTATTGTGTATGTAACAAATGCAACAAAATTTTTGAAATAGTCTACTTTAGGTTTCTTCCCTTTGAGTAATTCATAGGGAGTCTTTCCCTTCAACTTATGTATCAAAAATTTATTCAACACATAGTTTGAGGTGTTCAATGCCTCATCCCAAAAGGATAGAGGAAGGTGAGCATCTGTCAACAATGTAGTAGCAGATAAAATAAGGGTTATATTTTTCCTTTCAGCTACCCCATTTTGTTGAGGAGTTCTAGGAGGTCAGAAAGTGTGCCTGATCCCTTCACTCTGACAGAACTCTTTTATAAGAAGAGAATCAAACTCTGTCCCATGATCACTTCTAATCAGGGCAATGTGAGTATTGAACTCAATCTGTATGCATTTGAGAAACTCTGTCAAACACTTAAAGTTATCAGACTTCTTCCTCAGAAAGAACACCCATGTGAATTTAGAGAAGTCATCTACAACTACTAAAGTGTAAGATTTCCCTCCTAGGCATTGTACTGTAATGGGTCCAAAAAGATCCATGTGTAACAGATACAAGATCCTAGGTGAATAACTCTTATTAAGTGACTTAAAACTATTTTTAGTTTGCTTGCCTAATTGAAAAGCCCTGCAAAGTCTTTTCTTCTTGTACGGGCCAGAAGGTAGTCCTCTAACAAGGTTGTCCTTGGATAGCCTAGCAATGGTTCTAAGGTTTACATGTCCTAATCTCTTTTTCCATAGTTCATTTGGTTTACAAACAGAATTGAACAAGCAGATATCTACCTTAGTTGAATGAAAATCTACAAGATAGATGTTATCTTTCCTTTTACCTATCAACACAGTTGTGTTATCCTCTGATTTGATTTTGCATGAGGATTTGTTGAAATTCACCTGGTAGCCTTCATCACACAATTGACTGATGTTGATTAAGTTGTGCTTCAGTCCTTCCACATAGGCCACCTTCTTGAATGTGACTGACCCTATTTGGACTGCACCATATCCCTTGGTTTGTCCAAAGTTTGAGTCTCCAAATATGACTTTGGGTCCAAGCTTGGCTTTGAAGGATGTAAGATTATCCTTTCTCCCTGTCATGTGCTTTGAGCACCCACTATCCAGATACCATTGCTGGTTTATTATTGGATAGGTCTTCACCTGCACATAAAACCATTTATTTGTTTTTGACCCAGTTTACCTTGGGCCTAGGTTGATAGCCTTTAAAATCTGAAATAAAAGACATCCCTGGTTGACTCGTATAACCTTCAGGATGATATCTCCTAGGAGATATTATCCATTCAGTATAAGGGTTGAAGCTTTGGGATGTAGGACCTCTAGGATTGAAGTTTAATTTACCCTTAAAAACTTGTTCAAAGCTCTGATCTCTGTTCGACGATCTCTGAGCTGAGTTCGATGATCTTGGGTCAGATCGTCGAGCTCCATTCGAAGATCGACTTTGCCTGAGTTCAGAGTTCAGAGATCGTCGACCTGAATTCGACGATTCAGCTTGAGATCGCTGAGCTCCGTTCGAAGATCGTTGAACTCTATTCGACATTTTCCGTTGAACCTTGTTTTTCTTAGGAATATCAGAATTCTTCCTATCTACCTCTACAACTCCCTTTCCTTTATCTGATATAAATTTAATTGGTGTTGTTAATACTATAGGTTGGATGGATGAAGCACCCAAGCCTAGTGTACTGTTAAGTCTTGAGTTCACTGTGCTTTTGATGTCCATCAGTCTGATGCTTCTCCCATTAAGGGATTCTTCAAACTTCTTTGCCTGAGATAGTTCACTTTTCAGTGAAGCTATCTGCTCCCTACATCATTCTAACTCCTAAGTGAGTTTGAGGTTATCTAATTTTAAAGTGCTATGTTCAGATAGTTGATTTCTGAGAGAGATAATCTCTTTCTCAGACTTGAGTAGGTCTAAACATAGTGCCTTAAATTCAAATTTAAAGTCCTCTGAATCAAAATCAAAAGAATCTATTACATGATCTTCTTTAGCTTCATGTTCAGATTCAGATTCTGACTCTTGTTCTGCATCAGAATTATGTTGAGATGCATTGATATCCATCATGCAGAACTCCTTCTCTTCTGCATCATCTTCATCATCACTTGAGCTTGATGAAGACTCTGATTCTTCTTCAGTCTCACTCCAGGTTTCAGCTACAAATCCTTTCCTGGTGTGTTTGTTCTTGCTGGAGGAGGATTTATCATTGTTGTTTCTCCTGAAGTCTTTGTCTCTTCTTCTTTCTTTCTTATCTTCCTTGTCCTTGTTTTGATTCTCTGGACAGTCAGGCACAATGTTGTCTGGTTTCCTGCATCCAAAACAAATAATTTCTTTATTGCTGGACTTGTCATACCTTGGCTTTTCATGGCCTCTAGATGACCTTTTCCTGAAGTCTTTTCTAGCCATCTTGTAGAATCTTTTGGCTAGTAGGCTCATTAACTCTTCATTGCCTGTGACCTTATCTTCAGGCTGTTCTGCTGTAGCTTTGAAAGCAATTGTCTTCTCCTTCCTTGTTGCTGGAGAAGCTATCTTTTGCTCTTCCTCTCTATTTTTGATGAGCAGCTAATAAGACTTGAGCTTGCCCAATAGAGCTTCAGTTGTGATCTCATTTAGGCTTCTGGCATCCTTGATTGGCCAGATCCTTGATTCCCAAGTGCTGGTGAAGCACATTAGGATCTTATCATTGAGTTCAGTCAGTGAGATCTCCTTGTCCAAAGTTTTAAATTCACTGACAATCAGACTGAGTCTGTTATACATGTCAGCTACTGACTCTGTTTCTCCCTTCTTAAAATTCTCATACTGGGTTATGAGATGGGATCTTCTATCTTTTCTTTCATCAGCTGATCCTGACACAAGCTCAGATAGCTTGTCCAATATTTCTTTTGCTGAGTTGCATTCAGCCACTTTTTGAAATATGTCATCAGACTTAGTCTGAGCCAATATGTTCATTGCCCTAACATCAGCAACTTTCCACTTCTTGATGTCTGCATCTGTTCATGAAGGGGGTGGAACAGCACTTGTACTTGTGGTTTCTGGAGGTCTTGGACACACTGTCAAAAAAGAATTAAAGATATCCTCATCAATAGAATTCATGTATAATTTATTCCTTGCCTTCCAAAGTGCAAACTTAGAAAGATTGCACACTGGAGGTTTGGTGCTTGCATAGTCTTTGTTCTGTGCCTTGGATTTATATGAAAATAATTATAATAGAAATAATAACCCTCTATAAAAGATTGATCTTATCAGAGATCTTTTGGTTCAGGTGTTAGCCAGTAGGAACAACCAACCTAATGATGGTTTAGTTGTTGAATAACCAACCTCCCTCTGATACCAATTGAAAGTGAGGGTAAGATCTACCTTTACTCTAGAGGGGGGGGGGGGTGAATAGAGTATATTAAAATAATTTTGCAAATTAAAAATTAATTGGCAGTGGAAGACTTGATTTATTTATAGGTGTATTGTGCTTGCAGTAAATAAAACTAAGTAAGCAAGAAACAAAAACACAACACACAACAAATAAAACAAAGGAAACCAGAAGACACAAGGATCTATAATGGTTCCCCAATCAACCTGGGTACATCCACTCTTCTACCACCCTAGGTTGGAATCCACTACAGGAATAGTTGATCAGGTGTCCTGGGCACCAATGAGCTTTTGATAAGGCGCTCAAAAACCAACCAAGATTTTTTGATCAGGTGTCTTGCCACCACTGAGTTTTGACAAGGTCTCAGAAACAAAACACAAAACTTTTGAAGGGAGTTTTGAGTAACCCTTTTACAACAAAAGAAAAGAAAAGGAGGTGAAGTTGTTCTTCTCTGTCAACAGTTAAAGAGAAGACTAGTCGATTGATGATGTCAAATCTCCCCCTGAGATTTGCAGTTGTTCAGGAAGAGAAGCTTTGCACAGGGTGATAGGACTTCAGAAGATGAGATCTCCAGCAAATGATAATTTCAGCAATGACTGAAATGTGTTGTGTCTGGAGTCTTGATTGATGAAGCCTTGAACACTTGAATCAGAGATGAGAAACTGTAATCCTGTAGTTCTTATGTGTGTCTCACAGATCTCAGATGTTGTTCTTAGTTTTCTCTTGTTGTCTGTTGTTATTGTATTGTCTGTCTCTATTGTCTTAAATGATATATTGAAATCCAATCTTCTAGATAGCCGTTAGCCAGTCATAAATGACTTCCTTAATTGATATCTGTCTCTGGAGGAAAGTCCTAAGAAACATTCTCCTTTTAGTCTCCTTGAAACTTGCTCCAGATTGATTGAAATGGCTACAAAATCCTTTGCATTAAATGCTGCATATGAATAAATTTGAATTCCATAACTGACTGAATTTGAAATCCTGAAATCGTCGATCTCTCAAGAAAATCGTCGATATGAGCTCGACTACCGTCGACCTGAGCTCAGAGACTGAAACTTGACTTGAAACAGAAATCGTCGATCTGAGCTCGACTATCGTCGATTTGAGCTCAGAGATCTGGATTTTGGCTAGAGACAAAAACGTCTATCTGAGCTCGAAGATCGTCGAACCGAGTTCGATGACTCGTTGAACTGAGCTCAGAGATAGTCGAACTGAGTTCGACGCCTCGTGGATCTGAGCTCGACGATAATTGCCTGAGTATTTCTGCACTTGTAATCTGATCTAGGAGGTCTTTGGGGCAGCTTTAAAACCTAAGTTCTAAGCTTTAGACCTATTCTAGTTTGACCTTTAAATCTATACAATGAGGTCAAGACACATTCCTAAGGACATAGTGATCCTTACCCAAATCAGTAATAGGGTGTTCCAACAGATGTTGACTATGCTGGATGCAGAGTTGACAGAAAAAGCACGTTAGAAACTTGTCAGTTTCTTAGTGATAGGCTTGTGTCATGATTTTGCAAGAAGCAAAAATCTATTTCTACTTCAACTACTGAAGCTGAATATATTGCAGCAAGTAGTTGTTGTTCTCAGATTTTGTGGATTCAAAATCAATTATTAGATTATGGATATAACTTAAATAATTTAATTATATACTATGATAATACTAGTGCAATTTCAATTGCAATGAATCCAGTCCTCGATAGTAGGACTAAACATATAGAAATAAGGCACCACTTTATTAGAGATAATGTAGATAAAAATAAAATTAGCCCAGTATTTATTTCTACAGATTTACAAAGAGCAGATATTTTCACCAAACCATTGAATGAAAAGAAACTTATTTTCTTTTTAAATCAGTTAGGAATGATTGATGGAGAGTCATTAAATTGATTTTGAACGGAAGATCGACGAATTGTGAACCTTTCGTCGAACGAAGATCGACGAATTGTGAAACCTTTCATGAACCTTTCGTCGAATGGAGATCGACGAATTGTTTTTTCGTCCTTTCAACTTCTAAAAACTAATATTTTTCGGTTTTCATCGAAATCTGTCCCGCGCATTATCCATTTCTCTTGCACTTGATCTCTTTGTTTTGCATGATAATGGCGATGTCGCAAGCGATTCTCACTACGATGGAGTTAGATGATGGATTTGATATCGACATGGATTCTTTTCGTCATTCAGATCAGATCTTTCAGGACATTTTGCAACTTTTTGAGGCACGACATCTAAGAAATTTTATATCCACCTAAATCAAGCTCTCGGTTGCAGAGATTAAGGAATAGGTTCACACTGCAAAGGTTAATGATCTCACAACCATTACTATATCCATCTCAGGTCAACTGGTTTCTCTCACACTTGTGATTTTATCTGAAATTTTTGGTTTGGTCATTAGAGAAGATGATTTAGAAATATCTAGTACAGACTTTCATATTATTCTAGATAGAATGGTTTACTCACAAGGAAACCAACCATTTGTTGAAAAATATTTTTTTTGTGGAATATAAATTTCTAGCTGATGTGGTTGGCAAAGTTCTTCGGGGCAAACATTTAGCCCATGACTATGTCACCAGGCACTAATTTCTATTGATGAGTGCTCTGGTTGATCAAAAAAAGATTAAATGGGGGATGATTTTGTTTGATTCTATTAAAAAGAAGATTAATAACAAGAATGGGTGTTATGGAAGAATTTTTGGCATTTTTCTTCAGGCCAAATGCCCAGAGGTTTTGCTCTCTCAGACTGTGCATATTAAAGCATCCAAGAGGATCACCTCTGCTCTATTTGGTAAGTGGGAGAGGGTGATTCCTAAGCCTCCCAGGGTTGAATCCTCTAGGGCAGCTTTTAAAAGTACTAGAGCTTTCTCAGCTTCTCTACCAACTCTAGAAGAAGATTCTCCTCTTATTTCTCCCACTCCACAATCTCCACATCATTCCCCTAGTCCTTCCATACCACCTTCTCTATAAACTACTTTGTCTGTATAAGTTCCATCCTCATCCTTCCATGCAGATTCTCCAACTCCTCAGTCACCTCATTTCTCTCCACCTCACTTATCTATACCTCCCTTATCTCCAGCTCACTCACCCATCCAGGAGACAATTCCTGATGACATTCCCCCTATCATCAATCCTCCATCTATACCTCAGTCTTCCTTTCTCTATATAAACTGTGCTAATAGAACAAGTCCCTCTTCTTCCAATCCATTCTCTACATCTACTTAGAATCCACCTTAATTTATATATCTGGATTTCTCCTCTATTACCACTCAGCTGTTTGATTTCCTCTCTCCTACACTCCAAGGAGCTCTTGGATTTATCTTTAGCTCCTATTTTATCTGCTATCTCAGAACTCTCTTCTAGAATTTCCTCTTCACATTCTGTCCCTTCTTTTGGGGGCCTAGATTCAGTTTTCCTTGGATCTAGGTAGGGGGAGATGCTTGATGAAGAAGTTCCAGTTACAATACTTGATGAAGAAGCTCCAGTTGCAATGCTTGATGAAGCAGCACCCAATGAAGAAGCTCCAGTTGCAACAACTGATTTTGTTGAAGTTCCTGATTCAGAAATGACTGAAGTCATCTTAGTGTTAGCTGGTCTAGCACACTGTAGAGATTTTGTTATAGTTGAGGATAAGTTTTTAGATTCTCCAGAGGTTATTACTATTGGTAATTTCATCATTAATCCCACAGTTAATATATATTATTTGCTATCAGATTTTGATGTACTACACAGCCATATTACTAGCTTACTAAATTTTGGAGAGGATCTCTCTAGAGCAATAGTTTGTTACTCTGCTCCTATTGATGCCTCAACTTTAGAATTGATTTTCAGAGATGTTTCTACTAGTCTTGGTCCAGTCTCACAGACTATAATGACTGATGATATAATGAATATTCCTGAGAAGGCTTTTTCACCTCTTGTATGAGATGAATCTCCCATGCCTAATTTTGATGATCTGCTTAATGAAGATATGGAAGAGGCAGATAAAATAGTTAAACAAATTGATGAAATATATGAACAGGTATAGGTGTAGTATGATGATCATACAGATTCTGATGAATCAAAAAATTCTATTTCTAATAAAAGGAAAACCAGGAAAAAGGCTCAAGCCAAGGTTGCTCCTCAACCTTCTTCTACTGCTGATATCCCTTAATATATTTTGTATGGGATAACTCTTATTCTAGACCATCCAAATTGGATGGGATGCTCTAAGAATGAGCAGAAAAGAAGGAAGAAAATGAAAAGGTTTCATTCACATCCAAAGTCTTGGAGAGGACCTCCTCCTCCTCCTCCTCTAGAAGCAGAATCTGCAGGTATTTTACCTTCTTCTCAGAGGCCTCTCTCTCATTATTCTAGATCAACTCAATTCAGGAAAGACTGAACTACAAGTTCTGGGACTTATGGTAGTCAGAACAGTCAACAATATTCTAGCCAAGACAGGCCAGCCTCACCTGTGATTGAACAAGAGTTAGATCCGGTATACAGAATGGCTAGGTTCATTGAACTAATTACACTTTCTCAGATAAAGAAGGAAAGAACTAATGGTAAGGATATCTCTCAATTTCCTTCTATATCTTCTTATAAATAACAAGAATTTGACAAATATGGAAAGAAAAGCTTGTTTAATGTTGATGAATATATGAGCTTGCATATAAAAGCTGTTGTTCCTAGAATCTCTTCCTAGACTATTATTGGTTCTCAAGATCTGAAGCTAAGCAAAAGGGAGTCTGATGATCCAACAAGAGAACTGATTTTTACCAAGTCTTCTTCAGATCCCTCATCTAATACACCTCAGAAGGATTTTCAATTTTGATTATGAACCTTATTGTTATATTTATAACTTTCCCAAAAGCTTTTTATATATCTACCAAAAATTTATGTTTCTGATAGATAATTATCTATGCATTGTGTTTTTATTATTTTATTGTATCCTAACCAAAATAGAAGGAGATTGTTAAAACACCTTATTACTGATTTTGGCTAGGATTACTATTCTTTGATTAGGATTTTTATTTTGATGCAACTTGTATAGACTAGGGTCATATTTTATTTCAAGAGAAGATCAGTTCGATGAACTCAGAACTTAGTTTGACGAACTCATATCTCAACTCAGAGCTCAGTTAGACGAACTCAGAGCTTAGCTCGACGAAAGTAAAAGTTTAGTTTGACGAAATCCAAGTTCATTTCGACGAAATTCTTGCTGAGTTCGACGATCAGGCAGTTTCTATTTTACAGATAGCAGAATGATTTCAAATGCATGATAATTGTCAGTTAAAACTCTAATATTTAATGCTAAATATTCTCACGAATATTGCCGTTCAAGGAAGCATTAAATATAGATTTATCACAGAGGATTTAAATCTAATTAATTCCAAGGAAGTTACAATTTTAAAATGATTCTTTAGATATTTCAAGAATTGACTATTTCAAATAGACACAATGATTGAATTCATCCCCGACATTTTATATATATAAAAGATTGTTGCTTCTCCAGTGATACACAAAGACACATAGACACAATGATTGAATTCTTGTATATTCTGTTTTAGACACTTCCAATGACATATCTTCAATCTGAGAGTCATCCTAATACATATCTCTCAGAAACGTCTAATGGTGAGTAAAAGCATACAAGAGGGCCTACACCCTGAAGAAAAGTCTCCTCTCTTGATTACAATCTCTATTCTAATAAGGGGGAGTTTTTTGCAACATCATCTACTAAGTCTTCTCAGAGATACTTGTCAGAGAAGACAACATCTAATTCTTTTATTTTACTCTTAAACTGTGTACAAGGTTCTAACTCCCTTTAAAAGTTTACACTTAGTTCATAAGTCACCTGATCAAAATACATAAGTTTGGTTTTTGGGTACCTGGTCAAAAGCCCAAAGGGTTGCTAGATCTCCCTTAGAAAATAGATCTTATGGTGACATGGCACCTGAGCAAAAACCTGTAGTGGATTCCTATAAGGGTTGTAGAAGATTAGATGAACCAAGATTTATTGGGGAACTACTATAAAATCCTTGTATCGTCTGTGATTATTACCTTCTATTTGTGTGATGCGTATATTATCTATATATATAGCACTAATTTTCAAAACTGCTATAAAAATAAATTAAAATTTTTAATATACTCTATTCACCCCCTCTAGAGTAAAGTTAGATCTGTCCCTTCCACTTTTATTTTTATTAATTGATTAATTAATTTATAGTTATATTTTATTAATTAAGTTTCTAATTTATTTCTTTTTTATTTCAGGTTAATCTGGGCTACAAATAACATTTTGAATCTGGCTTGAATGATTAGGAGAAGATTCCGAGCAAATATGGGAAAATCCAAAGTACGCGCCAAGGATCACGGGCGTAACGAAGGGTCGTGACCTATGTCACGTGCAATACCATTCTTAGATACTCGAGAGCTCTTTCTATGTCATTTAAAAATACACGCCCCTAGTCACGGACGTGACTCCAGTCACGGACGTGACTCCAATCACGGACGTGACTCCAGTCACGGTGCATGGCTCTGTCATTAAGAAGTCAGTTTTTGTCGCAATTCATTCCAGTTTACATGCCCTGGTCAGGGGAGTGACCAGGGGGCCTGACCTCTGTTGGAGCCGACATTTCACATTCCCTTAGTTTGATAATATCAACTCCCAAGTTGTATTTGATTACATCTTGTATTTGTAAGAGTGTGCAGGTTTACAGGTCCATGAAATTCTAGGAGCCCTCCTCTAGAACCAATCGCAAAGCGGTAGTAGCTAACGTCTGGCAGTAGCCTGAGTTAAATGGACAAAGTGCTTGGGAAGCTACCGCTCTGCGCTAGTCCTACCGCCCGCACTAGCTTGATGAATTAAATATCCATGCTCTCGGGAACTAACCATGCAGGCGCTATCTTTCTACCGCGCCGCACTAACCAGGCATTGTGTCAGTCTCATCGAGACCATCATGACAAAACTACCACCTAGCGCTAGCTTGGTACCGCGCCATAGTAACTCACTCAACGCTTCAAGGCATTGACTACGTTGAGATAGGACTACCGCCTTGCGCTATCTACAAACTGCACCGCGCTAGCCTTGGAAAAAGGAAAATATTTGTTTTGAATATTTTTCCAAATTTGGAGGACAGATGTCAACATCCAGCGCGTAAACCTACTGCCGGGCGCTAGCCTTACCACCGACAGTAGCCTTTTTTCAGACAGCCGTATATAAAGGTCGCCTTATTTTTTGTGTTAATACCTAAGATGAAAAGAGACAGATATCTATGACTCCTAGGGTTCGGCTGCCTCTCTTGTGGTCCGTTCCACTGTCTCCATCAAAGGAAGAGAAGAATTCCTCCCTCCCATTCGTACACGAAGAAATCCGGCAAGCCTAGAACTACAAAGCTTACAAAGAGTTGATCGGTTACAAACCCATGAAGATCTCTTGCACCGATCACGGATCGCTCAACGAAGGAGTCGTATTGAGGGAGATTTGAACTTAAATCCTTTTATTTTCTTGTGTTCTTTTTCTCTTCTTTGTATTGATTGTGGTGAAGGAAATCGACCGGGGAAGGTCGTCGGAATCCGGGGTAGGATTCTATGAGAAATCATCCCGAGGAAAGGACGTGTAGATCGGGTGTCCTAGAGGGGCTCTAAGACCCTTCCTTGCATGGAGGTGAAGAGACGAATCGAATACCTTTCTTTGAGGGAAAGGGAGAGAGCCAATCGGTCCATGGAGCGGGTTGGTATAGAAAACCAAAAGTTGTTTTTATTCACCGCCTTCGATCTCTAGCGTCACAGAGATCAACCTTTGTAATCTTTAAAAATAATTGTTTATTTTTTTTTGGCAATGGAATTCATTTCTTGTCTCTTTACCTGTGTCTATTATTGTGGTTGTTTGATTGTGCTATTCTGAAAAGTACATAAATTACCAAAGGAGAATCTGCCCATGAAAATGAGTCCAGAGACATATAGCCACGCCCTAGCTACCTAGCACCCCACGGTAGCATCCTGTACTAGTTCTTTGGGTTGGAAATATTTCAAAATTATAATAAACATTGTTATAACCTTATTCAACCCCTCTAAGGTTGTCCACTAGATTCAATAAGTGGTATCAGAGGAGGTTACTTCCAAAAGGGATTAACAACCTGAAGTACGATGGCCAAAGCCGTTCACTCATTTCTTGAGGGACAGGGTGTGAGTATACCCCCACTATTCATAGAGAGTGACTACAGTCACTAGAGAGCACGAATGAATATATTTCTAATGAACCAAAGCATTGATGTGTGGGCCATGATCGAGACGAAATACACTGCACCCACCACCACTATAGGTGATATTGTCTTGGTCAAACCACACGATAAATGGGATGATGCTGATAAGCTTAGGTGTACGAACAATGACAAAGTAATGAACACTTTATTTTGCGCATTGGACAAAACTGAATTTAATTGAATCTGTAACTGTGAAACTGCTTATGATATATGGAGTATACTTGAGCTTACTCACGAAGGTACCTCGCAGGTGAAGGAGTCGAAGTTGTTCTGACTCGAATATGAATATGAACAATTCCGGAGGAAGATCAATGAGGAAGTGGACAACATGTATACACGGTTCACAAAGATTGTCAATGCCTCTAGATCCCTAGAGAAGAGCTACTCCAATGGAGATCTTGTGAGGAAGATCCTGCAATCTTTGGCTCCTCGCATCAACCCAAAGGTTACTGCAATTACTGAATCACATGATATTAGCACCATGGAGATAGAAAACCACATTAAAAACTTGAAGACACAAGAACTTGAATTGAAGATCCAAGCTGAGGAGTATCGCAGGGAGACAAAGAAAAAGGGTCTGGCATTGAAGGCCGTAAGGGATAGAAAAGCTGCTGAAAAAATCTAAGAAAGAAGATGAGGAAAGCCTCTATGCCCGAGAATTCAAGAGATTCATGAAGAATCCCAAGAGGTAGGGAAAATTCAAGAAATTCCTGAAGAGTGGAGCTGAAGAAGCCAGGAGGTGGAACAAGCCGTCAAAGGGGATGGAGAGCGATGATGAGAAGTCCCAGCCTAAATGATATCACAGTCATAAGCCTAGACACATAAAGAGGGAATGCCTGAGACTTCAAAAGAAGGAAAAGGAGAAGCAAAGTTGACACAAAGGGAAGAAGAAGGTGCTGAAGGCGCTAACTTGGGATGAGGATGGATCTGATTATTCAATCACCTCTAACTCGAGCAGTGAGGACGAGGAAAATTTGTGCCTCATAAGGAGAAATCAAGAAGAATCTAACAATGAGTCCAGTGTCCAGAGTGACACTGAGGTAACCCCACCCTCTTATAATGAACTTATTGAGATTTATGAACATCTTTGTGAGAAGCTAGATAGTGTTATACTTGAAAAAGAAGTCCATTTGAAATGAAAACAAAAAAATTAAAAAGGACTTCAAAAATATAAAAAATGAATTAATAAATGTGGAAAAGAGAAGATCGAGTGCCTAGAGTGTCCTGACATGATGGAAACAATTGAAGAGCAGAAAGCAAGTATCTCCAAGACATTATTGAAAACCAATAATGTCATCAAAGAAAATAATTTTTTGGAGAAAAGACTTCAATTATCTCTTGCCAAAATAGAGGAAGACAAACAATAGTTCGCCAATCGGTATGTTATGCTAGTTACTGAGAACACCTCCCTAAAGGCGAGGATCCATGATCTCAACCGTTCTATCAAGAAATTTAGAATAGGGCAAAAATCACTAAACATGTTGTCGGGTGCACAGTATCATGGATCTGAAAAATTTGGACTAGGATATGTAGTTTTGACACCGCCATCAAGTGGAAATCATAGTCAAGCTAAGGCTAAAAAGAATCATAAGAAATTCCACAATAAGGTCAAATGTTCTGAAGTGTTATCCCCATCCTCAAGCACGAGCTTTAAGAACATGATACAGGAAGCATCCATTACCTATGCCTTGTGTGCAAACTGCCAGAGGTTTGTTCACACATCTGGGTCGTTCCTGAGGAAAGGTAACAAAAAAGCTATGCAAGTCTGGCTACCAAAGTCTTCTACCTATCGTATGGGTGGAATAACTTGGGTAACCGATCTTTACCCTCATCTTACTTTTAGGTGTGTTAATAGGCTAAGGACAAGGAGAACATATGGTACTTGGACTCCGGCTGTTCCAAGCACATGATAGGAGATAAAGACAAGTTCCTTAGCCTGTAAAAGAAGAAGGGAGGCATGTTCACATTTGGGGACAATAGCAAAGGATGCATACTTGGAATCAACACCATAGGTAACAAAGCATTTTAAATTTCTAAGGTACTATTTGTAGATGGACTTAAGCATAATCTAATTTATATTAGTCAACTTTGTGATAAGGCTCTAAATGTTATATTTGAATCCTCTACAAACACATGCAAAATTATAGATGCTAAAACTAATAGTGTTTTACTTGTTGCTCATAGAACCCATAATGTATATACTGATGGCTTTGAGGATATATCTGCTTCTGATTTGAAATTCTTAGTTACCAAGAATGGGGAATTATGTCTTTGGCATAGGAGAATAGGACATTCAGGAAGTAAACTTCTTGTCAAATTATAAAAAAATAAACTTGTTTGTGGACTTCCAAAATTAAGCGGTAGTTTAAATTCTTTATTGCTCTATGTCAAAAGGGGAAATTCATTAAAACCTCTTTCAAAAGAAAAAATGATATTTCCACGACTAGAATGCTTTAACTTAATCATATGGATCTGTTTGGTCCTCTTAGTACATGTAGTCTGGGTGGAAAATGATACACCTTTGTTCTTATTGATGAATACTCCTGTTATTGTTGGACGATCTTCCTTACGAACAAATCTGACACGTTCCTTGAGTTCACTAATTTATGCACTAGACTCTAAAATGAAAAGGAACTAAAAATAAATGCATAAGGTCGAATCATGGGGGGTAATTTGATAATGAAAAGTTCATGAACTACTGTAATAACTTAGGAATTAAGCACGAATTCTCTTCCCCACGCACTCCACAACAAAACAGGGCAGTGGAAAGAAAGAACCGCACACTTCAAGAGTTAGCACACACAATGATCGCCGAGTTGTGTTGCCTCGATATTTCTGGGTTGAAGTGGTTAACACGATATGTTATGTGATGAATCGAGTCATGTTTCTACCCATTCTAAAACTAACTCCATATGATCTATATTTTAATAGGAAGCCACCTGTTTCTTATTTTAGAGTCTTTGGATGCCCGTGTTTTATTCTAAACAATATGGATCAGTTAGGAAAACTTAACAAAAAATCAGACCATGGCATCCTATTAGGATATTCTCGTATGAGTCGTACCTATAAGGTCTATAACAAACTAACCTTAGTTGTAGAAGAATCAGCTCACGTCCATTTTAACGAAAATCCACCAACTGTACTCCCTTTGCAAAACGAAGAAGAAATTGATGATGATGCACAGTTAGAGATAAGAGTGAGAATAAAGTAGTGTAACATGATGTTTCAATTCATGTCGATGAATATATGCCTCCAAGAACTCTAAATTTCTTAAAAGAGAATCCACGAGAACAATAATAGGAGAGCCCTCATATGGGATTTGAACTAAATCGGCATTACACTCAATGTTGGGTCAGATGGCGTCATGATAAATCGATGCCTCGTCGAGTCTAGTAGACCACTCAACACTGGGTCAGATGACGTCAAGATAACTCGACGCTAGGTACTTGTGAACTATGAAACTAGGCCTATAACCTAGGCCACTATGTTCACCAAGTCATCCTACCCAATCAACTCCAATTGGGCTGATATTTTTCCCTTGATCTTATAATATCCCCTCTGTTCATCCACCAGAGTTTGGGAAAGGTTTGAGGTCCATAGACCCCATTTAAATCACTTATATGAATTAATGAATTGCTACAAAAACTATTGAAAAATCATATCCAAAAATTATGATTTTTGGATATGATGTGGACCATAGCTAGAGAAGCTTACGATCCAATTTTCAGGACATTTAATTGAGTGGACCACTGGGGGTACTTATTTTAATTTCTGGTTGGCCTTTGGACCCCTTGCACCAAAAAGTGTGCTAAGGGAAATCCAGTGGTTCTAAAGGGTTGATTTTAATTTTTTTATTAAACTAGACGCAGAGGGCTAGGTTTTATATGTTGGACATATTTTTAGAAAATGCCTCTAAATATTTTTAATATTTAAAACAAAATAGTGGTAAATATGTGACAAATAAAATTATTATATGTATAATACTATGCACTGGCCTGCGCTTATCGGGTCAATCCAGATCAAGTGGTACATAGTCATCATCCCCGATGAGCCTACAGCCTAGATCGTTTCTTCCTAGAGCCATTCCAGTGCTAAATCCTGGCCACCAGGCCGCCTCCTGACCGCCCACCGCCACCACCACCTCCGTTGAGGTAATGGCTATCACCTGGCATCGGTACAGTCGCTGGAGGGGCTGTTTCTGGCGAACCCAATAGGTTGTATTTTCACGGAAAAATTGGGTTTTCTCCTCACTGATCGGGCTCAATTAAGCCTGATTCCTCCACCTAATGATCTAAAGATCTAGCACAGGAGAGAAGGAGAAGGACTAGTCCTGCAGGCGAGCTTGGTGACATGTGTGGTGGTGGTATGCCATAGCCAACGTCTCAAAGCTTTTTCCTTGCCAAATCCCAATTATCCTCCTAAACTAGTGATGTAATGTTTCGTTTTGATTTCTTGAGAGCTTTTAAAACTGATGGAGGGGTGTATTTGGGGAGTGGAAAAGGTTGTACTTGAATAGCCATTAATGGCCATGAAGGGGGGATGTTCGGCCATGGTGGATTGATTCCCCTTCATGTGTTAAGTTGGCTGGAGTTGATGTCAACCTCCTCAGAAAGGTTAGAGGAGATGAAAGGTGGCTTAGGGAAGGGGGAGGGGGAAGCCTCTTTGCATTCACAATTAATTTCTCCCTCTTTCTCTCTCCTCCCTTGAATGAAACCCCATTTATCTCTCCTAGTCATCATCTCTAGAATTTTAGTAGTGTTCTAGCTGATTTCTACTTGTTAGAATTAGTGGGACACCAAAATTGGGCCTAGCCCAATTGAATTGGAGTTGAGCTTAGCCTTCCTCCCCATTTGAGCTTAGTTTGACCTAGTTTTACTTGGTTGTTTTGACTTGTCAACTAAGTGGGTTAACTGGTCAACTTAGTGCCTTGGGTCCCTTGACACCACCCAAGGCCACTTGTGGCTTAGTGTAAACTTCTTAGGTCCAACTAGGGTAATTTGACCTAACTATAGTTAGGCTTGACCTTGGCTAATTTGACCCCTTAGGTTGACCCAAAATGAGTTGTATGGCTTTAAAGGGTCCTTAAGGGGTTGAAAGTGGTATAGTGGGGTTAGGTAGTCATGTCTGGAGCCATTGGCCAAACCCTAGCTTAGGTTTCCAAAAACCACAATTTGTAGACAAAGGTGCTTTCACCTACTTACCTAGGCATCCATGGTCCTCTTGGTCTGCTTTATCATGACCTTGTCATGATAAAGAGAACGTCCTAGGGGTCAGTTTGTTTGTGGATGTTACAGATAGAGGGTGTGGATTTTGAGGCGTCATTTGCCCTGGTTGCACGTCTTTAATCCATTCGTATGTTCTTAGTGTTTGCAAGTTTTAAACAAATTAAACTGTATCAAATGGATGTTAAGAGTGCCTTCTTGAATGGATATATTAAGGAAGAGGTGTATTTGGAGCAACCACTCAGATTTAAGAATGCTGACTACCCGAACCATGTATACAAGTTTTTGAAAGCCTTATATAGATTGAAGTAAGCACCCCATGCTTAGTATGATAGGCTCACGACTTTTCTACTAGGACATGTGTTTAGGATAGGTAGGGAAGACACCACTCTCTCTGTGAAGCACGAGAATCTTGATTTAATTCTTTTACAAATTTACGTTGATGATATTATTTTTGGGGCAACAAACGATAAATTATGCAATGAAATTATCACTTTAATGCAGTCTGAATTTTAAATGAGTCTAGTTGGAGAGTTAACTTATTTTTTAGGATTTCAGATTTCTCAACGTAATGATGGAATTTTTATAATTCAATCAAAATATATAAAAGATATGCTTGTGCGATTCGACTTTGAAAATCTGAAACAAGTCAAAACTCCAATGAGTGCCTCTCTAAAATAAGGAAAGGATGAAAGTGGCATTTTTGTGGATCAAACTGTATTTAGAGGAATGAAAGGATGGCTTCTCTACTTAAGTGCATCGAGGCTCGACAATACATTTGCGGTATGTCTACGTGCTAGATATTAAGCCAATCCTAATGAATCTCACATGAAAGCGGTTAAACATTTCTTTAGGTATCTTATAGGCACCCAAAATCTTGGTCTCTGTTATCCACACACCACTGATTTCACACTCCACGGGTACTCTGACTCCAATTATGCTGTATGTTCACTCGATCGCAAGAGCACGAGTGGTACCTGTCACTTTCTTGGTCCGAAACTAGTCTCATGGTCAAGTAGAAAACAAAACTCGATTGCTCTCTCTACTTTTGAAGATAAGTATATTGCCTTAGGGAGTTGTTGAGCACAAGCACTATAGATGTCTCAAATGTTAGAAGGCTTTTGCCAAATTTAAGGAAAGTTACTCTTAGGTGTGACAACAAGAGTGCCATTGACTTGACAAATAATCCAGTGCATCACTCACGATCAAAACATATTGACGTTCGTCATCATTTGATTCGAGATCACATTAAAAAATAGAATGTGAGAGTAAGCTTCATTGGAACAAATGACTAACTAGCTGACATATTCACAAAACATCTCCCAGATGCACGTTTCTCGTTACTTCGACTCGAGCTGGGTGTTTTGGACCTTTCTTCATAGTCATGGTGTATTTGTCTTTCTTCTTTGGTTGTTTTCTATTTTTTTTCTTCATTTCTATTTTCGTTTTTGTAACTAATATATATATATATATAATCTCTTTGTCTATCTTTTGTGGTTTTTGCTTGCGTGTGATTTATTTTTGTTATTTCTGTCGAATTTTGTAAATATAACAAAAAAACAAAAAAATATATAAACCCAAAAATAAAAAAATCTGTGGATTTTTAACTCCTAGGACACACATGGCTAGAACTTATAGCATAATGCTTTTGTACAATGTTTGAGTTATACTGGTTAATCCCTATGAACATTGTCTACATGTGTCATTATGAGTCAAATCTATAGGTGTTTAGCTACTGAGTGCGAGTACATATGTTAGTGTTCGTCAAATATGCCTCTAGGTATGTATGAGGATTTAGATAGCAGAATGACGTCACACGATTCACACATCCCGAGACGGAGCACTCTTGTAGAAAGAATATGCTTACATGCTATAACTCGTGATATTGTGTCTACCACGTTAGAAATAGCTTGAATAATAAATGTCACGATACATATACATTTTTATAGAGGGTAAAACTTTGGGCAAAATCTATAGTGGTAAAGTCCTGTGTATACAAGTTAAAGCATATCTATCTATGTGGGTAGATTTTGATTGATTTGGGGACCTTGACCTATAAAATGTAAAATTGATAGCCCAACACGTCTAAATTAAAATGAATGCAATCATGCTGTGTGTCAAGGATACCCCATAAGCACTACTCACTCTTCCTAATAAGTCTTTATGAGCATTGTGAGGATGAGCACCTTGGTCCGAAAAATCATTTCAATCTTGTGCACAGACAAACAATCTTAAGCTTAATGCCCCTAGTTTTAGCCTTTGTATAACATGGATAGTAACGTGACGTGATTTTTCACTCTATTCCTTTTGCGATAGCATATTTAATTATTGAGATAAACATGTAATGAATGTCTATTCTACTTGGTGTTTGTCTTTTGATGCTACATGCTCACACGTCATTGCTCTATCTAACACTTCCATGCATAAGAATGGGAAAGACATGACACTATATATCTATAGAATGTACGTTCTTACACACTATTTCTATTCATGACTTGTACAATATTCCCTTGCATTAATTCTATAACTCTTGTAGCATTGTGATCTACATCGGTATGTTCTTAGTCTACTAGTATTGTCCAATTTTTTTGTAACTCTAAACGGCTATAATAATGAAAACTATTTCTACGTTTTACACTCATCCATGTGACCTCTATTCTCAATATTCTTTAATTTCATGCTTGGTCATCCCTATTGTTTTCACTTCTCGTTTTACTTTCTACACACGTGCACTGTTTACTGTCTTTCTTATGCTCATTATATATTGCATTTCATGTCTCCCGTGCATGTGTATGTTTGTTTATGGTCTGACCCATCCCCTTTTGATAATATCAAAGGGGGAGAATTAATTGTTCATGAGTCATGGGTAAGTGTAGATCACATATAGGGGGAGCATCACATGTAGTGGGAGCATAGTTCAACTATATGCACGTAGATAGGGGGAGCATGTAGAATAAATATATAGAGGGAGCTATATAGAACCTGAAACCTAAAATTTTAAGCCTATCTATTATATAAATATGTTGTATCATGCACTTCATTATTATATCTCATGAAAGAGACTTGATATTATCAAGAGGGGGAGATTGTTGGAGTCGACGGTTCACATTCCCTTAGTTTGATAATATCAACTCCCAGGCTGTATTTGATTATATTTTATGTTTGGTAGAGTGTGTAGGTTTACAAGTCTAAGAAATTCAAGGATCCCTCCTCTGAAACCTACCGCCAAGCGGTAGTAGCTAACGCCGGACAACATCCTAAATTAAATGTACAAAGCACTAGGAAAGCTACTGCTCTGCGGTAGTCCAACCTCCCGAGGTAGCTCGATGAATTAAATAGCCAGGCTCTCGAGAACCTACCGTGAAGGCGCTAGATTTCTACTGCACCGCGGTAGCTAAACGTTGAGTCAGTGGAGTCGAGAGCATCGAGACAAAACTATCGTAGAGCGTTAGCTTGGTACCGCGCTGCGATAACTCTCTCCACACTTCGAGGCATCGACTGCGTTGAGATAGGACTACTGCCTCACGCTATCTACCTACCGTGCCGCGCTAGCATTGGGAAATGGAAAATATTCGTCTTGTATATTTTTCCAAATTTGGAGGACAACTGTCAACATCAAGCGCATGAACCTACAGCAAGGCACTATCCTTATAGCCGGCGGTAGCCTATTTTTGCACCGTTGTATATAAAGGCACCTAATTTTCTGTTTTTATACCTAAGACGAAAGGAGACAGAGATCTACAACTCCTAGGGTTCAGCCGCCTCTCTTGTGGTCCGTTCTACTGTCTCCGTTGAAGGAGGAGAATACTTCATCCCTCCCATTCGCGCATGAAGAAATCCTGCGAGCCTAGAACTACAAAGCTTACGAAGATTTGATTGGTTGCTAACCCATGAAGATCTCTTGCACCGTCATGGATCGCTCAACAAAAGAGTCGTATTAAGTGAGATTTGAACTTAAATCCTTTAATTTTCTTGTGTTCTTTTTCTCTTATTTGTATTGATTTTGGTGAAGGAAATCGACCGGGGAAGGTCGTTCGAATTCGGGGTAAGATTCTGTGAGAAATCGTCCCGGGGAAGGGACGTATAGATTGGGTGATCTAACAGGGCTCTAAGACCCTTACTTGCGTAGAGGTGAAGAGCCGGCTCGAAGACCTTTCTTGTAGAGAAAGGAAGAGAGTCAACCAGTCTGTGGAGGTCGGTATAGAAATCCAAAAGTTATTTTTATTCACCGCCTTCGATCTCCGGTGTCACGAAGATCAACCTTTGTAATCATTAAAAACAATTGTTGATTTTAGTTTTGGAAATGGAATTCATTTCTCGTCTCTTTACCTGTGTGTACTGCTGTGGTTGTTCGATTGTGCTGTTTTGAAAAGTGCATATATCACCAAAGGAGAATCAACCCAGGGAAAAGAGTCAAGAGACATACCGCCACACGCTAGCTACCTAGCGCCCCACGATTGTATCCTGTACTAGTTCTCTGGGTTGGAAATATTTCAAATTTGTAATAAACGTCGTTAGAACCTTATTCACCCCCCTCTAAGGTTTGCCACTAGATCCAACAACCTCTTCTAGAACTGCCAGATTAACTCCCACCATTCCATTTTCCCTCCATTTTCCGAAACAGTCAAGATACTCCCTAGGTCACAGGCGTTACCTAGGGGCGTGACCCGCAAATTAACAGATTTTGGTGGTTTTTCCCCAACATTCCCGGGATTTCAAGACGTCGGTTTCATACCTTACACGACCTAGGTCACGGGCGTGACCTAGGGGCATAACTTACTAACAAATTTTACTATAAATTCCAGGCAAGTCCAGGAGCTGAAAAAGAGGATTTTGGAGTTTATTATTAGTATTTTGCATATTTTTCTGTATTTCTCATTTCATAGTGTAATCTTTAGCTTTAGAAATTTTTAATTCAAGTACTTCTTCATTTGTAATCATGTCTCTCACTACTTACTTGAGTAATTTCTTTATCCCGACGAGTAACTAAACTCTATTAAGCACTTGATCATGATGAACTTTTGAATGAAATATACTTGCTTTAAATTATCAAGCTCTCTACTTTGTTCACTTTGATTTATCTTTGAATTTAATTGCGCCAAATTCATATGTCTTGAATATGTTTTTCGATCTAAGATCTGCATGCTAGTTGAATGAGAGATTCGTACAAGCGAGGAGATCACTCGAAGATAAAAGGAGTTGCATGCACTCCTCGAGAGAGGATGACTTAAATCTTCCGGATTGGAGTTAAATCAAATAGTGGAGTTAACCACCTAAAGCAAGCTTAGGAGTTTTGACTGGCCAGGAGGTCTTAATTGATCAACCTAAGCTTAGTCAAGAACGTATTCTCAAGAAAGGCGCTTTCGTATTTTGGGAACCTCCATGGTCGAAGTAAGTAATTTAGAAGCTTGCATTTTATTATTTCATTAAAGTTTATTTTAATCCAAACGGATTCAAGATCAAGTGCGAATTGTTATTCCATCAAATTTCTCTCAATAGTTTAATCACACTTTTATCTTTTCGCAAATCAACCACTCTTTTTTATTCGATAAAATAATATTAATTCGCATGAGTAGATTTAATCAACATGCCTGGAAGAATACGATACTTGATAATTCATTTTTGTAAATATCCTATGCTATGATGATAAGTGCTCTTTCCTATAGTTCATAGAATTTGGGAAATATATTTATCATAAATTATACGCATCGGTCAGACACCGTTATCTTGGGCCTAGTATGAGCATCCAAAGGTACTTGATCAAAGTATATTGAGGATGCAGATGCACTTGTTCAGATGAACCATGATCGGTTGCTGGAGGCTCAAAGTAACTATGCCAAGTACTATGATACGAGCCATCAGAAGGTAGAGTTTCTTATGGGAGATAATGTTTACCTGAAGATACGTTCAGTGCATGGTGTCTCACGGGTATAAGGACACAAGAAGCTCAACCCTCAATTTATGGGGCCTTATGCGATCTTGGAGCGGATCGGCCCCATGGCTTATAGGCTAATGTTGTCATTGGAGTTGGCGAACATGCATGACTTCTTTCATATCTCCTCACTGCTAAGATATTTACTTCAGTCAGAGCAGCACATTAATTCTATCTCGGGCCCAATAGTGTCTGATAGATCAGTCCATCTAGAGTCAGCCAAGATCGGTGATAAAATAATCCGAGCCCTAAGGAGGAAGAAGATCCCACTAGTTAAGGAAGTGTGGTTGAATCATTGAAAATAGGAGCACATATGGGAGTCGATGAATACAATACAATAACAATACCCGAGAATCTTTGCCCCAGGAAACCTAAACATCCTTGGAAAAAATTCTTAATTACTTTATGCATAGAACACCGTACATCCGAACTTGAATTTAAGGGGAAAAATTATTTTTTTGTTTATTGGGATTTATAACATCCTATTTCCTTTTATACCCCCTTAACACAAATTAGGTTAGGACATGTGGTGAGTGTGATAAGTTTAGGCTAGGTGGTGACCTTAGGACCCAATGAGTTAGTGTGAACTCACATGGAGCCCATTATAATATACAAATCAACCTTGGTAAAACTAGCCCAAATTGAACTCACAAGACCAAATTGATCTCACCACCATGTCCCTACCCTAAAGGAGACTCACTTGACCATAAGACCCATGGTGGGGTCAACCAATTTGACCAAATAGGAAAAGTCAAACCTAGGTCAACTTAACCCTAATTGGCTCAATTAGGCATCACATGGTTAAAGTGATCCCACTACTATATTCCAAACCCTAATAGGAGTGCATTGGATAGAAAAATCTCGTCACTTGGTTACCAAATAATCCAAATTAGCGAAAATCAAACCTATGCCAACATATGCCAACTAAAGCTTAATTAGCACAATTATGCATCACATGGTTAAAATGACCCCACCATTATATTCCAGACCCTAATAGGAGTGCATTGGACTGAAAATCCCCATCACTTTGTCACCAAATAAGCCAAATTGACCAAAGTCAAATTTGGTCAACATAACCCAAATTAACCAAATCAAGGATCAATTAGTATTCATTTGGCAAAATTGATCTAAACCTCAACCCTATAACATCATTAGGGACTCAATAGATCCAAAAGTCCCATCATTGGCTAGCCAATTCGCCCAATTTGACCAAAGTCAAACTTAGGTCAATTTTGGTCAAAATCACACTTTTTGAGCCAATTGGCCCAATTGGGGCATCAGCATGACCTAGCTCACATTGGGTGGTGTCACTAGACTCAAGACCAACACATGAGACCAGCTCAAACATCAGTTGACAAATTCAAACCCCAAGTCAACCATGGTCAACATAAAGCCTAAAGGAGGAAATTGAGAATTAAACCCAATTCCAATAGGTTAAAGTCATGAACAATGACCCATTCAGAGGCCCTTATGCAGGATTACACCTTATGCCATCTGGTTCCAACATGCAATGACATGCATGAGGGAAAATTTGAGAAATCCCAAATTTTCACAAGGGACAAATGAAGATCTTGTGGATTGAGAGCCGCATCTCCCTCTTCTCCTTTCCCCAAGTCCATATCTGAGGCCCTCATGAAGTTTCTAGTCAATTTCCAGTAAGGGAGGTGTCACTTGGAGACAAAAAGGAGCATCCAAGGTGGTGTCCAAAATTCCCTTAATGGTATCCAGTGATACAACCACCCTAACCTAATTTTGACCTCACCTTCATCTTCAGATGAATGCTAGGAGTCGAAATGCTATATTGGATCAAAGGAATTTGGTGGAGAATAGAGGGATTGGGCTAGAATGCCGGAGATGAAGATTTCCATGGCCAACCGCTGCCATCACCTCCGTCAGGCCATAATCAAGGTCCTTTTCTCCTCCTCTCCCCTTGTGCTAGAATCTTAGATCAAATACGTGAGATATCAGGCTCAATTAAGTCTGATCCCATGTGAGGGAATGGATTTTTTTTTTGAAATTTTGAGGGTGTGAGGTTTGCCGGAAATTGCCACCTCTGACAGCCAAACCGCCGCAAATCATAAGCCACCACCTCAACGGAGGTGGTGGTGGCCAGTTAGGGAGGTGGATGGATAGTTGAGAAATTGGTGTGGAAGGATCTTCAAGAAAGGTGAATATACACTCTTGGCTGGAGGTTTAAGATGACCTAGATGCCACTGGATTTGCTTTATGATGTGTGTAGGGAATGATTTTAATATATTATTGTTTAATTTATGTCACATTTTATATTGAGTTTTCAAACTCAATTTAAGGGCCCTTAAAGGCCATATTAGGAAAAGTTTCCAAAGAAAATGTTTGTAGCCCTTGAGGTCTTCTTTCAGTAGGAAATTGAATCACTTGGGGTGCACTACAGCCCTATGTAGGGCTGTTTTACTGGACTTTGTCCTCGGAGGGGAGAGACCTTGAAATGTGAATATATTTCATATGGTAAATGGAATGAGTCTGAAATTTGGACCTTGCATGTATTTACCTTAGACACACATTCTTTCCAAAAATGGGAATTTTTGGACAACATTTTTCTATAATTTTGTGAATAATGTGATTTTTCATATGATAATTAAATATGTGGTCAAATCAACTTCAAATGACCTAAATTTTGGGTAGAATACTTTTTAGGCCATAATAAGTCACTGGTAAACTTTTGAGTCCATTTGTATTTCTACATGTTGGTGGATTCCACATGCGACCTAGGGCATATATGAAATTAATTGTGCATTAGTCAAAAATTTGTATTTTGTGAATTTTGCACAATGTCCATGATGCATGATAACAAAATTTTGGACATGCATCTAATATTATGAAAGGAGTCATCCTTAGAAAAATTGGGATTTTTTGGTTCAAAAAGCCTAGGAAATTAATTTTAATTCTTTTTGTAATAAAAGTGTATTAATAAATTAAATGTGGCTTAACAACTTTGGAAAAATCCAAACTTCTGTGACAATGTTATAATTAATGTTTTAAACATCTAGAAATTTTGTTAGGATTTTTAGAAGTCATATGCATGGGGAATTCTCAAGAATTTAAGTTATCACACATTTGTATTAATAAAATATTTATGGTCAATATTACCTGGAAAACTTTGGATTTTTGGCTAGGTTGTTTTTAGGTCATTATAAATCCATTGTAATTTTATCAGAATTTTTGAAGTGATTATTTTAGTACTTATTGTGTAAAGTGACATATTTACATTTTTAATCATATATGGAAATTATGGTTATAATTTTTATGGAAATTCTGAAACTATGTAAATGATGATATTTTATCACCTAGTACCACTTATAAATGTACTAGAGCATTTGGAGTTTTATATATGGTACTTCCTTTGAAAATTGATACAAGTCAAGAATTTAATTAATTTTATTTATGGATAAATTAAATTTTAATTCTATTCATTCCTTAATTTAGTCACGATGAACTTATGGTATGACAATTGGCCATGATATAGTGAAGGTTGCATCTTAGAGAACAAAACAAGTTCAATTTCATTCTGGTTTGTAAATAGTGGGAAATTGATGTATTAAATAAACCAGCAATATCACTTAGGAAATTAATGAAATTTGGAACATAACTATAATACAACATTTATATCAACCCATAAAAGTTGTAGAAATTTTGGAGAACTCACGTAATGTAGTTTTGAAATTAATTTAGAGTCATGCCATACTTGTAAATAAAGGTTTAAGGCTCTGTTTGGCGCGACTGCTGCGACTGGAGAAGCAGTGGGGAGAAGTAGTGGTTGAGTAATCAGCTATTTTGCAGAGTGGCGGCAGAATCGGTGAATCTGTTTGAAAGAACCACATTTGCAGTGCTGTTAATAATTTTATTTTATAAATATTATATAAATATTATATTCATTAATAATATATAACTTATATAATTATATTAATCTAATAACTTATAGGTTATAATATAACTTATAATATAATTTAATATTAATTTAATATAATAACTAATAATATATTAATATTAATATAATAACTTATATATATTAATATAATAACTTATAATATATTAATTATGTTAATATTATAAATTTTTTAATATTAAAAAATTATTATTTTAAAAAAAAAACGGTAGCAGCGCTGCTGCTATTTCCAAGTCACGGAAAATTTCCGCGACTCGGAAATAACGGGCCACCGCTATTTTTAACTGTGCCGTCAGCCACTACTGCCTGCCAAATTATAGTTTGGCGCGGCGGTGGCAGAATCAACGACGTGCCGCTTGAAAAACATCGCGACAAACAGAGCCTAAATGGGGCCTTAATCATCTTAGAAAATTATGATAATCGTTTAGGATGATACTATAATCATGGTGCATCATTAGTGTGAGATTGGAGGCTTTTAGATAAATATGTAAGATTTTCTCACACTTAGTGTGTGAGAAGTCTTAAGTGTTGAGCATCGTTCAAAAGAATGTTTTTCTTGAGGGTAAACCTTGTAATGTGATTATAGAAGTCAATCTTGATTATGTTAGTGGAAAATGAATAACCATAGAATTTTGGTTGAAGTCTCAAGGCAAGTCACAAACACTGGGTCACCCCGCTCGGGCATTAGTTTGCAGACAAACTATGAGGCGGAAGCTAAGGTGTGCCCATGTGTAAAAATGACAAAAAAATAGTCCATTTAAGCAATGAGTTAGGCCCATCCTAATATAAACCTTACCTTTTTGTGTAGTCCCCATAGATCACTAACTAGCAGAATGTTGTCCCCCCTCCAACTACCACTCCTTTTCAACAGACAGAGTTAGGGCAGACTTTGGTGGCCATCCATGAGGCCTTTAGAGCTCAGCAGGTCCCGACCTCGCAGCCAAACCCATGATCGAATTGGTTGAATGATTTTAGGAGTCTGTCCCCTCAGTTGTACCATGGGACAAAGAATGCAGTGAAGAGGAAGGAGTGGCTTTAGGGCATACAGGAAATGGTCGTAGGAATTAGTTGCCCAGTCAGCAAGGCAGTTTCTTTGGCGACTTCCGCATTTGTTTCTCATGCGAAGAGGTGGTGGAATTCCTTGATAAACTCCACATTTGCAGATAAAGAGAATTCAGATATTTCATGGGAGGAGTTCAATGAGGTTTTCCTGGAGAATTCTGTGTCCATTACAGACATGGATGAGCTGGAAAAGAGGATTTTGAACCTCTGACAGGGGAGCAGGTCTATGATAGAGTATTAGAGGGAGTTCTCCAATCTGACCAGATTTATAGGGATACACAACTTGGATGATAAGAGATATGCGAAGAAGTTCTATAGGGGACTCAAGGATCCATTGAGGCAGACATTACAATTCATATCCCATGGAACTTCGACCTAGATCTTAGAGATAACAAGGAAATTGGAGGTGGATTAGCTGATGGTGTAGATTAGAGGGAAGAGACCGATAGATGGGCCACTCTTCGGGGAGAGCAGTAGGGGCCCACAGCGGGGTAGAGTTTTGAGCCATAGAAGAGGTGGTCGACTTCATCATCCTAACTTCAGGCCAGATCATAGGCCTCCGATAGTGTTAGCTCCTCCACTGTTATAGATCAAGGGGCCAATATTGCAGCATGAATGAGGTCACTAGCTGATTGGTGATATGCTATAGGTGCCACTAGCCGGGGAACATTAGAGCTGATTTCCCTCAGTAGTTCCGTCTACTTCCTCCTCCACCTACACCCTTCCAACACAATAGGACTTAGGCTGAGGACGAGGTTGGGGCCTTGGACCTCGTAATAGAGGCCGAAGGACAGAGTAGATGTATGCATTGGATCTTACCGAGTCAAAAAACCCGAGGAGGTCATAATAGGTACTTAAGATTATTATAAATTTTAAATTTGTTTATAGTGCCTTACAAACCACTAGTAGAACAACAACATAACATAATAAAAAAACCTCAGGTATAGTCTTTCTTAGAGCCAAGCCCTCTCATACCTTGTTCGATATGGGTGACTCGCACTCATTTGTATCCAAAGAGTTCTTAGAGGGACTAAATGACATACATCGATTTACCAGCATAACCAAGAGGTTGCGTCTACAAGATGTTTCAGAGCTTTTATCCTCTGCCAAGTGCAACTGGGAGACAGAGATTGGAGAAAAGATATTCGAGGAACGAGCGATGATCTTGAAGATGCTAGATTTCGATCTGATTATATGCATGAAGTCGTTGCACTAGAACCATGCCAAGATTTATTGCCTGCCGAGGAGAATCACCTTGCGACATGGAAATTAAGAGGTCGTTATTGAAGGTATTAGACCTATCACTCATATATTATTACCATATGTACATGCTGTCAAAGCCCATGAGCTGAGATACGAGGTATACCTGATTTGCTTCGAGATGGCGTAGGAGGAAACCTCTAATACTGATATTCCGGTGGTTGGGGACTTCTCCGACGTATTCCTGATGAAATTTACCGGATTGCCTTTGGCACGAGATATGGAATTCCAGATCCAATTGGTACCAGGAGCATGGTCTGTGTCCCGGGCACCTTATAGGATGACCCCAAAGGAGTTGGCAGAGTTTGGGACCTAGCTATAAGAGCTTGTGGAGTCAGCATTTGTTCGACCGAGCTCATTATTGTGGGGAGCCCCAGTATTATTTATAAAGAAGAAGGATGGGTCGCTATAACTCTGCATTGATTACCCGGAGTTGAACCGGTTAACAGTGCAGAATACTTATCCACTGCCAAGGATTGATGAGTTATTTGATCAGCTATAGGGAGCCTACTGGTTCTCCAAGCTTGATTTGAGATCCGGATACTACCAGCTGTGGATCAAGGAGGAAAACATATTAAAGATAGATCTTAGATCACTATACAGACTATACGAATTCACGGTGATGCCCTTAAGAATCATGAATGCCCCTTCTAGATTTATGAGTCTAATAAACCATTTGTTTGAGCCCTATTTGGATATATTCATCATAGTCTTCATCGATAATATCTTGATCTACTCTAGGATGAAGGATGAGCATTCCTAGTATTTGGCACTAGTATTGGGCAAGTTGAGGGAGCACCAGATGTACACAAAATTTCAAAGTGTCACTTCTTGCTGCAGGAGGTAGCCTTTCAAGGACATAACATTAGCAGAGCCGGGTTGACGGTGGACCCAACCAAGGTACATGCAGTTAGATATTGTCCACATCTGAAGTCTGCTACAGATCTTCACAGTTTCAGGGCATTAGCGGGTATTATCGCAAGTTTGTAGAGGGATTCTTAAGGATAGAGCTTCCTCTCACATCCATGGCAAAGACGGATGCCACTTTTACTTGGATAGAGAAGTGCGAGGCAGCCTTTTAGGAGCTGAAGGACGTACTCACCTCCTCCCCCATCCTTGCACTTCCATCTGGGAAGGAGGGATTTAACATCTACACTGACACATCATACAAAAAAATGGGTGCAATTCTAATGCAGCATGGACATGTTATAGCAATGCGTTGAGGCAGCTAATGAAGCATGAACAGAACTATCCAGTACACAACTTGGAGCTCGGGGCTGTGATCTTCGCCTTGAAGATTTAGAGGCACTACTTGTATGGGGTTCATTGTAAGATCTTCACGGATCACAAGAACCTCAAATATATTGAAAGGTATAAGAACCTGAACCTATGCAAAAGGAGACGGTTAGAGTTCCTATGCGATTATGATTATACCATGCACTACCACCCGGCGAGGGCAAACACCATAACAGATGCTTTGAGCATAAAAGCCGACACCACTGGACCAAAGCCCTGAGTGATGGCCATGGTATTAATGCAGATGCCTGATGATATGCATATTACCTTGGTTTCTAGTGCCGAGCCTGGGGTCTATAGGGAGTACTTAGCATCCTTGAGTACAATTTGTGATATACGAGACCGTATCAAGACACAATAGGGGCAAGATGCATCTTTGGAGCCTATATTTGGAGCCCTCGAAGGGGGAAAGTAAGAGGATAATTCATTGTGCGATGACCTCATTCATTTCTGAGGCCGCATCTATATACCCACAAGAGGTGGGATCTAGGAGGACATACTCAGGGAGGCACACTGCACTCAGTACTTAGTGCACCCCGAGATCACCAAGATGACGAAAGACATATGGAGGGACTTGTACTGACCTGTGATGAAGAGGGAGATCGTATCATTTGATACACACTGCAATTCCTGCCAGCGGCTATAGGCATAGTGTAAGAGCCCAAGAGAACTTGTACTGTCATTTCCAGTGCTAGAGTGGAAGTTTGAGGACATAGCCAAAGATTTTGTATACGGGTTACCTCGCTCCCACTCTAGGCATGATTCAATTAGGGTCATTTTAACAGATTTACCAAGATAACATGATTCATACTAGTCAGGAAGTAAACACCAGTTGCAGTTTTGGTGATATTTTTTGTAGAGTAGCTCATCAGGTATCACAACGTGCCAAGGATGATTGTCTTGGATCATGATGGTCGGTTCACTTCTAGGGAGTGGATGGTAGTGCAGGCATACTTAGAATCTCAGCTTGCTTTCAGCAATGCTTTCCATCCACAGACCGACGACTAGACAGAGCGTACTAACTAGACCATGGAGGATCTGCTTTGCTTGTGTATCTTGGATACATGGAAGCCCTGGGAGAGAGTGTTACCATTGATAGAGTTTTTTTTTATAACAACAGTCACCAATAAAGCATTGGGATGAGACAATATGAGGCTTTATATGGGAGGAAGTGCCGGACGCTGCTATCTTGGGTCCAAGATGAGGTTCCGAAGGCACTTTGATCGAACTATATCGAGGACACGGACACACAAATTTGGCTGATCAATGACAAAGAGCTAGAGTCTCAGAGTAGGCATGCCAAGTACTACTATGCGAGGCATCGAAAGGTAGAGTTCCAGGTTGTAAACAAAGTATTTTTGAATATACGTCCAGTGCATGGGATTTCGCGAGTGCGGAGGCATAAGAAACTCAACCAACGATTTATGGGGCCTTACACGACTCCTGGAGTGGATTAGTCCCTTAGCATACCGGCTGGAGCTACCGCCAAAGTTAGAGAACCTGCACGACATATTCTATGTGTTTTCACTTTAAAGAGCCTTACTTCGGCTGGAGTAGCACATCACAACTATAGCAAGCTCGGTAGTATTCGATCGTTCAGTTTGATTGGAGCTGATACAGAAAACGATACAATAGTTCAAGCCCTACGAAAGAAGAAGGTCCCCTTAGTCAAGGTGATGTGGTCAAACTATGGACGGGAGGAGAACACCTGGGGGCAATGGACCTCATACAACAACAATACCTGGGACTCTTCGCCTCAAGCACAACTTAAACATCCTTGAAGAGTTTTTTAATTACTTATGCATAGAACCCCGTAGACCCGAACTTTGATTTCAGGGACGAAATTTTTTATTTATTTATTGGGATTTATAACATCCCATTTCCTTATAGACCTCTTAACACAAATTAGGGTAAGACATGTGGTGAGTGTGATGAGTTAGGCTAAGTGGTGACCTTAGGACCCAATGAGTGAGGGTGAACTTACATGGGCCCCACTATAGTGTATAAGTTAACCTAGGTCAAACTAGCTCAAATTGAACTCACAAGTGTAAATTAACCTCACCACTATGTCCCTAAACATAAAGAAAACCCAAGTGATCCAAAAGTCCAATCATAGGCTCACCAAATTGGCCAAATTGACCAAAGTACCCTTTAGTCAACATAGGTAAATTATTCACCAATAGGTTCAATTAATACCCAAAACATGAAGTTGACCTCACCCCTAATCTTAGGACACCATAAGGACCCAGTTGACCCCAAAACCCCATCATGGGGTCGTCAATGGTCTAATTTGACCAAAGTCAAACTTTCTTAAATTTTGGTCAAAATCACACATTTTGGCCAAATTAGCCCAATTGGGGCACCACCATGGCCTAAATACATTGAGTGGTGTCAAGGGCCTAAAGACACGCATTGGACCAATCAACCCTTCAATTGATCAAGTCAACCTTGGTCAAACTTAAGACCTAAAGAATAAATTAGGAGCCCAAGTCAAAATCAATTGGGCTAAGGCCTTGCCTAAGGCCCACCCAACAGGCCCATGAGCCCACCCAACAGTCCCTCTGAATTTGAATGGAGGAATTTCTTGGAAGGTAAAATGGGGTTTTCACCTATTTGGGGGATAAAGAGGAGGATTTCATTAAATGGTTGCCACTTGGTACCTTACTTCTCTTCCCAATGGCTACTAAGAGGATTTCCCATGCATGGGAACTCCTCAACAATTCCAGCCGGCCACCATCAATGAGGAGCCTTCAATTACTTTGGTCGAACACCCCCCGACCTCATGGAAACCGTATATATACCTCCCTCAACCCCTAAAAACCTTTTGAACCTCTTCCTCACCTCACAAGTAGTCGATCCCACCCTCTAGAGCAGAGTTTTTGCTGGAGAACTGAAAGTCTCTAGTGTCGACTAAATCCACCTATGGGGTGTGGGGGTGTGGGGGGGGGGGGGTAATAGGTATCGTGCGGTCTTTTGCGGAATTAAATTAACCTGAACAAATTAACAAACACAGCATAGAAAACACACAAAGAGTTATAGTGGTTCCCCGATTTGGGTACGTCCACTTTCCCCCTTCGACCTATCTCCCACCAAGGGACGACTCGGTCACTTCTCCAATCGGATTAAAATCCAATCCTCACACTACGGAAGGAACCCTTCCAACAAAGGAGTAACAACTCCACCACCACGGGTTGCAGCCAACCCTTACAACTAGGAATAAAAATTCCTTTATAACAAATCAAAATTGAATGTAAAAGAAAATACAAACAAAACATTTTGAGATTCCGAGGTCTTTCTTCGTTCGTTTAAGCTTTCTTGAAAGTTACGAAGAGTCCACAACTAGATTTCTCTCTTGGAGTAGATCTTGTCAAGATCAGCAGCGGCAAGTGATTACGGTGGCGATTCTTTGTAGATCCAAACATCTTGACAAAGCAAGCAAGGTCTACCAACGATCTCAGTCGAATCAATCATCTTCACCGATTCAGAATGGAGAACTAGTCTCATTCAACGAATCGAGAGACAAGAGATCTCAAGAGAGATGCATGATACGCTCGGCTTGCCTCGGTACTGTTGCCAAAATATTAAAGAAGATCGGAGATTGGCGGCGATGACGAACTGCGAGCGGCGACAAGCGATCGGCGGTTTCCGCGATCGGCTAGGGCACGACGTCGGCTACTTTTGATTTCATGTGAATAGATACTGTAGAAGTTCAAAATAAGCAAGTATAAATACTATAGCCAACCCTAATGACCATTGTGGGGCCCATAAGGAGAAAACCTAGCCCCGGCCTGAACAGAGCACGACAAGGAGGTTCGGTCTAGTGAACGAGAAAAATTGCCTAAGGAAAAATCGGCGGGAATCATTGGCGATTCTCCGTTGATGTCGGTGGGAATCACTCACGATTCCCATCGATTCTGCCTTGGCAGAATTCCTGTTGGAAAACTGTCAGTCGAAGGAAGTCGGCGGGAATGCAGACTTATTCTCGTCGAAGTCGGCGGAAATCACTCACGATTCCCGTCGATTCTGCCTTGGCAGAATTCCTGTTCGAAAACTGCCTGCCGGAAAAAGTCAGCGGGAATGCAGACTGATTCTCGTCGAATCGGCGGGAATCACTAACGATTCCCGTCGAAGTCGGCGAGAATCAATTAGTGATTCTCGTCAATTATAACTTAGAAGAATTTTCTCTTCCTTCCTTTGATGACTTGGTCTTTGACCCATCTTTGCTCCTTCTTCTGCTCTTGATCTACCTTAACCCTGTACTTGAAAATAAGTAAACTCCAATAGAGAGAGCACACGTGAGTCAACACACTGATCTACTCAACGAGGGATTATGTTGCGCAGACCCGTGTATATTGACCCACTGCACCCTGACATTGGTGTGTACTTAGCATGGAATAGCTGCAAGCACAACTTGATAGAAGATCGTCAAATACATTGTGAATCCATCTTAGCTTGACTGGAGTCTTCTTCAAATCTAGGTAATTGTGGATACAATACCCAACAATCTGCCCCTATTTGAAGAAGCCAAAATCCTACTAGCTAAGATGAATTACACCAACCACAAAGATATATATAAAAGTATGCGAGACAAGAAGTCAGAATAATAAAATTTACGCATTCAAAACAAAAATTGAATCAACATATGATCAAATATATATATATATATATATATATATATATCCAAAGTGTTGTTCATTTATAATTACAAGAATAGACGTACACGCAGATTAAAAATAAAAAGTTTAGATTTCAAGTCTATCCCTCCTTTGCCTCAGCATCTCTTAGTTGTTTAGCCAGGTAATTCTTGCTTTGCCTTTCAAAAAATTCCTTTGGCTTCGGGTAGTACCGGGGGGGGGGGGGGGAGGAACTTTGTTCTCCACTATGTTTGACCTGAAGAAAATGTTTCTTTTAGCCTCATATTCTTTGTGCTTTTCCCACTCATACTGACTATATACTTCATTTCTATTAAGGTCTCCCCGCTGTTGTAGCATGAATGTATCCAGTATGATGTTTCTACACACAGGACTCCATTGTTCATTCTTAACTTCACTTTCCTTCCTTCTTAATTTCTTCTCTGCTGGAGTTTCTTTAGAAGTTCCTTCTTGAAGTTTTCTTTTCCCTTTCGAAATCGCTTCTTAATCAAACATTGCACTGTTAGCAGCTTCGGCAGTGCCTTTAGCAGCCTTTCTGGCATCAACTTTACTTACGGGAAATTCCTCAGTAATAACAACCTCATCAGCAGCAGCAGTAACATCATCAGTAGGATTAACAGGAATATGTATACCTGAAGCTTGCTGAGCTAGCCAATGACAACATTCAAAAACATACTCATTTGATTGCTTAAAGTTGTCGACTATGATTTGCTCTAACCCTGCCATCTTAGCTGCATAATCCTTCTCCACTTTTTGGCTTCGAAGGCAATTGAGTTTGCATAAGAATGTAGTGACTCATCTATATGTTTTACATTCTGAGTAAAATCAGTCAGCAGGGTATTCCGATTTGTGTTGAGTATGACCATGTTGGCATCGAATAATTTGATGTTGTTGGCAACAACATGAGCATTTTTATTTACCACTGCCAGGTCAGCTGTATTTTTTTGTAGCCCTTGCATTAGAAGATTGACGGCAGTGCTGGCCTCAGTATATTTAGCTTCAAACTTTTGTTCCATCTTATCCAGCTTGTGATTTATCTCCACAATATTCTTTAGCATTAGATCCTCTAATTGCTTAATTCGTTTAAGTACCCTGTTGTGAGATCGTTTAAAGGAGGTCTTCAGTTCATCTACTATACCTTGAATGATATTTACAGTGTGATTTGCCAGGCTAGGTCCTAACGGATGATCCTGATGTATGGCCTGGTCGTTCTCTGGGGGGCGGAGGGGGGGTAGGACTCTGTGAGTCAGGATTCTCTTCTTCAGATACACTTGTGGATCTTGATAAATTTACGGTCTCTAGTGGAGGGATAGAGGCATCATCTGCCAAGTTTCCATGTATACTCATCCCCCCTTCGGCATAGTATCAGGTTGTTGCAGAGGCCGGGAGGTCTCTCCCTCAATTGATGCGCCAGATACATAAGGAACTTTTACCAGAATCTGTTCCTCAAAAGGGAGGTCAACATCAATCTCCCTCATTGCCATACCACTTCCAGCTTGCTCATCATCAAGTTCCTCAGCAACTGCTGTTCAGGGGAATCCACATCATCCTCACTAGCAGCAATATTCTCTACATCATCCTCTTCTTCCTACTCGTCAGTCTGATCAGTAGCGAGAGTCTCCACTACCTCCTTAGCGATGAGGGTAATATTAGTAACAACGTTTACTTTTCGTGTGACTGAGGCTTCCATCCTGATAGTAGTAGAAGGACTTGGTAACGACTCCCCCTCAGTTCCTGCATTCAGCAGATCAGGAACTTCACTGGGCTGATCCGAAGGATTTGTGAACTCTGGTGCTCTGTCTTCTTCATCAACACGTGTTCATGACGCACCCACTTGAACAATTCTTCTTTCCCACCTATCAAAGACGCTGGAGTCCATCTTCTTTAGGTAGTGAAGGGGAACTCCCTTAGTCATATCAAATCTATCTCCATCCATCTGATTTAGGTAGAGACTGATGATTCTCCCAAAGTTAGGAGTACGTAAGGTATCTTTTATTTTCTCAAATAACATGGCCCCCCAGTTCAATTTCTTTATGCACACTATGGCGATCAGGATCTTAAACATGTCCCCTGAGATGTGATCGTGTGAGCCAGGCTTGCAGATCAGAACCTTCCCTATGATATCTGAGATAAGCTTTCCTTCTTTATTCATGTCCTTGCGTTTAATAGCCCTGGTCCCTCTAGCCAATCCACAGAAAAGAAGTGTCCTCGTACGATCATCTTCATCTAGATAGTCCTCTTGTTCAAAGCTAGAGAGCTGGATATGATGTGATAGTTTGGCAGCCGTCATCATTATCCTTAGACCTGCTATCTTACTCTTTATCAGGGTGTCCTCATGTTGCAGCTTGGAGTTTGCGTAAAACTCAAGAACTTCCTTGTCTAGAACCTTGCACGAGTGCTCGAGAATGAAGGAGAGCCTGGCTTGTTCCAGCATCAAGATGATGTTTCTGAATTCGTCTGAAACATTGGCAAATCCTGTCCTAACCAACTCACTTCCAGTGACGAGCCCGATCGTTGTTCGAGGAGCCATTATGAACCTAAACGAGTTACACTCAAGGAATTAGCTCTATCTAAATCTAGAGTTTGTAGGAACTGAACTAGAAGGAGGGATGATCCTTGAAAATGGAGAATCTCAAGGAAGCAACTGAAGTTACCTTTCACACAGAGGGTGCAAGGAAGGAGACGCGTAGCAGGAGGTGAGAGGAGAGTAGCCCTAGGCCGATGAGAAGCTTGCGTCCGGACTGAAGGCTGGCAGTGGAACGGCGTAACACGTGCGTCGAGATGATGCTGATGATGGGAACGTATAGTCGACGGGCTACGATCGACGGGAGACGACTGCGGGCTACGATTGACGGGAGTGACGGACGATAGACTTGAGGGTTGCGGAAGTCGACGAACTACGGCTGGGGAGCGACGGGAGGCTCGTTTCTGCGAGATCTACTGAAGGGATTCAGCGAGGTTTCCGCAGGGTTGACGGGAAATGGCGAGGTTTCCGCTGCTTTCTGCAGGAAGCTGTAGGGTCGACGGGAAGGTGAAGGGTTTCCGCTGCTTTCCTTTCTATTAAACAAGCTTCCTTCACGATGGGAAAATGGTAACGTTAAGCACTGTCTATTTCTTGTACATTTAAACCTTCTTGTACATTTAAACCTTCTTTCACAGTCGGGAGATTTCCGCTCATCGACGGGAATTCCTGTACATTTAAACCTTTGAGGCGACGAGAATTCTTGCTAATTTGAAACTTTTCCCTTTTAAATAATGGGTAACAATTTTCAGGTCAGAATAGCTACACCGAGTCGATGGAAGGATAACACAAGAAATAATCACTGGCTATTTCTTGGTGAGTCAAGATTTAAAAAATATTAGTTGCAATTACTGGTACAAGTCCCTTGAGATTCATCGGACCAATTGACACTCACTCTCACACATTATCAAGATATATAAAATTTTATCAGATTCTAAAATAAGGATCATACGGTTATTGGCTTGCGTGTCCTTCCATTTCAGGTGTGTAGATATATATCTTTAAAGAAAATCTCTATATATGTCTATATATATATGTATATCTATGTAATGCGATTCAATGTTCGAAACTGAATGTGCGTACCTGGAATTACTAGGGTGATCATTCGGATCCACTATTTGAAGTACGAAGGATATCATGCACAAGTAGGACACTATGGTTAGCATTATCTCTTATCCCATATACTTGTTCCATAACAAGCCTGGAACATCTCTTGTCTAGGTCCCATCAGGTTCATGGGTACCTAGACTATCCTGCAAAAAAGAATTACCATACCTTAGGAACCCAATAGGTATTGGGTCCTAGGTTCTTGTCAGCATAAAATACAGCATGCCTTCCTACAAGATTTCTATCAGGAAAGCTGTCTCTTGCCAAAGGATGTGGACATACCCTTGCCCTTGGCACAGAAGGATTGTGCCAACAATCTATGGCAAAGTGACCCACTCTTCCACAGCACCAACACTCATGAATATTGTACCTCCTTTTCTGACCAGGTTTATTAACGGAGTTAGTCATGACCCTAGGTTTGAAAGAGGCAAAGCTGGAACTGCTCTCAGATTTACCCTTTCCACCGAGACTTGAGGGGGGTCTGATTGTCGACATGTGGTGAGTATCATGAAGCCTGGGGGATGGTGCTTTCTTTTCAGCCAGCAAACATCCGGGGGCCCCAGTGATGCTTGCTACATGTTTGCCAACTCCCTTTTCCTTTGTCCTAGGGTGGGAAGAAGTTCTGCGAGAGATGGTTCCAGCAATGCCATTAGGTGAGGGGGCTGAGACCGCAAATACAAACGGTTCATGATGAGCCATGTGTATTTTCTCATGGGTAGCCATAATAGCACTTGCACTAAGGGTATTTCCACATGAGGGTTGATCATTCCTGCAGTGACCATAGTTGTTCTTATGGTCATACCTGAAGGAATGATGAGTGCCCCTCCTACTCGGTGTGGGGGGTCTGTAAACAATTTCCTCATTTCTCCACGATTTTATAATTCGCGAGATCCACCCGTTTTCTCCCTTTCTTTTAATAGCATCTATATTGGAATAATTAGATACTATCCTCTTCTCGATCTCTATATAAAACTCTAGATCCGAGATCTTTGAGTCCTTCACCTTGATGGATTCCAATTGGAGGTCCATCATGGTCCTCAGCTGAGCAATTTCCTTAGGTTGTTCCTCAATAAGCAAGTTGCTTTTCTGAAGGGCTCTACGAAGGGAATCAAGAGTTTCAATCTTTTGATTGAAGATGATAATTTCCCTTGCCTCAAAAGATGGACAAACCTCTGAACTTATCCTGTCTTCAGGAGATACAAGAGGAAGGGAGCAATAAGAGGAAGATACTTGATCCTAATTGTGCTGATCAGGGTTAGAGTTATGGTCTGCAGAGACTGATGTTTCAGCTTCATCATAACTGCATTCCTAATTCTCTTCTTCAGTCTCAGATAGAGACTGTTGGTACCCTAGTTTGATTTGAGTTTAGTCCTCTCCTTTGTGCTCCTTGACCCAAGAAATATCTATGGTCAATGGTTAGTAGTCTAGCTGTAGAGTCCTCACTTTTCCAGATTGAGAATTTGGTTAAGTTGTTTGTTCGTTCGACTATCGTCGAACGCCGCTCGACTATCGTCGACTAACTGATCGACGATCGTCTATCAGCTGTTCGACTTTCAGTCTGCGAGGATAGTTCGACTATCTGTTGATAGCTCGACTATCTGTTCTGCATTGATAGCTCGACTATCGGTTGATAGCTCGACTATCTGTTCTCGCTTGATAGTTCGACTATCTGTTGATAGGTCGACTATCTGTTTGGTTTTGATAGTTCGACTATCTGTTGATAGGTCGACTATCTGATAGTTCGACTATCTGTTGATAGTTCGACTATCTGTTCTGCGTTGATAGCTCGACTATCTGTTGATAGCTCGACTATCTGTTCTCGCTTGATAGTTCGACTATCTTCTTTGATAGGTCGACTATCTGATAGTTCGACTATCTGTTGATAGGTCGACTATCTGTTTGTTTCTGATAGCTCGACTATCTGTTGATAGCTCGACTATCTGTTTGTTCTTGATAGTTCGACTATCTGATTGATAGGTCGACTATCTGATAGCTCGACTATCTGTTGATAGCTCGACTATCTGTTTTGCCCTGATAGTTCGACTATCTGTTGATAGGTCGACTATCTGATAGTTCGACTATCTTCTGGTAGTTCGACTATCTGCTGTGATAGTTCGACTATCTCCTTTGATAGTTCGACTATCTGGATCGTTCGACTATCTGCCCGATAGCTCGACGATCTCCGTGCGTCGGTCGACGATCTCCGAAGGTCGTTTGACGCTTTCTGCCTGCCTTTATATTTTGTATTTATTTATTATATTTAATTATTTAATACATTTTCTGGCAAGTTGTTTTAAGTATTATGATAATATTTCCAGGCATATCTGCTCTATTCTTTTTGCCTGAGTCAAATCTTTTTAGATAAAGTTGTTTGTCTTATTAGCTGACATTATAAATTACTTTATCTGCGGTCAGCCCTTTATAGCCGTTAGACTGAAAAGTCTTCTTTTTGCTATAAGGAGTTTGTTTCTGATATGACTTTATCTAGTACTTTATTATCAAATTGTTTCCTGCAGCTTCCTAGAAAAAGGGTTATTCCTTTTATAGAATGTTTCTGCTGTAGAGTTTGTTGTGTCTTCTTGATATTTATAGCTCAGGTCTCAAGCCTCAGAAGAAGACAAATTATTCAAATTGAAGAGAGCCGTTGCTTGCTGATGTTATATAAAGGACCCTTTGAAGAAGGATTCAAGCTAGCATATAGCTAACAAGTGTTACACATATTCTCAAGCATTCAAGCCTTCATCAAGATCAAGCTTTCTGCTCTCAGCAATTTCCATCTAACTGAGAAGTGTTAAGATCTTCTACTCTTCTTCAACCTGAGTTCTCCTGCTTTCAGGAAGTTCAAACTCAGAGTTTCTTTGAAGAAGAAGAAGAAGAAGATAGCTGCTTGAAGATCTTTATTTTATTATTTGTATCTTCTTGTAGTTTTTCCTTCAGAGCTTTCTGAAGAGTTTTCTGCACTGAAGCAAGACTTCACCTGGACATCTTTGAGCCAGGGGGAGCCTTGATTCTTTAGAGCTTTCTAGCTCAGTGTAAGCTTTTGTGCTTCTCTAATCTTTGCAAAATAGAGAAGACATCTTAACCTTCTTCCCCCTCCTGTACAGGGTTATTACTCCCTTCAAAAGTATCCCTTGGTGGCAGGGCACCTGATCAAAAACCTGTGCTTGGTTTTTTAGACACCTGATCAAAAGTCTAAAGGGTTTCTGGATCTACCTGAAGCAGATCCTGTTGGTGGCAGGGCACCTGATCAAAAACCTGAGTGGATTCCTACCGTGTGGGTAGAAGAGTGGACGTACCCATGTTGTTTGGGGAACCACTATAAATTTCCTTGTGTCGTCTGGATTCACTTGTTTAATTCCTGCATTGTGGCTGTGAATAGATATAACTAGGATTGCTAGTTGCTGATTAGGTTTTCCAAGCCTTAACTGTAATTACAGTTAGCTTGTGTTTGTACACATCACTTGTGTTAGGCTTTAAGGTTAAATCAATATCTATAATCTTTTCATTCCGCACTTCACTCCAAGGGAGTTGGGTAGACCATTAAGTTTTGTCTAGTGCAAAATTTGATAACTCTATTCACCCCCCCTCTAGAGTAGTATCTATCCCTTCACTTTCAATTGGTATCAGAGGGAGGTTGACTGACTGAATAGGCTAACACCTAAGTCACAAGATCCTGATAGATACCAAAGCTTATAGATATTCAGTATCATGGCCCAGTCCAAGGATTATTCTAGCACCAGACCTCCAGCATGCAACTTAGCTAAGTTTGGCATCTAGAAGGCAAGGATCAAATTATATATGAATTCTATTGATGAAAGCATCTTTGCTTCTATTTTGTCAGGTCCCCCAAGAGCACCTACTGCTGCTTCTGCCTCATCATCTGATATGAGTGCAGTGCCTCCTCCAGATTACAATGATGAATACAAGAAGGCCAAAATAGCAGATGCCAAAGCAATGAACATACTGGCTCAGACAATGTCTGATGAGGTATTCCAGAAGGTTGCTGACTGCTCCTCAACAAAGGCCATGTGGGATACACTGAACCAGATTGTAGCTGGTTCAGCTGATGAAAGGAAGGACAGAAGGTCCAACCTAATCTCACAGTATGAGAACTTCAAGAAAACTGATGCTGAATCAGTTGAAGCCATGTACACCAGGCTCAGCTCAATCATCAATGAGCTGAGGACCCTGGACAAGGACATATCATTGACAGAGGTCAATGATAAGATTCTTATGTGCTTCCCTAGCACATGGGATCTAAGGATCTGGCCCATCAAGGAAGCCAGAAGTACAAATGAGATCTCCACTGAAGCCCTCCTCGGCAAGCTCAAGTCTTTTGAGCAAGTGCTGAAGACAAGGGAAGCAGAAGCTGAAGCAAAGACCCCCACTCCAACAAGAAAAGAGCAATCTCTAGCTCTTAAGGCTGCTGATGCTTTTGAAGGCAGCCAATCTAATGAGGAACTAATGGCATTGTTTGCCAAGAGGTTTCTCAAGATGGGAAGAAAGGAGTTCAGAAAGAAGTCTTCACGCTATGAAGACAAACCAAGGTATGATCGCTCTCCTGCTAAAGAAATTATTTGTTATGGTTGCAGGAAGCCTGGACACATCTTGCCAGAGTGTCTAGAGGAGAAGAACAAAGAAAAGAGAAAAGAAAAGGAACAGCACAGGAAGCACTCCAAGCCATCCTCCTACAAAAACAAGAAGAAGGAGAGAGGTTTCATTGCTGAAACCTGGAGTGATTCTGATGAAGAATCCTCCTCATCAAGCTCCAATGAGGATGAGGAAGAGAAGAAGGCAAAAGAAGTTTGCCTGATGGCAATAGATGCCTGCAGCAATCACTCTGCTGCAGAGAGTTCAGATTCTGATGAAGAGATGCCTACAGAAGATGAGGTACTTTCTTCTTATGATTTTACTTCAGAAGAATTTAAATTAGACTTTAAATCTTTATGTTTAGATTTGATTAGCTCTGAAAAGGAAATAAAAGAACTTAGAAATAGGTTAGCTGACTCAGAATCAATAGCCTCTGAAAATGTTAGGTTAAAGGAAGAACTCACTACTTGTAGTGAAGAAATTAAATTTCTTAAAATAGAGTTAGCTAAGTCTAAGAGATTAGAGGAATCACTTAATGGTAGAAGCCTTAAGATGTTCGAAATTACCAGCATGACTAACACTAGGTCAGGTAATGATAAACTAGGCTTAGGAGCTTCTCCCAGTGAACCCCCAATTCTTCTTAAAAATAACCTTTCAACTCCAGTAAACTTCATTTCAGCTAGTGGATTGAAGAATACTGAGCAAGTAAATCTAGTTAATAAAACCTTAAATAAAGCTAAGAGAGAAAAGAGAAAGAAATTCTTTAAAAAAATGCAAAGAGCGTCGAACGCCGCTCGACGATCGGAAGCTCAATGGTCGAACGAAGCTCGACGATCTGAGCGCCCATCGTCGAACGTCGATCGACGATTTCAACATGATTTTCAAAATCATAATCAATATCATAGAAACCTAAATGAACATAGAAACCCTAGGTTGGTTGACCCATTATCTGCATGGAGAATCCCACCTAGGAGATCTCACCCACTAGGTTATCACCCTCAGCCTGCATTCTCATATATTTCCAGTTTTTCTTATGTGAAAAACAAGGGACCCAAGGTTACCTGGGTCCACACTGTCTAAATAACTGTCTTGCAGGTGAAGGCCTATCCAATCACTCAAAATAAGTGGTATTTGGATAGTGGATGCTCTAAGCATATGACAGGAAATAAAGATCTTCTGTCAAAGTACAAAGCTAAGCTCGGCCCAAAGGTTATCTTTGGAGACTCCAGCTGTGGTCAGACAGAAGGCTATGGCAAGATCACAATTGGAGCAGTTACTTTCAAGAGAGTTGCTTATGTCAATGGACTGAAGCATAATTTGATCTCAGTCAGCCAGCTTTGTGATGCTGGCTACCAGGTTTCATTTTCTAACTTCTCTTGTAATATTACTTTAAATAATAATGTTGTTTTAGTAGGTATTAGAATAGGCAATATCTATTTAGTAGATTTCAATTCATCTCATTCTGAAATTTGCCTGTTTAATGAAGTAACCCTTAATAATAATTCTTTGTGGCATAAGAGGCTTAGTCATGTAAACCTTAAAAATATATCTAGGTTATCTAAACACAACCTTGTTAGAGGTTTACCTTCTTGCCCCTACAAGAAGGAGAGCCTATGCAAGGCTTGTCAGCTAGGCAAGCAAACCAAAAACTCTTTTAAATCTGATAATAAAAGTGATTCTCCTAGAATCCTGTATCTATTACACTTGGACCTTTTTGGCCCAATAAATGTACAGAGTTTAGGAGGGAAGTATTACACATTAGTAATTGTAGATGACTTCTCTAGGTTCAGTTGGGTTTTCTTTTTGAGAACTAAGTCTGATAACTTCAAAGCCCTTACAGACTTTCTACTAAGTGTGCAGACTGAGTACTCTACTCATGTGGCCTTGATCAGAAGTGATCATGGTACTGAGTTTGACTCTCTTCTCATGCAAGAATTCTGTGAGAGAGAAGGTATCAAACATAGCTTCTCAGCTCCTAGAACTCCTCAACAAAATGGGGTAGTTGAAAGGAAAAATAGAACACTCATTGAAGCTGCTAGCACATTATTGGCAGATGCTAACATGCCTCTCTCCTATTGGGCAGAAGCTGTTAGCACAGCCAATTATGTCTTGAATAGAAGTTTGATACACAAACTTAAGTGTAAAACTCCTTATGAGTTGCTTAAGGGAAAGAAACCTAAAATTAACTATTTTAGGGTTTTTGCTGTATTGTTTATATTCATAATAATAATAAAGAATATATTAGAAAGTTTGAAGCAAAAGCTTCAATGGGAATCATGCTTGGATATTCCCAAGTAAGCAAAGCTTATAGGGTTTATAACAAATCTACCTGTAAGATTGAAGAATCTGTGCATGTGTCATTTGATGAGCATCAGATGTTTTACAAGGAGAAAGAAAATTCTCCTTCCTCCAGTTCTTTGCAGGTACCTGATGCCCCTCAAGAAATTCTTCAACTATCAACTCTTCAAATCACTGAATCAGATAGTGATGAAGACTTTGCTGAAGCTGTTGTTGTTCCACCAACAGTAGATCAAATTCCTCCTGAGGAATTAATCCCAACTGTTGCTGAAGATCACATCCCACCTGCTGATATTGTCACACTTAGAGATCACCCCACATCTCAAGTGATTGGAGACATATCAGCTGGTGTGCAAACAAGACACCAATTAAGACAGGATGTGATGCATGCTTGTTTCCTCTCACAGGTTGAGCCCCTCACCTTTAAAGATGCAGAGCTAGATCCCCACTGGATCATTGCAATGCAAGAGGAGCTCAATCAGTTTGAGAGATGTAAAGTTTGGACTTTGGTTCCAAGACCTAAAGGCCAACTGATCATAGGCACCAAGTGGGTGTATAGAAACAAGTTAGATGCAAATGGAATTATAGTAAGGAATAAAGCTAGGCTTGTAGCTCAGGGCTACAAACAGGAGGAAGGTATAGACTATGACCAAACCTTTGCTCCTGTTGCAAGGCTAGAAGCAATAAGGATCTTCTTGGCCTATGCAGCCTACATGAAGTTTAAGGTGTTCCAAATGGATGTCAAAAGTGCATTCCTAAATGGTGAGCTTAAGGAAGAGGTGTTTGTTGAACAACCACCAGGGTTTATTTCTTCAACTCAGCCCTCACATGTTTTTAAGTTACAGAAAGCTCTTTATGGACTAAAGCAAGCTCCCAGAGCCTGGTATGAGACTCTAGCTAGTTTCCTGTTAGAGCACAACTTTACTAGGGGAGTAGTTGATAGAACCCTCTTCGTCAAGCATCACAAGGACACAATACTGTTAGTTCAGGTGTATATAGATGATATTATATTTGGCTCCACTGATCCCAAACTTTGCAAAAGGTTCTCTGACCTGATGCACTCTAAGTTTGAGATGAGTAGCATGGGTGTGCTGTCTTACTTTCTTGGTCTCCAAGTTAAGCAAGATGCTGATGGTATCTTCATCTCCCAATCCAAATATGCCAAGGAATTGGTAAAGAAATTTGGGATGGCTGATGCTTCAGCAATGCCTACACATATGGCTACTAATGTAGTTATTGACTCTGATGATCACGGCAAGCCAGTTGATCAAAAGAATTATAGGGCCATTGTTGGTTCCCTATTATATCTACCTGCAAGTAGGCCTGATATAATGTTTGCTACATGCCTTTGTGCTAGATTCCAGGTCAACCCCAAGGAATCTCATCTGATTCTTCTAAAGAGAATCCTGAGATACCTGAAGGGATGTCCAGATCTAGGACTTTGGTACCCAGCTGAGTCAGAATTTGAATTAATTGGATATTCTGATTCTGATTATGCTGGTTGCAGAGTTGACAGGAAGAGCACCTCAGGAACTTGCCAGTTTCTGGGAGAGAGATTGGTCTCTTGGTTCTGTAAGAAGCAGGCTTCTGTCTCAACTTCAACTGCAGAGGCTGAATATATAGCAGCTGCTAGTTGTTGTTCACAGATCCTGTGGATTCAAAACCAGCTTGTGGATTATGGTTACTCACACAAGAACACCAAGATCATGTGTGATAGTACCAGTGCTATCTCAATTGCACAAAATCTAGTGCACCACTCTAGAACGAAGCACATTGAGATTAGGCACCATTTCCTGAGAGATTGTGTGGAAAAGAACAAGATCTGTCTTGAGTTCATATCCATTGAGTTTCAGAGAGGTGATATATTCACCAAGCCTTTAGATGAACAGAAGCATCTATTCTTTTTAGTTCAATTAGGCATGATTAATGGACGAGACTAAGTGTGACTATATCTGCCGACATTGAAACTTGTTTGAAGATCGTCGAACGATGATCGAAGATCGTCGAACGGATCAAGTCTATCGTCGACCTCTGGTTGATGATGGCTTATCTGTCTGAAGATCGTCGACCGGCGTTCGACCATCGTCGAACAAGTCAAGCTCATCGTCGATCTCTGGAAGACGAAAGCCTGTTGGTTGAGAAGCCAGAAATAGTCGAACAATGGCTCGACTACTATGCTTCTGAGCCGATCGTCGAATGGCCGTTCAACTATCGGGTCAAGTATCTTTTTAATAGATCGACTATTTCCGGTCTAATATAAAGCCGATAGTCGACCTAGGTTAAAAGATCTTGTGTTTTATCGTCGACGGAGCGTGCCTTTTCGCATTTTGCCTTCCCGCTTGCGATTTTCGGGCGTTTCGTCTTCTTCTTCGTCCTCTCCAGCTTTCTTGAGCTTTCTCCAGCGAATCAATGGCAGTCTCCCCAACAGTTCTAGCAGTCGTGAAGTTTGATGCTGGCTTTAGCGTAGATTTCGACGCGTTCAGTAGCTGCGATGCCGGGATCGTAGAAGTTCTACAGCTGTGCAGGGATAAAGGATTAGAGAGGTTAATGTCTGCAAGGATTAAGATAAACATCCCAGAGATCAAGGAATGGGCCTTCACGTCGTCCTCCACCGACGACTCGATGACAGGTACCATCGGCGGAGAAGAGGTAATCCTAACTCCGGCCGCTCTGACTGAAATTTTTGGTTTAATAAATGGTGAAGAGGATTATGAGCAAGATGCTCAGGAATTCGGAAGAATGCTAGTTGAGCTGGGACATGCTGAGGGCATTCCTACGAAGCTGCTCAAAGTAAATTTCCCCTTCAAAATTAAGTTTCTTGCTGAGTTGGTAGGAAAAGTGCTCCTGGGTAAGCACTCTGCTCACGATAATATCACAAGGCAGCAATTCGCACTGATGTGTGCGATTGTTAATCGGAAAAGGATAGATTGGGCAGCAGTGATGTTTGATTTAATAAGGAAAAAGAATGGCAAGAAGGAAGTTACCCTCGGAAGGGTTATTGGAATCTTCCTTAAGGAAAAATACCCCCAGCTGCTGAGTTCAACCACAACAACAATTAACGCAAGCAAGAAGATGGATCCTAACCTATTCTCCAAATGGAAGAGAACTTTTGTAAAACCCGCTCTCACAGGGGTTGCTCCAGCAACATCTGAGAACACCAGGACTGAATCAGTCACTCCTCACCATGTCGAAGCTGGCTCAGCTCTTCCCTCCTCCTCTTCTGCTTTGCTGTCTGCCTCAGTTGAAGTACCATCAACTTTAGCTAAAGTACGACCTTCTTCCTCTTCTGCTCCAGAAACAACCACGGTGTAACACCCCAAAAAGGCCCAAAAGACTCAACTTGAAAATTGAGTAGCAGGTCAGGTTACACGGCCTGGGACACGGGCGTGTCCCAGGGCGTGTCGGGTGACACGGCCTGTGACACGGGCGTGTCCCAGGGCGTGTTCTATTTATTTTGCAAGATTGGCCTATTCCGGGCAGAGCCGGACACGGCCTTGAACACGGCCGGGAACACGGGCGTGTCAGGCTGGACACGGGCGTGTCAGCTGCCGTGTTCCGACCCGTGTTCTGGTTGCAGCTCGATGGAGCAGGAGACACGGGCGTGTCTCAGGTTTGACACGGGCGTGTTCGGTCCGACACGGGCGTGTCGATGACCCGTGTTGTGCAGTCGGTTCAAGCTGTGTGCACCGCTGAAGGGGTACACGGCCTGTGACACGGGCGTGTCACAGGCCGTGTCGGCCAAAAAGTGAAATTTTGGGGTGATCTTGGCCGTTCAGTTTCCTCTCTTTTGATCCAAAGGCTCAGGTGGTTTCTTGGGCTGAATAAGTCGTGAGAGAAGGAGCTTCATTCTTCTTTTATTCTTAAGGGAGAGAACAAAGAGAGAGGAAGAGAGGAAGAAGGAGGAGGAGACCAAGCCACCGGCGAAGCTCCCGTGGTCCGATTCGCGATCCGAAGCCGGCGTTGTGACGGCAAGGCTGCTGCGGTTCTTTCTCACCGGCTAGTTTGCGATGGCACCGAAGAGATCGACAAGGGTAACGATCCCCCTCCTTGGACATGTGAAGTCCTTCTTTTCTGCATTGCATAGGGAAAGCCCTTCCCCGCGAGTGTGCGGTGGGTTGTGGTGTCCCTTGGGGTAGATATGTGAAGTCCCCCTTGTTAGAGGCCGGAATTGGAGTACGGCTCTAGGCATGCTGTGTGAAGCCCATCTGGATGGAATCTGGATTGGTGATGCTTGTTTGCATATCGGAGAAGGCTCCGTGATAATGGCTTGTGATGCCTTGTTCCTACCTGTTGCTTGGTGCGGCAGGAAGTACTGGACGATGTCCAGGAAATGAAGAGGGTTGGCGGCAACTCTTGTGGCCGTGCGTTGCCACTTTGTGAGTAGTTGAGCCGTTGGGCTGCAACTCGTTGAAAAGGCTGAGTACCGAACAGGAAAGGTGAAACCGACCCGCGCCTATAAAATGCCATGGATACTTCCGTATTCGAGGTGGCTAGGCGACTTGAGCAACGGGGGGTGGCTGATCCGTACCTGCGTTAGGTCCGTCCGACTTGGAAGCCTGGTATAGGTTTTGTTGGAGCGCCTAATGAGAGTCTTAGGCCCGCGCGCCGGAAAGACTAGAAATGCTCAAATACCGTGTAGACGGTGGTGTTGACCCTGGTATTCCGGTACACCGAAAATGTGCCCTGAGTGCACGGACTGTCGGGCCGGGCGGCCGATGGTTGTGATGGCTTGAATGTGCCTGCGCGCACATAGTTGCTATTGTTGATGCCATGCTTGCAGGGAAAGAATGCTCATGCCCCGAGAAAGGGGTAGGATTGTTATAATTGGGTCAGCTGAATGCTGACCGTTGCATTGTTTGCCACCGGTTGGGTGGAATTGTTCCCGTGCAGGTGCTGGAGAGCCAAGTGGTAAGTGATGGGCGGGAGAGCCCGACTGCTGTTGCTGCTGCTGCTGCGGCTAGCCTGGAAGGCTAAGCGAATGGCTTTGTTTTGTTTTCTCTTTTACTCATGTATGGCCGGCCTGCGCGCCGAGGTTTGTAAAACATGATGTATGTTCAGAGGAATTGTAAGGCCTTAAGGCCAAACTCTTGTGGTTGTGTACATTCCATGGTTTATATATAAATGTGGTTTTATATATTGGACATTCCGGTTAAGAGTTCAAAGTTGTAACTTAAAGCTTCCGCTAGAATGCTCTGAGTTAGGATTCGTGTTTGATTTGGTACTCTCCTGTGACCTCACCGTCTGTTTGTGGCATATAGTGTGGGGCCCCGGCCGGACCTTCTACTATACGTCATTTAACGGATGGGGTTGTTACATTTTGGTATCTGCTTTTCGTCGGTCTTCCTCTTTCGAATTCGTGGTCGAATTCTTTTGTGGGGTGGCGAGCACGTGTTTGTGCGACCTGCTGTAACGCTAATGAACTCTGGAATGTCCAAAGGAATGTACAAAATCTTGTTTGAGGAATCTGCGCGTTCCTTTTTGTGTTGTTTTGCTTGCATACGTTCGCTAATGTGTGTCTTGTCCACCTATAGGTGACACGTAGTGGTGCTGGGCAGTCTGAGCCCCAGCGTTCTGATGAGAGTGCGGCACCAGCTGAGGTGCCAACACCTCCTCCATCTGCGGAAACTGTTCGTTTAGTTGCTGAGGCGCTCTTTGCCATGATTCAGCCGACCGGGCAAGCGCAGCCGGCGGTAGCGCCAGTTCGTGTTGATGTAAGACCCGAGCCGGTTGAGGCTGTAGATCCACGAGCAGCTGACCGACAGTTGAAGCAATTCATGAGCTTCAGTCCTCCGACGTTTGCGGGAATGGGATCCCCAACGCAGGCGGAAGATTGGTTATCGCGTGTCAAGAGGATAATGACAGCGATCAGGGCGGAGGAAACTCTCAAGGTCACCTTAGCCACCTTCATGCTGGAAGGGGAGGCGCGGTTGTGGTGGGATGAGGTAGAGTTACACCATTTGGCGGGCAGGCAATTAACACAAGTATCGATTGAGGAGTTCTCTCGGATCTTTCTGGCGAAACATGTCCCAGCGGCGCAACGTATTGCTATGGAAAACGAGTTCCAACGGTTAAAGCAAGGGGAAGATAGTGTGGATGTCTACTTGCACGAGTTTACCAGGTTGGGACGATATGCGGGAACAATCTTCGCGGATGACCAAAGGAAAACGAATCGGTTCTATGAAGGATTGCGGGATGAGTTACGATTCCTGCTTTCGAGTTCTGTGAGCCAAGGGTTCCAGGCGTTGGTTGATACGGCGTGCGCGTTGGAAAAGGACATGAGGCGAGTACAAGGGAATAAGGGCTTGGTGGTGTCTAAGCCAGAGTTTCAAGCACCTCGCCCAGGCAAGTCGTTTTACCAGAAGAAAGGGGGCAAGAGGTCCAAGCCATCTGGGCAAGTAACTACGACCGTTGTGTCGGGAGCGACATCAAGGCCGGATGCTCGTACGTGCTATAACTGTGGCCGGGTGGGGCATATAGCTCGTGATTGTCGAGTTGTGCAGCCCAAAGGGGAAAAGAAGACGGGTGCGTCATATGCTGAGAAGGGCAAAGCGGTGGTGGATTCCTCTGCTTCCCAGGCGCAGCCCCGAATCTATCAACTTGGCCAACAGGAAGCGATTAAGCAAAGTGACGTCGTCACAGGTACGAGTTGATTTAGTTTACTTGCTGTGCTTTTGGTTTTGGTTTTGTTTAGCTTGTGCATGATGTGTGTGTGCTGCAGGCTTTGTCCTGATTCGGAATAACTTAGCGAGAGCCCTGTTTGATACGGGTGCTTCGCATTCTTTTCTGTCTGAGGATTTCGTATCTCGCATTGGGGTACCGAGTCATGTGACGGTGGATAGTACAAGGGTGCTACTGCCGAATGGCTGTGTGATGCTTGCGGATAGGGCTTGCGATGTGGATGTGCAAATAGGAAGTCGGGATTTCGGTTTGAGTGCAGCTGTGCTACCGTTATCGGAGTTTGATGTGATCTTTGGTATGGACTGGCTTTCGGAGCAGCGTGCCTTTATTGATTGCAACTCCAAAGAGATTACACTGGGCCAGAATACCGGGCTTGTGACGAAGTTCGCTGGTATGCGAGGAGTTGGAGGTGCGTTGTTGTCTGCACTCCAAGTCGTCAATGCTGTGCGGAAGGGCGCGGAGTTATTCTTCACGCTAATTCAGGCTGTTGAGCCAAAGGCCAGTGTCGGTGAAGTGCCAGTTGTGTCAGAGTTTGCCGATGTGTTTCCTAAAGATCTTCCTGGGTTACCACCCCAGCGGGAGATTGACTTCTCTATTGAGTTGGTGCCAGGTGCGAAACCTGTGGCCCGCTCTCCATATCGCGTCGCGCCAAAAGAGATGGCTGAGTTGAAAGTCCAACTGCAAGAGTTGTTGGAGCAGGGTTATATACGCCCAAGTATGTCACCTTGGAGCGCGCCTGTTCTCTTTGTGAAAAAGAAAGATGGTAGCTTACGGTTGTGTATTGACTACCGCGAGTTGAATAAGCTGACGGAGAAAAACAAATATCCGATCCCACGGATTGATGACCTTTTTGATCAGCTGGCGGGATCAACGGTCTATTCCAAGTTGGATTTGAAATCGGGATATTATCAGCTAAGGATTCGGGAAGGTGACATTCCCAAGACAGCGTTTGGAACACGCTACGGTCATTATGAGTTCACGGTAATGCCGTTTGGCCTATGTAATGCGCCTTCGGTATTTATGGACCCAATGCATCGAACGTTCCGAGAGTATTTGGATTTGTTTGTTATTGTGTTTATCGATGACATCTTAGTATACTCTCAGTCAGAAGAGGATCACGCAAACCATTTGCGGTTGGTCCTGCATACCCTGCGGAGGAATAAGCTTTTTGCCAAGTTCTCAAAGTGCGAGTTCTGGCTCTCTTCAGTAGCCTTTTTAGGCCATGTGGTAAGCGGAGAGGGTATCGCGGTGGATCCGTTGAAGATAAGTGCCATCCGAGATTGGCCAGTGATGTCTTCAGTGGCCGAGGTCAGGAGCTTCCTTGGACTTGCGGGCTACTATAGACGGTTTGTGGAAAACTTCTCACGGATTGCTTTACCTCTCACCACGCTGACGAGGAAAGATCAAAAGTTCATATGGACGCCGGAGTGCGCTCGAGCTTTTGAAGACTTGAAGAGTCGTTTGACCACGGCGCCTGTGTTGACATCGCCATGTGGTACCGATGGGTATGAGATCTATAGTGATGCATCTGGGAGCGGCTTAGGCTGCGTTCTTCTGCAGTTTGGGAAAGTGATTGCTTATGGCTCGCGTCAGTTGAAAGTGCATGAGCGGAATTATCCCGTCCATGATTTGGAGTTGGCGGCGGTAATCTTTGCGCTCAAGTTGTGGCGGCACTATCTCTATGGCGTCAAAGTGGATATCTATACGGATCACAAGAGCCTAAAGTATTTGTTGGGTCAGAAGGATTTGAATATGCGACAACGAAGATGGATGGAGTTCCTCGGGGACTACACCTTCGAGATTCACTATACTCCCGGGAAGGGAAATGTGGTCGCTGATGCTTTGAGTCGGAAGACTCCGGTACGGGCAAGCTGGTTGCAGAGGCATGATCAGCGTTTGATCCAAGAATTGGAGGCAATGGAGATATCGTGTGTTGACAAGGGTGCGTCAACCGATGCGTGCGTGAACTGGACGGAGGTGCAATATGACCTTACGGACAGAGTTCGGCGAGCAACGGAGCTTGATGAAAGTCTCCAGCGCTATGCTAAAGATGGGCCGGATGATCAATTCTCTTGGGATAACGGGTTGTTACGGAGAAATGGTCGAGTGTGCGTCCCAAGTGTGGGTAAACTGAAGGAAGAGTTGATGTACGAAGCTCACTTTGCAAAGTACTCAGTTCACCCAGGGAGCACAAAGATGTACAGGGACATGAAAAAGCTGTTCTGGTGGCCCGGATTAAAGAGAGATGTGGCTCGTTATGTGGCTAAATGCAACACCTGTGCGTTGGTGAAAGCAGAATGCCAGAAGCCTGGCGGGTTTCTGAAGTCGTTACCTATTCCGGAGTGGAAGTTCGATGATATTTCGATGGATTTCGTGCACGGGTTGCCGAGATCTCAACGCGGTCATGATTCAATCTGGGTGATTGTGGACCGGTTGACAAAAGTGGCGCACTTCCTTCCAAATAGAAGAGATGATTCAGTGGAAACCTTGGCCAAGCTGTATGTGGAGCAGGTTGTTCGACTGCACGGTGTTCCCCGGAGCATCGTTAGTGACCGTGATGGGCGGTTCACATCGAATGATTGGCGGCTCGTTCATCAAATGTTGGGTACAAAATTGGCGTTTAGTACGGCCTTTCATCCCCAAACGGATGGCCAGACTGAACGAACCAACAGGACGATGGAGGATATGCTCCGCATGTGCGCCCTAGACTTTGGTAAAAGATGGGAAGAGTATATATTTCTCGTCGAATTTGCCTATAATAATAGCTACCAAGCGAGTATTGGTATGGCACCATTCGAGGCGTTGTATGGTCGGAAATGCCGTACACCCTTAGCTTGGGCAGAAGCAGGCGAATCGAAGCTGAATGGGAAAAAGGAAGTCGAAGAAGCTACTTCGCTCATCCGCTCTATTCGGGAGAGGCTATTGATAGCCCAAGATCGTCAAGCCAAGTACTACAATGCCAAGCACCGGAACGTGGAGTTCGCGGTGGGTGATTGGGTATATTTGAAGATCAAACCCTTCAAAGGTGTATCCAGGATTCGGCGTTTGAAAAAGCTAAGTCCGAGGTATCTTGGTCCGTTTGAGGTGGTGGAGCGTGTTGGGGAGGCTGCTTATCGACTAGCACTTTCAGCGGACTTGGGTGGATTACATGATGTGTTTCACATCTCAGTCCTTCGTAAGGCGGTAAAGGATCCAGCTCAAGTCGTGGAGGCTGATCGGGTACCGGTCGAGTATGGGCTAACGACGAGGGTTAGACCCATTCGGATCGAGGATCGAGCCGAGAAGCAGTTGCGAAACAAAGTGATCGGGATGGTCAAGGTCCGATGGGACAATTGTGGCCGTGAAGAGCTAACATGGGAGCGAGAGCAGACCATGCGAGCCGAGTTTCCCGAGTTATTTGTATAACTGTAGACCGTGTACTTTGTGTTATAACATGCTTATAGCATTGCTGGTTTTCTTTCCTTACCGTGCAAATTTCGGGTCGAAATTTTGATAAGGGGGAGAGGGTTGTAACACCCCAAAAAGGCCCAAAAGACTCAACTTGAAAATTGAGTAGCAGGTCAGGTTACACGGCCTGGGACACGGGCGTGTCCCAGGGCGTGTCGGGTGACACGGCCTGTGACACGGGCGTGTCCCAGGGCGTGTTCTATTTATTTTGCAAGATTGGCCTATTCCGGGCAGAGCCGGACACGGCCTTGAACACGGCCGGGAACACGGGCGTGTCAGGCTGGACACGGGCGTGTCAGCTGCCGTGTTCCGACCCGTGTTCTGGTTGCAGCTCGATGGAGCAGGAGACACGGGCGTGTCTCAGGTTTGACACGGGCGTGTTCGGTCCGACACGGGCGTGTCGATGACCCGTGTTGTGCAGTCGGTTCAAGCTGTGTGCACCGCTGAAGGGGTACACGGCCTGTGACACGGGCGTGTCACAGGCCGTGTCGGCCAAAAAGTGAAATTTTGGGGTGATCTTGGCCGTTCAGTTTCCTCTCTTTTGATCCAAAGGCTCAGGTGGTTTCTTGGGCTGAATAAGTCGTGAGAGAAGGAGCTTCATTCTTCTTTTATTCTTAAGGGAGAGAACAAAGAGAGAGGAAGAGAGGAAGAAGGAGGAGGAGACCAAGCCACCGGCGAAGCTCCCGTGGTCCGATTCGCGATCCGAAGCCGGCGTTGTGACGGCAAGGCTGCTGCGGTTCTTTCTCACCGGCTAGTTTGCGATGGCACCGAAGAGATCGACAAGGGTAACGATCCCCCTCCTTGGACATGTGAAGTCCTTCTTTTCTGCATTGCATAGGGAAAGCCCTTCCCCGCGAGTGTGCGGTGGGTTGTGGTGTCCCTTGGGGTAGATATGTGAAGTCCCCCTTGTTAGAGGCCGGAATTGGAGTACGGCTCTAGGCATGCTGTGTGAAGCCCATCTGGATGGAATCTGGATTGGTGATGCTTGTTTGCATATCGGAGAAGGCTCCGTGATAATGGCTTGTGATGCCTTGTTCCTACCTGTTGCTTGGTGCGGCAGGAAGTACTGGACGATGTCCAGGAAATGAAGAGGGTTGGCGGCAACTCTTGTGGCCGTGCGTTGCCACCTTGTGAGTAGTTGAGCCGTTGGGCTGCAACTCGTTGAAAAGGCTGAGTACCGAACAGGAAAGGTGAAACCGACCCGCGCCTATAAAATGCCATGGATACTTCCGTATTCGAGGTGGCTAGGCGACTTGAGCAACGGGGGGTGGCTGATCCGTACCTGCGTTAGGTCCGTCCGACTTGGAAGCCTGGTATAGGTTTTGTTGGAGCGCCTAATGAGAGTCTTAGGCCCGCGCGCCGGAAAGACTAGAAATGCTCAAATACCGTGTAGACGGTGGTGTTGACCCTGGTATTCCGGTACACCGAAAATGTGCCCTGAGTGCACGGACTGTCGGGCCGGGCGGCCGATGGTTGTGATGGCTTGAATGTGCCTGCGCGCACATAGTTGCTATTGTTGATGCCATGCTTGCAGGGAAAGAATGCTCATGCCCCGAGAAAGGGGTAGGATTGTTATAATTGGGTCAGCTGAATGCTGACCGTTGCATTGTTTGCCACCGGTTGGGTGGAATTGTTCCCGTGCAGGTGCTGGAGAGCCAAGTGGTAAGTGATGGGCGGGAGAGCCCGACTGCTGTTGCTGCTGCTGCTGCGGCTAGCCTGGAAGGCTAAGCGAATGGCTTTGTTTTGTTTTCTCTTTTACTCATGTATGGCCGGCCTGCGCGCCGAGGTTTGTAAAACATGATGTATGTTCAGAGGAATTGTAAGGCCTTAAGGCCAAACTCTTGTGGTTGTGTACATTCCATGGTTTATATATAAATGTGGTTTTATATATTGGACATTCCGGTTAAGAGTTCAAAGTTGTAACTTAAAGCTTCCGCTAGAATGCTCTGAGTTAGGATTCGTGTTTGATTTGGTACTCTCCTGTGACCTCACCGTCTGTTTGTGGCATATAGTGTGGGGCCCCGGCCGGACCTTCTACTATACGTCATTTAACGGATGGGGTTGTTACACACGGTTGTTCCTCTTTCTCCTCCAACTTCTCCTCTTCCTGCACATCAGACTAGGATATCTGCTCCTAGCTTTGATTTGTTAGGATCTGAGAGAATTCCTACTCCTCCTTTGACTCCCATTCATTCCCCAGTTAATTCTCCAATTAACTCTCCAGCTCCTTCTCCTGTTCAATCCCCTGTCCACACCATTCTTCATCCCAGCACTTCAACCATATCTGCTGCAGCTCCATCCACTTCATATCCATCATCTTTTGAGATCACTCCTGAATTCATCTCCCGCATTGTGGAGCTGATTACCCCGTCAATCAAAACCATGATTGAAGAGGCAATCGCTCCCCTTGCAGCCTCCATTGATATCTTAACCTCCTCCATCAAATCCCTTTCAAAATCTGCTGAGCCATCTTCCTCAAGGGGCCTGGTTTTCAGTCTCCACTGAAATCAGGCAGGGGGAGATGTTCCATGAAGATGCCTCAGAACATCCTGCCTCCCTTCCAGCTATAATAGATACTGTGATGACAGCCCTGGAAGAGCCTGCTCCAGCTGAGAAAGAAATAGCTCCAGTGTTATCTGATACGGAAATAGCAGATTGAATCATGCTATCTGAAATTGCAGTAAAAGTCTGCCTAGAAGATCTCACCACTCCTGTGGTTGCTAGATTCCTAGAAGGAATTATAACCTCATATCTAGATGAATCATGGGAGATGGTCAAGTATGAAGGTAATTCACTTATTCGATTTATTGACGAGTCAATTAATTTGCTTGCTAGTGAATACCTTGAAGGAATGATTATTGCTTATTTAGCAGATCTGTATTCATAATTCTACAGATTTTATTAGAGAGGATTTATCTGCTCAGATAATAGTAATTGTCTCAGAGGCTGCCCCAAGTGTTCCTGATATCCAAGTAGATCCTGAATTGGAATCGTTTTTAAATGATAGAGAAGATGAGCCTGAGAATCAAGATGAAGTCAAAGATGACACTCCTGCTCTGAGTGTGGAAGAAGTTCAAGCAAGAGCTGCCTGGGATCTAAGAGTACAGTCTTTAAAAGAGAAGGAAAAAGAGCTGCAAGTTGAAAAGTCAACCATCTGTGATGACTCACCAGTGTTGGACTTAGATTCCCTTCTGGCTCTGGATGCCATTGAAGAGGAAAGAGAGAAATCTGCTCTGAAGCTTAAAGAAAAGGCTGTCTCTGAAGCCTATGATCCTTATGAAAATCCTCCATCATCTCACTCTGATGATGAGGATGATTCTGATGTATCTGAGAATTCAAAGAGAAAGAAAGTTGTTCAAAAGAAAAGGAAAGCTGCTGCTCCTCCTCCTCCCAGTAAAGATAATGATATTCCTTATTACATTCTGAAGGGCATTGACCCAAAGTCAAAGGAATTTCAGCATTGGATGTGGTTCTCAAAGAACCAGCAGAAAGAAAGGAAAAGATCTAAAAGATATGACTGTCCTGGCTCTAGATGGACTCCCAGAGGTCCTCCTCCTCCTCCTCCAGGTGCAGGAGCTTCTGGTAATCTTTCTGCCAACCCTTCTGTATCTTCAGGAAAATCTGCTCCATCAGCAAGACCTGCTTCATCTGAACATCAATCAAGGAAAAGCTCTCATAGCTCTTATGGAAAGTCTCATTCTGACAGTCAAATGCATGAAGCAGAAGTGAAAGAACAAGTTAAGGAGGTTGTGTATCTAAAGCCAACTTTTTCACCTCCTCCTTCTCCTAAGAGAAAGGTTTCAACTGCTGCACCAATTTAGTCTGAGAAAGTTGTTTTAAAAGGTAAGTAGTTTACTTTGTTTTAAAATTCTAGCAAGAATCTTTTGCTAAGTTTGCTCCAATATCTTATCTAGATAAAGAATCAGATGCTGCTCCTCCTGAGCCTGTTTATGAAAGTCCAGAGCTAGATCCTAACTTTAGGATGGCTCGTTTTCACGAACTAGTTGGAGCAGCTCAAATAAGAAAAGCAAAACCAGAAGGAAAAGATATTACCGGTTTAACCACCATGTCTGCTTTCAGAAAGAAAGAGTTTGAAAAGTTCCAGGTCAATCCTGATGTATTTGTTCCCTCAAAATATATGGAAAAGCATCCTGAAGCAGTAGTCCCAAGAGCTGCAGAATTGAAGATCATTGGCGTGCAGGACTTGAAGCTATCAAAGAAAGAATCTGATGATCCTTTAAGGAAAATTTCTTTTGTTCCTAGTTCCTCTGCCCCCTTGCCAGACTCTGTAGATTCTTAATAGTTTGATTGACTGCTATGTTATATTGGTTTATTAATCTGCTAGTTAATTGTTAACTATTTCCTGCATTAATTTTAGTGTTCTATAGCTAGCTGTTTATTTTAGTTTTTGAGAGACTTAACTCAAATAGGGGGAGATTGTTGGTACCCTAGTTTGATTTGAGTTTAGTCCTCTCCTTTGTGCTCCTTGACCCAAGAAATATCTATGGTCAATGGTTAGTAGTCTAGCTGTAGAGTCCTCACTTTTCCAGATTGAGAATTTGGTTAAGTTGTTTGTTCGTTCGACTATCGTCGAACGCCGCTCGACTATCGTCGACTAACTGATCGACGATCGTCTATCAGCTGTTCGACTTTCAGTCTGCGAGGATAGTTCGACTATCTGTTGATAGCTCGACTATCTGTTCTGCGTTGATAGCTCGACTATCGGTTGATAGCTCGACTATCTGTTCTCGCTTGATAGTTCGACTATCTGTTGATAGGTCGACTATCTGTTTGGTTTTGATAGTTCGACTATCTGTTGATAGGTCGACTATCTGATAGTTCGACTATCTGTTGATAGTTCGACTATCTATTCTGCGTTGATAGCTCGACTATCTGTTGATAGATCGACTATCTGTTCTCGCTTGATAGTTCGACTATCTGCTTTGATAGGTCGACTATCTGATAATTCGACTATCTGTTGATAGGTCGACTATCTGTTTGTTTCTGATAGCTCGACTATCTGTTGATAGCTCGACTATCTGTTTGTTCTTGATAGTTCGACTATCTGATTGATAGGTCGACTATCTGATAGCTCAACTATCTGTTGATAGCTCGACTATCTGTTTTGCCCTGATAGTTCGACTATCTGTTGATAGGTCGACTATCTGATAGTTCGACTATCTTCTGGTAGTTCGACTATCTGCTGTGATAGTTCGACTATCTCCTTTGATAGTTCGACTATCTGGATCGTTCGACTATCTGCCCGATAGCTCGACGATCTCCGTGCGTCGGTCGACGATCTCCGAAGGTCGTTCGACGCTTTCTGCCTGCCTTTATATTTTGTATTTATTTATTATATTTAATTATTTAATACATTTTCTGGCAAGTTGTTTTGAGTATTATGATAATATTTCCAGGCATATCTGCTCTATTCTTTTTGCCTGAGTCAAATCTTTTTAGATAAAGTTGTTTGTCTTATTAGCTGACATTATAAATTACTTTATCTGCTGTCAGCCCTTTATAGCCGTTAGACTGAAAAGTCTTCTTTTTGCTATAAGGAGTTTGTTTCTGATATGACTTTATCTAGTACTTTATTATCAAATTGTTTCCTGCAGCTTCCTAGAAAAAGGGTTATTCCTTTTATAGAATGTTTCTGCTGCAGAGTTTGTTGTGTCTTCTTGATATTTACAGCTCAGGTCTCAAGCCTCAGAAGAAGACAAATTATTCAAATTGAAGAGAGCCGTTGCTTGCTGATGTTATATAAAGGACCCTTTGAAGAAGGATTCAAGCAAGCATATAGCTAACAAGTGTTACACATATTCTCAAGCATTCAAGCCTTCATCAAGATCAAGCTTTCTGCTCTCAGCAATTTCCATCTAACTGAGAAGTGTTAAGATCTTCTACTCTTCTTCAACCTGAGTTCTCCTGCTTTCAGGAAGTTCAAACTCAGAGTTTCTTTGAAGAAGAAGAAGAAGAAGATAGCTGCTTGAAGATCTTTATTTTATTATTTGTATCTTCTTGTAGTTTTTCCTTCAGAGCTTTCTGAAGAGTTTTCTGCACTGAAGCAAGACTTCACCTGGACATCTTTGAGCCAGGGGGAGCCTTGATTCTTTAGAGCTTTCTAGCTCAGTGCAAGCTTTTGTGCTTCTCTAATCTTTGCAAAATAGAGAAGACATCTTAACCTTCTTCCCCCTCCTGTACAGGGTTATTACTCCCTTCAAAAGTATCCCTTGGTGGCAGGGCACCTGATCAAAAACCTGTGCTTGGTTTTTTAGACACCTGATCAAAAGTCTAAAGGGTTTCTGGATCTACCTGAAGCAGATCCTGTTGGTGGCAGGGCACCTGATCAAAAACCTGAGTGGATTCCTACCGTGTGGGTAGAAGAGTGGACGTACCCTAGTTGTTTGGGGAACCACTATAAATTTCCTTGTGTCGTCTGGATTCACTTGTTTAATTCCTGCATTGTGGCTGTGAATAGATATAACTAGGATTGCTAGTTGCTGATTAGGTTTTCCAAGCCTTAACTGTAATTACAGTTAGCTTGTGTTTGTACACATCACTTGTGTTAGGCTTTAAGGTTAAATCAATATCTATAATCTTTTCATTCCGCACTTCACTCCAAGGGAGTTGGGTAGACCATTAAGTTTTGTCTAGTGCAAAATTTGATAACTCTATTCACCCCCCCTCTAGAGTAGTATCTATCCCTTCACTTTCAGAGACATTGGAGACCTGATATTGAGAAGTTGTTCTTGACTTTCATCTTCAGAGATGAGGACATCCACATATGATTCATCCTCTTGCTGGCATTCAGTCCCGACAGTCTTCGTTCCCTCCATGAGGTCAGAGATAGTTTGCCATATGGACATTGCAGTCTTACACTTATCCAATCTTGTAAGAGATGATCCAGACCAAATATCAGAAATGATCTGTCAAACCAGCTTGTCCAAGTTGAATAGTGAGAGCTCAGTCTCAGACATCTCTGCGGGACTCTTAGGGATTTGGAGATCTTTTCAAGAACCAGAAGCCTTCATGGGAATAAAGGGACCCTCTTCCATAATGAATAACGCATGAGGGTCAATGGCTTCCAGATGAAACTAAACTCTCATTTTCTTGATGGGATAATATTCTTTTGTGCAGGCAGGGAGTCTCAGAGGAGTGACATCAGTGTATAGCTCCATGCTTGAGTCTTGTTTTCTTCTTGACACTAGATACAGGATCTTACTCAAGGTTTTAACCTTATTGATGAGTAACCTCCCTCTGATACCACTTTAAAGTATCTAGTGTCGACTAAATCCACCTATGGGGCGGGGAATAGGTGTCGTGCGGTCTTTTGCAGAATTAAATTAACCTGCACAAATTAACAAGCACAGCAAAGAAAACACACAAAGAGTTATAGTGGTTCCCTGATTTGGGTACGTCCACTTTCCCCTTCGACCTATCTCCCACCAAGGGACGACTCAGTCACTTCTCTAATCGGATTGAAATCCAATCCTCACACTACGGAAGGAACCCTTCCAACAAAGGAGTAACAACTCCACCATCATGGGTTGCACCCAACCCTTACAACTAGGAATAAAAATTCCTTTACAACAAATAAAAATTGAATGTAAAAGAAAATACAAACAAAGCTTTTGGAGATTCTGAGGTCCTTCTTCGTTCGTTGAAGCTTTCTTGAATGTTACGAAGAGTCCACAACTAGATTTCTCTCTTGGAGTGGATCTTGTAAAGATCGGCAGCGGCAAGTGATTGCGGCGGCGATACTTTGTAGATCCAAACTTCTTGACGAAGCAAACAAGGTCTACCAACGATCTCAGTCGAATCAATCGTCTCCACCGATTCGGAATGGAGAACTAGTCTCGTTCAACGAATTGAGAGACAAGAGATCTCAAGAGAGATGCGTGAGACGCTCGGCTTGCCTAGGTACTGTTGCTGGAAGATCAAAGAAGATCGGAGATTGGCGGCGACGACGAACTGCGAGCGGCGAAAAGCGATCGGCGGTTTCCGCGATCAGCTTGGGCACGACGTCGGCTACTTTTGATTTCACGTGAATAGATACTGTAGAAGTTCAAAATACACGAGTATAAATAATAGAGCCAACCCTAATGACCATTGTGGGGCCCATAAGGAGAAACCCTAGCCCCGGCTTGAACAGCGCACGACAAGGAGGTTCGGTCCAGCGAACGAGAAAAATTTCCTAAGGCAAAATCGGCGGGAATTGTTGGTGATTCCCGTCGATGTCGGCGGGAATCACTCACGATTCCCGTCGATTCTGCCTTGGAAGAATTCCTGTTGGAAAACTGACAGCCGAAGGAAGTCGGCGGGAATGCAGACTAATTCTCGTCGAAGTCGGCGGGAATCACTCACGATTCTCGTCGATTCTGACTTGGCAGAATTCCTGTTCGAAAACTGTCTGCCGGAAGAAGTCAGCGGGAATGCAGACTGATTCTTGTCGAATCGGCGGGAATCACTAATGATTCCCGTCGAAGTCGGCGAGAATCACTTAGTGATTCCCGTCGATTTTGACTTAGAAGATTTTTCTCTTCCTTCCTTTGATGACTTGGTATTTGACCCATCTTTTCTCCTTCTTCTGCTCTTGATCTGCCTTAACCCTGTACTTGAAATAAGTACACTCAAATAGAGAGAGCACACGTGAGTCAACACACTGATCTACTCAACGAGGGATTACGTTGCGCAGACCCGTGTATATTGACCCACTGCACCCTGACATTGGTGTGTACTTAGCATGGAATAGCTGCAAGCACAACTTGATAGAAGATCGTAAAATACATTGTGAATCCATCTTAGCTTGATTGGAGTTTTCTTCAAATCCAGGTAATTATGGATACAATACCCAATAAGAACAACTGTTTGGATCAAGCTCTCCGTCGATAGTAACCACCATGGCCCATGGACACCAAACACGCTGCCAAGCCCGTCTATAAGTACATTTATCCTCCTATCCCCATGTGCTAGCATCCTAGATCCATTAGGAGAGTAATCGGGCTCAACTAAGCCCAATCCAATGTAAGAAACATAGAGAATTTTAAAAATTTCAAGGTGTCGGGTTCGTCGGAAAACACCACTTGCGGAGGCCAAACCAACGACAATCGATAACCACCACTCAACGGAGGAGGAGGTGGCAGTGGTTGGCCGGGGAGGTGTCTGGATGGCCGAGAAATGGCTTTCGAGTTTTCTCCATAGCAGAGCAATCTGAGCCCTTGGCTGGAGGTTGTAGATAACTCCATAACCACTAGTTTTGCTTCAAGATTCATGCTGGATAAAAAATATTTATACACTATTGTTTGTTTTATTTTATCACACCTTTACATAGTTTTTCAAATAGAAATTAAGTGCCCTTAAAGGCCAAGAAAATGTAAAGTTTCCTGAAATGACATTTGTATATCGAAGTGTCTACTTTCATTAGGAATTTAAATCATGTCATTTGGGGCATGGTAGCTCCCCGTAGGGTAGTTTTAGTGGGACTGGTCCTTAGGAGGGGCAGACTATATTTTGTGTATATATCTTTAATGGTTGAAGGTATGGGGTTGAAATTTGGGACATGTATGCCTGTACTTTAGATACACCTCTTGTCCAAAAATGAGACTTTTTGGACAATTTTTCTATAGTTTTAAGAAAAATGTTGTTTTTCATATGAATGAAATTTATGTGGTGAATAAAATCCTAATTACACAAATGTTGGGTGGGATGTTTCTTAGGGATTTATAAAGTCTTGGTAAGAATTTCAGGTCATTTGGTGTAACACCCCCGATTTTTTCTGCGATTATTTAATTCTTGCTTGGCGTTACGTCGACGCATTTTTTGGCTTGTGCCATCTGTGGAGTGTGGTCTTAACTCCTTAGAACTGAGTGGCCTTTTTTGTTGCCTATTGGCAAGATCTCCCTAGCAAGCCGAGTCGTTTTGGGTGACCCAGTGTTGCCTCTCTGGGGATGCTTGTGTTTTGGTTTTGGAATGGTATAACTCGAGTTCTGTTCGTCAAAAGTTAATTTCGACTTCGCCGTTGCGTTCGTAGTATGGGTATTTAGCTACAGTGCACATTTCGTCGAATTCCGAGGTAGTTCAGTTTTCGCGTCGTTTTGGGTGAGCTAATAATAAATGTAAATAAGTAATTTTGTGCTGTTTAAAAGATTCGGCGGTCAAAAGCTCGTTGGTTTTAATCCTGTGGCTATAAATATATATTATTATAGTATTACTTAATTAATAATTAAGTTAGTATTAAGAGGGTGCTATATATAGGATAGTTTAGACTTAAGAGGTAACCGTTCCTGTTCATCTTCCCGAAACAAACGAACCAGTCTGCGGCTGTTCGCGAAAAAAACGGAGAAACCGCCGAACCTGCTCCCCTTCGGACTCCGATTCCGGGAGTGTTTGTGGACGGAATTCGATTCCGAAACCGTATTTGGATTTCTCTCGCCTTTACCTTCATTCCTACGGTAAGAAATTCATTTTTCGTGGTGTTTCTAGGAGTCTTGAATTTCTTGGGTTGTCCGTTTCTGCCATTACAGCTCCAGATTTCTGCTTTAGGTGTTGTTGATGCTAGTGCCGAGTGAGAATAAGGGAGGCCGACCAAGCTTCACTGGAAAATGAGGCAAGTGGTATTCTTGCCCTTGCCTAGTAATTTTCGTCTGTTGTAAATTTTTTTCTCTCCTTGTTATTGCGGGCATAGATAGTTTTGCTTAGATTTTTGCGATGTTAATCAAGCCCTGTTAGCCCTAGGTTAGAAACCCAATTCTTTGCTTGAAATCGGGTATAAATTTCCAATTATTAGTAGAGAAGCCTTGTTCTCGGGCTGAGTAAGGGTTGAGGGTTGGGTCGATTCTTCCTGTGTAGTAGTTGTAGCCGGGTAGAGGAGAAAAACTATAGTTTATTTTTATGCAAAAATCTATCGTGCTTAGGCTCGGGTTTAGATGAAATCGTGCTTGCCTGTGTAGTGGATGTAGTAGAAGCTCTTCCTTTCCTTAGTCTAGAGGATTTGATTATTTCAGGGCTTGGCGTTGAGTGTGGTGCACACACTCAACGCCGGGTCTGCTTCGGCTTGGCGTTGAGTGTGGTGCACACACTCAACGTCGGGTCTGCTTGGACTTGGCATTGAGTGTGGTGCACACACTCAACGCCGGGTCTGCTTGGGCTTGGCATTGAGTGTGGTGCACACACTCAACGCCATAGCCTCTTGGTCTGCTCTTTTGCGGCTAAGTATCGTGGCATTGAGTGAGTCGACCTCACTCAATACCATGGATGTCTAGGCATTGAGTGAGGCGGACTCACTCAATGCCGCAGCCAATCTGTGCGGTTATGTTGGATGGCGTTGAGTGAGTGGGCCTCACTCAACGCAATGGCAGTTTAGGCATTGAGTGAGGCGGGCTCACTCAACCTCGTTGCCCTTTCTTGCGGTTAAGTATTTTAGCGTTGAGTGAGTCGACCTCACTCAACGCCAAAGTTGTTTTAGCGTTGAGAGAAGTGGACTCACTCAACGCCACAGTTAGTTTTGCGGCTAAGTGCTAAGGCGTTGAGTGAGTGAACCTCACTCAACGCCGTGGCTGTTTTGGCATTGAGTGAGGTTAACTCACTCAACGCCACCGTCTATTTTGGCGTTGAGTGAGGTTAGCTCACTCAACGCCACAACCAGTGTTGTAGAAGGCATTGAGTGAGTGAACCTCACTCAACGCCGTGTCTATTTTGGCGTTGAGTGAGGTTACCTCACTCAACTCCACTGACTTTTTTTGCGTTGAGTGAGGTTAGCTCACTCAACGCCACAGCCAGTGTTGCTGAAGGCATCGATTGAGTGAACCTCACTCAATGCCATAGCTGTTTTGGCGTTGAGTGAGGTTAGCTCACTCAACGCTACAGCCAGTGTTGCTGAAGGCGTTGACTGAGTGAACCTAACTCAATGCCGTAGCTGTTTTAGCATTGAGTGAGGTTAGCTCACTCAACGCCACAGCCAGTGTTGTAGAAGGTGTTGAGTGAGTGAACCTCACTCAACGCCATAGCTATTTTGGCATTGAGTGAGGTTAACTCACTCAACGCCACCGTCTGTTTAGGCATTGAATGGTTGGGGCTCACTCAACGCCATGTCGTGTTGAGCCATCTCAACGCTTTTTCCTTACTTTGATTTTCCCTCTCGAGTGAATTTCCTTGATTCATGAGGTTCCTTGTCGGCTATGTTTTCCCAAAGGCCGAATCGTGGGTTGTGGTTAGTAATGGTGGTTTGAAGCTCTTAATAGGGGTGAAGTTGTGTGACTTAGCTGTGGCCACACTTTTATCTTGTTCCAGGTACGGGCTGGGCAAGTTGGTGGGAGGTCCCTAGTGCTTTCACATGTAGACCCTTGAGCTTTGTTTCTTGGAAATGGTGGTTGGGGGACTGATTTTGCCTCCAACCCAGATCCGCGTTATTTTGCTATTGCCATCTCTCACAACTTAGGGTGTTTGACGTCTCTTCCTTTGTAGAGTGCAATGTTTTGGGCTCATGGTAGCCTTGTAAACTCTGCAGGGTTTTTTGCAGGGTTGTTGCTAATTCCCCGCACATCGTGCTTTTCCTTTTAGTCTTGCCTTGGACAGTGGTGCTTGTTACGGTTTACTTACTCTTCTTGCTTATCTTTTAGATTAACATTTTCGTTCAGCTTATTTGTTTTTGCTTGCTGAGGTATTCTTTTCTTCTTTGAATGCCTCGGGTTCTTGTTAGTAGCCAATTAGACGGCTAGTTGTGCTGTGCTGTTGCTGGTTATCTCTCGTACTGTGGAGATCAGTTCCTTGGTCTTGTGAGGTAGTTTTGTGTTTCTTTCTTACAGACATACATACTTGCCAGTGGGTTTGTGTCAGTTTTTTGGCGCCCACTGGTAGTTTTACCTTGATACTAGATATATTATCTTTTTGCTGCTACCTTTTCTGGAGATAGTGTACTTGCTTTTGGGATGCTTTATGCTAGGTTGCTAGTTACTTTTAAACCTAAAATCACTATTATATGTATATCTCATGATCAGCATGTTTTATAAAACTCAAATACTATTTTTCCAAATAACGTAAAAAGATAATTTTCCTATGTATAGTATAAATTAAATGTTGGGTCCTGCATATTATAAGTTGTCCTCTAGGGGCACTTATGCACTCTTTTAGGATGTTAAACCTGAATAAAGTATTTTCCGCAGCGTATAAGTATTGTTTTTAAATTACGGACTAGATGATCCACTAAGACGAGGGATACGGCCTTTAAAATATAACTGAATTTCTAATCATTAAACTTATGAATTTTCATAGTCTAAGTAGATAGTTTTGCCTGAGTGTCAGTAGTTATCCCCTGCTCGATGTGGCATCACAATGCGCGTTTTCCCATACTCTGGTAACTCTTAATTCGGAGAAAATGCGGGTTGTGACATTTTGACCTTGACATGTTCGGTTAATCCACATTTATGTCCATAACACTTTTGTGTTTTGGTGTGTTTTTAACAAAAGCTAAATTGTGTGATTTTATCACTATAAACTTGTTGCATGTCCATGCTATTGTGGGTATGCACCAAGTAAGAGGTAAGTATTTACCTCGGGAAGGGTTTGGATGTTTGGTGTGAAAAAACCCTAATTAATTAATTAATTAATTACGTGAATGTCACATTATTTAATTAGTGGAATAAATGTAGTCATTTGGAGTAGGAAAAATCTTATTTTGTGGCACAAGCAATGTTTGGTCAAATTATAAATATGTAAATTTTTCTGGAATTTTTGAGGTAAGTTTACTTGGAAAATTACTTATCATTTGATTTGGGGAAAAAAATTAAATTATTGATATAAAGGTGACTAAATGATTTTAGAAAAAACAAACTGGCTTTCTGTCACTTAATGTATTATGAATTAATACACCTTTGGAAATTTTCCCAGAATATTAAAGAATCATTTTCATGGAAAATTAATTATAATTCCATGTTTTCCCTTTGTGTATGTATAAAAAAATTTTTTTCCATATTTTTTTGAAAAATTATCAATCTCTAGCTAAGTTATTAAAATTTTATTTGTGAGCAATGGAATTTTTTAGGGAATATTTGAAAGTATATTTCTAGTACTTCCTTTGTTAAGTGCCATTATAGATCAAATGTTCATAATTAGTATTTATGGATATATATAAATTGGAAAATTATGGAACTTTGACATTTATATTATTTAGACCATATGATCCAGTGGTAATTTATTTTGGGTTGTTGGACTTACAGAACTTGTACTTCATGAGTAAAAGATATATATGCTTTTTGGTTTTAGAATTTTTATAATTATCAAATTGATATGGAAAATTATGAATTTCTGACCATAGCCTAATTAGGTCATTAAATATCACTGGTAATTATTTCAGATCATTTGGATTAAGCATTGTTGGGGAATTCTTAGAACATATCTAGTTCAATTTCATTCTGGTCTGCAAATAGTAGAAAATTGATGTTTTATTAGACCAACAAGATCACTTAGGAAATTAATGGAATTTGGAACATAACTATTATACAACATTTATATCATCCCCTAGAAGTTGTAGAATTTTTGGAGAACTCTAGTAATGTATTTTTGAAATTTATTTAGAATCACATCACACTTCTAAATAAAGGAATAAATGAGGCCTTAATTATCTTAGAAAATTTTGATAATCATTCAGGATTATATTATAATCATGGGGCATCATTAGTGTGAGTTTGGAGACATGCAGATAAATATGTAAGATTTTCTCCACACTTAGTGTGTTAGAGGCCTTTAGAGTTTAGCACCATTCAAGAGAGTGCTTTACTTGAGGGTAAAACTTGCAATGTGATTATAGAAGTATTATTCTTGGAGTCTGACGAAAGATCATCACTCCCTCATAAGTACCATAGTATATTTAATTTTACTTAAGAGTTGCAATGAGAGTGGGTTATTAGTAATTGGTAGCCACTAATAAAAGTAATTTTCCTGAAAAGAGGGATTTGGGGTTCAACCCGTTATATTCCCTAGTACTATTATGAGCCCTTCACCCGGTAGCTCTCGGGAAGTCTAGGATTCAAGCAAAACTTCTAAGTGGAATCATAATTACATAAGAATAGTCTAATTGGGAGAATACAATATATGGGTAAACCTCATCCTGTGTTATGGGATGGAATGGTACATGATGGGTTAGTTCTACGAGCTGAAGGCTTAGGAGATAGTAATATCAGGATGGGTTAGTCCCATGAGCTAAAGGCCTGAGAGATTGTAACATCAGGATGGGTTATTCCTGCGAGCTGGAGGCTTGAGTGGTTTTATATTAGGACGGGTTGTTCCTGTGAGCTGGAGGCTCGAGTTAGGATAAACTTGCATGTGCACAGAAACAAATTAGTGGCAGGTCTTCCGTACTGGGCCAGTCATCATATTGATGATAGTATATTGACTTTTGCAAGGTGTGAGGATTTTACAGGATAGTAGTTAGTTTATACTGCGGTGTTGGAACACCCTATTACTATTTGGGTCAGGATGACTATATTTCTATAGGGATGTTGTGTTGTGACCTCCTTGTTGTTATAAAGGTCACATAGGTTAGTTAGAGTCGACTTCAGCTCGACGCAGAGTCGACTTCAGCTCGACGCAGAGTCGACCTCAGCTCGACGCTGAGTCGACCTCAGCTCGACGTGGAGTCGACCTCAGCTCGACTTTCCGTCAAGCCCAGTTCTGCTTTCTGAAACCACTCTCTGGCCGACGTGTGTCGTGCTCAGATCGACGTTTTATTGTGAGCTCGACGTTTTCCAAGCTCCCATCAGTTTTGAATAGGAATTCAAATTCCTTCTGTCAGAACAATTAATGCTGAAGATTTATTGGCCGTTACAGCAAATCTGGTGCATGGCTCAAGGAATTTTCTAAGGAATGTTTGCCTGACACTTCCTTTGAGACATGGACATTTAAGGAAAGCATTTAATGCTTGCTGCCAACGGCTATCAAAGACTCAGAAGAAGAACACAGAGATATTATTCTATCAGTCAACAGAGAACAACAAGACTTCTTCTTCTTGCTCTCTGTGATATTCATTCAAGCTTACACACAGGAATTCTGATTGCTTCAGACACAACCATCCAACTTGTTTGGATCATCTTTTGCTGGAGCAGATCAGATCATTGAAGGCCTGTCACCCTTGTGCAAAGCTCTCCTTCCTGAACTACTTCTTGATCTCAGGGGGAGCTTTGACAACATCAACAGATCCACTTTGCTTCTCTCTACTTATTGATAGAGAAGACAACATCAGCTTTTTCTTTTTCTTTCTGTACAGGGTTTTAACTCCCTTCAAAAGTTACCTTTGGTTTTGCTGAAACCTGGTCAAAAATCAGCCCTTTGGTTTATGAGAACCTGGTCAAAAACTCTCTGGTGCTCAAGACACCTGATCAACTCATCTTGAAGTGGATTCCTATCAAGGGTGATAGAAGAGTGGACTACCCAAGATTTTGGGGAACCACTATAGCTCCTTGTGTATTCTGGTTGCTTGTTTCTTTGTGTTTTGCTTTGTGCTGTGATTCTCTTCTTACTTTGATTAATTGCTATAGCACCATACACTAAGTAAATCTAAGCCTTCTCTCCATACAAGTTTTAATTTGCAAAACTATTTTAAATCACTCTATTCACCCCCCCCCCCCCCTCTAGAGTTAGGATTGATCTTATCCCTCACTTTCATGCGGTCTGGAGGACAATCCCCGAAAATTCACTCCCGACTATAAAGAATGGTGGGATGTATAGTAATTAGTACGTAGGGACTCTAGAGTTCACCCAGGACATGTACAGAGGCGTCCGAATAGTCTAGCCCTAGTAGTGTGTATCCCCGCCTAGGAAGTGAAGGTGCTCGCTCTACTGCTGTCATAGCCACAATGGTGGTACTAGAGAGTTTAACTGACACTGAAAATGGAGAACTAAAGGTTTGTGATCACAAATTCATATGGGTGAGTTGCACCTGTATGAATCATAGCAATATATCATGACATACATAAATATTAGAGGCCATTCATACTACAGTTCCTTATCATATAAATTAGTATGAGCTCTTTTATATGATAAGTTACAATTCTAGAAATCTCAACTTATAAGTTTGGATGGGCATTCATATAAGTTAAGGTACTCTTGTGATGATAGTGTAGTAGTACTTGTTTTCTATACCCGCACTGCACTTACTTTCTTTTCATGCTTCTACTAGTTAATTCTTATTTTGTTACCATTCCTTACTACTTGTAAACATACTTATACATCTAGATTAAGTTCATAACTAATGGTAGATTATAGTCTTGCTAGTATAGTTCCCTTGTCACCTACTTCCTTGTTGATACTGCCCTTATTGTACTCCACTTTCATCCTCCCGCACGACACGTAGGAGTCATAGGGGTGAGGCGAGGACAAAATGGCTTAGTCTTTATGACTAATGCTTGGTTGTGACCGTAGGTGCTCGAGGAGCTGGAGTGCCAGCAGGAAGAGGTGGCAGGACCTAAAGAGTAGATGTCACACATTACTATTACTACTCAGTGATAGGTGATGATGATGAGTGTTTTGTTTTATCTTCCGCTTAGAGATGTCGTGAGAGAGGGATTGCACTTTTATTTTAGCATGCACTGAGCATAATCCCTCACTCTCTTTTTGTACTCATTGTGGACTATGCTTTCATATTTATGATGATGATTTGCTATGATTTGTGGACTTGTGGTTATTCTCTCATTTTTTTCTCAAATTGGCCTAAAGGTTAAAATGATCGTACTAGCCAGCTGGATCAGTGTCAAGCGGTTGTGACTAAATCATGAGTTTGTATCACCGTAAGGCTGCGATTATGGGCATAAGACCATGGTAACTCCCTATTAAGGGGTAGGGGTTTTACATCTATAACACGCAACATCTATACAATCTGAGTCAGCTTTCCAACTAGCTCCATTGAGCAAAGAGATTAATTAGTTGCAGGCAAGGTCATTAAGGATCTTGAAGGGAAGCTCCTCAAAGAGAGGAAGCTAGTGGAGAAATTTTCCAAGCATAGTAATGTATTGTCGCTCATTGATACCTTCACCTTTTAGAATAATAAAAAGGGGTTAAGATTCAAGTGAAATGTTGGAGCAGCTCATTCCAAAAGGAAAGGCAAGACTCTAGTTGTGCCTCAAACAACCTTTCAGAAGATAGGCTTCCCTTCTAATAGATATGGCCATGAAAACATATATGGTCGCTAGAAGAATGGAAGTTCCACATGTAAGTAAAAGTGTACCTTACAATGGGAGGAGAAAGGGCATGGGGTTGAGTGCTTTGAAAGCCCCTCATGAAGAAAATCAAATGGCCCATCATGGACCATTGGTACATGGTGTCACAGCTCCTACACTCAAGGGTAAGGAAGTTGCCTCTTCCCAGAATCTTCCAACAAAGAAGCAGGCAAATGACATGACTGCAATCAATTCTCACTTGTCTATTTTTGATGCCATTAACACCATGATAGATGCAAAGCAGACACATGTTACTGTCAAACAGAATCAGTCAAGAGAACCTGCTTGCAAGCTAACATTCAGCCAAATTTTAGTTGAGAGAAACAAGATGAAAGCTGTTATTTTCTTTGTTGAATAATAACATCATGATGCTTTATCCACCTCTAGTAATATATATTAGAGAAGATACAACATTCATGAATGTTAGTGCTGTGGCAAAGTTGGAAATTTTGCGATAAACTACTGGTTTAAGCCTACAACTCCACATGTTGTGAAATCTAAGCCACCAAAGTCTATCCCTGTTTGTCTGAGTGCTTCAAAGACTAACAAGAAACAAGGAACAAAATTTCTTTTGGTGCCTAAGGTAAACTAAATTTGTTTTACAGGTAGGTCCAAGAACCAATCAGATGCCTATCTAGTACTTGGATAGTGGATGTTCCAGGCACATTATTGGAAAAAGGAGTCATCTTAAAGACCTCTAGCGAGGAATGGACCCAATGCCATATTTGGTTGTTCAGATAGAGGAGTGACTAAAGGCTATGGTATGATCACCAATGACATAGTCATCATCACAAAAGTAGCTTATTTGAAAGGATTGCAACACAATTTGATTAGTCTAAGCCAACTATGTGATCTAGGCTATGCCATTATTTTTCGCAAGGATAAGTGCCAAATCGAATGGTCAACTGACCAAGAGATCTTTCTGAATGGCACTAGGAGTGGAAATATTTATTGTCTAATTTTTTTGTGTATTGACTCCAGTTCTCCTATTTGCCTTGTAGCAAATGAGAAAGACTCTTATTGTGTGCAATAGCACACGAGGATTTCTTACTTGAACTACAAGTCTATCGACAAGCTCTTCAGTGAAGGGTTGGTCAAAAATGGACCCAATTTGAAATGCAAAAAAGAGGGCATTTGTTCTGCATAGCAAAAGGGCTAGCAAACCAAGGTCTCCTTCAAAAGCATTGGGTCCAAGGATTCTGAGAGGTATCTCTGCCTCCTTCATATGGATTTGTTTGGTCCTATGCCAATTCATTGTTTAGGTTGGAAAGTCTATACCTTTGTGATAGTAGATGACTATTCCAGATTTGCTTTGGTATTATTCCTTAAGAGAAAGTCTGATACCTTAGATAGTTATATGACTTTTGTAAAGCAAATTCAGAATGAAAAGGACTGCACTATGGTCAAAATCAGAAGTGATCATAGCACAAAATTTCAGTCTGAAAGCATGACAAACTTCAATAAAGAGTTAGACATTATTATAATCCAAATTTATGCTTTGTGATTCTTCAAGTGCAATTTTAATAGCTAGGAATCTTATAATAATCTTCAAGTGTACTTTTATTATAGTGCAATTTTAATAGCAACGCCATGATATAAGATTCCTAAGTGAATTCAATGGTAAGATTATTATAGTCCAAATTTATGCTTATGACATAATTTTTGGGTCTACTGATAACGACCTACGCAAAAAGTTTGATTAACTTATGCAAGGGCAATTTGAAATGAGCAGTATGGGTTAACTCAAGTATTTGTTGGGTCTCCAAGTTAAGCAATCTGAGGATGGCTTATTCATCTCTCAATCTAAGTTCACCAAGAAGTTAATCAAAAAATTTGGAATAGAGAGTGCCTCCACCATAAGAACTCATATGGGGTCAAGTATATCACTAGACAAGGATGAAAATGGAAAGCCAGTTGATGAAACCTTATATAGAGGCATTATTAGCTCCCTCCTTTATTTGACTGCTAGTAGGCAAGACATTATGTTTGCTATATGTGTTTATACAAGATACTAGGCTTGGCCTAAATAATTTCACTATACTGATGCAAAGAGGATTCTGAGATATCTTAAGGGCACACCAGATCTTGATCTTTGGTACCCTATGAATAATGATTTTGAATTAACATGCTATTCAAATGCAAATTTTGTAGGTTACAAAGAAGACAGGAAAAGTACTTCTGGTACTTGCCAATTTCTAGGAGAAGACTGGTATCTTGGAGCAGTAAAAAGTAAACTAGTATAATAATCTCCACTATAGAATCTAAATACATCTCAGCAGGGAGTTGTTGTGCACAGCTCCTGTTGATACATCATCAACTTCTGGACTATATTATCCACCTAAGTAAAACCCATATGTTTTGTGATTCTTCAAGTGCAATTTTAATAGCTAGGAATCTTATATCACACAGTAGGACCAAACATATTGAAATAGGGTATCACTTCATAAGAGAGCATGCTGAGAAGGAATATATTAGTCTTGAGTTTGTCCCCACTGACAAACAAGTGACTGACATCATCACTAAGCCTCTTGATGAAGCAAAGTTTAACATTTTTTATGTTTGAATTGGGAATGTTAAATTAAAGGAGCTTTAAATGTATGTATATAAGTTCTTCTATCATATATATGCTTTGGAGTCTAATCATTTTGTAGAAGGATATAAGGAAGAAAAGGCCAACTGACTTGGTATTGAATGAAGTGTCAAGCATTTAGTCAACACCATGCATCGAAGACGTCAAGTGAACACTTTAGGAGTCAAATGGACTCAATGCACACACTCTGATGGGTTGAAAAACTTAAAATCTATCAGGTTAAATCACAACCATCTATCTAAATTGGAATGCACGACAAGGTACGTGCCTCTCCACCTTCTCAAATAGAATAGGGTATAAATATGAATTTAGGCTAGAATAAACTTTATCATTCAATTGCCTTTCGAAATTTCTATGTCTTGTACCCTAGATTTCTCACATAGTCTAGTCCTCCTTGCTTAATCTCTCAGATTCAATCGCTCCCAAGGCTGCTGACTTCCTGTTCGAGGGTTATGAAGTTATTCGAAATGGTTTTAGAGATGCTGAATTTTTTCAGTTTTCCATCTTCTAACAGTCACAGAACTGGAGTTCGTGTTATCAGAACCATGTGTTATATTTAAAAGAAAAGTGTTTGATCTATATGCTAATGCCTAGGTGTACTCTTCCTCCACAAAGTTCAAGATAACCATTAATGAGGAAAAGGTAAAAATCACTGTTAGGAAGATTTGCCAGGCTCTAAAACTCCCCAAGCTCAACCCTAGTGAGGAAGAGGATGATCTATATCAAGAAGAAATCAAATCTGACTTCAAATGGTGTGGCCTGTCCAAACACACCAGTGGACCTATACTCAGGAAGGACATGAACTTGAAGGGAAAGTTCTTGGCAGACATAATTGGAAAAACCTTAATCTACAAAACTAAATAACATGACAAGATTTCTAGAAAGATCTTTGACCTAATGACTGGAGTCATTCAGTCCAAAAAAATTGATTTGGGCAAGGTGATCCTTGACAAGATAATTGATTGCATTCCTGAGCAAAATATGGGAAGAATCCTGTCCTTATTTCTCATTAATACTATATTAGGCATTCTAAATATAAGGTTAGGTGCTAATATCCATCACATGAGGAGGATGGATATCAAGATGTTTGATAGATGGGATAGGGTGATGGGCAATCACCATAAGCAGACTGAAAAAAAGAAGAAGGTAGCTGAATAAGTTACAGCAGGAAGCTAAAGAAACATATCCAAAAAAATGATGATAATGTTGAGGGGGAGAACATCCTAATTAGTTCAGCTATTGAGATAGAGAACATCCCACTCTTTGCTGTTGTTGAGGGGGAGATCAAAACAATTAATGTTGTAGTTGAGGGGGAGACTCACAGTGGGTTCCCTACCCAAGGTGATGAAGCTGAGATCGCAGTTTCTATCAGGTGATATAGTTTTATACCTTGCCGAGGAGCAGGAGAAAGAGGATACTATCATAGAAGATGTTTTTAACTTTTCAGACCACTCTTCTGAATATATTTTTTCTTATTCTGATGTGGAAAAGATGTAAGGGTGAGAAATGAATAGATTGACTATCCAGCTGCTACTCAACTAAATAAGGAGATTCCTATATCTTTTCTGTCACAATTCAAAGAACGCTTGGATGAGAAAGGAAAGAAGATTGAGAGGTATGTGGATAATTTAGTTAGAGAATTGAGGAAGGATCTCTAAACTGAAATCACTTATATCATATTTGAGGTCAACCCGCTACGAGATAATACAGTTAAATTCTTCATGAGTGCTGCTCCAGCTATTGATTATACAACACTTAAACTTCAACAAATTCAGTATAGTTAGAGTAACATTATTCAAAATCAATGTGTTATAGCTAAAAAACATGGAAATGGTGCATAATGTGACCAAAGTGTGCATGATGGAGTAGAGAAAAATTGTTGAAAGGAGAATGGTTGTCTGCACTCAAACCCTTTATGATCACATGTTACAAGTTAAGAACACTATAACAGCGGGTGTCAACTACTTAACTGACAAGATTTCCTCCTCTAAGAAATCTCTGAACAATCTAGTGACTGAAGAACTCATAAAAGGGGAGAGGTCAATGATAAGGGATAACTTGCAATCTGAACATTAAATGTAGTCAGAGAAGCTTTGGGCATAGATCCCATCATATATGATGTGCCTGCAACTCCTAAAGATGGTATGGGAGATAATATTGAAGCTACTATAGTAGATGCTGCTCCTGATGATGTTATAGCATTTAGCCCCACTACCCAAGATATATTAAAAGACAAGGGAAAATAAGTTGTAGATGAGGATGAGGAAGCAAGGCTATGAAAAAAGAGATGTAGAGAAGAGCTGGAATCTAAACCAGACTATGTACAGTGGAGTCCACAATCTAGAATAATCATTCTAACTGCCTAGAATCAGATCAAGTAAAACAAGACAGATAGATCCAAGCTTTATAGTTCCATAGAATGGGCCTATCATAAGGTAAGAAGAAGTGAAGAAAATGTTCAGAAAAGAAAAAAGTTGGAACTGTACCAGTTGATAACCCAAAACCCTGCAAATATAGTCCAAAGCCCTACAGTTACTTTGAGAGATAAATACAGAAGAAGAAAGAGGCTGGGGAAAAGACTATAAGGAAATCGGGGGGCATGGTGATTAGGGAACCTAATCCATAATACAGTTATAGTTTTTAGGTTCCTAAGGGCATTAGAATGTTAACTGTTTATTACAGACATTAATCTTTTGTGTTATTAAAGCTATTTGAAAAATCTCTTACATCATTTATCTGGAGTGTTTGCTTATTTTTAGTTATTCTTTATTATCTATTTTTAAGTGGTGTATATCATTGACTAGGATTTTGACTTTTTTAAATAGGGAGAGATTGTTGGGATCATTGACCATAAAATCCTAGATTTTAATAAGCCCCATTTGTTAATTATATACACATAAATGTATTTAACATTTACTTTATGTTATCCTGTGAAAGAAACATATATTTGATAGACTAACAAGTTAAGAATAAGTCAGCAAAATCTAGAATTGAAGAAATTTGCTAAGTAAAAACTGGTCTTGAGTCATCTCATATCACTCGACGCTCGAGGTCTATAGACATTGACACATGTTATTCACTCAGTGCCTTAGAAGAGAAGTAGAGAATCTACCTATGTATAAATGCATCTCATATCACTCGATGCTCAATACTAATGCGCTGACTCAAAGTTACTCTCTCAATGTTTCAATAAAAGAGCAGAAATTTAGGCTAAGTTCAAATACCTCGAGTGATGGTATTTCACTCAACGCTTCAGTAAAAGAGCTGAGTTCATTCCATGTTCAAATATATCGAGCGAAGATCATTCATTCAGCGCCTAAGCAGTGAAGCGATAAATCTGTCCATGTATAAATGTGTCAAGTTACAAGACTTAACTAAATCAAATGTGTTAAGTTACAAGACTTAACTCAATGCTTAAATAGAATGCGCTGAGTTAACTGCTGTCACTCGACGCCTCATCAGAAATACTTCACTTAATGCTTCAATATAAAGGGAAAATATGACTTAAGTATAAATTTGTTGAGATACAAGAGATCACTCAACGCCTTAGTTGTAGGCACTGAGTTAAGTACTGTAATTTAGCTCTTCTTCAGTGATCTAAAATTTGACTAAGTCATGTTGCTTTCAGCAGTCAACGCTTGTATCAAAAGTTATTCTAAGTCAGAGAGAATCTGGTCTATTTGGCTGGCGTCTTATAAAATTCAAATCGACACAAATTATGTGCTAAAAGATAGAAACCACCGTATTTGTCTGACATGTAATCATGGGAATATTCACCATTAAAGCCAGCCATACCTCTTACCTAAATAGGATTTAGCCGTTGTAGTTGCTAGAAAATAAAAGTATAGTGTGGATGAATTTTGAAAAGACATCTCCGGAATTATTCAGATACTATTTCTCAACTTATTCAAGAACTTTTAGAAAATATTCAAAAACCCTAAGTTACAATCAGTCGTCGCTGGTAGAAAGAGAAACAATTTTCATTGTCTTCAAGCTTGATAATCTATTGATCAATAATTCAAAAAAGCTTGGGGAAGAAGATGCTCTCTGAAAGAAAGGGATAGATCTTATGTTTACTCTAGAGATAAATATAAATAAGGAAAAAAGAAATTAGAGCACACAAATAAAGAAATAAACAAGCAAGCACAGATGACATAAGGATTATAGTGGTTCCATAATAAACCTGGGTACATCCACTCTTCTACCACCCTGGTAGGAATCCACTAGAGGTTTTTGATCAGGTGCCCTGCAACCAAAATATCTATTTTCTAAGGGAGATATAACAACCCTTTGAGCTTTTGAACAGGTGCCCAAAAACCAACACAGGTTTTTGATCAGGTTCCTTGCCACTAAAGAGTTTACTTTTGAAGTGAGTAATAACCCTGTACACAGGAAAGGGAAAAGAAATTATGTTGTCTTCTCTATCAATGATCTGAGAGAAGGCTAATGGATGTTGATGATGTCAAAGCTCTCCTTGAGATTTTGTTGATGATCAGGAAATGGATGCTTTGCTTCAGGGTGTAGGCCTTCAGATTGATGTTGATCTTTAGCAAGCCTTTTAGACTGATTTTGTATTTTTGTCTCTTGAAAGCTTGGAGCAGATGAAGAAGATGAAGAGTTTTCAGGAAGATGATTTTTGCTGAGAGTTCTTCTTCTTTGAGAAAAAGTCTTCTTAAGTTTTCTCTCTCTTGCCCTCTGTGAGATATAATTATCTGTATATTTATTGCCTGGAGAATTCAAACATTTGAATTCTTTCTTTCTATGGAATGGCTGAATCAATTCCCAAGAATGGAATCTGCCTTGAGAAATCAATTGGCATTTAATCTCTGTAATAAGCCTTATTTAACGTTGCCATTCAAACGGCTATATTCGATAAGAATATATTGCATAAAATCTGAGAGCTATAAACGCTTGCAGTTAAGCCTTAATAAATTCTTCCAGCTATAAATAAATCTGTCTGAAAAACTATACAGGAAATCGCCAAACTGAATTTTAAAACTTCTTCAAACTGAACTCGGAGATCGTTAATCTCAGCTCGGAGATCGTTGAGCTGAGCTCAAAGATTTTCTTCCAGCAATTTTCTGAACTTCAAATCTGAACTTCTCTGGAATTTTTTTGAATGAGCAAACCTAAAAATAATCCTATGACCCATGACTATACATTTTGGGTCAATCTAATCATCCTAGTAGTGATCCTTGACCATATCAGAACAAGGGTTCCAACACTCTCTACAAGTATTCACACAACACAGTCTGTTCATAATCTAAAGATCATCTCCTGTTGTTATGGTGAAAAGAAGCTGCTTGGTGGAACAATTAAAGAAGAAGACTCCAGAACCTTTGTTCCAGAGTCAGTGTACCAATATATAAATCTCCATTGTAAGATCTCACTAAGATCTGAGTGTAAGCCTATTTTATAAAGGCTGAGTAAAGGACTTTTTCCAAAAATCTGATGAAGGATTATTTTAGAGTATCTACGATAGGCCTGTGTTATAAAGGACGAGGTAGGGCTTGCTTGTGAGCCTGAGGTAGGAGACTTGGCGTTGTCTCATAGGTAAGACTGTGAGCAGTCTGAGTTAAAAGGGTGGGAAGAACTCTGAGCTGTAGGATTTTTGGGAGAATCTGAGGTGAAGATTAGTTGATTTGAGATTTTGAGGAGTTGGCCTAAGCTAGCACACTACTAGATTGGTGAATGGGAAAAGTGGATGTACCCTAGATAGGGGAACCATTATAAAATACTTGTGTGTTCTGTGTAATCTTGAAAGATAACATCCTAATATTAACACATTAAGTATAACTTTAAAAAGTTCAAAAACTTTAAAGCAACATATTCACCCTCCACCCTTCTTAGTGTTTATCCACCCTTAAAATAATTTTTGTGAGCATCATAGAGAGATAGAGAGAGGGCATTTGATAGAGAATTATCATGTTTTCAACCTACTAATGGAGGAGTTTCTTTAGAAAAGAAAGATGCCAGAACTAGTATTAAAGAGCGATGTTTCCAAGTAATCCAGCTCCAAGGGCAAGGTGGTGGCGGAAGTTTTCTAGGAATATGAGGAAGTCAATGACATTGGACTCCTCAACAATATTAATTATGAAGGAGAATGTGTTGATGACAATGATGTGGGTTCCCTCCGCCACCTCTTCTGCATCCATAAGTGGGTCATACTTGAGTCATCCCAGAAGGCCAGCCTTTTGAGGTTCTTCCAATAGGAGGTAACTATAACTTCCTCCTCAGATCCCAATAGGGAGGAAATCACCTTTGGCAAGGACGTCATTCCCCAAACCCCAATACTTTCAATGACTTTTTCATTAAGTAATTCATTGAGAACTATACGGTGAACAAGATTTTTATACACACTTGTAGTTCTGTTAATATTCTCTTTAAGGCCACCTTCAAGGGCCTGAAGATAGACAAGTCTCTACTTTCCATCAAAGGGCTGCTCTATGGTGTCCATCTTCCACTTGCCCATTAATTATGTCATACACGGGAAGAAATAATAGGTCAGAAGTGATGCGAAGTTGGCCTGGGAATGTTATTTCAAGACTGATAATGTGAATGAGTCAGTCCCTCTCCCGGAGGTTCCTCTAGTGCTTCCAATTCTCAAGATTTCAAGTGATGTAGAATTTGTTGAGGAGCCGACAGAGGAAGAAGCCAGATAAGGAGATCACCTAGAATATGCCCAGGTAACTAAAGAGATTCTTATTGATGAGGATGGTGAGAAGAAGCTCTTTATTAATGCTGAGCTGCCAGAGGAGAAGTTATCTCAGCTGATCTCTTGCTTTCTAGAGAAACATAATGTGTTCGTATAATTAGAAAACGACATGCTAGGGGTGGATCTAAAAACCACTTGCCACCACCGTAACATCGATCCAAGCTTTAAGCCAATCAAACACAAAAAGAGGGGGGGGGGGGTAGTAGTGCCCCTTGACCAACACATCAGAAAGGAGGTGGCCAAACTCCTCAAATCTAAGTTCAATAGGGAGATTCAATACACCGAGTGGGTTTTTATGACTATAATGGTGAAAAAAGATGGAGGAGGTGGTGAATGTGTATTGATTCTACATAACTTAATAAATCATGCCCCTTGTTGGGTATTGTATCAACAATTTCCATAATTTGAAGAAGTGTCCCTTGAACTAAGATGAATTAAGTTTTATTTGATGCACTTTATTTAGTTATGTGCTTGCAGAAATATATTGCTAAGTACAACCCAATGTCAGGTTACAGTGGGTCATGAAACACAGGACTATACAATGTAATCCTTCTTTATGTAGGCAATATGTTTACACATGTGTAATCTCTCTATTGGGGTATACTTCTATCTCAAGTGCATTAGAAGAAACAAGGAAGGACAAGGACCTGCAATCAGAAGAGCAAAATTTTACCCAAGTAAAATTCGTTGAGTATAGTAAGGGATATTGGTCGAATTCGTCGAGTATACTCATTGATACTCGTCAAATTCGTCGTGTATGCCTACTAGCACTTATCGAATTCGTCGTACTTACTTAGGGTAATATATCTTAGATTATGAAAATTAGTTCTGTAAAAATTGTCGAGTATCATCAAGTATACTCGTCGAATTCGTTGAGTGCATCTTACGATACCCGCCAAATTCATCGAATATACATGTCGATACACGCTGAATTCATCAAGATTTATGGGGTATACCTTTGAGTTTCCGAATTTACTTCTATAGAATTTTCTAAGTCAAATTCGTCGAGTATCGCTTAGCTCATACGTCGAATGCGTCGAGTGTATTAGACTATACTCGTCGAATAAATCGAGTATGTCAGCCGATTCTCGTCGAATTTGTTGAGTTTGTCTTCTACAAAGCTTTGAGTTATAGGTTCGATTGGGCTGAAATTCTCCAAGTAAATTTCATCGAGTTTATATGCAGTTTGATGAGTATACTTGGCTATACTCAACGATACTCGACGAATTATTCTTAGGGTTATTTTCTTTTCTTTTAAAATCTTTTGGCTCGGGTTATCTAGATTGACATATATAGTATGAGCGGATTACTCGGTATGGAAAGTCTTTTCTAGATGTTACTGGAGGAGGGTCTGTATATATATCTAGGGTGGATTTTCCATCAACCCTAATTGTGCTCAAATCAATTCAAGAAAACTCCTGATCAAGCTCCCATCGGCTCCCGTTTGTATTTTTGTAAATCTGCTCGGCCGACGATTATGCTGCATGACTTGAGCTTCCTCAAACTAATCGATTGGATCTGTTAACCAAGAAATCAGCGATCTATCCAAAGGTAGCCAGCTCGCAAGTCGGGGCCTGCTCCACATTCCCCCTGTAGGTTGCGACCTGTCTCAGCACTCTTTTTTGGGTCGGGCGAATAGGTCCTCTATCCTCTATGGCCGCACAACTAGTGCAGTCTCCCCGGCCTGACCGCCTAAGTCGCTTAGCTACAACGTGTTCTGCGGGGGTGCACACTGCTTCCACAGTTCGTCCCCGTAGGCCGCGCGGTTAGTTTGGCTAACCACTCAGCTCTATTCCAGCAGGGGCGGGCTCCATCTTCAGTCTGCTAGCTCTCTGCATAGCAAGAATGACGACCTACCTCAAGGATGCCCACCATCATCAATGGCGACCTACCTCTAGGTCGCCCACCATCAACAGTGGCGACAAGTATCCAGCTCTCTGCATAGCAGGAATGACGACCTACCTCCAGGCCGCACACCATCAGCAATGACAACCTAACTCCAAGTCGCCCAACATCAGCAGCGGCAACAAGTCTCTAGCTCACCACATAGCAGGAATGACGACCTACCTCAAGGCCGCCCACCATCAGCAATGGTGACCTACCTCCAGGTCTCCCACGATTAGCAGCGGCGACCTACCTCTATGCCTTAAGTTAGTAGTGGTGACCTGCCTCTAGGCCGTCGGTCAGCAATGACTACCTGCTCCACCTCGCCAGCAAGAGCTGAACTACCACTTTAGTCCATAGCATGTTGCGGACTCGATCGCAAGTCACCGCTCTACCGGGGGTAATGTTACCAGGGCCGTCTCCATCCCAAGCATATAAATAGGCCCCATACCTCTCATTCAAGTAGCACAGTGGAGTGGGACAACCAGGACAACAAAGCCTGCAGACATAACTTCCCAGTCCGCCGCCACTTGTCAGCGGTCTGACTGGCAGACCGAGCGGACTCCGAGAAACAATCCGTGTGGCCTGAGACATCAAGCCGGGCAGCCTAACCGACCTGCTCTTTTCTAGCCTCCGGCTCTCTCCTCCATTGTATTTTTTCCCTTTGCTTTTCCATGTAAAGGAGCTCCGCTCAAGCTGTAGTACTTTCTTTAAAATCAAAGGAAAGCCCGTCGTAGAAGTGGCATTTAAGTCGCGGCACGCGAACTCTATCGTTGCCGCTGCCAGTCTCTCTCTCTCTCTCCCTCTCGGTTTCAACCATCGAGCTAACCGTCATAGTAATTGTCTGCTTGCTATTTCCTAATCATCATATCCATTTATCCTCGCAATGCCTCCACCTCTCCCGTGAGATCCGAATACCCAGTTATCTGCTGGTGCACCTATTTCCCGCATCAATTGTTAACACGCGACCTTCAAATCTATAATAGACGGTGAAAATCAATAGTTACTCATGTAGAACCATTAACCTGCCAAGAACCTTGTACCTTCAAGTCCTACTGAAGATCCTCTCTGGGAAGCCTTGGAGCAATCGCGTATAGAAACTGCCCAATAGTTCCAAGAAATCAACCACACTCTAGCTGCTATGACATAGCGATTAGAAATGCAATCCGCTGCAGCACCAGTTCCTCCAGTCAATCCAACACCAGCATTGGAAAATTCGTAAACATATCCACCGGCCTATCCACCAGTCTATCCTCCTATTTACCCACCAACATATCCGCAAGGGCCTGCAACCCCTTTGCGGTCTCAAAATGATGTGTTTGCAGCTCGTCAAAACTTCTTCTGGGAAGCTGCCTGAGGATGTGCAGCAAGATTTCTAAATTTTTAGGGAAGTCATCCCTATCCTTCAGCACCTGCCTTTACTCCTCCTGCAGTAGCTTTTCCCTTCTATCCACCTGCTCCTTTTACAGCTACAGCTTATGCCCCCTTTTTCCCTTATGTTCCAGGAGAGCAGGAAGAGTCGTCACCATTTTAAGAGAATGTTCGCCATGAACCAACTCCAGCTAACTCCAGAGAGCCGCGGTTGCCAATTTACACTGGAGAGACTGATCCAATAAAGCACCTTCAAGCATTTGAATTAGTCGTCGCTCTCAGGACCATTTTAGATGCTACCAAATGCAAACTCTTCGTAACATCCTTTGATGGACAAGTGATGGAGTGGTTCTATGGATTATGTCCTCATTCCATCACTTCCTTTGTTGATTTGCGAAGAGAGTTTCTACTCTTGTTTTCTACCTCTACAAAGAGAAAGGGAGGTCCAGAAGCCCTCTTTGAGATCAGGCAACGAGAGAATGAGACCTGGTCTCATTTTATGGATCGTTTCCAAAAAGAGATTTTGGACATTGAGATCGTCGATCAAGAAATGTATCGAGTGGCTCTTATACATGGTCTGCGAGAATGACCGCTTAAGTTTGTGGCTAATGTCCGAGCACCAAGAACATATCAAGATTTGATTGGCTTAGACAACTTATACATTCTAGGTGAGAAGAGCAATCCCAGTGTAACATCCCATTTCCGACCAGACCCCTAGGAGAGGTTTTGCCATGACCAAGTCAAGACAAAATCCTAGGAAGCCCAAGAAGGCCAAGTGACCCGGGCTCAAGGTGGGAATCACCTTGGTTTGCAAATAGTAGGTCAAGAAATTTGCCTAAAACAGGATTTTGGCTTGGGCATTGAGTGCGTCGAGTGCACTCAACGCCAAAGGCTGGCTGGCGTCGAGTGCACTTAACACCATAAGCAGAATGGCGTTGAGTGCACTGACTGCACTCAACGCCATCTTTCAGGCTAGATGGCATTGAGTGCATCGAGTGCACTCAACGCCATAAGCTGAACGGCGTTGAGTGCACTAACTGCACTCAATGCCATCCTGTGTAGACTGGATGGCATTGAGTGAGCAGAGCTCACTCAATGCCATAGTCTGGATGGCATTGAGTGAGCTGAGCTCACTCAATGGCGTAGTCTTGATGGAGTTGAGTTAGCTTAGCTCACTCAATGCCGTAGGCGGGATGGCGTTGAGTGAGCTGATCTCACTCAACGCCATTTTACTTGGAATTTTTTCTGAAAGTTTTGGTGGCTGCTTGTTCAGCCGAACCAGGACCGTTTCGTGAAGCGGGCCAGGATGTCTTAAAATTAGCCATTTCTCTATTAACACCTAATTAAGTCTTATTTTAAAATGTTGACCGGTCAAGTGGAGTGATGTCATGTGGCCGTCAGTTTTGAAAACAAAGAGTGAATAGCCACGGCCATGGCCTAGAACCAGCTTTCATAGCCAATAATGGCACTTGATGTCGTGGCTCCATTCCCCTCCTCTATAATGGCTGTATTCAACTCCTCTAGGGAAGAGAAGGAGTTTCCAGCCATTACTTGGCTGGATTAAGCAAGGTTCACCCCACCTCCTCCATGGTCGAGCCAAGCTGTCAATGGCATTAATGGCCATTGAAGTTTTGGCCTCTCCCCTCCTTAACCAAGCCTTTAAACACCATCAGTGGCCCAAGAGGAACATTTCCTAGCCTTTACCTGAAGATTCCGATCCCTCCCACCGTACTGTTGCAGAAGTCGAGCGGCGCCACCATCGGAAATGGCTTTCCGTCGATCTGCACGCCTCCAGCTCGCGAACAAGGTCCTCCCCTCCTCTCTCTCTACGGGTAGATCATAGCTTTCTTTAGGATTAAAAATCGGGCTCAACTGATCCCGATCGGGAAGAACTTCTCTTCCTAGTTTTTCCAGCAAAAAAAAATATAGCTTTCGGGTTCGCCGGAAAACACCTCTCCGGCCACCGTGCCGCCGCCCGACGATGGCCACCACCTCAACGGAGGTGGTGGTGGCGGTGGCCGGACAGGGAGGAGGCTGGATGGCTGGCGGCAATGTCTGGGATGAGCTCCAGGTTGGGATAATCCCGTCCCTTGGCTGGAGCATGAAGATGAGCAGCAGCCCTTGGATACTGCTTCAAGATTCGTGCAAGAATTTTATTATATTTATTGTTTTTTCTGTGATTATAATTGCATTGTATATATTTAATTTTTAAAACTACTTAGACCCTCTACAGAAAAAGCAATCAACAAAAAAAATGTAGCCCTTGATGTCTTGTTTAATTTAAAATTGATTTCACTCAATTTGGAGTCCTAGTTAGACCACAACACTCATTTTGGTAAGGTCTATCCATAGGGCTATCCTGAGATTGATTTGGATGCCCACATCAATCCAGACATCCAAATGACTTGAAATTTGGGGTATGGGCTATTATTAGCCATACCTAGGACATTTCCAAAAATCAGAATTTTTGGAGAATATTTTTCCTATAGTTTTTAGAAAAATTTAATAATCCTTATATTAATTAATTAGGTGTCCTAATGACTTCAAAACCCTCCCAGATTTTGGTGAGTGGTCCCTGGGTTCATCATGAGGCTCTGTATAAGTTTTCATCTCATTTGGAGATGTTTTAGATTGGAAATAAACAAACCTAAGATTTGCCCTATTAAGGGGTTTTTAGGTCAAAAGTGCACTTTGTGATTTGAGTGGTAAAATCACCTCAATAGAGGCTGAGATTTTGACCACTGACTAGGCATGATTTATAGTACCCTCTCATGGAGTTTGAGGTGGATTGGGGTAGATTTTCCCTAGGACCCAAGGCCAAACCCTAAGAATTGTTCTTGGAGGTTTGTGAAGGGCAGGTGGTCAAATGACCTTGATATTATTTGAAACTTGGTGGAGAGAATTCTAGGCTAGCTAAAATCCTCTGGAAGAAATCTAAATGGATTTTAAAGTGAATAAGTCCCTCAAAACCCTAACCATAGTTTAGGGCATAAATCTTGTAGTGATAGAAAAAGTTATTAAAACTCATTGAATAGTGGTGAAACTTGGGTAGTGGAGTTTAAAAGTTAGTATGAACTTGTAGAAATTTAATTGAGAATTTTGGAACATTATTTTTAGCACTTATTTTACAAGTTTGAAAAAGGGCAATTTTGGTAAATAATTTATTCATTGCTTATTTATTGCTGTAGAATTATGAAACTTTGCCAGGATAGTTGTAGGGCATAAATTGTCATATTGGAATTTTTGTATAATTTTTTGGAAGCTTAAATGCATTACTTGCTCCTTAAATTGATGACTTCTAAGATATTCAAAATATTAAGGATTAATGATTTAAACCATTGCAAAAATTATATGAGATTTTGATTTGCTGTTAATTTGCTGTTTAGTATTTATCATAATTTTGTGGAGCCTTATACATACCTGAAAAGTTTACTTCATGTTCAAAATCTCCATATTATAGTTTTGGAAGAAAATAATTAAATATAGGTTAAATTAGGAAAATTATTAATCTCTGATTTTATATTAGGTGTGACATGATAGAACTCCAGTAAATTTTATAGGAGATTTAGAAGACAATTTGGATTACCTCCCTTTGTGCATCTCATATAGTTTAGAATGGTCTGCGTTTTGTCGAAACTGCATATGTTATATTAAGGTGCAAAATGATCTTCGGGATTGGAGTATTAGCAAGATGACTAGGAAAGAATAAGAATGTACCTTCAGGGGTCAAGATAGGGATAGGGTGGTAGGTTGTCTAGTCATAAGAGGTGCTCGGGATCGACGAAAGATCGTCCTCCCCGGTAGGAGCGGAAGAGTCTTAAAACACTAGGGTTAGATCCAAAGTAATTTAAAGGGGATCGGGTAATGGGTATTAACCAATAAAAGTAAGTGCCTTGCGAAAGGGAATGATGGGCTTCAACTACCATCATAGTTCCTAGTGCCATTTGAGAGCCCTTAACGGGTTATACCGGGGGAAGTCTTGGGCTAACGTAAACCGTAGGAATAATAAACTAAAAGAGCAACTAGTATAACTAGAGTTTCACATTCACACACCCCGTAGTTAAGGAGGTTAAGTAGGTTGGTTTCATTATCTTTCGGTCGGTAGCTTCTGAAGGTAGATGCACGAGCGGGACAGTCCGGGGAGCCGAGGGATCGAGAGTTTAAATACAGAATAAGGTGGTGGGTCTTCGGTATTTGACTGTCGTTTACACCGACGTTGGTACGTAGACTCGGTGGTGTTGGACAACTTAGCCAAACAAAGTCTGGTGGATATAGCAAGCACTAGTACGCTGATACTCTAGGTTGTGCTCTTCTAGGGGCGTACACTACAACAAACTGCACCTGTTGTAAGGACTGAAATATAACAGAAACCCAATTTGTTACTAATACATATATTTAGTAACAAAATTTTTTTGTTGTTACCAAAAAGTAATTTTTTGTAACGAATATTTTATATTTCGTTAGAATAATAATTTATTTGTTACTATAAATGTAAGTATTTGTAACAACACTAATGTTACGTTACAAATAGTAAATAATTTCTCACAATATGTATCAATTGTAACCACATCATGAAAGTTTTTTGTGACAAAGAGATTTTCGTTACTATTATTAATATTTTATTATTAAAGTTTTGTTATCATAAATATATCATATTTTATTGCAACACTAATATTCGAGAGCATTTTTTGGACCGAGAGGACATTTTTCTCCCGAGCATGTGCTTTTCACTCGGACGTGCGTTTTTTTCCCGAGCACACTATTTTTCCTAGCTTGACTCCAATGTTCTTAAGCTCGATTACTCCATGAGCTCGATCTCGTGTTCCATGAGGTCGAGCTCCATTATGAGTCGAGCCCAAGGTCGAGTAAGATTAGCTTGAGCTCGATTACTAGCCGAGCTCGATCTATCTCAGATTCTTTTTTGTTCAAAATGGAACACGAGCCTCTTGAGTTCGAGCAAAAAATTAGGAATATATGATCAAGTGCATGAAATAATTGGAGGGAAATTTCCCTCCAATAAAATTATTATCAAAACCCTATATTCATCAATCCCCTCCCGGCGCATTCTCGAAACCCCTAATCTCGCGACTGGCTTCTTCCTTCTCCGAATTTGGCAACTGGCTTCTTATTAGAGGAATATCGCGACTGGCTTCTCACAACTGGCTTCTTCCTACAACGAATTGTGAGAGAGCAGAGGAGGGACGAAGCGGGAGAGAGAGCATTTCTTCCTTCTCGCGATTGGTATATCTTCTTGCATTTCTTCCTTCTTCCTGAACTTTTGATCTCTGTTTCTTCATGCATCAGCAAGAAGTTATTGTCTCGTGTTCATGAGATTCTTCATTGGTTATAGATGATGTTTGGGTTTTTCGGGTATTCATCTTGATGCCCTTAGGGTTAGAAGTAATATTGTCTTTGAAGTTCCAGCATGTTCATTAGGGTATGATTTTTTTGGCCGTATTTTGGTTTATTACTATGAATCTTATTGTGGTTTGATTTTTTTGCCGTTTGTTCACTAGTAAAATTATTATCAAAACCCTATCTTCTTGTATTTCTTCCAAGTAATATGCTCTTGTAGTTTTTTGGGGGTATTCATCTTGTTTGTAGTGGCTTAGTAGTGTGTGTGCAATCAGTTCGGCAAGAAGTAATATTATCTTGTGTTAGTAGTGTGTGTGTGTTACTATTGCTATGAATCTCTTCAATAATATTGTTTGGTTGGATAAAATTTCTATTTCACTTGCTTCTCTTTTTTTTGTCACATTTGTCATACCAAGCATATAGTTTGTTTGTTGTGGTTTGTTTTCAGTTCCCATTCTTAGCCAACTATTATACCACAACCTTTTATGCAGTGGTTTGTTTTCCTCATTGGCTACAGTTTTTTGATTTTACAATATGATTTTCTTTCCGGATGGGACTTTTCTTATGTGTCTTGCAATCATTTCCCATTCTTAGTTGCTATTGCTTTAGCATTTTTTGCTGTAGACCCTTTATTTTAGCATGATGCCAAACCAAGACTTTCATAGATTAGCAATCATTTCCCATTCATATTTTTTGCTTTAGCATTTTTTGGCTTTGGGCTTGAAAATAATTTCCCATTCATATTTTTTGCAACGCCTGGGAGAAAACTCGCCGGTCTTCATCATCTGTTCGCCGTACCTGCCTGGGAGAAAACCCGCCGGTATAAATTATTTGGTATCTATAGTTAATAGGATGCACCTCTTTGGGTAAAAATTAGTTGCTTTGGTTGGAAAGCTAGATACTATAGAGAGATGTATTTTAGGTTTGGCATTATAACGTAATCTTTAGTTAATAGGATGCACCTCATTCGTACTGCAATATAGTTCTACTCATCTCTTACATGTATTCTAGGTACCAATTTATTCCTCATCTCATGTTCCTCAATAGTTTTGGGTACCTCTCTCCTTATTATTGTGAAATGGTGCACTAATGCTAAGGCTCATCTATATCATTTGATGATATATATGTTCCTTAGTCCAACTGATGCCATCTATATGTTCCTTAGTCCAACTTGCTTACTTTGTAAGTTTGGCATTGATTTCCATATAGATATGTATATGTATGTGTGTTTGTATATGTCTATGTATGTGTGTATGGTCATCAGTGTGTGCGTATATGTATATGTATGTGTGTGTGTGTATATGTATATTTGTGTGTGTGTATATGTTTGTGCATGTACTAGTTTTTTATTTTCATGATATTGTGTTATCCCATTCCTTTTTTGTTAGGTATGGATAAAAGCTGGATTTATGAACCAGAAAGATTCAGTTCTACCTATACTAGAGGCGTGGATTTATTTTTAGAGTTTGCACGGGAAAATGCTATTTACTTTGAAGATAAAATTCTTTGCCCATGCAATGTATGTCGAAACACTAAAACAAAGAGCCTCATTGAAATTAAAGCAGACTTGCATTTGAAAGGGTTTTACAAATATTATAAGGAGTGGATACATCATGGAGAAGCTAAAATGACTAGTTCTTTTGTGTTCAGTTCTAATAGTAACAATAGTGGACCTTCTCAAAGTCATGAAAGTAACGATGATATTGAAGCCATCGATGATTTAGTTGATTTGATACATGAGATTAGAGATGCAGAACTTCCTGAACATTCTAACGAAGATAGTACTCGAACTTTTTTAAGTCTGTAATGTAATGTCAGACATGAACTGTACCCAGGTTGCAAAAAATACTCTTTGTTAGCATTCATTGTTAAACTGCTGCATATCAAAGTAATGAACAAGATGTCAGATAAGTCAGTTAACATGCTTCTTGAATTGCTAAAGGACGTGATGCCAGAAGGTAATCTTATTCCAAAATCTGTTTACTAGGCTAGGAAACTTCTTTCTGGTTTAGGTTTGGGCTATAAGAAGATAGACGCATGTAGATATGATTGTGCACTATTTTGGAAAGAGAATGAGAAGAAAGATGTGTGTCCTGTGTGTGAAGAACCACGTTGGAAATATAACGAAGGAAAAGGAAAATTAATTGCTCAAAAGGTTTTGTGGCATTTCCCCTTAACACCAAGGATACAAAGACTTTATATGTCTTCTAAAACAGCATCTTACATGAGGTGGCATACTGAGAAGCATATGGAGATAGAAGGTACTTTGAGTCATCCGGTAGATTCACTTGCATGGAAGAGTTTTGATGCACACTATCCCAGTTTTGCTGCAGATCCACGCAATGTTAGGCTTAGATTGGCTACTGATGGGTTCAATCCGTTTGGAAATATGAGTACTTCTTATAGTATGTGGCCTGTTGTGCTAATTCCATATAATATGCCGTTATACAAAGGTATGAAAGATGAGTTTCTTATGATGTCATTATTAATTCCTGGCCCACGTGCTCCTGGAAAAGATATTGATGTTTATCTTAGACCACTGATTGAAGAATTAAAAGAATTATGGAATGGTGTAGAGACTTATGACACATACACCAAAGAGACTTTTAAAATGCATGCTGCTTCTTATGTGGACAATCAATGATTTTCCAGCTCTTAGTAATTTATTTGGGTGGACCACAAAGGGTTACGCGGCATGCCCAACTTGTTTATATGATACAGATTCTAAAAGAATTCGAAGTAAGATATGCTACATGGGACATCGTCGTTATCTACATAATGATCACCCTTATCGAAGGAGTAAATTGTTCGATGGAAAGTCAGAAACACGTACAAAACCAAGGGAGTGGAGTGGCGCACAATTGCATGCAGATTTAACCAAACTCGAACATTACTTTGATAAATTTGGAAAACACCCAAGCAAGCGGAAGAGGAAGCGCAACAACGAAGAAGGGAATTGGGTAAAGAGAAGCATCTTCTTTGAACTACCTTACTGGCATAAACTTTTGATACGACACAACATTGATGTAATGCATGTTGAAAAAAATATTTGTGACAGTGTTTTGGGCACATTGATGAACATTGATGGAAAAAACAAAGATACTGAAAAAGTGCGAGAAGATTTGCGAGACCTTAACATCCGGAAGGAGTTACACTTGATTAGAAATGGAAGTACTATAATAAAACCTCAAGCATGTTATAATCTATCTTCCGATGAGAAAAAAAAGTTTTGCAATTTTTTAAAAAATGTCAAGTTTCCAGATGACTATGCGTCAAATATTTCAAGATGCGTAAAGGATGGGAAGATTTATGGACTTAAATCTCATGATTGTCATGTTCTACTATAACGGTTAATTCCTATTGGCATTCGTGGGTTTCTACGCGCAGATGTCGTTGAGGCACTATACGAGCTAGGAGATTTTTTTAAAATTTTATGCTCAAAGACACTAAAGGTCGAGCATATCGAGAAGTTGGAGAGTAATATCCCAAATATTTTGTGCAAATTGGAGAGAATATTCCCTCCAGCATTTTTTGATGTAATGATTCACTTGGCTATTCACCTTCCGAAAGAGGCAAAGATTGCTGGTCCAGTTCACTCACGTTGGATGTATCTGATTGAAAGGTACTTGTTTTTTATGCATTTATACTTCATTATCTTACATAGCATAAATGAATAATTTTGTAATTATGATCATTGAGTTTTCTCTTTAGGTTTCTTAAAACTCTTAAAGGATATGTACATAATAAAGCACGTCCAGAGGGTTCTATAGCTGAAGGATATATTGTGAAAGAGTCTTTGACATTTGTGTCAATGTACCTAAATGAAATAGAAACAAGGTTCAATAAAGAAAATAGAAATGAAGATTCAGTGGAGCATCAACAAGAGTGTGAATTGTCGGTTTTTGCATCAAAAGTGAGACCCTTTGGACCTCTTCGCCGTTGCAAAGCCCTTTCTAAAGAAGATCTAGATGCAGCTCATAAATTCATATTAAACAATTGTAGCGAAGTAGATGATTTTAAAAGGTTCGATTCATGAAAGAGCTCAATTTCCTTAATTTGGAACAAATTTTAATGTACTTTTTTTTAAAATAGTAAGCACATGGAGGAGCTTAAAAGGGACGAAAATGAAAGAAACATTGACAAAACTCATCAAGAGCAGTTTCATTGTTGGTTTCAAGCTCATGTAAGCTCCAAATACGAAGATATCCTTGAAGATTAATTGTTAATTTATAGTATCATCTATCTAATTAGCTTCCTATTGTATTTTGTATAGATAAATAGAGTGCATCACACAAACTCGAGCGAAGTTTCCGAAGAATTATGGGCATTGGCAAATGGTCCACAATCATACTTAACAAAATTTTACTCTGGTTGTATTGTTAATGAAGTACGATTTCATATACAAGATCGAGATGATCGCCGAACAACACAAAACAGTGGTTTACGTGTTGAGGGGGAACATCAAAATATCTTGGTAGAGTTTTATGGAGTATTAAGTAGGGTCGTTGAGTTGACCTATCTTCATGGATATAAAGTAGTATTATTTTGGTGTGAGTGGTTTGACACTGGTGGGAAAAAGACTATGCATAAAGATAAATATTTTTTGAGCATCAACATAACTTCTCGTTGGTGTGAAGATGATCCATTCGTTCTTCCAAACCAAGTGCAACAAGTGTTCTATGTCGATGACACAAAACTAGGCCATCCTTGGAAAATTGCACAACTTGTATGTAATAGACACCTTTGGGACATAGAGGAACACGATGACCTAGTAGTGGAGGAGATGAATGATAACATAGTTCAAGAACATGAGTCCTCAGAAACTGAATTAATATATGCTACCGAAGATCAAAACTTGCAATCCCTAAGAAGAGATGATATAGAACCTGATATTATAAATATAGAAGTTCTAACTAGAATCGACAAAGAGGAAGAACTTAATAATATTGTTGACGGAGATGAGTCAGTAGATGAGGATGATGAAACACTAGTGCAATATTGTGATGACAGTGATCATAACATGTAAAGCTAATGCAAACGGTACGTTAAGTTTTTTCTTATTGATTAGATCGAAACAGTAATACAATTCTTCCTTTTTATGATTTCTCTAAATAATTTAATGTGATGTTTAACGTTTGCATCTTATTTACTTCGCAGGATTATGCCTCCAAAAAATGTTATTCTACGGCGACCTGCGACAAGGAGCACCAAACAACTGTTTGTTGCTGAAAAACCAACAAATACTGAGGTTGTTGAATTGCCACCTACACAAATTAATATGCAGCAATCACAAAGTGGATCAGTTGCCACCATTAATGATGATACCACTATTAATGAAGGAAATAATGAAAGTCCAATACAGGGTTCTGATAATACTAGTAAGTACACCTTATTTTATTTCACAAGTTTGTATCATTTATTTGAATCATATATTTATTAAGGGTTTTTAATAAATTGCAGTGGGAAGCTCATCTATAAGAAGAGGTCGTGGGGTGACCACCGGAAAGTTGATTGAGAAAGCTATACTAGAAAATGTATGCTTTATTTAGGTATATTAAAACTTGCATACACTTACTATATGTTAACATACCTTTATTTGTTTTGTTAGGACAAGAAACTACTTGAGATTGAGTTCCCTGAAGGTTTTAAGAAGCCGCGTCACTTTGCAAAGCACCTTGCAAATGGTGTAGGTGTTATTGTAAGACACAGTGCAGGTTTGGATTTTTTGACCCCATGGAATGAATTGGGGGAAGAGCTGAAACTTACTTTATATGCTGCATTAAGTGTAAGTGATTAATATTTATATACCATATATGCGAATTTGTTTGGGATAACCAAATAATTTATTCTTTTGTAGCAATGGTTTGTGATAAAGAATTGGGAAACAGATAAAAGAGTGCAAGAGTTCATGGAGGAGATATTTCAACGTAGCTACACACATTGGAGAGGAAGATTATCTGCAACGCATAAAGATTATATTATGGCAGGAAAGAATCCGAGAGCTAGTAGCCCATTTGAGTGGATCTCAATCGAGAATTGGTGTCAGTTGTGCGATCTCTTCGAGAGTGAGACTTTTAAGGTGAATGTGACTACTTAAGTAAATTCTGTTTAATACATATGTTATTAATCACACATTTAATGAGTAGAATCCAATACTTTTGTTTGCTTGCAGAAAAGGTCCAAGACAAATGCCTCTAATAGATCACACATGCCGTTTACTCATACGTCGGGTTCTAAATCCTACCATTCCCGACTGCTGGAAATGGTAATGCAATAATTACATGTGAGTTATTGATTACTATGACATATTCTCAAATTTTTTTTTGATATACAGGTTAATCAAAGCCCTGTTGAGAACTTTGCGAACACCCATAGGAAGAATGGGGTATTTGTCAGCGAGAAAGCAGAAGCGGCATATGTAAGTCAAAATATATTTGAAACTTTCACAAAGTTGATTGATAACATACGTTTCTATTATAACACTATTTTACAGCGTGAAATGGAAAGGCTGAGGACAATATCAACAGATTCTGACAGTGATCTCATAAGCTCTGAGAGAGAAATTATAAAGACTGCACTTGGAAATAAGTCGGGTTATGACAAAGGATTAGGCTATGGTGTTGTGCCTTCAAAACGAATGAAGAAGACATTGTCAGAGTCCACTCAGTTGAAAGAGAAGTTGAATGTAGCGGAAGAAGAATTGCGCAATGCCAGGACTCGTCTAACAACACAAACAGAGCTTATAGATAAACAAGAAGCTTTGATTCAAACTCACAATGCAGAGATTGCAGGATTAAAAGAGGGGAAAAATGAGCTGAAAGAGCAGCTGTCTTATGTTCTGCAAAAATTTGGGGCAATTCCTTGACTAATTGATGCACACACCATTTACCTTTTGGTGCACTTTTTTGTTGTCAACTGGTTTATGACTGTTAGTATTTTGGTGCACTTTTTTGTTGTCACATCTCTTTTGATTCTGATGTCTTCCTGACAATAGTTTCTGGTTGGATAATGCCTCCTCTTTTCTGAATTAAATCTTTTTTTTGGGGGGGGGGGGGTGTAGTCCTGTTCATGCAAATTTCTCTCAGTTATTTGCCTTTTTTTACTTAATTTTATGAAAATTGATGGCTGAAATAATTATCTTAAAGGTTTGTTTTGGTCATTGTTGAATCTTCCATCTATTTCAAAGAAAGTCTCTTGCCTTATTGATTATCTGCCTTACAATATTTTTTACATTATATACCTTTGTTGATTAGCTTTAAATTTTTTCATGTATTGGCTAATATATGTTGTGTTTGTATAACACAATCTTTCTTTAATGGAAGGTGAAGGTTCCGCCTCTTACCCATCAGTGTAAAAGTTCCCCCCCTCAGAAACAGTAGCTATGATAAAAGATGATTTGAGGTTTAGGAGAGCCAGATATGTCACCCCTTCTTAGAAATGACACATTTATAGGCTGAAATAGCATAACTATTAAGCAACGTACATGCAGCTACTGGTAGGTACGAGCTGGCTACTGCACTTATAGCATGCTCTTGCATGTCAGTTATTTAACTAATTAATGGTTTAGCAGTTTGTGTTGGATTCTCATCTATTGAGTTCTTTGATTCCAACCGATAATCGTCGCCAGCCATTCTCCCTACTTAGGATGTGTCCTCGTGGGATTCGACAATGGTCAGGACAAGTAAGTTTTTTATTAACTATTCAATTTAGGAAGATTAGAAATGATTGTCAATCTTGAGTTTAAACTGTTAATAACAATTTTACATTTTGTTACTGTATTAGATAAGTTGATTGTTTCATTCGTTTGATTAAAGAAGTAAATGTAAGTAGTCTAGCTTTAATTTTAAACTCCAAAACCATAGTCCTATTTTGGAGCACAAGCAAATTCATGGCTGTTGTCTACAATCTCTTCATCATTACCAAGTCGGGGGGTCTCATCTTCTACAAGGTTAGCCTTAAATCCTCAATGTTCTTTTGTCGGATAGGAAAACTACCTTGTTTTTCAAACTAAAGATCAACTTTGGTTCTCTCAGTTACCCGCCCTGATTTTACCTGGAGTGGCGTTGGTTGTCAGCCCACTGGTGGCTTTGATGGTCGATCAGCTGAGACAACTGCCTCCTTTAATTCCAGGCAGTCTTCTAACTAGCAACCAGGTATGCTTAACCCCACACAACATTACTAGCTTCACTCAAACCATCATTAGACTCCAATATTATCATATTTTGATGTGTACAGACCGTTGAGGAGGCTTCCGAGACCTTGCAGAAACTTCATGAAGGTCTTATAAAGGTGACCTTTTATATCTAATTATCCAGCATTACTTGACCAATGAATAGATGATTTATTATTGAAGTTAAAATCAACAATTGTTTGGTCAAATTTAACATCACATCAAATTGTGCCCAATCATGGACAACACCATCTAATGGAGGCTAATCATGGGAAGTTGTACAATTCTAAACCAAGACGTTTAATATATGAGTCAAAATTGAGTTTTAATATCCATTGCATAAAATTTTATTCTCAAACATTTGAGAAATTGAATAGTATTAGATGCTTTCTCAGGGATTTTTTACCAATAAATTTAGACACTAAAAATTTGTCGAACTTAGATCCAATCTATTTCCATGAATCAAGAAATTTTACTTGCATGAAAACATTAAAATGAAAAAACATCTACACATGAATACGATGCCTCCACATGTGAGAGTAATTAATAAAGGGAATTGAAGTGAATACAAAAAATGACATTATAACATTTCAGAATAGTTTTAAATCACAAATAGTAGGAAAGTGGATCATAGATCAAAGAGAAAACATATATCTATATGCACTAAAAATTTGTCGAACTTAGATCCGATCTAATATAGGTGCATATTGCCAAAAACCTAGGTGCATATTGCCAAAAAATATATATATATTTGTTGGGGGTGGGGGTATTATGCTATATTCAAACTTTCATGGTGCATTATGGCAAAAACTGATATTTCTGATATGCATTTTGCCAAAAAGCCATTTTCAGAGTTGTAAATTCTCAATGTGAACTGGTTTATGGAATCCTAGAAGAACAATTTCAAGAAATAAAGCCGCTCTTGCATCAGAATACACACAATAAGTGCATTAACTACATTATTTTCCTAGGTGAAATAATCATTTATGTTTCATCAACTTTGGTTCTCTCAGTTACCCGCCCTGATTTTACCTGGAGTGGCGTTGGTTGTCAGCGCACTGGTGGCTTTGATGGTCGATCAGCTGAGACAACTGCCTCCTTTAATTCCAGGCAGTCTTCTAACTAGCAACCAGGTATGCGTAACCCCACACAACATTACTAGCTTCACTCAAACCATCATTAGACTCCAATATTATCATATTTTGATGTGTACAGACCGTTGAGGAGGCTTCCGAGACCTTCCAGAAACTTCATGAAGGTCTTATAAAGGTGACCTTTTATATCCAATTATCCAGCATTACTTGGCAAATGGATATGCTAAGTTTTTGAGAATGGACACAAATGATAGCTTGCGGCTCGCGAGTCTTTGGGACTCGATGCATGCCATCTCCCAGCAGCTCTCCCCCATCATAGGATGCTTGGGCATTGAGCTTCTTCAAGCTGACAACTTTGACCTCCACTGCTTCCAATCACTAACAGGTACCCCATTTTTGGATGATGTTTGATACTTTTAATTGCGCATTTTCCAAAGTGAGATAGCATTTTCCAAAGTCAAGAAATATGAGGTATTATTTGAATAATTACTCTTTTTTATTTTCATGATTTTTTCTCATGCTTGATATCTATTTTATGTAGGTTGAATTTAATAAAGCTGCACAATCATTGACCGATGCTGTTATTCCTACTGGTCAGAAGAAAATTGCTTGTTTAATGGGGTGTGTATGGATTATGTATGTGTGGATGTGAGTTTTTATGGATGTTTCTACTCTCTCATTTATTTGTAGGGTGATATTAATTGCTCTCTTTTATTTGTAGGGTGCTCGAGCATTGACCGGCAAGTGACGAAAGATTCATTAGTCAGAAAGTGATGGACGATTCATTTTTCGAAAAATGACGGAAGATTTATTAAAAACATGTTGATCTTGTAATGTAATATTATATTATTTTAGAAGTGATGATAATAACTTATACTCTATGTAATACTTTTTGGTGTGAATAAATACATGTTGATCTTGTTACGAAATATTAAATATATGTGTGCTTTCAAGATTATTATTTGTAATAAAATCTCAGTTACACAAAAAATAGAAATGGAATATTTTTGATATATAAATGAATTGCATGTAGTAAGAAGAATGGAAAACAAATGTAACAATTTTTTCGTTACTATTGTTTAATCTATTGTAACGAAATAATGTTTATTGTACTTTATTGTAACGAAGTTAGTTTATTTTTAGTGAGGAAAAAATAAAACATTTGTAACGAAATAGTTTTAATCGTAACTGTTTTTTTTGTAAGGAAAAAAACATTCGTAACGAAATAATATTTATTGTGACCAATTTATTGTGAGGAAGAATCTCTTTTTGGTGAGAAAGTATCGTTTGTTACAATTAATTTTTTTATAACGACATGCATACATTCGTTACAAAAACCTTTAGCGTCGAGCTTTAGAGTAGGACCGTTACTTAAAGGTATTGTCGTTACCAAAGAGTTTTTGTAACGAATTTTGGCACTTATTGTAACGATTTAAGTCCTCACTATAAGTGCATTTTGTTGTAGTGGTACGGAAGGGCTAGGCCCGGTAGTGTGGATACCCGCCTAGGAGTGGGGGGCCCAACCCACTATCTCCGTTTGCCACTACGGAGGTTCCTAGGAGTGAAGATAGCTGCCCAAACAGGGGGAACTAAAGGTCTGTGCGCATAGAGTCGTGTGCGTGAGTTGCACTTGCATGAATCATGTCATAACATATCACTACACTCATATTTGCATACAGCCGACACCCTAACGTATAAATCGGTATGGGACTTTTTATACGATGGGAGCCTTGCAGAAGACCCCTTAACTTATAAGTTTGTATGGGCATTCATATAAGTTAAGGTTACATATTTAATTTCTACTTGTCCTTTCATATATATATATTGATTTACAACAAGTTTACCTTACTGCTCACTATTTTAGAACTGCTAGATGTACCTTTCATACTTAGATGCTTATACAATATATATTTACTGCTAGACTAGTTTCGCTGTCACCCGCCTTGCTTATTCTCCACCATTGTAGCTTCCCTTTCCTCCTCTCCACTCGGTGCCTAGGAGCCATGGGGGGAGGGGTAGGGGATGATATGACTTAGTCTTTATGACTAATGGTTTTTGAACCACAACATTACAGGAGCTCCGGATGGGAGATAGGGACCAGCACCAGCGGAGTACCGTGTACATGGACGTGGGCCAGTCTAGTTCTGGAGCACCTATGACAAGCTCCGTGAGTGTTTAGTACTATCTTATAGCTTCCGCGAGTGATATGTAGTGAGGATCTGAGGTACCGGGCTTAAGCCCATTTTTACTTCATTTGTACTGATCTTTCGCAGTACTCTTCATTCTATGTATTGATGGACTTGCTGTGATTTTCTTTCATATATGATTATGTGGACATGTTATTTTTACTTCTCTCTCTGTTATGATCCAAAAAGGTCGGCAGAATTGGCATTTTGTAGTGGAGACCTTCTCGAGTGTCGGTGCCACCGCAAAGCGGCAATTCATGGCATAAGACCCCGGTGGTTTAAAATGGGAAAAAATGGGGTCTTACAAGTGGTATCAGAGCAGACCTCGATCGAAAGAGAAGTAGTACACAAAACCTTTTGCCACCCCCGTGCGAGCTTAGTTTGCGGACAAACTAGTAGCGGAAGCATTGGTGTGCCCATAAGGAAATCACATGTAAAGTCCAATCTTACCCCTTTCTTATATTCCTTTCATACGCTGTCTAACGAATGGGATTTTTCCATGTAGTGTAACGACCCTAGCCGATCCAATGTGGCAGTGCCACGGCTCCGCTCTAGGCGTCGCTACCGGGCTGCAGCCCAAGCACCCCAACCCCTCTCCCTCCACAGGCGGGTTGTTGGTGGCCACAGCCTCCCTTTGATGAGCGAACTCGACAGTTAAGTTGGGCCGTACGGGGACTTCCCAGGAGGTCACCCATCCCAGTACTACTCTCGCCCAAGCACGCTTAACTATGGAGTTCTTTCAACCTTCATCACCAATTGAGCTGCAGCTCAGTTGGTGATGAAGGTTGAAAGAACTCCATAGTTAAGCGTGCTTGGGCGAGAGTAGTACTGGGATGGGTGACCTCCTGGGAAGTCCCCGTACGGCCCAACTTAAATGTCGAGTTCCGCGAGTGATATGTAGTGAGGATCTGAGGTACCGGGCTTAAGCCCATTTTTACTTCATTTGTACTGATCTTTCGCAGTACTCTTCATTCTATGTATTGATGGACTTGCTGTGATTTTCTTTCATATATGATTATGTGGACATGTTATTTTTACTTCTCCCTCTGTTATGATCCAAAAAGGTCGGCAGAATTAGCGTTTTGTAGTGGAGACCTCCTCGAGTGTCGGTGCCACCGCAAAGCGGCAATTCATGGCATAAGACCCCGGTGGTTTAAAAGGGGAAAAAATGGGGTCTTACAAGTGGTATCAGAGCAGACCTCGATCGAAAGAGAAGTAGTACACAAAACCTTTTGCCACCCCCGTGAGAGCTTAGTTTGCGGACAAACTAGTAGCGGAAGCATTGGTATGCCCATAAGGAAATCACATGTAAAGGCCAATCTTACCCCTTTCTTATATTCCTTTCATACGCTGCCTAACGAATGGGATTTTTCCATGTAGTGTAACGAACCTAGCCGATCCAACGTGGCAGTGCCACGGCTCCGCTCTAGGCGTCGCTATCGGGCTGCAGCCCAAGCACCCCAACCCCTCTCCCTCCACAGGCGGGTTGTTGGTGGCCACAGCCTCCCTTTGATGAGCGAACTCGACAGTTAAGTTGGGCCGTACGGGGACTTCCCAGGAGGTCACCCATCCCAGTACTACTCTCGCCCAAGCACGCTTAACTATGGAGTTCTTTCAACCTTCATCACCAATCGATGGTAATGACGGCTGCCCAAGCACGCTTAACGAGGTCTGACACTTGCTGAATTTTGCATAAAGGTGATGCTCCTGCAACCTCTCCAAAGTCAGTGCCAGATATCGAGTGTGCTCCTCCTCCGTCCTAGAGTAGATCAGGATGTCGTCTATGAACACTATGACGAACACATCCAAGTAGGCCTCGAAAACCCGGCTCATGAGACTCATGAACGCCGACGGAGCATTTGTGAGCCCGAAGGGCATCACAGTGAACTCATACAGGCCATATCTGCTACTAAAGGCCGTCTTCGGGATGTCCTCCTCCTGGATCCGCAGCTGGTAGTATCCTGATCTCAAGTCCAGCTTCGAGAAATAATGGGCCCCCTCTAGCTGGTCGAACAATTCGTCTATCCGTGGGAGCGGATAGGTGTTCCGGACGGTCAGCCTGTTTAGTGCTCGATAATCGATGCACAGGCGGAGTGTCCCATCCTTCTTCTTCACGAATAGGACCGGTGCTCCCCATGGCGAGGAACTCGGTCTAACAAATCCTGCCTCAACTAATTCCTGCAACTGAGCGAAACATCGATCAGAAGGAAGTAGCAGTCCACAAACCCTGGGTCATAGTACTTTCGACGATGTTTCGCTCTGACCCAGGGGCTAAACTTTTGTTTATTGGGCAAATTAGTATTGGCTTGGGTTCCCTCGGACCTAGTTTAGGGAATGTGCCACTTCCGAAGCTGGGCCCCAGGTTATGTCCATGGAGCTAGTCCGGTCATTCAGAGATATGCAGATATCCCTAGTGTCCGAGGATGACTCAACTCTGTATAGGGAGTATCTGGCATCGATAGTGGCCATAGATGATATTCGGGATCGCATTCGGGACGGACAGAGGACAGATGCGTGGGCAGAGCCGATGTTCCGAGCTTTGGAGGAAGGTTTGACAGGAGATTATTCCCTGAGAGATGGTCTGCTACATTTCAGAGGCAAATTATATATACCCGCAGGTGGCCAGATCCGAGAGGATATTATGATGGAGGCGCATTGCGGCCGGTACTCTGTGCACCCGGGGATCACAAAGATGACCGCTGATCTGAAGAAGATGATGTTTTGGCCGGGCATGAAGAAGGACATTACGTACTTCGTGACCCATTGCGAGGCGTGTCAGTTGGTGAAGGCGGAGTGCAGGAACCCCGCAGGATTGTTGCAGCCACTCCTGGTGCCGGAGTGGAAGTTTGAGGATATAGCTATGGATTTTATACATGGTCTTCCCCGGTCTCGGACGGGGAACGACTCGATCTGGGTGATTATTGATCGGTTGACAAAGGTGGCTCGCTTTATACCGATCAGGAAGGATGACTCGGTGGGAGTGCTGGTAGGGAAGTTTGTGGAGCAGTATGTCCGATATCATGGCGTGCCCCGGATGATAGTGTCGGACCGCGATGGACGGTTTACATACAGGGAGTGGCGGTCAGTGCAGGCATATTTGGGCACCCGGTTGACTTTTAGCACGGCCTTCCACCCTCAGACGGATGGGCAGACAGAGCGCACCAACCAGACTTTGGAGGATTTACTACGACTGTGTATACTGGACCGAGGGGAGCCGTGGGAGAAGATGTTACCGTTGGTCGAGTTCTCCTATAATAATAGCTACCAGTCCAGCATCAGGATGGCGCCTTATGAAGCCTTGTATGGAAGAAAGTGTAGGACCCCTCTTTCTTGGGTTCAAGACGAGGATCCGAAGCTGTTGGGATCGGATTTTGTTGAAGACATCGAGGCCCAGGTGAGACTGATCAAAGATAGGATGTTGGAGGCGCAGAACAGACAGGCTAAATACTATGACGCCCGACATCGTCAGGTGGAGTTTCGGGAAGGGGATCGAGTGTTCTTGAAGATCCGGCCCATGCACGGAGTCTCACGGGTGCGCGGTCGAAGGAAGAAGCTCAGCCCTAGGTATATGGGCCCTTACCAGATCCTGGAGCGGATCGGACCCCTAGCCTACAGGCTAGAGTTGCCGCCAGAGCTGGCAGCTCTACACGACGTCTTCTATATTTCTTCGCTGAGAAGGGCTCTACTACGCCCGGAGCAGCGGATTTTGACCACCGAAGGGCCGGTGGCTTCAGACTAATCTGTTCACTTGGAGCCGGTTCGGATCGACGACAAAGGAGTATGGATCTTGCGCCGCAAGAAGATCCCCATAGTCAAGGTTCTGTGGAGAAATCACGGTCAGGAGGAGCACACCTGGGAACCGCAGGACCTGATGAGGCAAAGATACCCGGAGTTGTTCAGTCAGGTACATCTCACCACCTCTTGGTATACTATAGATTGCCTTCTTGTTTTGGACAGTTAAGACTAGATAGGAAAATTCAGGACCTAGGCATGCGCACTCAATCAGAAAGGTAGGGGCTAATCTTTTGTTTATTGGTGAGATTGTCTTCGTTTATCAAACGAATAGTCACTTAAACCCGATAGAAAGATCGTATGGGATGTTACAAGTTTAATTTATTCCGATAGAAATCCCCGTAGGCTCAACCTCAATTTCGGGGACGAAATTTTTGTTTTGTTTATTGGGATTTGTAACATCTCATTTCCGCCTTGACCCCTAGGAGTCGGTTGGACGTGACAGAACCCTGTGAAGCCCAAAAATTGAAATAAATCGGTCGAGGTTTCGGGTCACGGGTTGGTCACGCCCGTGACCGACCCGTCACGCCCGTGACTTTGGGCGTGACTCCTTCGACGATCGTCGATCTCCGCGAGACGATCGTCGAACTTGCTGCCCAGGCATGTCACGCCCGTGACCAAGGTGTCACGCCCGTGACCTAGGGCGTGACCCCTTCGACGATCGTCGATCTCCGTGAGACGATCGTCGATCTAGCAGCCTGGGCATGTCACGCCCGTGACCAGAGTGTCACGCCCGTGACCAGGGGCGTGACTCCTTCGACGATCGTCGATCCCCGTAAAATGATCGTCGAAATTGAACTTGGGCCCGTCACGCCCGTGACCTAAGTGTCATGCCCGTGACCTAGGGCGTGACCAGCCTTCGACGATCGTCGATCTCAGTTCGACAATCGTCGACCTCGAAATTGCCGTTCGGGCCTGTCACGCCCGTGACCTAAGTGTCACGCCCGTGACCTAGGGCGTGACCACCCTTCGACGACCGTCAATCTCCGTTCGACGATCGTCGAACCCAAAAATTGTCAACCGGGACTGTCACGCCCGTGACCTAGGTGTCACGCCCATGACATTGGCCGAAACGACGGTTCAGGCCCGAAATTATTCTAACACGCGTGGAAATAAATGCTGGTGTGGGAAGTTACACCAGGAGTAATTACGAGCCGTTTTTCATTCTATAATTATATAATAAAGGAGGAAGTGTTGGTCCAATAGGAAACCGCCAACTGGATACACCTGTTCATCTTCCACGGTTTCTTATCCCTTCAATGTAACCGAAAGGCTATTAAGAGGAGCCTTCATAGCCATTACGGCTTTACCCTTTCACCTCCCCACTTTTTGACTTATAAAAGCCCACTTGGGGCAAGAGGAGAAGTTTACACGCTCAAGTAAACGGATTAGATCTTTGTTCTTGCTGTAGGAGAAGTTCGGCTACGCCACCACTGCGCCATGGCACCCCGTCGCTCTTCTCGCCTCCAAACCGCGAACAAGGTCCTCCTCTGCTTCTTCTCTTTCGTGGGTAGATCTTAGGATTCTTAGAAAGGAAGTTCGCGCTCAACGGAGCCGGACCCATCTCTCGTTTTCATGGGAAAACCATGAAAAAGGTATTTTTGAGTTCGCCGGAAACCGCCACCTTCGGCGACCAAACCACCGCCGACCGCTAGCCATCGCCTCAACGGAGGTGGTGGTGGTGGTGGCTGGCCAGGGAAGTGACCGGACGGTCGGTGATGGATCACGGAATGCTTACAGGAAAAATGGTTTCCTGTGTCTGTTTTCGGTTTCATGAAGAAGATGAACAGTAGAATAAATTTTATAATATATAGATTATTATATATTACATAATGGAAAGAGGTATTATTTGAATATATTTTGGGGCTGCAAAATGATGCACTTAGAGGCCGTTTTAGGAAAAGTGACCAGACACGAAAGTCGTAGCCCTTCGAGTCTAGACAAATCTAAAATTGGTTTCAACTCGTTTGCGTAAGCGGTTCGGCCGCAGCACCCGTTTTAGTGGGGGCTGTACCTAGAGTTGGGCAGAAATTAAAATGGATGCCCACTCTTTGTCCCTTGTCCAAATGACCTGAAATTTTGGCAGGGGGTTAACCTTAGCTATACCTAACGGCAGACCAAAAATGGGAATTTTTGGAGATACTTTGCCTAAAGTTTTTGCTTTAATTTAATAAACTTAGAGGAATTTATTCAAGTGGTCAAATGACCTCCAAACCCTCCCAAATTTTGGTGAGTGGTCCCTGGCTATTAAACCTAGGTCTGTACAAAATTCCAACTGATTTGGTGGAGTTTTGGGTGGGAAACTTTCTACCCTTAACTAGGCATTAGTGAGACGTCTTTTAGTAAAAAGTGCACTAAGAGTTTGGAAAGGTCAAATCACCTCAACAGAGGCTGATATGCTGACCCCTGACTTAGAAGGGTGATATAACCAGTTTGGAGAAACATGGTGTGGATTAGGGTGGATTTTACCCTAAGAGATCGGCTCAAATCCAGTGGGTGAGAGTTTGAGGTTTGTGAAGGACATAGGAGCAAAAGCTCTTGTATGCCCTTGAAATTTGGAGGAGAGTGGGATGATATGCTGAAAACCCTCTGGTTGAAATAGTGAAGGAATTGGAGGTAAATAGGTACCTCGGAAGTTGGAATTTTGGATTAGGTTAAACATGTAATTTAGTTATTTTAAGCACTAAATCTAATCTAAAAATTATGAAACTCGGGAGGAGGGAGATTTAGGATGTTTTAATCTTATGGTAATTTTCCTGGAATTTTATGGTTAATAAATATTATACTTCATGTGTTAAAGGATTATTAGCCCGATTTATTGTTTCAAACATTTGGAGGTTTTAAATTGATTATAATCAGTTAAAATTCTGGATTTAGATCTTGACCAGTAGAACATTGATCCCTGAATTTTTATAGAATTTTATGTTGAATAAATCTGGTACTTTGTTCACAGATATTAGAAAGGGGTTTTATTGTTTAAAAATTAATTATGGGTAAAATACTTGCTGGAAAATTATGAAACTTTGCCAGTGCTAATTTTAGGCCTTTATCTGCATGGAATAAATTATTTATAATTTTTGGAAGAATATTTTCTGTACTTGATTCATAAACAACAGAAGTTAGAGATTATTTCTAAAATAGTTTTCATGCCCTTTTAATGATAGAAAAATTATGATACTTGGGATTTAACCTATTGAGATAACCTACTATTTATCATAAATTTGCTGGACATCTTACATGATTACTTAGGGTAGTTCATGTTCAAACCGGTAGCCCTTGGGATTTTCGAGGAATTTAATTAAATGCCAAATAGATTAGGAAAATTTCCATTTTCTGGATTTAGGTCATTTATATCATGGTGAGTCTCCAGTAAATAATTTAGGGCATTTGGATGAGTATTGGATCATTGCATAACCGGTTCGACATGAAGTCTAGGTCGGTCTGCATATAGCAATTGTGAAATGCATTAGGACATGATTTGAGGAAGTCATTGGAGTTAATCATTTTTGTTTGGGTGGGTAATAGTGGGGGAAATCACAATAGGAAGATATAAAGAGTAGCGAGAAGTGGTGATAGCTAGAGTTAAGAGGTGCTCGGGTTCGGCGAAAGATCGCTTTTCCCGAAGAGAGGAAGGTTAAAAATCACCCTAGGATAGTCTATCGTAATATGAGAAAGGAATCGGGTCATGGGAGATCAACCAATAATAATAAGTGACTTGCGAAAGGGAACTTCGGGCCGTAATGCCGTCGTCTTGGTTCCTAGTGCCCCTTGAGAGCCCTTCACGGGGAATACCGGGGGCAGTCCTGGGCTAACGTAAACTGTAATAACAAACCGACAAGAGTAACTTAGTAACTAGGGCTGCACTTTTCACAAACACTGTTGGCACAGGGATTTTGATGAGAGCTTCGGCTCGGTTGGTTTGGAGACGGACGGGATGGTCCGGGGAGCTTCGGCTCGGTTGGTTTGGAGACGGACGGGATGGTCCGGGGAGCTTCGGCTCGGTTGGTTGGAGACGGACGTTTGGGTCCGGGGAGCTTCGGCTCGGTTAGTTTGGAGACGGACGTTTTGGTCCGGGGAGCTTCGGCTCGGTTTTTGTATGTTTACGATTAAACTTGCATGTGCATAAAATAGGAAAAGTTAAGGTGGTGGGTTTTTCGATATCGGGGAGTTCGATTGCACCGACACCGATATCGTTGACTCGGCGGGGTGATTAGCACTTCGCCAACAGAAGTCCGGTGCGCCAGCCGGCAAGAGTACGCAGGCGTCCGCTTAGTGCACTAAGCGTTGAGGCGTACGATAGGTCAGACCAGTGGTGCTTTTACTGGTTTTGAGGTGGGCGAGGCCTAACCCACCGCTTCCGTCCGCCACTACGGAGGTATCCTGGGAGGTAACGGCTCCGAAAGGGGGAACTAAAGGTCTTTGTGCACAGAGTCGGGTGTGTGAGTTGCATTTTCATATTTCATCATACCCACTAGCATGTCATAGCATAATCGATTCATTTAACCCTGACACCTAAAGTATAAGTGGTATGGGACGCTTATACATTAGGACCTGCAAAACGACCCCTTGGTCTATAAGCTTGTGTGGGCAAGTTTATAAATCAAAGGTTAATTTCAATATATAACAACCATTGCTGTTTGATAACCGACACCCCAATGTATAAGTGGTATGGGACACTTATACGATGGGAGCCTTGCTAAAGATCCCTTTTGCTTATGTTTTCTCGCATAAGTGAAGGTTAAATTCATATATTTGCTTTTCTTACTGCTAGACCTATTATAACAATTATATTATTGCTCACCGAATACAACTTGTTAGAGTAGTTCCGCTGCCATCTGTTTCTTGATTAATCTCTACTATCATGTCCTTCCCTTTCTTCCTCCCCGCTCGGTACCTAGGAGCCATGGGGGAAGGGGTGGGGGATGATAGGGCTTAGTCTTTATGACTAACGGTTTTTGAACCGCATCATTTAGGGGATCGTGGAGCCCAGCATGGAGGAGCAGCCCCAGAGATCGGTGCGCCTAGAGATGGGGCAGTCTAGCTCCGGAGTTCATACAGCCGGGACCGTGAGTCTCGACCCTGAGTAGTTTCTGTTTTAGCTTCCGCATGAGTGATATTGTAGTGAGGACATGATGTATCGGGCATAAGCCCGCATTTATAGTACTCTGATGTTTTCTGTGGACACTCCCTTCGTGGAGATTTTTATTCTATATATGTGATCTATTGCTGTGGACTGTATTGCTCTTATTTCATTTATTGTGCTACCTTTCTGTGATCGAATTGGCCGGCAGAATCGGCGCCTTGTGGTGATGACCCTTTAGGACGTGAAGGAGTCACCGCAAAGCGGCGATTCTGGGCCTAAGACCCCGGTGGTTGAAAAAAAAGGGGTCTTACAGATACAGTGATTGGAGGTCGTAAAGACCGTGCTCAAGGCTATGTTATTGGGGAGAGAAGGAACGGGGATCAACCTCGTCAGGAGATTGGGCAGGAGCAGAGGAGTCTGGGGGTATTGGCTCCCCAGCCCTTACAAATGCTGGAAATGCTAAGGACAGCAGAGAAGGCACTGGTGTGCTTTCAGTGCAATCAGCCGGGGCATATCAAGTGGAACTGTCCTATGAGGCGAGCACCCCAACCAGCACTTCAGGGCACCCCACCTCCCCGACAGTTTGGCGGCCGAGGACACGATTTAGGATGAGGATATCAGGTCCGAGGCCACATGCTAGAGAGGGAGCATATGTATGCTCTAGACTTGACACAGCCCTGGAACCCGCAGCAGGTTATCGCAGGTATGTAAAGTACAGTTAAATTTTTTCTCTCCCTTCCTAGGAACTAGTTTTCTAAACATAACCTTGTTAGAAACTAAGAGAAGACAACTATAACATGAATACTAAGACACTTTATTACCTCAGGCATAGTTTTTATCGGTGGCAAGCCCGCTCACACGCTCTTCGACACCGGTGCTTTGCACTCGTTTGTGTCGGAAGATTTTGTGAAAGGACTGACAGGCATGAAGCAGTTCACCGGAAAGGTAATGAGGGTGTGCCTACCCGATGGATCAGAGCTAATGACCTCTGCTCATTGCAATATGGAGGCGGGGATCGACGGGAAGGCATTTGAGGCACCAGCGACGATCCTGAGGATGCAAGATTACGATCTGATCCTAGGCATGACATGGCTGTACTGGAACCATGCCCAGATTGATTGTATGGCGAAGAGGTTCACCATGAGGCACGGGGACTCCTTCATTGTTATCGAAGGTATTATACCAGCACCCCGCATATTATTATCACCTGTGCAGGACATCAAGGCCCATCTGCAGCGGGAGGAGGTTTATCAGGTTCTTTTTGAGGCGGTCGTGGCCAAGGACTCCATTTTAGATATTCCAGTAGTGCGAGACTTTGCTGATGTTTTTATGGAGAAGCTACCAGGGCTACCCTCGCACCGAGAGAGGGACTTCCATATTCAGCTCATACCGGGGGCTAAGCCGGTATCCAGAGCTCCCTATTGAATAGCCCCGAAGGAGTTGGTGGAATTTCGAAGCCATCTTCAGGAGTTAGTGGAGGTCGTGTTCGTCCGGCGTAGATCTTGACCATGGGGAGCTCCGGTGTTATTCGTCAAGAAGAAGGACTCTTCAACTATGTATAGATTACCGGGCCCTGAACAGGTTGATGGTCCGGAATACTTATCCCTTGCAAAGGGTAGACGAGCAATTTGACTAGCTGGAGGGAGCTCATTAGTTCTCAAAGCTGGATCAGAGATCGGGATACTACCATCTTCACATTTGGGAAGAGGACACCCCAAAGACGGCCTTCAGCAGTACATATATGGTTTGTATGAGTTTACCGTGATGCCTTTCGGGCTCACGAATGCACCCTCTGCATTCATGACCTTGATGAACTGGGTGTTCGAAGAGTATCTGGATGTCTTCGTTATTGTATTCATCGACAACTTCCTTATCTATTCGAGGTCGGAGGAGGAGCACGCGAGGCATCTGGCCTTCACTTTGGAGAAGCTCCGAGAGCATAAGATGTATGCCAAGTACAACAAATGCCAGTTTTGGCTAAAGGAGGTGGCCTTTTTGGGCCATGTCATCAGTGGAGCAGGTTTGGCAGTAGATTTGGCGAAGGCCATGTAGTACGGGATTGGCTTCCACTAAAGACGGCCTCAGATGTTCAAAGTTTCTTAGGACTTGCCGGTTATTACCGTAAGTTCATAAAGGGGTTATTTCAGATTGCCCTCCCTCTTACGTCTCTAGCGAAGAAGGAGTCTCCTTTTTATTTGGATGCCACGATGCGAATTTGTTTTTCAGGAGCCGAAGGATTGTCTTTCCTCGACTCCCATCCTTGCTCTTCCTTCAGGGAAGGAAGGATTTCAGGTGTACACAAGTGCTTCCTATCAGGGGATGGGTGTCGTTCTGATGTAGAACGGGCACGTAATATCCTACGCCTCCCGTCAGCTGAAGCAGCATGAGCAGAACTACCCCGTGCACGACTTGGAGATGACGGCAATTGTTTTTGCTCTTAAGATCTGGCGGCACTACCTTTACGGAGTTCACTGCGACATCTTCTCAGACCACAAGAACTTGAAATATGTAGACACACAGAAGGAGTTAAACATTAGGCAGAGACGCTGGGTGGAGTTTTTGTCGGACTACCAGTATACCATGCACTACCATCCGGGGAAGACAAACGTGGTCGCAGACTCTTTGAGCCGGAGAGCGAGTACGTCAGGAGTAGGCCTGCATTTGATGGCCTTGGAGTTGGTTAAATCATTCGAGGAGATATAGATATCACTGGTATCTGAGGATGACCCGGAGTTATACATGGAGTACCTGGGATCGATGGTTAACACTGATGATATTCGGGACCGCATCAGAGATGGGCAGAAGCTGGATGTGAGGGCTGAGCCGATATTCAGAGCCTTAGAGGAAGGCACGATATGAGATTACTATTTGAGGGATGGTCTCCTGTGTTTCAAAGGCAGGGTCTACATACCGGTAGGAAAACAGATCCGGGATGACAATATGACGGAATCTCACTACAGCCAATACTCGGTGCACCCGGGAATCACCAAGATGGTAAAAGATTTGAAGAGTATGATGTACTGGCCGGGTATGAAGTAGGACATTACGTACTTTATGGCACATTGCGAGGCCTGCCAACTAATAAAGACAGAGTGTAGGAATCCGGCCGGCTTGCTGCAGCAACTTCCGGTGCCAGAGTGGAAATTTGAGGATATAGACATGGATTTCATACATGGGCTACCTCGATCACGTGCGGGAAATGACCCGATCTAGGTGATAGTGGACAGGATAACGAAAGTGGCTAGATTCATTCCAGTGGCGAAAGACACCCCGGTTGGTGTATTAGTACGGAGGTTCATTGAGCTGTTTGTGCGTTATCATGGGGTGCCCAAGACTATCGTTTCAGATCGGGATGAGCGGTTTACATCTAGGGAGTGGAGGTCAGTTCAGTTCAGGACCATCTGGGTTCTCGGTTGACATTCAGCATGACTTTTCACCCTCAGACTGACGGGAAGACGGAGCGCACCAACCGTACACTAGAAGATCTTTTGCACCTGTGTATTTTGGACTACGGCGAGCCTTGGGAGAGGTTGCTGCCACTGGTCGAGTTTTCATATAACAACGCCCATCAGTCCAACATAGACATGGATCCATATGAGGCATTGTATGGAAAGAGGTACAGGACCCCACTATCATGGGTTCAGGATGAGGATCCGCAGGCACTAGGCTCGGAGTTTGTTGGGGATACAGATGCTCAGATTAGATTGATCTGGGACGGGATGTTGGAAGCCCAGAGTAAACAGGCCAAATATTACGATGCGAGGCATCGTTAGATGGAGTTCTAGGTGGGAGACCGAGTTTTCTTGAAGATACGGCCGATACACGGAGTCTCGCGGGTTCGCGGGCAAAAGAAGCTCTGTCCGAGATATATGGGGCCTTACAGGATCCTGGAGCGGATCGACCCCTAGGCTTATAGACTAGAGCTGCCGCCGTGTAACGCCCCTGATTATCCTGCGTTCATTTGTATTCTCGTTGGCGTTACAATGACGCGTTTCTGTGGCTTGTGCCATGTGTGGAGTATGGTTTAGCTCCTTTGAACTGAGTGCCCTGTTTGGTAGCCTGTTGGCAAGATCTCCCTAGCAAGCCGAGTCGTTTTGGGTGACCCGGTGTGGCCTCTCGGGGGGATGTTTGTGTTTGGCTTTGTTTGGGTATAACTCGAGTTCTGTTCGTCGAAAGTTAATTTCGACTTCGCCGTTGTGTTCGTAGCGTGGGTATTTAGCTACAGTGCGAATTTCGTCGAATTCCGAGGTGATTCAGTTTTCGTGTCGTTTGGTGTGTTATTAGTATTTGTGATCAATTAATTAGATTGTTTTGGCTGTCCTGTAGCCTTTTGGTTTTGACCGTTTATTAAATTCTGCGGGAGAATTTATTAAGGCAGTTATTGCCTTGCCTTGGTGGCAGCCATATTTTTGGCTTATACCTATTTTGGTATTTACTTAATGAAATTAAGTAATTAGGCGTTTTAGGGTTCGGTTATGGATGAACCGGTGTTTAGCTTTTCATATAAAAGCTCTGTTTATGAAGTGACGGCCCACTTCTTCTTCTTTTCCTGAGAGAGAAGCCGTCGCTGCCTTTTTCACGGAAATCAGAGGAGAAAACCGCGCTTCCTGTACCTCCTTCGGTCGGCGATTCCGGGCTTGTTCGTGAACGGAATTCGAGTCCGAAAGCGGCGTTGTCTTGCTCTCTTCGAGATCTTCGTTTCGACGGTAAGATATTCGATTTTCGTGGAGTTTTGATGAGATTTGGGTTTCGGTTTTGGAGCTTTCAGCCATTAATGGCCGTGAGATTTATTCTAGGTGCTGCGGCTGCTTGTTCCGTGTGAAGAGGAGGAGAGCCATCCAAGTTTCGCTGAAAGTTGAGGCAAGTGGTATTCTTGCCCTTGCCAAGTTTCTTTTTGAGTATTTTTGCTGAAATTGAAATCCCTGTTAGCCCAGGTTAGAGGCCTTGTTGTTCTCATATTTATTGCTATCTATAGGAATTAGTTCTTCCTATTGACCCCCCTACTTGTGCTGATGGAACCCAACTTTGCCGGCGTAATGCTATTTATCTTTGTTCAGATTTGCTCTGGTTTGGGTGTAGCCGAGAGGGAGTGTTAGGAGGGGAGGGGGGTGATTATTCCAGAAGTTAGTAAGTGTATTACTCGAGTATTGGAGTATGTTACTCGTGAGGTAGAAGTGGATTACTCGGGTATTAGTTCTGGAGTACTCGAGTAGGTGGTAGATACTCGAGTGGTGGCTTTCAGATACTCGAGTAGTGGGTTAAGATACTCGAGTATTAGCCTTGGAGTACTCGAGTAGAAGGTAACTACTCGAGTAGGGGTTTTGGTATACTCGAGTAGTAGGTAACTACTCGAGTAGGGGATCTGAGTTACTCGAGTAGTGGTTTCGAGATACTCGAGTAGGTGCTTTGGCTTACTCGAGTAGAAGGTAACTACTCGAGTAGGGGTTTTAGTTTACTCGAGTAGTAGGTAACTACTCGAGTAGGGGATTTGAGTTACTCGAGTAGTAGGTAACTACCCGAGTAGGGGCTTTGGGTTACTCGAGTAGTGGACTCGAGATACTCGAGTAAGTGGTTTGGTTTACTCGAGTAGTAGGCATCTACTCGAGTGCAGGTTTGTAGATACGCGAGTAGTGGTTTTAGCATACTCGAGTAGTAGATAACTACTCGAGTAGCGGGTTGGGGTACTCGAGTAGTTGGTAACTACTCGAGTACTGGTTATGTTCGTATACTCGAGTAGTAGGCGACTACTCGAGTAGAGGGTTGAGGTACTCGAGTAGTAGGCAACTACTCGAGTAGAGGGATGAGGTACACGAGTAGTTAGTAACTACTCGAGTACTGGAAATTCCCTGCCTTCTTTTTGTCTTAGAATCGTTCGACTATCGTCGATCTCTGAATGGAGATCGTCGATCTCGGTTTCTGCTTTAGGCCGTTCGACTATCGGTCGACCTCTGGTCGACAATCGTCGAGCTCCGTTTTACCTTAGTGGGATCGTGGTTAGAGTTTTGTTTTGGCTTTAAGTGAGGCTAGATCACTCAACGCCAAGGTTAGGTAGGCACTGAGTGGGTCTCACTCAGCTCCTTGTCGTGTTGATTCTTTTCAACACTCTTCCTTTACCTTGTTTTTCGTTCCCGAGTGGTTTTCTTGTTATATTTCTAGTATTTCCTTGTCGGCCGTTTTCTTTACCTTCTTAAAGGACGAATCGTGGGTCGTGGTTAGTAGTGGTGGTTTGTAGCTCTTCAACAGGGTGGAGTTGTGTGATATAGCCAAGGCCACTCTTGTTTTTCTTGCTCCAGGTACGGGCTGGGCATGTGTGGGTGGAAGGTCCCTTGTGCTTTCACGTGTAGACCCTCGAGCTTGCTGACTTGGACATGGTGGATTGGGGGACTGAGTTTGCCTTCGATCCGGTTCTTCGTTGTTTGTTTTTGCTACTACCACCTCCCACAGTTTAGGGTGTTAGAAGTTTCTTCCTTGGTAGTTTGCAGCACTTTTGGCTCTTGGTAGCCTAGTAGGCCCGGTTGGATGTTGTTACTGAGTGGGGTTGTTGCTGTTTCCTTTGCTCGTTGTGCTTTTCTGTTGTCCTGTTTTGGACAGTTGTGGCTCTTTCTACTGCATGTTTTCAGTTACTTCTTCCTTTTGGTTGACTCTTACATGCAGTTGTTTTTACCTTGTTGCTTGCTGAGGTATTCTGTTTTCTTTTGGAATGCCTCAGGTTCTGAGTTGTAGCCGGTCTGGTGGCTAGCTGAGGCAGTGGTGTTGCTGGTGGACTCCCGGACTTTGGAGTTCCGTTTACCTTGTTAGTGAGATCGTTTTTTAGTACTTTCTTACAGACATACATATGTGTCAGTGGGTTCGTGTCAGGTTGTTGGCGCCCACTGGTAGTTGTTGCCCTTGTACTAGATATATTACTTATGCTGCTACCATTTTCTGGAGATAGTCTACTTGCTCTGAGAAGGTTTTATGCTAGGTTGCTAGTTACTTTTAAACTATAAATATTATTATAAATGAAGCTCCTGATCAGCATGTTTTATAAGCTTAATCGCTATTTTTCCAAATCACGTATGAAAACTGTTTTCTTATATATTATCTAAATTAAATGCAGTGTCTTGCATAGCATGAGTGGTTCTCTTGGGACCCTTATGCGCTCTTTAAGGTGTAAAACCTAATTAAAGTATTTTTCTTTCCGCAGCGTATAAATATAGTTTTTCTTTTGTGGACTAGGTGATCCACTGAGCCGAGGGATACGGTCTCTAAAATATAACTGATTTTCTATTCATAAAACACAGGATTTTCTTGCATAAAGTTGTAGTTGGTTTTGCCCGAGCGTCAGCGGTTATCCCCTGCTTGACGTGGCATCATGACACGTGTTTTCTCATACTCTGATAATTCTTATAATTGGAGAAAATGCGGGTTGTGACAGTTGGTATCAGAGGGAGGTTGCTTGACAAGTTAGTTGAGCAACCTTCCTTTGTTTGTTTTTGGTAGTTCAGCATCATGTCATTCACACATCGATATGTCATCAGCACGTCTTGGCAAAAGCACGAACACTACACTCATGGCATAACATGAAGTATACGAGGCATATTATGTAGTATGGGATTCATAATATGTGTTCGTATATGGATCCACCATAGGGGCTACATGTGAGGGTTATGTAGTATGGGATGCATAACCTCACCACATGACTGCGACTAGCACGTTTCTTTTTCGTTGCATGAAAATGTTATGTAGTATGGGATGCATAACATTTTCATGTGTACGCCGCTCATAACATGCATTAGGGCCTTTTTAGAATGCATAGCACAAACATGCATAGCATATCATTACATAAGCACAACGTGCCAAGCTAAAGATTTGCAGGATGACATATGTACACACATAAGTTTTCAAATTAATTTAAAGTCATGCATTCCCGATCTAGGCACAGGAGTTAGTAAGGTGGTGGTTAACCATCCTAGGTTAGGGCATGTCATCAAATTTTTGTTAAAAAGATAAACTCCCAGAGCAAGTTTAGCAGCTTTAAGCCTATATCTATATATGTATGGTCTGTACTTGTGTTTGGGTTCTAGTTGTTGTCAGGGGATCTGATTTGGGGTGGTTATGATTATAGGATGGCTAGGCGACCTGCGACGCGTTCGACTCCCCTGTCTGAAGGTGAGTCGTCTAGGGCTCAGCGTGATGCGGTAATCGAGAGTCTGCTTCAGAGTTGCGAAGCTATGGGCAAACAGTTGGGGGAGGTGCAAGCCCAGATTCAGTCTTTGGTGGCAGTTGTGGCAGGACAGGCTCCGGGTGCGCAAGTTCCTGCTGGGGGGTTCGCTGTTCCTCCTCCCCCTGCGCTCGTGAGACCTCCAGTGGTGGTGCCAGCGGAGATGGCCTTCATCTCGCAATTTCAGAGACTGAGCCCTCCCACTTATGACGGGAAGGCAGATTTCATGGTTATAGATGATTGGCTGATCTCCATGGAGGAGATGTTTTCGTATTCAGGGATTGCTGGTGACCAGAGGGTGATGCTAGCCACCTATCAGCTTAAAGGATTGGCTAAGAGTTGGTGGATGAGAGAGAAGGAGAGCTTAGTAGCTGGATGCTCTTGGGAAATGTTTAAGGAGATGTTGTTAAGGAAGTTCTTGCCTTCGGTCGAGCGTGACCGCCTCATGAATGACTTTCTCTATCTGAAGCAAAGGCAACTCATGGTGGGTGAGTATGAAATAGAATTTAGTAAGTTGAGCCGTTTTGCCCCTGCTCTGGTCAGCGTTGAGGCTGATTGAGTTAAGAGGTTTCTTGGTGGTTTGAGGAGCGAAGTGCAGCAGTTGACCAGTGCTTATGGGTCAGTAACTTATGCTGGAGTTGTAGAGGCTGCTCTTAAGGTTGAGGCAATTGAAACGACAAAGAGCAGAGGCCAGCAGATGAGAAAGGACAAGAGAAAGTCTGTCGAGGGGAAGAAGCCCGTGGTACCTGATGGTGTTCCAGGAAAGAGGAGCAGAGTAGTGTGCAGCTTCTGTGGCCGGTCAGGCCACCCTGTTGAGAAATGTTTTAAGAGGTCAGTAGCTCAGAAGAAGGAGCAGGTTCATGCGATCCAGGGTGCTCCTAGGAGAGATGTCTCCTGTTCAGTATGCAAGCGATCCGGGCATGATGCGGCCCAGTGTTGGACCAAGGACAGAGTCTGCTTTCAGTGTGGGCAGGAGGGTCACATCAAGTCGCGGTGTCCTCAGGTTCAGTCAGTTCTTCCTGCAGTTCCGTTACAGGCTTTACCTCCACCTCCGTGTGTGGACAAGGGAAAAGGGAAGCTGAACGTGATTTCTTCTGAGGAGGCTCAGACTTCGACCCAGGTTATTTCAGGTTAGTTGATTGTTGTTTTTCTAGCCTGGTAGTTTTATTTGCTAGAGTGTTGCGGTATTGCTATGGTAGTTCCTTAGTTTGTGTGTTCCTGTAGGGAAGTTTAAGGTGAAGAACCGCTGGGCGCGTGTTCTGTTTGACTCCGGCGCTACCCACTCGTTCGTGGCTAGAGCCTTTGTAGAGCGTCATCGATTGACTCTAGATCGTGTTCGGGATTCCTTCTGTGTCAAGTTTCCTTCTAGTGAATCTGTGTTGTCAGATTTGGGCATTTTGGATTGCCCGGTTTTGTTGGGGGACTTTCTTGCGAAGGCGGACCTGAAAATGATTGATCTGGAGGACTTCGATGTCATTTTGGGCATGGACTGGCTCTCTCGGTATGATGCGGTCATTCAGTGCAAAGGAAAGCGCTTGGACTTCATCAGGGACGACGGTCAGCCCGGCAGCGTGTATGCTGCCCTGTGTCAGGATTTTCCTGTCATCTCTGCAGTATGTGCTCAGAGATTGTTTCATTTTAATTGTTGTGTTTGTTTAGTCTCGGCGGTTGGAGCCGCTGTTAGCGTGCCACGCTTGGAAGAGATTTCTATTGTTCGTGGTTTCGCCGATGTTTTTCCTGATGATCTTCCTGGTCTTCATCCTAATCGGGATGTTGAGTTTGTGATCGATTTAGAGCCGGGTACACGTCCTATTGCTAAGGCGCCGTACCAGATGGCCCCTCGTGAGTTAGAGGAGTTGCGAGTTCAGTTGGATGAGCTGTTAGCTAAGGGGTTTATTAGGTAGAGTTCGTCGCCTTGGGGTGCTCCTGTTTTGTTCGTAAAGAAGAAAGATGGGTCGATGTGGCTCTGCATCGACTATAAAGAGTTGAACAAGGTCACTATCAAGAACAGGTACCCTCTGCCAAGGATCGATGATTTATTTGACCAGTTGCGTGGTAGCACGGTGTTCTCCAAGATCGATCTTCGTTCTGGTTATCATCAGCTTAGGATCCGTGAGGCGGATATTCCGCAGACTGCGTTTAGGTCGAGACATGGACACTTTGAGTTTCTGGTAATGTCGTTTGGTCTGACCAACGCACCTTCAGCCTTCATGGATATGATGAACCGGGTGTTCAAGGATTTTCTCGATAAGTTCGTTGTGGTCTTCATTGATGACGAGTTAGTTTATTCACGCAGTGCTGAGGAGCATGAGCAGCATTTGCGTTTGGTCCTATTGGAGTTGAGGAGCCACAAGTTATTCGCCAAATTGAGCAAGTGCGAGTTTTGGTTACCTCAAGTTTCTTTTCTAGGCCACATGGTGAACAAGGAGGGGATCTCGGTCGATCCAGAAAAGATTGCAGCAGTGATGGATTGGAGTAGACCGAGTTCGCCTAAAGAGATCAGGAGTTTCTTAGGGTTGGCTGGCTATTACAGAAGATTTGTGGAGGGTTTCTCTTCCCTAGCCGCACCTTTGACCAAGTTGACTCAGAAGAATGTGGCATTTGTTTGGAGCGAAAAGTGCGAGGAAGCTTTTCTTGAGCTAAAGGAGAGATTGTGCACTGCTCCCGTTCTGACCCTGCCTACTAAGGGAGTAGATTATGATGTCTACGTGGATGCTTCGCATGTAGGTTTGGGGTGCGTATTAATGCAAGATGGAAAGGTAATTGCCTTTGGGTCAAGGCAACTGAAGACTCATGAGAAGAATTATCCCACGCATGACCTCGAGTTTGCAGCAGTTATTTATGCTTTGAAGTTGTGGAGGCACCTACTTTATGGAGCTCAATGCAAGATCTTCACTGACCATAAGAGCCTAAAGTACGTGTTCACGCAGAAGGAGTTGAATCTGCGTCAGCGGCGGTGGCTGGAGTATGTGGCTGATTATGATGTAGAAATCCAGTATCATCCGGGCAAGGCAAACGTGGTGGCCGACGCCCTGAGCCGAAAGACGGGAAAGATCTTTAACCTCACTGCCGATCGTTTAGCGGAGGAGTTCCTCCTTATGGATATATTAGTGGGATGCTGTAGTTTGCAGAGTAGTTTGTCAGTGGCAGAGCCGTCCTGGATTTCTTTGACTAGGCTACACCAGAAGGACGATCCTGATCTTATGCACCTTTTCACCAGGACTGAGAAGGGAGAGTTGCCCGATTTTGCTATCGATGATGCGGGTACTTTGAAGTACTGCGGTAGGTTTTGCGTTCCCGCGTTTGGGGATATTAGGAGGATGGTTTGCAGTGAGGCTCATGGTTCCATCATTTCCTACCATCCAGGATCTACGAAGATGTACCGTGACTTAAGACAAATTGCCTGGTGGTATGGCATGAAAGGAGATATAGCCCGATTTGTTGCTGAGTGTCACACTTGCAAGCGTGTGAAGGCCGATCATGGAAGGCCTGGTGGTAAGTTGACTCTGCTAGAGATCCCGACTGGGAAGTGGGAAAGTATATCTATGGATTTCATTACGGGATTACCAAAATCCCCGAGAGGATTTGATTCTGTTTGGGTTATAGTGGATAGATTGACGAAGTGCGCTCACTTCGTACCTTATAAGATTGAATACCCGATGAAGAAGATAGCGGAGTTATACATGAATGAAGTCATCCGACTCCACGGTGTGCCGGTTAGCATCATTTCTAATCAAGACTCCCGGTTCACTTCTCGTTTTTGGCAGAGTCTGCAGGAGGGTTTGGGTACGGATCTGAGGTATTCTACTGCCTACCACCCGCAGACCAATGGGCAGACGAAGAGGGTGAACCAAATTGTTGAGGATATGATCCGGTGCTATATTTTAGACCATGGTGGAGCGTGGGATGAGCGGTTGTGACTCATGGAATTTGCCTACAACAACAGTTATCAGGAAAGTTTGCAGATAGCTCCGTTCAAAGCCTTGTATGGGAGGCACTGTAGGACTCCGTTGTTTTGGGCTGAGGCTGGTGAGAGGCCTTTGTTGGGTCCCGATGCGCTTGAGGAAATGGAAGTCGCAGTGAAGCTTATTCGGGAGAAGCTTCGTATAGCCCAGGAGAGATATGAAAAGAACGCCAATCGGCGTAGATCTGCTTTGGAGTTTTCCGTCGGGGACCTTGTATTCCTCAAAGTTTCCCCGATGGTAGGTGTTAAGAGATTTGGTAAGAATCGGAAGTTAGACCCAAGGTATGTGGGCCCGTTTGAGATTTTGGAACGGGTTGGCGTGTCAGCATATAGATTGGATTTACCAGCGAACTTCCCAGGTGTGCATAATGTTTTTCATGTTAGCCAATTGCTGAAGTGTGTTCGCAGCAGTGGGCAGCTCTTAGATGTTGTGCCCCAGTTGGAGCCCAACCTCTCTTTTGTTGAGGTGCCGGTTCGTATTTTGGATACTCAGGAGCGTGTGCTGCGAAAGAAGTCCATACCGATGGTTAAGGTTCGATGGAAGAATCAGGATTTGGAAAGTGCGACTTGGGAGTTAGAGTCTGCTATGAGGAGGGCTTACCCTCACCTGTTTCGTTGATTTAATCGGTATTTTTTCCTTCTTGTAACTCCTATTAGTTGTTTCTCCTTCTTTAGTAGGAGTGTTGTGCGTAAAGTTTCGGGACGAAACTTTCTTTTAGGGGGAGTGACTGTAACGCCCCCAATTTTCCTGCGTTCATTTGTATTCTCGTTGGCGTTACGATGACGCGTTTCCGTGGCTTGTGCGATGTGTGGAGTATGGTTTAGCTCCTTTGAACTGAGTGCCCTGTTTGGTAGCCTGTTGGCAAGATCTCCCTAGCAAGCCGAGTCGTTTTGGGTGACTCGGTGTGGCCTCTCGGGGGGATGTTTGTTTTTGCCTTTGTTTGGGTATAACTCGAGTTCTGTTCGTCGAAAGTTAATTTCGACTTCGTCGTTGTGTTCATAGCGTGGGTATTTAGCTACGGTGCGAATTTCGTCGAATTCCGAGGAGATTCGGTTTTCGTGTCGTTTGGTGTGTTATTAGTATTTGTGATCAATTAATTAGATTGTTTTGGCTGTCCTGTAGCCTTTTGGTTTTGACCGTTTATTAAATTCTGCGGGAGAATTTATTAAGGCAGTTATTGCCTTGCCTTGGTGGCAGCCATATTTTTGGCTTATACCTATTTTGGTATTTACTTAATGAAATTAAGTAATTAGGCGTTTTAGGGTTCGATTATGGATGAACCGGTGTTTAGCTTTTCGTATAAAAGCTCTGTTTATGAAGTGACGGCCCACTTCTTCTTCTTTTCCTAAGAGAGAAGCCGTCGCTGTCTTTTTCGCGGAAATCAGAGGAGAAAACCGCCCGTCCTGTACCTCCTTCGGTCGGCGATTCCGGGCTTGTTCGTGAACGGAATTCGAGTCCGAAAGCGGGGTTGTCTTGCTCTCTCCGAGATCTTCGTTTCGACGGTAAGATATTCGATTTTCATGGAGTTTTGATGAGATTTGGGTTTCGGTTTTGGAGTTTTCAGCCATTAATGGCCATGAGATTTATTGTAGGTGCTGCGGCTGCTTGTTCCGTGTGAAGAGGAGGAGAGCCATCCAAGCTTCGCTAAAAGTTGAGGCAAGTGGTATTCTTGCCCTTGCCAAGTTTCTTTTTGAGTATTTTTGCTGAAATTGAAATCCCTGTTAGCCCAGGTTAGAGGCCTTGTTGTTCTCGTATTTATTGCTATCTATAGGAATTAGTTCTTCCTATTGACCCCCCCTACTTGTGCTGATGGAACCCAACTTTGTCGGCGTAATGTTGTTTATCTTTGTTCAGATTTGCTCTGGTTTGGGTGTAGCCGAGAGGGAGTGTTAGGAGGGGAGGGGGGTGGTTTTTCCATAAGTTAGTAAGTGTATTACTCGAGTATTGGAGTATGTTACTCGTGAGGTAGAAGTGGATTACTTGGGTATTAGTTCTGGAGTACTTGAGTAGGTGGTAGATACTCGAGTGGTGGCTTTGAGATACTCGTGTTGTGGGTTAAGATACTCGAGTATTAGCCTTGGAGTACTCGAGTAGAAGGTAACTACTCTGAAAGTGAGGGTAAGATCTATCTCAACTCTAGAGGGGGGGTGAATAGAGTATTTAAAATAATTTTTCACAGTTGAAATAAATAGCACATATAAAATTCAATTTATGATATAGTGTAGAGTGCTAGTAAGAAGTTAAAAACCAAGAAGTAAAGAGCACAGCACACAGCAGACAAATCACACAAACAAACCAGAAGACACAAGGAAATATAGTGGTTCCCCAAAAACCTGGGTACACCCACTCTTCTACCACCCTTGGTAGGAATCCACTCAGGATGAGTTGATCAGGTGTCCTGACACCAATGAGCTTTTGATAAGGTGCTCAAAAACCAACACTGGATTTTTTGATAAGGTGTCTTGCCACCACTGAGTTTTGACAAGGCTCTCAGAACCAGACAAAACTTTTGAAGGGAGTTCAAGAACCCTTTACAGCAGGAAAAAGAAAAAGGTAAAGAGGTGAGGTTGTCTTCTCTGTTCTCAAATCAAATGAGAGAAGACTAGTGGATCTTTTGTTGTCAAGGCTCCCCCTGAGATGTTGAATGAATCAGGAATGGAAGCTTTGCTCTAGGGTGATAGGTCTTTCAGATCTTTAGATCTCCAGCAAAGAATTGTTTCAGCAAAGAGGCTGAAAGATGAGGTGTCTGGAGTTCTTTGAGATGAGGCTTTGATCACTTTTCTGTAAGCAAGAGGATGGTTATCTTTCACAGCTTAATTCTTCTTGTTCTTCTGTAATAGTGTGTGTCTCTTGATTCTATCGTGTATTGACTCTGGATTAATTCTCTTAGAGAGTAGTGTTGGAGAAGACGATCTTATTCTCTGAATATATTTCTTCCAAGATAGCCGTTATCAGACATTAAATGCCTTCCATAAAGGATTTGTCTTCTAGAGGAAAGTCCAATGAAACATTCCTGAATAATTCCTTGAAACTTGTTCCAGAATAAATGAAAACGGCTGGCAAATCTTCTTGAAATTAAAATGCTGAGAAAAAAACATTCCAAAGACCGGCAGCATTTGAATCCTTAAGAACTTCGATCTCTCAAAATAAACATCGATCTGAGCTCCACGATCGTCGACCAGAGCTCAGAGAAGGAATAGATCATTCTGACAGAAAACGTCGATCTGAGCTCGAAGATCGTCGACCTGAGCTCAGAGATATTGAAGATAAGCAGTAGACAGAAAACTTCGATCTGAGATCGACTATCGAAGTTCTTGGTCTGGCAGAAATAGTCGATCTGATTAAGACAGAGATCGTTGACCTAGACTTCAACAGAAAACGTCGACCTGAAGCAAACAGAGATAGTCGACCTAAACTTTCCCAGAAATAGTCGACCCAAGCACAGTTAGAGATCGTCGACCAAAGCTCGACAATCGTCGGACTGAAGCTCGACGATAGTCGACCAAAGCCAGCAATAAGCAGAAGGCTGAGGACATAAGTAGTCGACCTAAGCTCGACGATCGTCGACCTGAGCTCGACGATAGTCGACCGTCGTTTGACTATTTTTATCTCTTTACTTAGCTTGAAATCCTGAGCTTGAATGGTCCTTGGGGGCAGCTTCAAACCTAAGTTCTAAGCCCTAGACTCATTCTAATGTTGACCTTTACACTATACAACTAGGTCATCCTGGTTTCCTAAGAGAAACATAGTGATCCTTGCCCAAATTAGTAATAGGGTGTTCCAACAATCTCCCCCTATTTGGGTTAGGATTACTATTTACAGACAAAAATAGGAAATAAATAAGCATACATCAACACAATAGCTAAATCAATACTGCAGAGGAGATATATATCAGCAATGCAGATCACAGATAAAAAGACAGCAAATATCCAAGGGAGAATGATGTTTAGCTTACACAATTCACTTCTTTTCAGTTCCCTTTTTAAACAAAATTTCTCTGTTGGGATTTAGGGCTTCTTTCTTGGATCTTCTATCATCTTCTGCACCTAAGGAAGTTTGAGATTTGGGCCTTGGAACAACAGCCTCAGGGTGCAGCTTCATATAGTCTTCTGGATTAAAGAATTTCCTTGATGCATATCTCTCTAGTTCTTTCTTTCTCTGCTCTGATAAAGTAGTTATGTTGGAAGTATCCTTGCCTTGTTCTCTGGCCTTTTTCATTTGATCAAGGCCAGCCAATTCTTTCATTCTAGCTGTCCAGGACATAGGGTTGTTCTCAGGATCCTCAAATGGAACAGGAGGTTCATATCTGTTGATGGTTTCAGAATCAGTAGGAGGAGTCCTGTAGACAACAACATCTTTTAGCTTATAGGGAAAAGGACCTGAAGTAGAATCAGTATGGACTTGTCCTTCCCTTTGATGAAATCTGTGCCCTCTCTGGCTTCCTCTATATTGATCTCTTCTGGATTGATATCCCCTTTGATGCTGTCCCCTTTGATAGGATCTCTGATAGGACTGGGAAGAACTGTGTCTGGAAACTGGAGCTTGAGGGGCTGAGCCTGAACCAGAATCTGGAGGAGGAGGAGGAGGCTGATACTGAGAAGATCCTTTTTCATACTTGTCTAGCTTCCTCTTCTTCTTCATAGCCTTTAATTGGTTCTTGGAGTACTGCATCCAAGGCTCAGATAGGGGGCAGTCATGCAAAATATAGTAGGGAGTATCATTAGAATCCTTTGCTTGAGCTGGGGAAACAGACATCATGGCCTTGCTTTTGGCCTTCCTTTTCTTAGCAATAGTGCTAGCAGAATCATCAGAATCTGTCCTGTACTGATCACTCTCAGAACTCTGAGGTTGATCATACAGATCATCAATTCTTCTGATATACTCTTCTTGAGCTTTAAGCTTTGCAGAAACAACAGGAGCAGGAGGAGAGGGAGCAGCAGCAGAGCAAACAGAATCAGCAGCAGAAGTATCAACAAGCATATCAGAAACAACAGCAATATCAGCAGAAATATCTACAACAGTAGTAGCAGCATCATCAACAAGAGGCACAATGGCCTTAGTAGCAGCATCAGAGATGGACATAACAACATCCACAGCCTTCCAAGAATTTATATATGCTTCAATTTGGCTGGGATTACGGACAGAAATAGGCACAATGGCCTTAGACAGATCTTCAGTATGAGGAACTGGCAGGAATCTGAAGTATCCAGCATTAAACTTGGAGAGCAGGCTCTGGAGGTTCATTGCAAAAACTACTTCATATGGCATCTCCCCCTGCCTTGGTTCAGAGATAAGTGAATCAAGGCACCCAGAAGATGAAGTTGCCTGAGAGGGAATGAAAGATGATAGCTTGGAAGACAGTTCCTTGACATGGGTCAGGAATGGAGCCAGAGTGGTCTCCAGTAATGAGGTTAGCTTTGGAGCTAACAGCTCATATAACCTGTCAGCCAGGGCTGATAGATCTACATGCTCAAGAGGGGCTTGAGCAGAGGTAGGAGAGAAGGTTGTTGGAAGGATGTTGGCTGGAGCTGGTGGCATGGGGAAAGAGGAGATAGGAGGTGAGGGAATGGATGGTTCTGATATAGGAAAGGAGGAGATAGAATGAGGTGAGGTGGAGATAGAAGGGGTGAGAGAAGGAGTGAAGATAGGTTGAGAGAAAATGTCTTCCATCATTTGTTGGAATGAGGAGGTAGAGGGAGGCTCAGGAGGAGAGGAAGGATGAGAATCATCCATAAAGGATTCATCTAAAAGAGAATATGATGGAGTGGTAAAGGATGGGTAAGAGAAGAGAGGAAGGAATACCTCAGAGGTAGATGTTGGAGGGGATGAAACTGGTGAAGAAATGGTAATTGGGGAAGATATGGCTATGGTAGAGATTGGAGGTGAGGATGAAATGGCTGGGGTAGAGACAGCTGAAGGAGGAGGAGAAGCAGGCAACCCTTCTGCTGGTGCAGAGACCAGAGGTGGAGTGACTAAGACAGTCCGTGTGCCTAAAGCAGGAGTCGATGCAGCAGCTCTGGAGGGATTGATGATCTGCCTGTCCCATTTGCCAAAAAGGGCACAGGAGAGCCTCTTGGATGCATTAATGAACATCCCGGAAGAGGTTAGCAACTCAGGGCATCTGAAATGCAGATAGACCCCTAGAATTCTCCCAAAGCTGACAGCAGTCTTATTTAGCTTTTTCTTAATCAGATTGAAGAAAATTGATCCCCAGTTCAGATGTTTCTTATCCAGCAGAGCTCCCATCAGACAAAACTGATATCTTGAAATTGTATCATGGGCAAAGTGCTTGGCCAGCAGCACTTTCCCAACTACATCAGCCAAAAACTGAAATTCCAATAACAGATTCTTCTTCAGCAGTTTATTAGGATTCACAGCATTGTGACCCATTCGATCAAGCATGGAATCATATTCTTCTTCAGATAACTCGATGGAATCTTCTCCAGAACTGAGATGAAACACTTCAGTTAAGAGAGCCGGGAACAGTTGTACCTGGGTCCCTTTTATGAGGCCGACGACAGAATTCTCATTCTCATCTGTCGCTGAATAGCACCATTCTTTTATTTCATCTGAAGCGATCTTCATTCTGGAAGTCATTATTTCCAACAGTTGTTGATCTCTGAACAGATTGAGAATATCCTTGAAGCGCTGATCGCTTCCATCAAATGAGCTTATATCGATATCAAATCCGGTGTCAAATTTCATCTTCGAAAGGGCGGCAACAGTTGAAGCCATCTGTACCTGCAAAGATTGAACAAACGCGACCAAGTGTAGAAGGTTTGGAGGGAAAAAGAATTTGCAGAGAGTATGAAGGCGTAAACGACGAGCGGCGGCCAAAAAATGATTTTATATTAGGGTTCGACGCGAAAAAGGAAAATCGTGGAGCTCAGTTCGAAGAAGCGTCGAACTCAGCTCGACGATTTGGGCTACAGAAGGAATCTGAAGAGACGTCAATATCGTCGATCTCCATTCGACGATGTTGATAAGCGTCGAGCTCCGCTCGACGGCCTCTGAACAGAAGGAGAAAAAGGCTAGATCTAGCGAAGACTCTGAACTCAGATCGACGACTTCGGGAACGTCGATCTTTGGTCGATGATTTTTGGAAAATCATCGATCTTCGTTCGACGATTTCTAGGAAAACGTCGAGCGCAGTTCAGAGACAAAACTTGTTCTACAGACAAAAAAAGAATTGATTTTTAGCCTAGTCATGGTCTGTTTTAGCTTTCCAAAAACTTGTACTTTAGTTTAGGCTTCCTCCATCTAACATGCCTAACTGATTTAGGAAGAAGCTGTGTTTCTTTTCATCCAAAGGCTTGGTGAAAATATCTCCCCTTTGCAAATCAGTTGGGATATATTGAAGTTCAATTTTATTTTTCTCTACATTATCTCTCAGAAAGTGATGCCTAATTTCTATGTGTTTTGTCCTACTATGGAGGACTGGATTTTGTGCTATAGAGATAGCACTAGTATTATCACAGAAAATTTTTGACTTCTCTAAGTTGTAACCATAGTATAGAAGCTGATTTTGTATCCACAATATTTGTGAGCAACAACTGCCTGTAGCCATATACTCAGCTTCAGCAGTTGAAGTTGACACAGATGTTTGTTTCTTACAAAACCAAGAGACAAGTCTATCACCAAGGAACTGACAAGTTCCACTGGTGCTTTTCCTATCTATTCTACATCCAGCATAATCAGCATCTGAAAATCCAGTTAACTCAAATGCTGAATCTTTTGGATACCAGAGACCTAGATTTGGACAACTTTTAACATACCTAAGAATCCTCTTAACTAAGATTAAGTGTGACTCTCTAGGGCTAACTTGGAATCTAGCACAAATACATGTAGCAAACATTATATCAGGCCTACTAGCTGTAAGGTACAATAAAGAGCCAATTATTGCTCTATATGTTGTCTGATCAACAGGTTTCCCATGTTCATCAGCATCTATTACAGCATTTGAGGGCATGGGTGTTTTCATACATGATGCATCAGACATACCAAATTTCTTAACCAATTCTTTTGCATACTTGGTTTGAGAAATAAATAGCCTTCAGCATGTTGCTTGACTTGCAGCCTAAGAAGAAGGACAGCTCACCCATGCTACTCATTTCAAATTTAGAATGCATAAGCTTGGAAAACTTTTTGCACAAGTTTGAATCAGTAGAACTAAATATAATGTCATCTACATAAATTTGCACTAGTAGGGTATGGGACTTATGGGTTCTAATAAAAAGAGTTTGGTCTACTCTCCCCCTAACAAAATCATTTTCCAGAAGAAAGCATGCTAGGGTCTCATACCATGCTCTAGGAGCTTGCTTGAGACCATATAATGCTTTATGCAATTTGTAAACATAATCAGGGTGAGTTAGAGAGATAAAACCTGGAGGTTGTCTAATATAGACTTCCTCTTTGATGTCCCCATTGAGAAATGCACTCTTTACATCCATTTGGTACACTTTGAAACCTTTGTGAGCAGCATAGGCTAGGAATATTCTGATGGCTTCTAACCTTGCAACTGGTGCAAAGGTCTGATCATAGTCTATTCCTTCTTGTTGAGAGTACCCTTGAGCAACTAGCCTTGCCTTGTTTCTGACTATAACTCCTTGATCATCCAGCTTGTTCCTGAATACCCACTTTGTTCCAACAATGGGATGATCCTTTGGCTTAGGCACTAGTTCCCAAACCTTGTTCCTTTCAAATTGATGCAACTCCTCTTGCATAGCAATGATCAAGTGTGGATCTTGCTCTGCATCTTGAATGGATTGAGGATCAATTTGAGAGAGGAAGCAAGTGTGCATCAGGTTCTTGTTGACCTGATTTCTAGTTTGCACACCAGCTGAGATGTCTCCAATTACTTGAGAGATTGGATGGTTTCTTGTTGTTACTAGATCAACAGGGGGTGTTGATGGTTCACCAACCTGTGTTGTTGTTTCCTCTTGTGGAACAACAACTGGCTCTTCAAGGTGATTTTCTTCCAGATGTTGAACTTCTTCTTCATCATCACTGCTCTCATTCTTTTCAGCAACCTGCAATTTGTTCAAGTCTTCAGCTAGAGAATGTACCTGCAAAGGTTCTATGGTAGAAGCATTCTTCTCTTTGAAAGACATGTTAGCTTCATCAAAAATAATATGAACAGATTCTTCAATTTTACAAGAAGATTTATTATAAACCCTATAGGCCTTGCTGATCATGGAGTATCCCAGAAACACTCCTTCATCAGCTTTAGCTTGGAATTTTGCTAGATATTTCTTGTCATTATTATGAATAAAACAAGTGCAACCAAAAACTTTAAAATAGCCTATTTTAGGTTTCTTCCCTTTGAGCAATTCATAGGGAGTCTTGCCCTTCAGTTTGTGTATCAGGCTTCTGTTCAACACATAGTTGGAGGTGTTCACTGCCTCAGCCCAAAAGGATAGAGGTAGGTGAGCATTTGCCAATAATGTAGTTGCAGATTCAATGAGTGTTCTATTTTTCCTTTCCGCTACCCCATTTTGTTGAGGAGTTCTAGGAGCTGAGAAAGTGTGCCTGATCCCTTCACTTTGACAGAACTCTTGCATGAGAAGAGAATCAAACTCTGTCCCATGATCACTTCTGATCAGGGCAATGTGAGTGTTGAACTCAATCTGAATGCATTTGAGAAAATCTGTCAAACACTTGAAGTTATCAGACTTCTTCCTCAGAAAGAATACCCAAGTGAATCTTGAGAAGTCATCTACAACCACTAAAGTATAGGATTTCTCCTAGGCTTTGTACAAATATGGGTCCAAAAAGATCCATGTGCAACAGGTACAAAATCCTAGGTGAATCACTCTTATTAATTGATTTAAAACTACTTTTAGTTTGCTTGCCTAATTGACAAGCCTTGCAAAGTCCTTCCTTCTTGTAGGTACCAGAAGGTAGTCCTCTAACAAAGTTGTCTTTGGATAGCCTAACAATGGTTCTAAGGTTAATATGCCCTAGTCTCTTATGCCATAAAATATTAGATTTTGAAATGGAATTGAACAGGCAAATATCTACTACAGGTGAATGAAAATCCACTAAGTAAATGTTACCACTTCTGTTACCTGTCAACACAGTTATGTTGTCCTCTGACTTGACCTTGCATATGGCTTTGTTGAATGTCACTTGATATCCTTCATCACACAGTTGACTGATACTTATCAAGTTGTGCTTGAGTCCTTTAACATATGCCACCTTCTTGAAAGTGACTGAGCCAATTTGGACTGCACCATATCCTTTTGTAGTTCTAAAGCTTGAGTCTCTAAAAATTACTTTGGGTCCAAGCTTGGCTTTGAAGAAAGTGAAGTTGTCCTTGTCCCCTGTCATGTGCTTTGAGCACCCACTATCCAGATACCATTGATGGTTTGATGCTGGATAGGTCTTCACCTGCACAAGAAACAGCTTATTTGTTTTTGACCCAGTTAACCTTTGGCCTAGGTTGATATCCCTTGAATTCTGAAATAAAAGACATCCCAGGTTGATCCTTATAACCTTCAGGATGGTATCTCCTAGGAGGTACTATCCATTCAGTATAGGGATTAAAGCCTTGGGATGTGGGACTTCTAGGATTGAATCTAGATGTGCCATTGAAGGAATGTTCACAGTCCTGATTTCTGTTCGACGATCGTCGAACTGAGGTCGGCGATCTTGGGTCAGATCGTCGATCTCTGTTCGAAGATCGATTATACTGAAGTTCAGAGTTTGGATATCGTCGAGCTGAGGTCGACGATCTGTGGTTAGATCGTCGAGCTCTGTTCGACGATCGTCGAGCTCTGCTCGACGCCATCTGTTGAACTGAATTTTTCTCTGACAGATCTGCATTCTTCCTAGCTACCTCTATTACTCCCTTTCCTTTGTCAGAGACAAATTTGATTGGAGTTGATAATATTATAGGTTGGCTGGATGAGGCACCCAAGCCCAGTGTGCTATTAAATCTAGAGTTCACTGTGCTTGTGATGTCCATCAGTCTGATACTTCTCCCATTTAGGGATTCTTCAAACTTTTTGGCCTTTGATAGTTCACTTTTCAGTGAAGCTATCTCCTCCCTACAGCATTCTAACTCCTCAGAGAGTTTGAGGTTTTTTGAGTTTAGGACACTATGCTCAGATAATTGATTCCTGAGAGAGATTATCTCCTTCTCAGATTTTAATAAATCTAGGCACAGTGTCTTAAATTCATTTTTGAAGTCCTCAGAATTAAAATCAAAAGAGTTGATTATCTGATCTTCATCTGGTTGAGTTTCTGAATCTGATTCTGATTCTTCATCAGAGTTTTGCTGTGAGGCATTCATAGCCATCATGCAATATTCCTTTTCATCTGCATCATCCTCATCATCATTGGAACTGGATGAGGCTTCAGATTCCTCTTCAATCTCACTCCATGTCTCAGCAACAAAGCCCTTCCTTGTATGTTTGTTCTTGCTGGAGGAGGCTTTGTCTGAGCTGTTCTTCTTGTAATTCTTTTCTTTTCTTCTTTCTCTTCTTTCCTTCTTGTCCTTATTCTTGTTTTCTGGACAGTCAGGCACAATGTGGCCTGGTTTCCTGCAACCAAAGCATATAATTTCTTTATTGTTATTTGATTTATCATACCTTGGTTTATCATGACCCTTGTATGGTCTCTTTCTGAAGTCTTTTCTGGCCATCTTGTAGAATCTTTTGTCCAGTAGACTTATGAGCTCATCATTTCCTGTAGCTTTATCTTCAGGCTCCTCTTCTGCAGCTTTGAAGGCTATGGTCTTTTCTTTCCTTGTGGCTGGAGAAGTAGCCTTTTGTTCTTCTTCTCTATTTTTAATGAGCAGCTCATAGGATTTGAGCTTGCCCAGGAGAGCTTCAGTGGTAATCTCATTTAGACTTCTGGCATCTTTGATTGGCCAGATTCTTGAATCCCAAGTACTAGGGAAGCACATCAGGATTTTGTCATTCAGCTCAGTCAGTGAGATTTCATTGTCTAGGGTTTTTAACTCATTGACAATTAGACTTAGTCTATTGTACATGTCAGCCACTGATTCAGCTTCTCCCTTTTTGAAGTTCTCATATTGGCTTATCAGATGAGATCTTCTATCTTTACTTTCATCAGCAGACCCTGAGACAATTTCAGAGAGCTTGTCCCAAATTCCTTTGGCTGAGTTGCAGTCACCTACTTTCTGAAATATCTCATCAGACATTGTCTGAGCTAAGATGTTCATGGCCTTTGCATCTGCAGTTTTCCATTTCTTTAAGTCTGCATCTGTTCCTGAGGGAGGTGGAACAGCATTTGTGCTTGAGCTTGCTGGTGGACTTGGACAAACTGTCAAGACAGAATTGAAAATATCTTCATCAATAGAATTCATGTATAATCTAATCCTTGCCTTCCAGAGTGCAAACTTGGAAAGGTTGCACACTGGTGGTCTGGTGCTTGCATAATCTTTGTTCTGTGCCATGTCTTTAAATAAATAGATAGATGTATAGAAAATAATCCTCTTAAGAGATTGATCTTATCAAGGATCTTTTGGTTCAGGTGTTAGCCTGTATGAGCAACCAACCTCCCTCTGATACCAATTGAAAGTGAGGGTAAGATCTATCTCAACTCTAGAGGGGGGGTGAATAGAGTATTTTAAAATAATTTTTCACAGTTGAAATAAACAGCACATATAAAATTCAATTTATGATATAGTATAGAGTGCTAGTAAGAAGTTAAAAACCAAGAAGTAAAGAGCACAACACACAGCAGACAAATCACACAAACAAACCAGAAGACACAAGGAAATATAGTGGTTCCCCAAAAACCTGGGTACATCCACTCTTCTACCACCCTTGGTAGGAATCCACTCAGGATGAGTTGATCAGGTGTCCTGACACCAATGAGCTTTTGATAAGGTGCTCAGAAACCAACACTGGATTTTTTGATAAGGTGTCTTGCCACCACTGAGTTTTGATAAGGCTCTCAGAACCAGACAGAACTTTTGAAGGGAGTTCAAGAACCCTTTACAGTAGGAAAAAGAAAAAGGTAAAGAGGTGAGGTTGTCTTCTCTGTTCTCAAATCAAATGAGAGAAGACTAGTGGATCTTTTGTTGTCAAGGCTCCCCCTGAGATGTTGAATGAATCAGGAATGGAAGCTTTGCTCTAGGGTGATAGGTCTTCAGATCTTTAGATCTCCAGCAAAGAATTGTTTCAGCAAAGAGGCTGAAAGATGAGGTGTCTGGAGTTCTTTGAGATGAGGCTTTGATCACTTTTCTATAAGCAAGAGGATGGTTATCTTTCACAGCTTAATTCTTCTTGTTCTTCTGTAACAGTGTGTCTCTTGATTCTATCGTGTATTGACTCTGGATTAATTCTCTTAGAGAGTAGTGTTGGAGAAGACGATCTTATTCTCTGAATATATTTCTTCCAAGATAGCCGTTATCAGACATTAAATGCCTTCCATAAAGGATTTGTCTTCTAGAGGAAAGTCCAATGAAACATTCCTGAATAATTCCTTGAAACTTATTCCAGAATAAATGAAAACGGCTGACAAATCTTCTTGAAATTAAATGCTGAGAAAAAAACATTCCAAAGACTGGCAGCATTTGAATCCTTAAGAACGTCGATCTCTCAAAATAAACGTCGATCTGAGCTCCACGATCGTCGACCAGAGCTCAGAGAAGGAATAGATCATTCTGACAGAAAACGTCGATCTGAGCTCGAAGATCGTCGACCTGAGCTCAGAGATATTGAAGATAAGCAGTAGACAGAAAACTTCGATCTGAGATCGACTATCGAAGTTCTTGGTCTGGCAGAAATAGTCGATCTGATTAAGACAGAGATCGTTGACCTAGACTTCAACAGAAAACGTCGACCTGAAGCAAACAGAGATCGTCGACCTAAACTTTCCCAGAAATAGTCGACCCAAGCACAGCCAGAGATCGTCGACCAAAGCTCGACGATCGTCGGACTGAAGCTCGACGATAGTCGACCGAAGCCAGCAACAAGCAGAAGGCTGAGGACATAAGTAGTCGACCTAAGCTCGACGATCGTCGACCTGAGCTCGACGATAGTCGACCGTCGTTCGACTATTTTTATCTCTTTACTTAGCTTGAAATCCTGAGCTTGAATGGTCCTTGGGGGCAGCTTCAAACCTAAGTTCTAAGCCCTAGACTCATTCTAATGTTGACCTTTACACTATACAACTAGGTCAACCTGGTTTCCTAAGAGAAACATAGTGATCCCTGCCCAAATTAGTAATAGGGTGTTCCAACATACTCGAGTAGGGGTTTTGGAATACTCGAGTAGTAGGTAACTACTCGAGTAGGGGATCTGAGTTTCTCGAGTAGTGGTTTCGAGATGCTCGAGTAGGTGCTTTGGCTTACTCGAGTAGAAGGTAACTACTCGAGTAGGGGTTTCAGTTTACTCGAGTAGTAGGTAACTACTCGAGTAGGGGATTTGAGTTACTCGAGTAGTAGGTAACTACCCGAGTAGGGGCTTTGGGTTACTCGAGTAGTGGACTCGAGATACTCGAGTAAGTTGTTTGGTTTACTCGAGTAGTAGGCATCTACTCGAGTGCAGGTTTGTAGATACGCGAGTAGTGGTTTTAGCATACTCGAGTAGTAGGTAACTACTCGAGTAGCGGGTTGGGGTACTCGAGTAGTTGGTAACTACTCGAGTGCTGGTTATGTTCATATACTCGAGTAGTGGGCGACTACTCGAGTAGAGGTTTGAGGTACTCGAGTAGTAGGCGACTACTCGAGTAGAGGGATGAGGTACACGAGTAGTTGGTAACTACTCGAGTACTGGAAATTCCCTGCCTTCTTTTTGTCTTAGAATCGTTCGACTATCGTCGATCTCTGAATGGAGATCGTCGATCTCGGTTTCTGCTTTAGGCCGTTCGACTATCGTCGACCTCCGGTCGACAATCGTCAAGCTCCGTTTTACCTTAGTGGGATCGTGGTTAGAGTTTGGTTTTGGCTTTAAGTGAGGCTAGCTCACTCAACGCCAAGGTTAGGTAGGCAATGAGTGGGTCTCACTCAGCGCCTTGTCGTGTTGATTCTTTTCAACACTCTTCCTTTACCTTGTTTTTCGTTCCCGAGTGGTTTTCTTGTTATATTTCTGGTATTTCCTTGTCGGCCGTTTTCTTTACCTTCTTAAAGGCCGAATCGTGGGTCGTGGTTAGTAGTGGTGGTTTGTAGCTCTTCAAGAGGGTGGAGTTGTGTGATATAGCCAAGGCCACTCTTGTTTTTCTTGCTCCAGGTACGGGCTGGGCATGTGTGGGTGGAAGGTCCCTTGTGCTTTCACGTGTAGACCCTCGAGCTTGCTGACTTGGACATGGTGGATTGGGGGACTGCGTTTGCCTTCGATCCGGTTCCTCGTTGTTTGTTTTTGCTACTACCACCTCCCACAGTTTAGGGTGTTAGAAGTTTCTTCCTTGGTAGTTTGCAGCACTTTTGGCTCTTGGTAGCCTAGTAGGCCCGGCAGGATGTTGTTCCTGAGTGGGGTTGTTGCTGTTTCCTTTGCTCGTTGTGCTTTTCTGTTGTCCTGTTTTGGACAGTTGTGGCTCTTTCTACTGCATGTTTTCAGTTACTTCTTCCTTTTGGTTGACTCTTACATGCAGTTGTTTTTACCTTGTTGCTTGCTGAGGTATTCTGTTTTCTTTTGGAATGCCTCAGGTTCTGAGTTGTAGCCGGTCTGGCGGCTAGCTGAGGCAGTGGTATTGCTGGTGGACTCCCGGACTTTGGAGTTCTGTTTACCTTGTTAGTGAGATCGTTTTTCAGTACTTTCTTACAGACATACATATGTGTCAGTGGGTTCGTGTCAGGTTGTTGGCGCCCACTGGTAGTTGTTGCCCTTGTACTAGATATATTACTTATGCTGCTACCATTTTCTGGAGATAGTCTACTTGCTCTGAGAAGGTTTTATGCTAGGTTGCTAGTTACTTTTAAACTATAAATATTATTATAAATGAAGCTCCTGATCAGCATGTTTTATAAGCTTAATCGCTATTTTTCCAAATCACGTATGAAAACCGTTTTCTTATATATTATCTAAATTAAATGTAGTGTCTTGCATAGCATGAGTGGTTCTCTTGGGACCCTTATGCGCTCTTTAGGGTGTAAAACCTAATTAAAGTATTTTTCTTTCCGCAGCGTATAAATATAGTTTTTCTTTTGTGGACTAGGTGATCCACTGAGCCGAGGGATACGGTCTCTAAAATATAACTGATTTTCTATTCATAAAACACAGGATTTTCTTGCATAAAGTTGTAGTTGGTTTTGCCTGAGCGTCATCGGTTATCCCCTGCTTGACGTGGCATCATGACAAATGTTTTTTTCATACTCTGATAATTCTTACAATTGGAGAAAATGCGGGTTGTGACACGCCGGAGTTAGTGGGATTGCATGACGTCTTCCATGTCACCTCACTACGAAGAGCTCTGTTACGCCCTGAGCAGCTGATTTCCACAGCAGACGGCCTGGTGGCCTCGGATCAATCAGTCAACTTGGAGCCGATCAAGATCGATGACACAACAGTGCGGGTCTTGCGACGTAAGTAGGTTCCGTTAGTAAAGGTTCTGTGGAATAATCATGGGCAGGAGGAGCATATATGGGAGCCACAGGACTTGATGCATCAAAAATATCCGGAACTCTTCGAGTCAGGTATACCTTAAACCGTAGGGATGTTACAATTTCTTCTATTATAGTAGAAACCCCCGTAGGCTTAACCTTAATTTCGGGGACAAAATATTTATTTTTGTATATTGGGATTTGTAACATCCCATTTCCGACCAGAACCCTAGGAGAGGTTTTTCCATGACCAAGTCATGACAAAACCCTAGAAAGCCCAAGAAGGCCAAGTGACCCGGGCTCAAGGTGGAAATCAGCTTGGTCTGCAAATAGTAGGTCAGAAATTTTCCTAAAATAGGATTTTGGCTTGGGCGTTGAGTGTGTCGAGTGCACTCAACGGCAAAGGCTGGCTAGCTGGCATCGAGTGCGTCGAGTGCACTCAACTCCATAAGTAGAATTGCGTTGAGTGCACTGACTGCACTCAACGCCATCTTTAAGGCTGGATGGCGTTGAGTGCGTCGAGTGCACTTAATGCCATAAGATGAACGGCGTTGAGTGCACTGACTGCACTCAACGCCATCCTGTGTAGACTGGATGGCATTGAGTGAGCTGAGCTCACTCAACGTCGTAGTCTGGATGGCGTTGAGTGAGCTGAGCTCACTCAACGCCGTAGTATGGATGGCGTTGAGTGAGCTGAGCTCACTCAACGCCGTAGGCGGGATGGCGTTGAGTGAACTCAGCTCACTCAATGCCGTATGCTGGATGGCATTGAGTGAGCTGTGCTCACTCAACGCCATTTTACTTGGAATTTTTTCTAAAAGTTTTTGTGGCTGCTGATTCAGCTGAACCGGACTGTTTCAGGAAGAGGGCCAGGATGTCTTAAAATTAGCCATTTATCTATTAACACCTAATTAAGTCTTATTTTAAAATGTTTACCGGTCAAGTGGAGTGATGTCACGTGGCCGTCGGTTTTGAAAACAAAGAGTGAATAGCCACGGGCATGGCCGAGAACCAGCTTTCACGGCCAATAATGGCACTTGATGTCGTTGCTCCCTTCCCATCCTCTTTAATGGATGTATTCAACTCCTCTAGGGAAGAGGAGGAGTTTCCAGCCATTACTTGGCTGGATTAAGCAAGGTTCACCCCACCTCCTCCATTGTCGAGCCAAGCTTTCAATGGAATTAGGCCATTGAAGTTTTGGCCTCTCCCCTCCTTAACCAAGTCTTTAAACACCATCAGTGGCCCAAGAGGAACGTTTCCCAGCCTTTACCTAAAAATTCCGAGCCCTCCCACCGTACTATTGCAGAAATCGAGCGACGCCACCATCGAAAATGGCTTTCCGTCGATCTGCATGCCTCCAGCCTGCGAACAAGGTCCTCCCCTCCTCTCTCTCTACGAGTAGATCATAGCTTTCCTTAGGATTAAAAATCGGGCTCAACTGAGCCTGATCGGGAAGAGCTTCCCTTCCTAGTTTTTCTCGAAAAAAAAATATAGCTTTCGGGTTCGCCGGAAAACACCTCTCCGGCGGCCGTGCCGCCGCTCGGCGATGGCCACCACCTCAACAGAGGTGGTGGTGGCGTTGGCCGGCCAGGGAGGAGGCTTGATGGCCGGCGACAATGTCTGGAATGAGATACAGGTAGGGATAATCTCGTACCTTGTCTGGAGCTTTAAGATGAGCAGCAGCCCTTGGATGCTGCTTCAAGATTCGTGCAAGAATTTTATTCTATTTATTGTTTTTTCTGTGATTATAATTGCAGTGTATAGATTTAATTTTTAAAAATACTTAGACCCCTCTACAGAAAAAGTGATCAACATAGAAAATGTATCCCTTGATGTCTTGATTAATTTAAAATTAATTTCACTCAATTTGGAGTCCTGGTTAGACCACAACACTCATTTTTGTAATGTCTATCCATAGGGCTGTCCTGAGATTGATTTTGATGCCCACATCAATCTAGACATCCAAATGACTTGCAATTTGGGGTATGGGCTCTTATTAGCCATACCTAGGACATTTCCAAAAATCAAAATTTTTGGAGAATTTTTTTCTTATAGTTTTTAGAAAAATTTAATAATCCTTATATAAATTAATTAGGTGGCCTAATGACATCCAAACCCTCTCAGATTTTGGTGAGTGGTCCCCGGGTTCATCATGAGGCTCTGTATAAGTTTTCATCTCATTTGGAGATGTTTTAGATTGGAATGAACAAACCTAAGCTTTGCCCAATTAAGGGGTTTTTAGGTCAAAAGTGCACTTTGTGATTTGAGTGGTCAAATCACCTCAATAGAGGCTTAGATTTTGACAACTGACTAGACATGATTTATAGTACCCTCTCATGGAGTTTGAGGTTGATTGGCGTAGATTTGCCCTTGGACCCAAGGCCAAACCCTAAGAATGGTTCTTGGAGGTTTGTGAAGGGCTGGTGGTCAAATGACCTTGATATGATTTGAGACTTGGTGGAGAGGATTCTAGGGTAGCTAGAATCCTCTGGCAGAAATATAAATGGATTTTAAAGTGAATAAGTCCCTCAAAACCCTAACCTTAGTTTAGGGCACAAATCTTGTAGTGATAGAAAAAGTTATTAAAACTCATTGAACAGTGGTGAAACTTGGGTAGTGGAGTTTAAAAGTTAGTATAAACCTCTGGAAATTTAATTGAGAATTTTGGAGCATTATTTTTAGCACTTCTTTTACAAGTTTGAAAAAGGGCAATTTTGGTAAATAATTTATTCATAGCTTATTTATTGCTGTAGAATTTTTAAACTTTGCCAGGATAATTGTAGGGAATAAATTATTATACTGGAATTTTTGTATAATTTTTTGGAAGCTTAAATGCATTACTTGCTCCTTTAATTTATGATTTCTAAGATATTCCAAAAATTAAGGATTAATGATTTAAACATTGCAAAAATTATATGTGTTTTGGATTTGCTATTAATTTGCTGTTTAGTATTTATCATAATTTTGTGGAGCCTTCTACATACCTGAAAAGTTTATTTCATGTTCAAAATCTCCATATTATAGTTTTGGAAGAAAATAATTAAATATAGGTTAAATTAGGAAAATTATGAATCTCTGATTTTATATTAGGTGTGACATGATAGACCTCCAGTAAATTTTATAGGAGATTTGGAAGACAATTTGGAGTACCTCCCTTTGTGCATCTCATACAGCTTAGAATGGTCTGCGTTTAGTCGAAACTGCATAAGTTATATTAAGGTGCAAAATGATCTTGGTGATTGGAGTATTAGAAAGATGACTAGGAATGAATAAGAATGTACCTTCGGGGGTCAAGATAGGGATAGGGTGGTAGGTTGTCTAGTCATAAGAGGTGCTCGGGATCGACGAAAGATCGTCCTCCCCAGTAAGAGCGGAAGAGTCTTAAAACACTAGGGTTAGATCTGAAGTAATTTAAAGGGGATCGGGTAATGGGTATTAACCAATAAAAGTATGTGCCTTGCGAAAGGGAATGATGGGCTTCAACTACCATCATAGTTCCTAGTGCCATTTGAGAGCCCTTCACAGGGTATACCGGGGGCAGTCCTGGTCTAACGTAATCCGTAGGAATAATAAACTAATAGAGCAACTAGTATAACTAGAGTTTCACATTCACACACCACGGTAGTTAGGGAGGTTGAGTAGGTTGGTTTAATTGTCTTTTAGTCGGTAGCTTCTGAAGGTAGATGCCCGGACGAGACAGTCCGGGGAGCGGAGGGCTCGAGGGTTTAAATAAGGAATAAGGTGGTGGGTCTTCGGTATTTGACTGTCGTTCACACCGACGTCGGTACGAAGACTCGGCGGTGTGGGACACTTAGCCAAAGAAAGACTGGTGGATATAGCCAGCACTAGTACGCGGAAACTCTAGGTTGTGTTCTTCTAGGGGCGTACGGAAGGGCTAGGCCTGGTTGTCACAACCCGCATTTTCTCCGAATTAGGTATTATCAGAGTATGGGAAGACACGCGTCGTGATTCCACGTCGAGCAGGGGATAACTACTGACGCTCAGGCAAAACTATCTACTTTGCTTTATGAAAATTCATAAGTTACATGATTAGAAAATCAGTTATATTTTTAAAGGCCGTATCCCTCGGCTTGGTGGATCACCTAGTCCACAATTTAAAAACTATACTAATACGCTGCGGAATATACTTTATTAAGTTTCGACATCCTAAAAGAGTGCATAAGTGTCCCCAGAGGACAACTTATACTATGCAGGATCGTACTTTTAATTTATACTATATATATAGGAAAACGATCTTTTTATGTTATTTGGAAAATAGTGATGAGTTTTATAAAACATGCGATCATGAGGTATACTTATAATAGTGTTTTTTAGGTTTAAAAGTAACTAGCACATAGCATAAGTCATCCCAAGAGCAAGTAGACTAACTCCAGAAAGGTAGCAGCAAAAAAAGTAACATATCTAGTATCAAGGTAAAACTACCAGTGGGTGCCAACAAACTGACACGAACCCACAAGAAAATATGTATGTTTGTAAGAAAAATAGTAAAACTACCTCACAATACCAAGGAACTAATCTCCACAGAATGAGAGACCACCAGCAACAGCATAGCACAACTAGCCGCCTAATCGGCTACTAACCAAACCTGAGGCATTCAAAGAAGAAAAGAATACCTCAGCAAGCTAAACAAGTAAGCTGTACGGAAATTTTAGGTTATAAGGTAAGCAAGAAGAGTAAGTAAACCGAAAACATGCACCACTATCCAAGGCAAGACAAAAGAAAAGCACTAAGTGCGAGGAAAAATCAACAACCCTGCCCAAAAATAAATCCTGCAGAGTTTACCAGGCCACCATGAGCCCAAACGTTGAAAATTTACAAAGGAAGAAACGTCTAACAACCTAAGCTGTGAGAGATGGTAGTAGGAAAAATAACGCGGATCCGGGTTAGAGGCAAACTCAGTCCCCCAACCACCATTTCCAAGAAACAAAGCTTAGGAGTCTACATGTGAAAGCACTAGGGACCTCCCACCCCCTTGCCCAGCCCGTACCTGGAGCAAGATAAAAGAAAAAGGGTGGCCTCGACTAAATAACACAACACCTTCCCCATTAAGAGCTTCAAACCACCACTACTAACCACAACCCACGATTCGGTCTTTTTGGAAAAAAAAAGAAAATAGCCGACAAGGAACCTCAAAAACAAGGAATTAACTAGGGGGAGAAAATCAAGGTAAGGGAAAAGCATTGAGATTACTCAACATGGCATGGTGTTGAGTGAGCCCCACTAACTCAACGCCTAAACAGACGGTGGCATTAAGTGAGCTAACCTCACTCAATGCCAAAACAACAATGGCGTTGAGTGAGGTTCACTTACTCAACGCCTTATGCAACACTTGTTGTGGCGTTGAGTGAGTTAACCTCACTCAACGCAAAAATAGCTATGGCATTGAGTGAGGTCCACTCCCTCAACGCCTTCAGCAAAACAGGCTATGGCGTTGAGTGAGCTAACCTCACTCAACGCCAAAACAGCTACGGCATTGAGTGAGGTTTACTCACTCAACGCCTTAGCACTTAGCCGCAGAACCTAACTGTGGCATTGAGTGAGTCCACCTCTCTCAACGCCAAAATTGCTTTGGCATTGAGTGAGGTCAACTCACTCAACGCAAAAGTACTTAGCCGCGAAAACAAACTGCGGCGTTGAGTGCGTCCACCATTCTCAATGATAGAACAACTTTGGCATTGAGTGAAGTAAACTCACTCAATGCTAAAGTACTTACCCGCAGGAAGGGGCTGCGGCGTTGAGTGAGCCCGCCTCACTCAGTGCCTAAACTGCCATGGCGTTGAGTGAGGCCCACTCACTCAATGCCATCCGGAAGAGGTCGGCGGGAATGCAGATTAATTCTCGCCGAATCAGCGGGAATCACAAACGATTCTCGTCGAAGTCGGCGAGAATCACTCACTGATTCCCGTCAATTTTGACTTAGAAGAATTTTCTCACTCAACGCCACACTACTTAGCCGCAAAAGAACAGATCAAGGGGCAATGGCATTGAGTGTGTGCACCACACTCAATGCCAAGTCCCAGCTGACCCGGCGTTGAGTGTGTGCACGACACTCAACGCCCAGCCCTGAATCCACCATCGCAAAATACAATAACTTGAAAATTAACTCTCACACTCATCCTATCACATTAGACCACTACCATTAGCCCAGAATCCCTTTATTAGACAAGACTTAGGAGAGGAGAAAAATTTCATGCTGCTGCTACCTCTACTCTCAGGCCGAATCTACTCATCCCGAGCCTAATCAAGCAAAACTCGGCTTATATATTCATCGGCAACCTGGTAGTAGACTTATCAGCCGCTGAAACTACGTAATCCTACAAGTTTAACAGCAAACCCTAGTTCTAAGAGCAGGGATTAGAACAATCTCAAATTAAGATGAAAAAAGAAAGAACTTCTGAAAGGAAAAATCTGGACAAGAGTATAATTAGCGTGCTTAAGCAACATTTGTCATGGCTAAATCGGGTTTTAACAAGAACCTGGAAGCATTAATGGAGGAAAACAGAGATAACAGCAAGAAATCTCTACTTGGCATGGGCTAGGAGCACTACTTGCCTCGATTTCCAGAATGGTCTCGACCAACTTTTCTGCTTCCCCGCGGATCTGGCAGCAAACACCTAACCGAGCTTGACTGGATATTTTTTGCAGAGGGAGAGGGGTCAAACGAAATTCTACAACACCATAGAAGGGCACGAAATGGAGAAAGCTTATCGTCGAAATGGAGATATAGGGGAGAGCAGTGCAAATCTACCCTCGAAACGAAAACTTGACCGCTAGAACTCCGGGAATCGGCGGTGGAAGACACAGCTGCCTGCCGGTTTTCTTCCGCTCACGAACAGGACAGCAGTTTTGTTTCACGGAAGGAGGCGATGAATAGTCTCGTTTTTAACTTAAGACTATATATACATAGACACGTCTATTCAGCCTTAACTGTCACCTAAAAAACCGCAGGATTCATTTCAAGCTAGCCTATTACAAGCCTCCAGCCATGCATACTGCCTCCTTTTCACGCACAAAAGAATAACTGCTTATCTACTGGCCGCAGGATTAAATCACCCAGCTTTTTGACCGCTGGATTTCATTTTATAGCTTTATTTTTTACTTAATTGCATTTATTATTATTAACACACCAAAACGATGCGAAAACCGAACCACCTTGGAATCCGACGAAATTTGCATCGTAGCTAATTACCTATGCTACGAACGCAACGGCGAAGTCGAAATTAATTTTTGACGAATAGAACTAAAGTTATACCCACCCGAAGTCAAAACACCAGCATCCCCCGAGTGGCCACACCGGGTCACCCAAAACGACCCGGCTTGCTAGGAAAATCTTGCCAATAGACTACAAAATGGGCCACTCAGTTCTAAGGAGATAAGACCACACTCCACAGATGAAACAAGCCAAGAAAATGCGTCGACGAACGCCAAGCAAGAATTAAATAATCACAGAAAAATCGGGGGCGTTACAGTCACTCCCCCTAAAAGAAAGTTTCGTCCCGAAACTTTAAGCACACGCCTCAACTATAGAAGGAAAGGTAACAAGCCAAACATTACAAGAAGAAAACAAACCAATCTAATCAGGGAAACAGTTGAGGGTGAGCATCCCTCATAGCTGACTCTAACTCCCAAGCCGCGCTTTCCAAACCCTGATTCTTCCATAGAACTTTGACAATCGGGATGGACTTCCTTCGCATCACCCGATCTTGAGTATCCAAAATGCAGACCAGCACTTCAATAAAAGAGAGATTAGGCTCCAACTGGGGCACAACATCCAAGACGTGCTCACTACTGTGCACACACTTCCGCAATTGGCTTACATGAAATACATTATGAACATCTGGGAAGTTTGTTGGCAAATCCAACCTATAAGCTGACACGCCAATCCGTTCAACAATCTTAAACGGGACCACTTACCTCGGGTCCAATTTCCGGTTCTTACCGAACCTCTTAACACCAACCATCAGGGAAACCTTAAGAAACACAAGGTCCCCTACAGAAAACTCCAAGTCCGACCTACGCCGATTGGCGTTCTTATCATATCTCTCCTGAGCTATACGAAGCTTTTCTCGAACAAGCTTCACCGTGACTTCCATCTCCTCGAGCGCATCCGGACCCAACAAGGGTCTGTCACCTGCCTTAGCCCAAAACAGGGGAGTTCTACAGCGCCTCCCATACAAAGCTTCAAATGGTTCCATTTGCAAACTTTCTTGATAACTATTGTTGAATGCAAACTCCATAAGTCGCAACCGCTCATCCCACGTTCCACCGTGGTCTAGAATGTAGCATCTGATCATATCCTCAACTATCTGGTTCACCCGCTCCGTCTGCCCATTGGTCTGTTGGTGGTAAGCCGTAGAGTACCTCAGATCTGTACCAAAACCCTCCTGCAGACTCTGCCAAAAGCGAGAAGTAAACCGGGAGTCTCGATCAGAAATGATGCTAACAGGCACACCGTGCAATCTGATGAACTCATTCAAGTACAACTCTGCTATCTTCTTCATCGGATAGTCAATCTTATATGGCACGAAGTGAGCACACTTTGTCAGTCTATCCACTATGAACCAAACAGAATTAAATCCCCTTGGAGATTTCGGTAAGCCTGTGATGAAGTCCATAGAAATACTTTCCCACTTCCAAGTCGGGATCTCTAGTGGAGTCAACTTGCAACCAGGCCTTCCTTGATCGGCCTTGACACGCTTGCAAGTGTGTCACTCAGCAACAAATCGGGCTATATCACACTTCATCCCATACCACCAGGCAATTTGCTTCAAATCTCGATACATCTTTGTAGATCTCGGATGGTAGGCAACACTAGATCCATGAGCCTCTCTGCATATCATACCCCTGATGTCTCCAATAGCAGGGATGCAAAATCTACCGCGGTACTTCAAAGTACCTGCATCATCGATGGAAAAATCTGGCAACTCCCCTCTCTCAGTCCTGAGGTATAAGTGCAGAAGGTCCGGATCATCTTTCTGGTGCAACCTCGTAAGGGAAATCCAAGACGGCTCTGCCACTGCCAAACTACTCTGCATGCCACACCATCCCACCGAGATATCCATAAGGAGGAACTCTTCCACTAAACGATCGGCGGAGGGATTAAAGATCTTCCCCGTCTTCTGGTTCAGGGCATCGGCCACTACATTGGCCTTAGCTGGATGATACTGGATCTCTACGTCATAATCGGCCACATACTCTAGCCACTGCCGCTGGCGAAGATTCAACTCCTTTTGCGTGAACATGTACTTCAGGCTCTTATGATTAGTGAAGATCTTGCACTGAGCCCCATAAAGTAGATGCCTCCACAGCTTCAACGCATAAATCACCGCTGCAAACTCAAGGTCATGTGTAGGGTAATTTCTCTCGTGAGTCTTCAATTGCCTTGACCCATACGCAATCACTTTTCCAACCTGCATCAACACGCAACCCAGACCAACAAGCAAAGCATCCACGTACACATCATACTTCACAACCTAAGTAGGTAGGGTCAGGATGGGAGCAGAGCACAATCTGTTCTTTAGCTCCAGGAAGGCTTCTTCGCACTTCTCGCTCCAAACAAAGGCCGCGTTCTTCTGAGTCAACCTGGTCAAAGGTGCAGCCAGGGTAGAGAAACCCTCCACGAACCTATTATAGTAGCCGGCCAACCCTAGGAAGCTTTTGATCTCCTTGGGCGTGCCCGACCTTCTCCAATCCAACACTGCTGCAATCTTTTCTCGGTCGAGCGAGATCCCATCCTTGTTCACCACGTGGCCCAGAAACGAGACCTGAGGCAACCAAAATTCACACTTGCTCAACTTGGCGAATAACTTGTGATTCCTTAACTTTAATAGAACTAAGTGTAGATGCTGCTCATGCTCCTCAGCGCTGCGAGAATAGGCAAACACGTCATCGATGAAAACCACAACGAACTTGTCTAGGAAATCCTTGAACACCTGGTTCATCATATCCATGAAAGCTGATGGTGCGTTGTTCAATCCAAACGACATCACCAAGAACTCAAAATGACCATGCCTCGATCTAAACGCAGTGCGTGGAATATCTGCCTCACGGATCCTGAGCTGATGATAGCCAGAATGAAGATCGATCTTGGAGAACAATGTGCTATCACTCAACTTATCAAATAAGTCATTGATCCTCGGCAGAGGGTACCTGTTCTTAATATTGACTTTGTTCAACTCCCTGTAGTCTATGCAAAGCCGCATCGACCCATCCTTCTTCTTTACCAACAAAACACGCAGCACCCCAAGGCGACGAACTCTGCCTTCTAAACCCTTTTGCCAACAACTCATCTAACTAGACTCGCAACTCCTCTAGCTCATGAGGGGCCATCCAGTACGGCGCCTTAGCAATATGACGCGTACCCGATTCCAAATCAATCACAAATTCGACATCCCGATCGGGAGGAAGACCAGGAAGGTCATCAGGAAACACATAAGCGAAACTACGAACAACGGGAATCTCCTCTAAGCGCGGTACACTAACAACGGTCCCAACCACCGAGACTAAACAAGCAAAACAACCAGAAAGAAACAACTTATGAGCACATACCGCAGAAAAGACAGGAGAATCCTTGCACGGATCAGCATACACGCTTCCCGGCTGACCATTGTCCTTGATGAAGTACAAGGGCTTCCCTTTGCACTGAATGACCGCATCATACCTAGACAGACAGTCCATGCCCAGAATAACATCGAAGTTTTCCAGATCAATCATCTTCAAGTCTGCCCTCGCAAGAAAATCCCCTAACAAAACAGGGCAATCTAGAATGCCCAAATCTAATAACACAGATTCAATAGAAGGTAACTTGACGCGGAAGGTATCACGAACTCGATCTAGAGTCAACCGATGTCGCTCCACAAAGGCTCTAGCCACAAATGAGTGGGTAGCGCCGGAGTCGAATAGAACACGCGCCCAACGGTTCTTCACCTTAAATTTCCCTATAGGAGTATATACAACTAAGGATCTACCAAAACCTAACTGTAACCATTCTAACAAATAAAACTTTCAAGCTGGGAAAAGAAACAACTAACCTGAGATGACCTGAGTCGAAGCTTGAGCCTCCTCGGAAGAGATCACGTTCAGCTTTCCTTTGCCCTTATCCACACGCTGAGGCGTAGGTAGTGCCTGAAGTGGAACTATATGAAGAGCAGGCTGGACCTGAAGACACCTAGACTTGATGTGACCCTTCTGCCCACACTGATAGCAGACTTTATCCTTGGACCAGCACTGGGAGGCATCATGCACGGGTTGCTTGCAAATAGAACAGGAAACATCCCTCTTAAAAGCACCCTGAATAGCATGAACTTGCTCCTTCTTCTGGGCTGCTGTCTTCTTGAAACACCTCTCAACAGGGTGTCCTGACCGGCCACAAAAGCTACACACCACCTTGCTCTTCTTTCGCGAAGCAGCACCGGGTACCTGGGGTTTCTTCTCCTCAACAGACTTCCGCTTGTCCTTCCACATTTGCTGGCCACTGCTCTTTGCAGTCTCGATAGCCTCAACCTTCAGAGCAGCCTCCACTACCCCTGCATAAGTCTCTGATCCATAAGCACTGGTCAACTGCTGCACCTCGCTCCTCAAGCCACCAAGGAATCGCTTGACTCGATCAGCCTCAACACTTACCAACCCAGGAGCAAACCGGCTCAACTTGCTGAACTCTACCTCATACTCACTGACCGTTAGTTGCCTTTGCTTCAGGTGGAGGAAGTCGTTCATAAGACGGTAATGCTTGACTGAAGGCAAGAACTTCCTCAGTAGCATTTCCTTGAACACTTCCCAAGAGCAACCAGCTACCATGCTCTCCTTTTCTCTAAGCCACCAAATCTTAGCCAAACCCTTGAGCTGATAGGCAGCTATCATCACTCTCTGATCATCTGAAATATCGGAGTATGAGAACATCTCCTCCATGGAGATTAGCCAATCGTCTATGACCATGAAATCTGCCTTCCCATCATAAGTAGGGGGGCTAATTCTCTAAAACTGCGAGATGAAAGCCATCTTTGCTGGCACCACCACTGGAGGTCTCAGGGGTGTAGGAGGAGGAGGAACAACTAACCCCCCTGCAGGGCCTTGCACTCCCTGAGTCTGTCCTGCCACAAATGCCACCAGAGACTGGATCTGGGCTCATACCTCCACCATCTGCCTACTCAAGGAATCACTACTCTATCGCAGGCTCTCGATCACCGCATCATTCTGCGCTCTCGATGACTCACCTTCAGATAGGGGGGTCGATCTAGTCGAAGGGCGTCTCGCCATCCTAAAATCATAGCAACATTAGTCAGATCCAAGTACGACAGCTACAACTAACTACAAGTATAGACAATACATACATAAATATGAACTTAAAGCTGCTAAACTTGCTCTAGGAGTTTCTTTTTACAAGAATTGATGGTATGCCTTAACCTAGGATGGTTAACCACCACCATACTAACTATTGTGCCTAGATCAGGAATGCATGACTTATATTATTTTTGACTCGAAAACTTATGTGTGTTCATATGTTATCCTGCCAGTCTTTAGCTTGGCACGCTGTGCTTATGCAATGTCATGCTATGCATGTTTGTGCTATGCATTCTAAAAAGACCCTAATGCATGTTATGAGCGGCGTACACATGATAATGTTATGCATCCCATACTACATAACATCCTCATGGAACGAAAAAGAAAACGAGCTAGTCGCAGCCATGTGGTGAGGTTATGCATCCCATACTACATAACCCTCACATATTGCCCATATGGTGGATCCATATACGAACACATTTTATGCATCCCATACTACATAATATGCCACGTATACTTCATGTTATGCTATTAGTGTAGTGTTCATGCTTTTGCCAAGACGTGCTGATGACATATCGGTGTGTGAATGACATGATGCTAAACTGCTAATGAAATCAAAAGGGACGGTTGCCCGACTAACTTGTCAAGCAACCTCCCTCTAATACCAACTGTCATAACCCGCATTTTCTCCGAATTAGGAGTTATCAGAGTATGGGAAAACACGTGTTGTGATGCCACGTCGAGCAGGAGATAACTGCTGACGCTCAGGCAAAACTATCTACTTTACTTTATGAAAATTCATAAGTTACATAATTAGAAAATCAGTTATATTTTTAAAGGCCATATCCCTCGGCTTGGTGGATCACCTAGTCTACAATTTAAAAACTTTTCTTATACGCTGCGAAAAATAATTTATTCAGGTTCGACATCCTAAAAGAGTGCATAAGTGTCCCCAGAGGACAACTTATACTATGAAGGACCCTACTTTTAATTTATACTATATATATAGGAAAACGATCTTTTTACGTTATTTGAAAAATAGTGATGAGTTTTATAAAACATGCTGATCATGAGGTATACTTATAATAGTGTTTTTTTAGGTTTAAAAGTAACTCGCAACCTAGCATAAGTCATCTCAAGAGCAAGTAGACTAACTCTAGAAAGGTAGTAGTAAAAAAAGTAACATATCTAGTATCAAGGTAAAACTACCAGTGGGCGCCAACAAACTAACACGAACCCACTGGAAAATATGTATGTCTGTAAGAAAAACAGTAAAACTACCTCACAAGACCAAGGAACTAATCTCCACAGAATGAGAGACCACCAGCAATAGCACAGCACAACTAGCCGCCTAATCGGCTACTAACCAGAACCTGAGGCATTCAAAGAAGAAAAGAATACCTCAGCAAGCTAAACAAGTAAGCTGTATGGAAATGTTAGGTTATAAGGTAAGCAAGAAGAGTAAGTAAACCGAAAACAAGCACCACTGTCCAAGGCAAGACAAAAGAAAAGCACTAAGTGCGAGGAAACAGCAATAACCCTGCCCAAAAATAAATCATGCAGAGTTTTCCAGGCTACCATGAGCTCAAACGTTGCAAATTTACAAATGAAGAAACGTCTAACACCCTAAGCTGTGAGAGATGGTAGTAGAAAAAACAACGTGGATCCGAGTTGGAGGCAAACTCAGTCCCCCAACCACCATTTCAAAGAAACAAAGCTCAGGGGTCTAAATGTGAAAGCACTGGGGACCTCCCACCCCCTTGCCCAGCCCGTACCTGGAGCAAGATAAAAGAAAAAGGGTGGCCTCGGCTAAATAACACAACACCTTCCCCATTCAGAGCTTCAAACCACCACTACTAACCACGACCCACGATTCAGCCTTTTTGGAAAAAAAGGAAATAGCCGACAAGGAACCTCAAAAACAAGGAATTCAATCGGGTGAGAAAATCAAGGAAAGGGAAAAGCGTTCAGAGGACTCAACACAGCATTACGTTGAGTGAGCCCCACTCACTCAACGCCTAAACAGATGGTGGCGTTGAGTGAGCTAACCTCACTCAATGCCAAAACAGCAATGGCGTTGAGTGAGGTTCACTCACTCAATACCTTCTGCAACACTTGCTGTGGCGTTGAGTGTGCTACCTCACTCAACGCCAAAATAGCTATGGCATTGAGTGAGGTCCACTCCCTCAATGCCTTCAGCAAAAAAGGCTGTGGCGTTGAGTGAGTTAACCTCACTCAACGCCAAAACAGCTACGGCGTTGAGTGAGGTCCACTCACTCAACGCCTTAGCACTTAGCCGCAGAACCTAACTGTGGCGTTGAGTGAGTCCACCTCTCTCAACGCCAAAACTGCTTTGGCGTTTAGTGAGGTCAACTCACTCAACGCCAAAGTACTTTGCAGTGAAAACAAACTGCGGCGTTGAGTGCGTCCACCATTCTCAATGATAGAACAACTTTGGCATTGAGTGAAGTCAACTCACTCAACGCTAAAGTACTTACCCGCAGGAAAGGGCTGCGGCGTTGAGTGAGCCCGCCTATCTCAGTGCCTAAACCACCATGGCGTTGAGTGAGTCCCACTCACTCAACGCCATCCGGAAGAGGTCGGCGGGAATGCAAATTGATTCTCGCCGAATCGACGGGAATCACTAACGATTCTCGTCGAAGTCGGCGAGAATCACTTAGTGATTCCCGTCGATTTGGACTTAGAAGAATTTTCTCACAAAACACCACACTACTTAGCCGCAAAAGAACAGATCAAGGGGCAATGGCGTTGAGTGTGTGCACCACACTCAACGCCAAGTCCCAGCAGACCCGGCATTGAGTGTGTGCACCACACTCAGCACCAAGCCCTGAATCCTCCATCGCTAAAATACAGTAACTTGAAAATTAACTCTCACACTCATCCTATCACATTAGACCATTGCCATTAGCCCAGAATCTCTTTATTAGATAAGACTTAGGAGAGGAGAAAAATTTCCTGCTGCTGCTACCTCTACTCTCAGGACGAATCTACTCATCCCGAGCGTAATCAAGCAAAACTCGGCTTATATATTCATCGGCAACCTGGTAGTAGACTTAGCATCCGCTGAAACTACGAAATCCTATAAGGTTAACAGCAAACCCGTTCTAAGTGCATGGATTAGAACAATCTCAAATTAAGATGAAAAAAGAAAGAACTTCTGAAAGGAAAAATCTGGACAAGAGTATAATTAGCGTGCTTAAGCAACATTTATCATGGCTAAATCGGGTTTTAACAAGAACCTGGAAGCATTAATGGCGGAAAACAGAGATAACAACAAGAAATTTCTACTTGTCAAGGGCTAGGAGCACTACTTGCCTCGATTTCCAAAAGGTCTCGACTGACTTTTCTGCTTCCCCACGGATCTTGCAGCAAACACCTAACCAAGCTTGACTGGACATTTTTCAGAGAGGGAGAGGGGTCAAACGAAATTCTACAACACCATAGAAGGGCACGAAATGGAGAAAGCTTACCGTCGAAATGGAGATCTAGGGGAGAGCAGTCAAGATCTACCCTCAGAACGAAAATCCAACCTCTAGAACTCCGGGAATCGGCGGTGGAAGGCACAGCTGCCCGCCAGTTTTCTTCCGCTCACGAACAGGACAACAGTTTTCTTTCACGGAAGGAGGCGATGAATAGTCTCATTTTTAACTTAAGACTATATATACATAGACACGTCTATTCAGCCTTAACTATCACCTAAAAAACCGCAGGATTCATTTCAAGCTAGCCTATTACAAGCCGCCAGCCATACATGCTTCCACCTTTTCACGCACAAAAGCAAAAACTGCTTATCTACTGGCCGCCAGATTAAATCAGCAAGCTTTTTGACCACTGGATTTCATTTTATAGCTTTTTTAATTACTTAATATCATTTATTATTATTAACACATCAAAACGACGCGAAAACCGAACCACCTCGGAATCCGACGAAATTCGCACCGTAGCTAATTACCTATGCTACAAACGCAACGACGAAGTCGAAATTAATTTTCGAAGAATAGAAATCGAGTTATACCCACCCGAATTCAAAACACCAGCATCCCCCGAGAGGCCACACCGGGTCACCCAAAACGACGCGGCTTGCTAGGGAAATCTTGCCAATAGACAACAAAATGGGTCACTCAGTTCTAAGAGGATAAGACCACACTCCACAGATGACACAAGCCAAGAAAACGCGTCGACGAACGCCAAACAAGAATTAAATAATCGCAGAGAAATCGGGGGCGTTACACTGGTAGTGTGGATACCCGCCTAGGAGTGGGGGGAACTAAAGGTCTGTTCGCTTAGAGTCATGTGCGTGAGTTGCACTTGCATGAATCATGGCATAGCACATCACTACACTCATATTTGCATACAACCGACACCCCAACGTATAAATCGGTAAGGGACTTTTTATACGATGGGAGCCTTGCAGAAGACCCCTTAACTTATAAGTTTGTATGGGCATTCATATAAGTTAAGGTTACATATTTAATTTCTACTTGTCCTTTCATATATATATTGATTTACTATAATTTTACCTTACTGCTCACTATTTTAGAACTGCTAGATGTACCTTTCATACTTAGCTGCTTATACAATATATATTTACTGCTAGACTAGTTCCGTTATCACCCGCCTTGCTTATTCCCCACCATTGTAGCTTCCCTTTCCTCCTCTCCGCTCGGTGCCTAGGAGCCGTGGGGGGAGGGGTAGGGGATGATGGGACTTAGTCTTTATGACTAATGGTTTTCGAACCACAACATTATAGGCGCTCCGGATGGGAGACAGGGACCAGTAGTACAGGGACCAACACCAATAGAGTACGATGCATATGGAGGTGGGCCAGTCTAGTTCCGGAGCACCTGTGACCAGCTCCGTGAGTGTTTAGTACTATCTTATAGCTTCTGCGAGTGATATGTATTGAGGATCTGATGTACCGGGCTTAAGCCCGTTTTTACTTCATCTGTACTGATCTTTCGCAGTACTCTACTTTCTATGTATTGATGGACTTGCTATGATTTTCTATCATATATGATTATGTGGACATGTTATTTTTACTTCTCTCTCTGTTGTGATCAAAAAAGGCCAGCAGAATTGGCATTTTGTAGTGCCGACCTCCCCGAGTGTCGGTGCTACCGCAAAGCGGCAATTCTGGTAATAATATCCCGGTGGTTTAAAAGGAAAAACAATGGGGTCTTACAAGAGGTATCAGAGAAGTCCTCGATCGAAAGAGAAGTAGTACACAAAACCTTGGGCCACCCCCATACGAGCTTAGTTTGCGGACAAACTAGTAGCGGAAGCAGTGGTGTGCCCATAAGGAAATCACATGTAAAGTCCAATCTTGCCCCTTTCTTATATTCCTTTCATACGTTGTCTAACGAATGGAATTTTTCCTTGTAGCCTGTGACGAACCCTACTCCACAATAGGGGACACCTCAGGCTCCGAATGTGGTCCCACCTCCGCTGGCTCCAGCTCCGTTCAAGTAGACCGAGATTGGGCAAACACTGACGGGCATTCTGGAGGCCTTCAGAGCTCTGCAAGCCCCGGCTCCACAGCCAAACCCCGGGGCCAACTTGATGAGTGTCTTCCGGGGACTTTCCCCTCCATCCTACCTGGGGACGGAGTTGGCAGTACGCACGGAGGAATGGTTGGATACCATCTATGAGATGTTTGCGGGGATTCGATGCCCCACAGAGGAGGCGGTTGCTTTGGCAGTCTCCTGCCTGGAGTCACATGGGAAGAGGTGGTGGAAGTCACAGCTGGACACCACCTTTGCGGGTATGGATTGCGCAGATATCACTTAGGAGGAGTTCAGAGCAGCTCTCCTGGGACATTTCGAACCTCAGTCGGCGAGGGACGAGCTGGAGGATAGGTTCCTGTGGTTGAGGCATTAGAACAGGATGGCGTTGGAGTATTATCAGGAGTTCACTCACCTGGCCTGCTATGCGGATGCTTATCAGTTGACGACGATGGCTATGCCAGTAGGTTTTACAAACGGCTGCAATACGACATAAGACAGGCCCTCTTTTTCGTCTTAGAGGGGAGTTTGGCCAAGATTCTGGAGATGGATAAAAAGAGAGAAGCGGATCAGCTTACAGCCAAGAGCCAGAAGAGACCGACTGACGATACAGTGATTGGAGGTCGTAGAGACCGTCCTCGAGGATAGGTTATTGGGGAGAGAAGGAACGGGGATCAACCTCATCAGGAAATTGGGCAGGAGCAGAGGAGTCAGGGGGTATTGGCTCCCCTGCCCTTACAGATGATGGAAATGCCAAGGACAGCAGAGCAGGCACTGGTGTACTTTCAGTGCAATCAGCCGGGGCATATCAAGTGGAACTGTCCTATGAGGCGAGCACCCCCACCAGCACTTCAGGGCGCCCCACCACCCCGACAGTTTGGAGGCTGAGGACACAATCGAGGATGAGGATATCAGGGCCGAGGCCACAGGCAAGAGAGGGAGCAGGTGTAGTCCTTAGACTTGACACAGCCCCGGAACCCGGAGCAGGTTATTGCAGGTATGTCAAGTACTGTTAAATTTTTTCTCTCCCTTCCTAGGAACTAGTTTTTTAGACATAACCTTGTTAGAAACTAAGAGAAGACAACTATAGCCAGAATACTAAGACACTTAATTACCTCAGGCATAGTTTTTATCGGCAGCAAGCTCGCTCACACGCTCTCTAACACCAGTGCTTCACACTCGTTTGTGTCGGAAGATTTCATGAAAGGACTGGCAGGCGTGGAGCAGTTCACCGGAAAGGTAATGAGGGTGTGCCTACCCGATGGATCAGAGCTAATGACCTCTACTCATTACAATATGGAGGCAGAGATCGACGGGAAGGCGTTTGAGGCACCAGCGACGATCCTGAGGATGCTAGATTACGATCTGATCCTGGGCATGACATGGCTGTACTGGAACCATGCCCAGATTGACTGCGTGGCGAAGAGGGTCACCGTGAGGCACGAGGACTCCTTCATTATTATCGAAGGTATTATACTAGCACCCCGCATATTATTATCACTTGTGCAGGCCATCAAGGCCCTTCTGCAAGAGGAGGAGGTTTATCAAGTTCTTTTTGAGGCGGTCATGGCCAAGGACTCCATTTTAGATATTCCAGTAGTGCGAGACTTTACTGATGTTTTATTGAAGAAGCTACCAGGGATACCCCCACACCGAGAGAGGGACTTCTAGATTCAGCTCATACCGGGGGCTAAGCCAGTATCCAGAGCTCCCTATTGAATAGCCCCAAAGGAGTTGGTTGAATTTCGAAGAAAGCTTCAGGAGTTAGTGGAGATCGTGTTCGTCCGGCCTAGATCTTCACCATGGGGAGCTCCAGTATTATTCGTCAAGAAGAAAGACGGGACTCTTCGACTTTGTATAGATTACCGGGCCCTGAACAGGTTGATGGTCCAGAATACTTATCCCTTACTAAGGATAGACGAGCTATTTGACCAGCTAGAGGGAGCTCATTAGTTCTCAAAGCTGGATCTGAGATCGGGGTACTTACAGCTTCGCATTCGGGAGGAGGACATTCCGAAGACAGCCTTCAGCAGCAGATATGGTTTGTACGAGTTAACTGTGATGCCTTTCGGGCTCACGAATGCACCCTTCGCATTCATGAACTTGATGAACTGGGTGTTCGAAGAGTATCTGGATGTCTTTGTTATTGTATTCATCGACGACATCCTTATCTATTCGAGGACGGAGGAGGAGAACGCGAGGCATCTGGCCTTGACTTTGGAGAAGCTCCGGGAGCATAAGATGTATGCCAAGTACAGCAAATGCCAGATCTGGCTAAAGGAGGTGGCCTTCTTGGGCCATGTCATCAGTGGAGCAGGTTTGGTAGTAGATCTGGCAAAAGTCCAGGAAGTACGAGATTGGCCACCACTAAAGATGGCCTTAGATGTTCAAAGTTTCTTAGGACTTGCCGGTTATTACCTGAAGTTCGTAAAGGGGTTCTCTCAGATTTCCCTCCCTCTTACGTCTCTGGTGAAGAAGGAGTCTCCTTTTATTTGGATGCCACGATGCGAATCTGCTTTTCAGGAGCTAAAGGATCGTCTTACCTCAGCTCCCATCCTTGCTCTTACTTCAGGGAAGGAAGGATTTCAGGTGTACACAAATGCTTCCTATCAGGGGATGGGTGCCGTTTTGATGCAGAACGAGAACATAATAGCCTACGCATCCCATCAGCTGAAGTAGCATGAGCAGAACTACCCCGTGCACGACTTCGAGATGGGGGCAGTTGTTTTTGCTCTTAAGATCTGGCGGCACTACCTCTAAAGAGTTCACTGTGACATCAACTAAGACCACAATAACTTGAAATACGTAGACACACAGAAGGAGTTAAACATCAGGCAGAGACGCTGGGTGGAGTTTTTGTCGGAATACCAGTATACCATGCACTACCATCCGGGGAAGGCAAACGTGGTCGCAGATGCTTTGAGCCGGAGAGCGAGTACGTCAGGAGTAGGCCCACAACTGATGGCCTTGGAGTTGGTTAAATCATTCAAGGAGATGAAGATATCACTGGTATCCGAGGATGACCCAGAGTTATACATAGAGTACCTGGGATCGATGGTTACCACTGATGATATTCTGGACCGCATCAGAGATGGGCAGAAGCTTGATGTGAGGGCATAGCCGATATTCAGAGCCTTGGAGGAAGGAACGACAGGTGATTACTCTTTGAGGGATTGTCTCTTGTGTTTTAGAGGCAGGGTCTACATACCGGCAGGAGGATAGATCTGGGAGGACATTATGACGGAAGCTCACTACAGCCGATACTCGGTACACCAGGGAATCACCAAGATGGTAAAAGATTTGAAGAGGACAATGTATTGGCCGGGTATGAAGAAGGACATTATGTACTTTGTGATGCATTTCGAGGCCTGCCAACTCGTAAAGGTAGAGTTTAGGAATTCGACCGGCTTGCTGCAGCCACTTCCGGTGCCGGAGTGGAAATTTTAGGATATAGCCATAGATTTCATACATGGTCTACCTCGATCCCATGCGGGAAATGACTCGATCTGGGTGATAGTGGACAGGCTAACAAAGGTGGCCAGATTCATTCTAGTGGGGAGACACCCCGGTTGGTGTATTAGTACGGAGGTTCATTGAGCTGTTTGTGCATTATCATGGGGTGCCAAAGACTATCATTTCAGATCGGGATAAGCGGTTTACATCTAGGGAGTGGAGGTCAGTTCAGGCCCAACTGGGTTCTCGGTTGACATTCATCATAGCTTTTCACCCTCAGACCGAAGGGCACACGGAGCACACCAACCATACACTAGAAGATCTTTTGCGCCTGTGTATTTTGGATCGCGGCGAGCCTTGGGAGAGGTTGCTGCCATTGGTCGAGTTTTCGTATAATAACGCACATTAGTCTAGCATAGACAGGGCTCCATATGAGGCATTGTATGGATGGAGGTGCAGGACCCCACTATCATGGGTTCAGGATGAGGATCCGCAGGCACTAGGTTCGGAGTTTGTGGGGGATACAGATGCTCATATTAGATTTATTCGGGATAGGATGTTGGAAGCCCAGAGTAGGCAGGCCAAATATTAAGATGCAAGGCATCGTCAGGCGGAGTTCTAGGTGGGAGACCGAGTTTTCTTGAAGATATGGCCGATGCACGGAGTCTCGCGGGTTCGCGGGCGGAAGAAGCTCAGTCCGAGATATATGGGGCCTTATAGGATCCTGGAGCGGATCGACCCCTTGGCTTATAGACTGGAGCTACTGCCGGAGTTAGCGGGATTGCATGACGTCTTTCATGTCTCCTCACTATGGAGAGCTCTGCTACGCCCTTAGCAGCTGATTTCCACAGCAGACGGCCCGGTGGCCTCGAATCGATCTGTCAACTTGGAGCCGATCAGGATCGATGACACGGCAGTGCGGGTCTTGCGACGTAAGAAGGTTCCGTTAGTCAAGGTTTTGTGGAGCAATCATGGGCAGGAGGAGCATACATGGGAGCCACAGGACTTGATGCAGCAAAAATATCCGGAACTCTTCGAGTCAGGTATACCTTAAACTGTAGGGATGTTATAATTTCTTCTATTCTAGTCGAAACCCTCGTAGGCTTAACCTTAATTTTGGGGGCAAAATTTTTATTTTTGTATATTGGGATTTGTAACATCCTGACCAGACCCCTAAGAGAGGTTTTTCCATGAAAAAGTCATGACAAAACCCTAGGAAGCCCAAGAAGGCCAAGTGACCCGGGCTCAAGGTGGAAATCACCTTGGTCTGTAAATACTAGGTCAAAAATTGGCCTAAAACAGGATTTTGGCGTTGGCGTTGAGTGCATTGAGTGCACTCAATGCCAAAGGCTGGCTGGCGTCGAGTGCATTGAGTGCACTCAACGCCATAAGCAGAATGGCCTTGAGTGCATTGAATGCACTCAATGCCATCTTTCAGGCTGGATGGCGTTGAGTGCATCGAGTGCACTCAACGCCATAAGCTGAACGGCATTGAGTGCACTGATTGCACTCAACTCCATCCTGTGTAGACTGGATGGCATTGAGTGAGCTTAGCTCACTCAACGCCGTAGTCTGGATGGCATTGAGTGAGCTGAGCTCACTCAACGCCGTAGTCTGGATGGCATTGAGTGAGCTGAGCTCACTCAACGCCGTAGTTTGGATGGCATTGAGTGAGCTGAGCTCACTCAACGCCGTAGTCTGGAAGGCGTTGAGTGAGCTGAGCTCACTCAACAACGTAGTCTATACGGTGTTAAGTGGCTGAGCTCACTCAATGCCATATGCGGGATGGCGTTGAGTGAGCAGAGCTCACTCAACGCTGTATGCTGGATTGCGTTGAGTGAGCTGAGCTCACTCAACGCCATTTTACTTGGAATTTTTTCTAAAAGATTTGGTGGCTGCTAGTTCAGCTGAACCGGACCGTTTTGGGAAGCGGGCCAGGATGTCTTAAAATTAGCCATTTCTCTATTAACACCTAATTAAGTCTTATTTGAAAATGTTGACCGGTCAAGTTGAGTGATGCAACGTGGCCGTCAGTTTTGAAAACAAAGAGTAAATAGCCATGGCCATGGTCGAGAACCAGCTTTCACGGCCAATAATGGCACTTGATGTCGTGGCTCCCTTCCCCTCCTCTTTAATTGTTGGATTCAACTCCTCTAGGGAAGAGGAGGAGTTTCCAGCCGTTACTTGGCTGGATTAAGCTAGGTTCACTCCACTTCCTCCATGGTCGAGCCAAGCTTTCAATGGAATTAATTGCCATTGAAGTTTTGGCCTCTCCCCTCCTTAACCAAGCCTTTAAACACCATCAGTGACCCAAGAGGAACGTTTCCCAGCCTTTACCTGAAGATTCTGAGCCCTCCCACCGTGTTGTTGTAGAAGTCGAGCGGCGCCACCATCGGATATGGCTTTACGTCGATCTACACGCCTCCAGCCCGCAAACAAGGTCCTCCCCTCCTCTCTCTCTACGGGTAGATCATAGCTTTCCTTAAGATTAAAAATTGGGCTCAACTGAGCCCGATCGGGAAGAGCTTCTCTTCCTAGTTTTTCCCGCAAAAAAAATTTATAGCTTTCGGGTTCGCCGGAAAACACCTCTCCGGCGGTCGTGCCGCAGCCCGGTGATGGCCACCACCTCAACGGAGGTGGTGGTGGCGGTGGCCGGCCAGGGAGGAGGCTGGATGGCTGGAGGCAACGTGTGGAATGAGCTCCAGGTCGGGCTAATCCCGTCCCTTGGCTGGAGCTTGAAGATGAGCATCAGCCCTTGGATGCTGCTTCAAGATACGTGCAAGAATTTTATTCTATTTATTGTTTTTTCTGTGATTATAATTGCAGTGTTTAGATTTAATTTTTAAAAATACTTATATCCCTCTACAGAAAAAGTTATCAACATAGAAAATGTAGCCCTTGATGTCTAGTTCAATTTAAAATATATTTCACTCAATTTGGAGTCCTGGTTAGACCACATCGCACATTTTGGTATGGTCTATCCATAGGGATGTCTTGAGATTGATTTGGATTCCCACATCAATCCAGACATCCAAAAGACTTTAAATTTGGGGTATGGGCTATTATTAGCCACACCTAAAACATATCCAAAAATCAGAATTTTTGGAGAATATTTTTTCTATAGTTTTTAGAAAAATTTAATAATCCTTATATAAATTAATTAGGTGGCCTAATGACTTCCAAACCCTCCCAGACTTTGGTGAGTGGTCCTTAGGTTCATTATGAGGCTCTGTATAATTTTTCATCTCATTTGGAGATGTTTTAGATTGGAAATGAACAAACCTAACCTTTGCCCTATTAAGGAGTTTTTAGGTCAAAAGTGCACTTTGTGATTGAGTGATCAAATCACCTCAAAAGAGGTTGAGATTTTGACCACTGACTAGGCATGATTTCTAGTACCCTCTCATGGAGTTTGAGGTGGATTGGGGTAGATTTGCCCTAGGACCCAAGGCAAAACCCTAAGAATGGTTCTTGGAGGTTTGTGAAGGGCAGGTGGTCAAATGACCTTGATATGATTTGAAACTGTGTGGACAGGATTCAAGGGTAGCTAGAATCCTTTGGCATAAATCTAAATGGATTTTAAAGTGAATAAGTCCCTCAAAACCCTAACCCTAGTTTAGGGCACAAATCATGTAGTGATAGAAAAAGTTATTAAAACTCATTGAACAGTGGTGAAACTTGGGTAGTGGAGTTTAAAAGTTAATATGAACCTCTGGAAATTTAATTGAGAATTTTGGAACATTATTTTTAGCACTTCTTTTACAAGTTTGAAAAAGAGCAATTTTGGTAAATAATTTATTCAGAGCTTATTTATTGCTGTAGAATTATGAAACTTTGTCAGGATAGTTGTAGGGCATAAATTGTCATACTGGAATTTTTGTATAATTTTTTGGAAGCTTAAATACATTACTTGCTCCTTTAAATTATGATTTCTAAGATATTCCAAAAATTAAGGATTAATGATTTAAACCTTGCAAAAATTATATGAGATTTGGATTTGCTGTTAATTTGCTGTTTAGTATTTATCATAATTTTGTGGAGCCTTATACATACCTGAAAAGTTTACTTCATGTTCAAAATCTCCATATTATAGTTTTGGAAGAAAATAATTAAATATAGGTTAAATTAGTAAAATTATGAATCCCTGATTTTAGACTGGGTATGACATGATAGACCTCCAGTAAATTTTATAGCAGATTTGGAAGACAATTTGGAGTACCTCCCTTTGTGCATCTTATATAGCTTAGAATGGTCTGCATTTAGTCGCAACTACATAAGTTATATTAAGGTGCAAAATGATCTTGGGGATTGGAGTATTAGCAAGATTACTAGGAATAAATAAGAATGTACCCTCAGGGTTCATGGTAGGGATAGGGTGGTAGGTTGTCTTGTCATAAGAGGTGCTCGGGATCGATGAAAGATCGTCCTCCCCGGTAGGAGCGGAAGAGTCTTAAAAAACTAGGGTTAGATCCGAAGTAATTTAAAGGGGATCGGGTAATGGGTATTAGCCAATAAAAGTAAGTACCTTGCGAAAGGGAATGATGGGCTTCAGCTACCATCATAGTTTCTAGTGCCCTTTGAGAGCCCTTTACGGGGTATACCGGGGGCAGTCCAAGGCTAACGTAAACCGTAGGAATAATAAACTAAAAAAGCAACTAGTATAACTAGATTTTCACATTCACACACCCAGGTAGTTAGGGAGGTTGAGTAGGTTGGTTTAATTATCTTTCAGTCGGTAGCTTCATAAGGTAGATGCACGGACGTGACAGTCCGGGGAGCCGAGGGCTCGAGGGTTTAAATACATATAAGGTGGTGGGTCTTTGGTATTTGACCTTCGTTCACACCGACATTGGTACGTAGACTCGGCAGTATAGGACACTTAGCCAAAGAAAGTCTGGTGGATATAGCCAATACTAGTACGCAGATACTCTAGGTTGTGTTCTTCCAGGGGAGTAAGGAAGGGCTAGGCCCGGTAGTGTGGATACTCGCCTAGGAGTTGGGGGCCCGAGCCACTGTCTCCGTTTGCCACTACGGAGGTTCCTGGGTGTGAAGCTAGCTGCCCGAACAGGGGGAACTAAAGGTCTGTGCACATAGAGTCGTGTGCATGAGTTTCCCTTGCATGAATCATGGTATAACATATCACTACACTCATATTTGCATACAACCGACACTCCAACGTATAAATCGGTATAAGACTTTTTATACGATGGGAGCCTTGCAAAAGACCCCTTAACTTATAAGTTTGTATGGGCATTCATATAAGTTAAGGTTACATATTTAATTTCTACTTGTCCTTTCATATATATATATATATATATATATATATATATATATATATATATATATATAATGATTTACTACAAGTTTACCTTACTGCTCACTATTTTAGAACTACTAGATGTACCTTTCATACTTAGCTACTTATACAATATATATTTACTGCTAGACTAGTTCCGCTGTCACCCGCCTTGCTTATTCTCCACCATTGTAGCTTCCTTTTCCTCCTCTATGCTCGATGCCTAGTAGCCATGGGGGGAGGGGTAGGGCTGATAGGACTTAGTATTTATGACTAATGGTTTTCGAACCACAATATTACAGGAGCTCCGGATGGGAGACAGGGACCAGCAGTCCAGGGACCAGCACCAGCGGAGTACGGTGCGCATGGAGGTGGGCCAGTCTAGTTCCGGAGCACCTATGACCAGCTCTGTGAGTGTTTAGTACTATCTTATAGCTTCCGCGAGTGATATGTAGTGAGTATCTGATGTACCGGGCTTAAGCCCATTTTTATTTTATCTGAACTGATCTTTCGCAGTACTCTACTTTCTATGTATTGATGGACTTGCTGTGATTTTCTTTCATATATGATTATGTGGACATGTTATTTTTACTTCTCTCTCTGTTGTGATCGAAAAAGGCCGGCAGAATTGGCATTTTGTAGTGGCGTCCTCCCCGAGTGTCGGTGCCACCGCAAAGCGGCAATTCTTGGCATTAGACCTGTAACACCCCAAAAAGGCCCAAAAAGACTCAACATGAAGTTTGAGTAGCAGGTCAGGTTACACGGCCTGGGACACGGGCGTGTCCCAGGGCGTGTCGGGTGACACGGCCTGGGACACGGGCGTGTCCCAGGGCGTGTTCTATTTATTTTGCAAAATTGGCCTATTCCGGGCAGAGCCGGACACGGCCTTGAACACGGCCGGGAACACGGGCGTGTCAGGCTGGACACGGGCGTGTCAGCTGCCGTGTTCCGACTCGTGTTCTGGTTGCAGCTCCGATGGAGCAGGAGACACGGGCGTGTCTCAGGTTTGACACGGGCGTGTCAGGTCCGACACGGGCGTGTCGATGACCCGTGTTATTCAGTCGGTTCAAGCTGTGTGCACCGTTTAAGGGGTACACGGCCTGTGACACGGGCGTGTCACAGGCCGTGTCGGCCAAAAAGTGAAATTCTGGGGAAATCTTGGCCGTTCAGTTTCCTCTCTTTTGATCCAAAGGCTCAGGTGGTTTCTTGGGCTGGATAAGTCGTAAAAAGGGGATTGAAGAAGTCATTCTTCTTTATCCTTAAGGAAGAGAGAAAGAGAGAGGAAGAGAGGAAGAAGGAGGAGGAGACCAAGCCACCGGCGGAGCTCCCGTGGTTCGATTCGCGATCCGAAGCCGGCGTTGTGACGGCAAGGCTGCTGCGGTTCTTCCTCACCGACTAGTTTTCGATGGCACCGAAGAGATCGACAAGGGTAACGATCTCCCTCCTTGGACATGTGAAGTCCTTCTTTTCTGCATTGCATAGGGAAAACCCTTCCCCGCGAGTGTGCGGTGGGTTGTGGTGTCCCTTGGGGTAGATATGTGAAGTCCCCCTTGTTAGAGGCCGGAATTGGAGTACGGCTCTAGGCATGCTGTGTGAAGCCCATCTGGATGGAATCTGGATTGGTGATGCTTGTTTGCATATCGGAGAAGGCTCCGTGATAATGGCTTGTGATGCCTATGGCTTGTGATGCCTTGTTCCTACCTGTTGCTTGGTGCGGCAGGAAGTACTGGACGATGTCCAGGAAATGAAGAGGGTTGGCGGCAACTCTTGTGGCCGTGCGTTGCCACTTTGTGAGTAGTTGAGCCGTTGGGCTGCAACTCGTTGAAAAGGCTGAGTGCCGAACAGGAAAGGTGAAACCGACCCGCGCCTATAAAATGCCATGGATACTTCCGTATTCGAGGTGGCTCGGCGACTTGAGCAACGGGGGGTGGCTGATCCGTACCTGCGTTAGGTCCGTCCAACTTGGAAGCCTGGTATAGGTTTTGTTGGAGCGCCTAATGAGAGTCTTAGGCCCGCGCGCCGGAAAGACTAGAAATGCTCAAATACCGTGTAGACGGTGGTGTTGACCCTGGTATTCCGGTACACCGAAAATGTGCCCTGAGTGCACGGACTGTCGGGCCGGGTGGCCGATGGTTGTGATGGCTTGAATGTGCCTGCGCGCACATAATTGCTATTTGATAATGCCATGCTTGCAGGGAAAGAATGCTCATGCCCCGAGAAAGGGGTAGGATTGTTATAATTGGGTCAGCTGAATGCTGACCGTTGCATTGTTTGCCACCGGTTGGGTGGATTGTCCCCGTGCAGGTGCTGGAGAGCCAAGTGGTAAGTGATGGGCGGGAGAGCCCTACTGCTGTTGCTGCTGCTGCTGCGGCTAGCCTGGAAGGCTAAGCCATTGTTTTGTTTTCTCTTTGTACTCATGTATGGCCGGCCTGCGCGCCGAGGTTTGTAAAACATGTTGTATGTTCAGAGGAACTGTAAGGCCTTAAGGCCAAACTCTTGTGGTTGTGTACATTCCGTGGTATATATATAAATGTGGTTTTATATATTGGACATTCCGGTTAAGAGTTCAAAGTTGTAACTTAAAGCTTCCGCTAGAATGCTCTGAGTTAGGATTCGTAATTGGTTTGGTATTATCCTGTGACCTCACCGTCTGTTTGTGGCATATAGTGTGGGGCCCCGGCCGGACCTTCTACTATACGTCATCTAACGGATGGGGTCGTTACATTTTGGTATCAGCTTTTCGTCGGTCTTCCTCTTTCGAATTCGTGGTCGAATTCTTTTGTGGGGTGGCGAGCACGTGTTTGTGCGACCTGCTGTAACGCTAATGAACTCTGGAATGTCCATTAAGGAATGTACAAAATCTTGTTTGAGGAATCTGCGCGTTCCTTTTTGTGTTGTTTTGCTTGCATATGTTCGCTAATGTGTGTCTTGTCCACCTATAGGTGACACGTAGTGGTGCTGGGCAGTCTGAGCCCCAGCGTTCTGATGAGAGTGCGGCACCAGCTGAGGTGCCAACCCCTCCTCCATCTGCAGAAACTGTTCGCTTAGTGGCTGAGGCGCTATTTGCCATGATTCAGCCGACCGGGCAAGCGCAGCCGGCGGTAGTGCCAGTTCGTGTTGATGTAAGACCCGAGCCGGTTGAGGCTGTAGATCCACGAGCAGCTGACCGACAGTTGAAGCAATTTATGAGCTTCAGTCCTCCTACGTTTGCGGGAATGGGATCCCCAACGCAGGCGGAAGATTGGTTATCGCGTGTCAAGAGGATAATGACAGCGATCAGGGCGGAGGAAACTCTCAAGGTCACCTTAGCCACCTTCATGCTGGAAGGGGAGGCGCGGTTGTGGTGGGACGAGGTAGAGTTACACCATTTGGCGGGCAGGCAATTAACACAAGTGTCGATTGAGGAGTTCTCTCGAATCTTTCTGGCGAAACATGTCCCAGCGGCGCAACGTATTGCTATGGAAAACGAGTTCCAACGGTTAAAGCAAGGGGAAGATAGTGTGGATGTCTACTTGCACGAGTTTACCAGGTTGGGACGATATGCGGGAACAATCTTCGCGGATGACCAAAGGAAAACGAATCGGTTCTATGAAGGATTGCGGGATGAGTTACGATTCCTGCTTTCGAGTTCTGTGAGCCAAGGGTTTCAGGCGTTGGTTGATACGGCGTGCGCGTTGGAGAAGGACATGAGGCGAGTGCAAGGGAATAAGGGTTTGGTGGTGTCTAAACCAGAGTTTCAAGCACCTCGCCCAGGCAAGTCGTTTTACCAGAAGAAAGGGGGCAAGAGGTCCAAGCCATCGGGGCAAGTAACTACGACCGTTGTGTCGGGAGCGACATCAAGGCCGGATGCTCGTACGTGCTATAACTGTGGCCGGGTGGGGCATATTGCTCGTGACTGTCGAGTTGTGCAGCCCAAAGGGGAAAAGAAGACGGGTGCGTCATATGCTGAGAAGGGCAAAGCGGTGGTGGATTCCTCTGCTTCCCAGGCGCAGCCCCGAATCTATCAACTTGGCCAACAGGAAGCGATTAAGCAAAGTGACGTCGTCACAGGTACGAGTTGATTTAGTTTACTTGCTGTGCTTTTGGTTTTGGTTTTGTTTAGCTTGTGCATGATGTGTGTGTGCTGCAGGCTTTGTCCTGATTCGGAATAACTTAGCGAGAGCCCTGTTTGATACGGGTGCTTCGCATTCTTTTCTGTCTGAGGATTTCGTATCTCGTATTGGGGTACCGAGTCATGTGACGGTGGATAGTACAAGGGTGCTATTGCCGAATGGCTGTGTGATGCTTGCGGATAGGGCTTGCGATGTGGATGTGCACATAGGAAGTCGGGACTTCGGTTTGAGTGCAGCTGTGCTACCGTTATCGGAGTTTGATGTGATCTTTGGTATGGACTGGCTCTCGGAGCAGCGTGCCTTTATTGACTGCAACTCCAAGGAGATTACACTGGGCCAGAATACCGGGCTTGTGACTAAGTTCGCTGGTATGCGAGGAGTTGGCGGAACGTTGTTGTCTGCACTCCAAGTCGTCAATGCTGTGCGGAAGGGCGCGGAGTTATTCTTCACGCTAATTCAGGCTGTTGAGCCAAAGGCCAGTGTCGGTGAAGTGCCAGTTGTGTCAGAGTTTGCCGATGTGTTTCCTAAAGATCTTCCGGGGTTACCACCCCAGCGGGAGATTGACTTCTCTATTGAGTTGGTGCCAGGTGCGAAACCTGTGGCCCGCTCTCCATATCGCGTCGCGCCAAAAGAGATGGCTGAGTTGAAAGTCCAACTGCAAGAGTTGTTGGAGCAGGGTTATATACGCCCAAGTATGTCACCTTGGAGCGCGCCTGTTCTCTTTGTGAAAAAGAAAGATGGTAGCTTACGGTTGTGTATTGACTACCGCGAGTTGAATAAGCTGACGGAGAAAAACAAGTATCCGATCCCACGGATTGATGACCTTTTTGATCAGCTGGCGGGATCAACGGTCTATTCCAAGTTGGATCTGAAATCGGGATATTATCAGCTAAGGATTCGGGAAGGTGACATTCCCAAGACAGCGTTTGGAACACGCTACGGTCATTATGAGTTCACGGTAATGCCGTTTGGCCTATGTAATGCGCCTTCGGTATTTATGGACCTAATGCATCGAACGTTCCGAGAGTATTTGGATTTATTTGTTATTGTGTTTATCGATGACATCTTAGTATACTCTCAGTCGGAAGAGGATCACGCAAACCATTTGCGGTTGGTCTTGCATACCCTGCGGAGGAATAAACTTTTTGCCAAGTTCTCAAAGTGCGAGTTCTGGCTCTCTTCAGTAGCCTTCTTAGGCCATGTGGTAAGCGGAGAGGGTATCGCGGTGGATCCGTTGAAGATAAGTGCCATCCGAGATTGGCCAGTGATGTCTTCAGTGGCCGAGGTCAGGAGTTTCCTTGGACTTACGGGCTACTATAGACGGTTTGTGGAAAACTTCTCACGGATTGCTTTACCTCTCACCACGCTGACGAGAAAAGATCAAAAGTTCATATGGACGCCGGAGTGCGCGCGAGCTTTTGAAGACTTGAAGAGTCGTTTGACCACGGCGCCGGTGTTGACATCGCCATGTGGTACCGATGGGTATGAGATCTATAGTGATGCATCTGGGAGCGGCTTAAGCTGCGTTCTTCTGCAGTTTGGGAAAGTGATTGCTTATGGCTCGCGTCAGTTGAAAGTGCATGAGCGGAATTATCCCGTCCATGATTTGGAGTTGGCGGCGGTAATCTTTGCGCTCAAGTTGTGGCGGCACTATCTATATGGCGTCAAAGTGGATATCTATACGGATCACAAGAGCCTAAAGTATTTGTTGGATCAGAAGGACTTGAATATGCGACAACGAAGATGGATGGAGTTCCTCGGGGACTACACCTTCGAGATTCACTATGCTCCCGGGAAGGGAAATGTGGTCGCTGATGCTTTGAGTCGGAAGACTCCGGTACGGGCAAGCTGGTTGCAGAGGCATGATCAGCGTTTGATCCAAGAATTGGAAGCACTGGAGATATCGTGTGTTGACAAGGGTGCGTCAACCGATGCGTGCTTGAACTGGACGGAGGTGCAGTATGACCTTACGGACAGAATTCGTCGAGCAACGGAGCTTGATGAAAGTCTCCAGCGCTATGCTAAAGATGGGCCGGATGATCAATTCTCTTGGGATAACGGGTTGTTACGGAGAAATGGTCGCGTGTGCGTCCCAAATGTGGGTAAACTGAGGGAAGAGTTGATGTACGAAGCTCACTTTGCAAAGTACTCAGTTCACCCAGGGAGCACAAAGATGTACAGGGACATGAAAAAGCTGTTCTGGTGGCCCGGATTAAAGAAAGATGTGGCTTGTTATGTGGCTAAATGCAATACCTGTGCGTTGGTGAAAGCAGAATGCCAGAAGCCTGGCGGTTTCCTGAAGTCTTTACCTATTCCGGAATGTAAGTTCGATGATATTTCGATGGATTTCGTGCACGGGTTGCCGAGATCCCAACGCGGTCATGATTCAATCTGGGTGATTGTGGACCGGTTGACGAAGGTGGCGCACTTCCTTCCAAACAGAAGAGACGATTCAGTGGAAACCTTGGCCAAGCTGTATGTGGAGCAGGTTGTTCGACTGCACGGTGTTCCTCGGAGCATCGTTAGTGACCGTGATGGGCGGTTCACATCGAATGATTGGTGGCTCGTTCATCAAATGTTGGGTACAAAATTGGCGTTTAGTACGGCCTTTCATCCCCAAACGGATGGCCAGACTGAACGAACCAACAGGACGATGGAGGATATGCTCCGCATGTGCGCCCTAGACTTTGGTAAGAGATGGGAAGATTACATATTTCTCGTCGAATTTGCCTATAATAATAGCTACCAAGCGAGTATTGGTATGGCACCATTCGAGGCGTTGTATGGTCGGAAATGCCGTACACCGTTAGCTTGGGCAGAAGCAGGCGAATCGAAGCTGAGTGGGAAAAAGGAAGTCGAAGAAGCTACTTCGCTCATACGCTCTATTCGGGAGAGGCTATTGATAGCCCAAGATCGTCAAGCAAAATACTACAATGCCAAGCACCGGAACATGGAGTTCGCGGTGGGTGATTGGGTATATTTGAAGATCAAACCCTTCAAAGGTGTGTCCAGGATTCGGCGTTTGAAAAAGCTAAGTCCGAGGTATCTTGGTCCGTTTGAGGTGGTGGAGCGTGTTGGGGAAGCTGCTTATCGACTAGCACTTTCAGCGGACTTGGGTGGATTACATGATGTGTTTCACATCTCAGTCCTTCGTAAGGCGGTAAAGGATCCAGCTCAAGTCGTGGAGGCTGATCGGGTACCGGTCGAGTATGGGCTAACGACGAGGGTTAGACCCATTCGGATCGAGGATCGAGCCGAGAAACAGTTGCGGAACAAAGTAATCGGGATGGTCAAGGTCCGATGGGACAATTGTGGCCGTGAAGAGCTAACATGGGAGCGAGAGCAGACCATGCGAGCTGAGTTTCCCGAGTTATTTGTATAACTGTAGACCGTGTACTTTTTGTTATAACAGAGTTATAGCATTGCTGGTTTTATTTCCTTACCGTGCAAATTTCGGGACGAAATTTTGATAAGGGGGAGAGGGTTGTAACACCCCAAAAAGGCCCAAAAAGACTCAACATGAAGTTTGAGTAGCAGGTCAGGTTACACGGCCTGGGACACGGGCGTGTCCCAGGGCGTGTCGGGTGACACGGCCTGGGACACGGGCGTGTCCCAGGGCGTGTTCTATTTATTTTGCAAAATTGGCCTATTCCGGGCAGAGCCGGACACGGCCTTGAACACGGCCGGGAACACGGGCGTGTCAGGCTGGACACGGGCGTGTCAGCTGCCGTGTTCCGACCCGTGTTCTGTTTGCAGCTCCGATGGAGCAGGAGACACGGGCGTGTCTCAGGTTTGACACGGGCGTGTCAGGTCCGACACGGGCGTGTCGATGACCCGTGTTGTTCAGTCGGTTCAAGCTGTGTGCACCGTTTAAGGGGTACACGGCCTGTGACACGGGCGTGTCACAGGCCGTGTCGGCCAAAAAGTGAAATTCTGGGGAAATCTTGGCCGTTCAGTTTCCTCTCTTTTGATCCAAAGGCTCAGGTGGTTTCTTGGGCTGGATAAGTCGTAAAAAGGGGATTGAAGAAGTCATTCTTCTTTATCCTTAAGGAAGAGAGAAAGAGAGAGGAAGAGAGGAAGAAGGAGGAGGAGACCAAGCCACCGGCGGAGCTCCCGTGGTTCGATTCGCGATCCGAAGCCGGCGTTGTGACGGCAAGGCTGCTGCGGTTCTTCCTCACCGACTAGTTTTCGATGGCACCGAAGAGATCGACAAGGGTAACGATCTCCCTCCTTGGACATGTGAAGTCCTTCTTTTCTGCATTGCATAGGGAAAACCCTTCCCCGCGAGTGTGCGGTGGGTTGTGGTGTCCCTTGGGGTAGATATGTGAAGTCCCCCTTGTTAGAGGCCGGAATTGGAGTACGGCTCTAGGCATGCTGTGTGAAGCCCATCTGGATGGAATCTGGATTGGTGATGCTTGTTTGCATATCGGAGAAAGCTCCGTGATAATGGCTTGTGATGCCTATGGCTTGTGATGCCTTGTTCCTACCTGTTGCTTGGTGCGGCAGGAAGTACTGGACGATGTCCAGGAAATGAAGAGGGTTGGCGGCAACTCTTGTGGCCGTGCGTTGCCACTTTGTGAGTAGTTGAGCCGTTGGGCTGCAACTCGTTGAAAAGGCTGAGTGCCGAACAGGAAAGGTGAAACCGACCCGCGCCTATAAAATGCCATGGATACTTCCGTATTCGAGGTGGCTCGGCGACTTGAGCAACGGGGGGTGGCTGATCCGTACCTGCGTTAGGTCCGTCCGACTTGGAAGCCTGGTATAGGTTTTGTTGGAGCGCCTAATGAGAGTCTTAGGCCCGCGCGCCGGAAAGACTAGAAATGCTCAAATACCGTGTAGACGGTGGTGTTGACCCTGGTATTCCGGTACACCGAAAATGTGCCCTGAGTGCACGGACTGTCGGGCCGGGTGGCCGATGGTTGTGATGGCTTGAATGTGCCTGCGCGCACATAATTGCTATTTGATAATGCCATGCTTGCAGGGAAAGAATGCTCATGCCCCGAGAAAGGGGTAGGATTGTTATAATTGGGTCAGCTGAATGCTGACCGTTGCATTGTTTGCCACCGGTTGGGTGGATTGTCCCCGTGCAGGTGCTGGAGAGCCAAGTGGTAAGTGATGGGCGGGAGAGCCCTACTGCTGTTGCTGCTGCTGCTGCGGCTAGCCTGGAAGGCTAAGCCATTGTTTTGTTTTCTCTTTGTACTCATGTATGGCCGGCCTGCGCGCCGAGGTTTGTAAAACATGTTGTATGTTCAGAGGAACTGTAAGGCCTTAAGGCCAAACTCTTGTGGTTGTGTACATTCCGTGGTATATATATAAATGTGGTTTTATATATTGGACATTCCGGTTAAGAGTTCAAAGTTGTAACTTAAAGCTTCCGCTAGAATGCTCTGAGTTAGGATTCGTAATTGGTTTGGTATTATCCTGTGACCTCACCGTCTGTTTGTGGCATATAGTGTGGGGCCCCGGCCGGACCTTCTACTATACGTCATCTAACGGATGGGGTCGTTACAAGACCCCGGTGGTTTAAAAGGAAAAAAAATGGGGTCTTACACCCAGCTTCATCTCCAGGCTTATTGCAGAGAAAGATTCTTCTTCTTCTTACAAGTAGCCTCCGAGGTCTCCTCGGAAAGATTTTCCATCCCAAATAAGGAGGGGAAGGAAATTTCAATGTCATCGACACCCCTTCCCTGGCCAAGATCGTGCCTGAGATCAAATGTTACTATTGCCATCCCCAGCTCCGTAAGCAGCTTTGGTTCATCAGCAGCAAGATGATTACTTGCTAGAGTCTGAACTGGATGAGGCCATACAGGAAGTAATCCAAGTCATGAAGGTTAAGGCTAATTACAAAAGGCCTAACCAGCTAGTAGATCAAAGATCAAAAGATTCAGATCCGTTCTGTGAGTTTCACAAAGAAGGAGGGCATTCAAATGAAAATTGCTGAGCTCATTACCAATTGATAGAAAGAATGCTCAAGCTAGGAAAATTCTGTGAATTCTTCCCAAAGTTTGATCATTCTGATCAATCTACTTCAAAGGGAAAAGAAGTAGAGAACCCCTCTCTGGGCTCAAAAAGAACAAACCAAATCAGCAACTTCGACTTTTATGATGGTGAGACCATTGATGTGAATGACGTAGGCGCCCTTAGAAATCTATTCTGAGGCAAAGATGGACCTGACAAAGTCCCAAAAGCTCCTCGCAATCATGGCCAGTTGTTTTTTGCTTTACATTCTTCAAACATTTTCTCTCTAGAAACACTTCTAAGTGTTCTTTCATTCCCTTCAATAAATTTTACATCAAAGATCCCATACTGACACTTTTCCCTTTTTTGGAGTGCCTCCTCACTATTCTCTTTGCCAAAGAGATTGCTAAACCACTGAGATATCGTCTAGGCTTGCTTTGGGCCCCCTCGAGGTTGGACTTTGGCTTAAGACCACGATGACCACATATAGTGGGGAGTGTTCGCGTATGTGTAGTGGGAGCCATCCAACTCTCGTGCAAAGGATTACTAGACTTTGGATCCTTGCCGGTATCTAACACACAGTGTGCATTAAGGGAGGTCCTAGTGTGTTAGCTATACTGTGCTCCGGTAGGGATACATTATAGTTACGATGATCTTTGCTTGACAAGAAATAGAGACCAAGTGTAGTCTTATCTCTTTGATCATCTCATGACTGTAATAGTCGAATACTCCATGGTACTCTCAATTCGTGCTATTGCGGGGACCACAGCTTCGCTGATCTTTCCAAATACAAGCAATACTATAGACCATTTGGTGCACCTAGTCTAACTGATCAACGATGTTTGTAACCCGTGGCATGAGAGCAGTGTATCTACCGTTCCTTCTCAGGATTTTGTGCATTTTTCTCTTTTGTGCCCTTTTAAGGGAATGCGGCTAGTCCAATCTAGGTAGGACTACACTTTTGATGACCTTTTGTGGACAGGCGATGCTTGAGTCACCCGAGGAACACCTGGGGCGCATCCGGCCTTTTTAGTCATCTTCGGGTGTAGACCTCCTTTTATCAACTGCCTTTTTACAGGTTAACAGGTTAAATCCAACCTATCCAAAGATTTGCAACACCTTTTTTTTGCTTATGCTCATCTTGTAAACTCGACTTGCATAAAGCTCTATCAAATGATGGTTACCATATCTCTACTACTCTTATTGGATGTTTTTGGCACTAATTGATAATCAGAGAATCTGGTTCTCTTTATTGACAAATTATTCAGCTGAAGTCTAGTCAGTGCTTTCATCTTACAGATTAGGATTTCATATTGGAGATATCATATCTGACCACGTAAGAAAATTGTTGTTGTGGCTTGATCTCTACTTAATTTTGCTAATTCAGTCAGTAGCAGGGTTTGATTGATATTCCTTCTGAAGTCTAATTATATCTATCTTATCACATTAACTTTTAGCAGAAGATTTATCCGCAAACTCCTCGGGTACTTGCAGGTTAATTTTTCTTTCATATCTGCTGCTTACTCTTTTCTTGCAGAGATTAATAGATATTTGCAAGTTCCCTTCAGGTACTTACAACTTAATTTTTCTTTCATATCTGCTGCTTGCTCTTTTCTTGCAGATATTAGCAGATATTTGCAAGTTCCCTTCAGGTACTTGCAACTTAATTTTTCTTTTATATCTACTGCTTAATCTTTTCTTGCAAAGATTATTAGATATTTGCAAGTTCCCTTCAGGAACTTGCAACTTAGTTTTCTTTCATATCTGCTTCTCACTTTTCTTTTGCAGAGATTAGCAGATATTTACAAGTTCCCTTCAGGTACTTGCAACTTAGTTTTCTTTTATATCTACTTCTCACACTTCTTTTGGAGAGATTAGCATATACTTTCAAGTTCCCTTCAGGTACTTACAACTTAGTTTTCTTTCATATATGCTTCTCTCTCTTGTTTTGTAAAGATTTACAGATATTTGCAAGTTCCCTTCAGGTACTTGCAACTCACTCTTCTTTCATATCTGTTGCTCACTCTTCCTTTTGCAGAGATTAGGAGATATTTGTATGTTCCTTTTAGGAGGTACTTGCAACTTACTTTTCTCTCATATCTACTGGTTACCCTTCCTTTTACAGAGGTTAACATGTGCTTTCAAGCCTCCTTCAGGTACTTGCAAATTATTTTCCTTCAATGCCTCCTCTCACCTTTGTTTTACAGAGCTCAATGAAGGACATTCACGTCTTCTTCATTTTTAAAAAGCAACTCAGGTACAAATAAGATGTGCTTCTTTTTTCCAGCATGAACTTTTCTTTTATTGGGAAAAGATAGACGTTAACATACCTTTTCTGAGGAGAGACATCAGGTTCTATCTCTCCCTGCCTCTAGTTTTTTTTCAGAGGGAGGATCATGATTTTTGTGGGTCTCCTACTTTTTTGAAGTTCCCTTCAAAACTTAAAAAAGTGCGGGGATTATGTTAACCCAGAAATCGGCGATCCCTCCCTAGGTAGCCAGCTCGCAAGTCACGGCCTGCTCTAGGTTCCCTCTGGAGGACGCGGCCCATCTCAGCCCTATTTTTTGGGTCAGGCAAATAAGTCCTCTATTCTCTCTGGCAGCGCAACTAGGGAGGTCTCCTCGGACTGATCGCCTAGGTCACGCAGTTGCCGCGTGTTTTGCGTGGGTGCGGATTGCTTCCATAGTTCGTCCCCACAGGCCGTGCGGTTACTTATATCAACCGCGCAATGCTATTCCAATAGGGGCGGACTCCATCATCAGTCCGCCAGCTCGCCGCATAGCAGGAATGGGGACCTACCTCCAGGACGCCCACCATCAGTAATGGCAAACTACCTCCACGACGCCCACCATCAGAAGTGGCGACAAGTCTCTTCCTCGCCGCATAGTAGGAATGGCGACCTACCTCTAGGCCTCCCTCTATTAGCAATGGCAACCTACCTCCACGCTGCCCACCATCAGCAGCGGCAATAAGTCTCCAGCTCGCCGCATAGCAGGAATGACGACCTACCTCCAGGCCGCCCTCCATCAGTAATGGAGACCTACCTCAGGGCTGCCCACCATCAGCAGCGGCGGCAAGTCTCCAGCTCGCCGCATAGCAAGAATGACGACCTAACTCCAGGTCGCCCACCATCAGCAATGGAGATGTGCCTCCAGGCCGCCCACCATCAATAATGGCAGCCTAGCTTCAGGCCACCAGTCAGCAGCGACAACCTGCCTCCCCCACTGGTCAGTAACGACTACCTACTCCACCTCGCCAGCAAAAGCCAACCTGCCTCTTCAGTCCACAGTGTGTCGCAGACTCGATCGCAAGTCACCGTGTAACACCTTCTGTATAATGACCGTATAATATAGGTCCGGTCGGGGCCCCACAACATACAGGTGCCACAACTTAAGCATTATAAAATGATATAAACTACCTAACTCAAAAGTCAGACTTGTAACGCCCCAAAATGTTGTAGGGGCGACGGGGATCGCTTTTGGCCAAAACAGTTTTTTTGAGCAGGTGACACGGGTCCCGACACGGCCGTGTCGGAGGCCGTGTCGGCCGTGTTGAGCTGGCCGTGTGGTCGACCATGTTAAGGTCGACGATCATCGGGTATGGAACACGGCCAGGCACACGGCCGTATCCCAGGCCGTGTAGCATCGGGTCATTTCGAACTTTTCTGAGGTATTGCACACGAGGCATGACACGGGTCTGGACACGGTCGTGTCCCAGGTGACACGGGCGTGTCAGTGGCCGTGTCAGAGGCCGTGCACTTCTCTGACTGAAAATGTTGAAAACGGGTGCCGTGACACGGTCACGACACGGCCGTGTGGAGCGAGACACGGCCGTGTCGAAGGCCGTATCGAAGGCCGTGTTAGGAGCCATATGCTGGTTTTCGAATCGATCGAGACGGCGAATGGCTAACACGGCCAAGCACACGGCCGTGTTGCAACCCTTGTTCGGCCCAGAATTTCTAATTTGGGTTCCGATCGTGGTCGTTCGTTCTTGTCTTTGGAAGATCCAACGGTGGGGGGTCTCCCTGGGCGGTTTAAGGTTGGGAATAGGGTTCCAAACCCTCATTCCCCATTTTCTTTTATCTCTCTAAGTTCTAGAGAGAAGGGAGAGCAAGGAGGCCAAGATCCGGCCGCCGGCGAAGCTTCGGAGGTCCGTTTCGCGAGCGGAGTTCAGATCTGCGAAGGTGGGAGCGTTGCGGTGGTGTTCAACCGAGCAAATCTTCTCCATGGATAGGAAGAGGGGACGGAAGGTAACAACACTTCTCCTCTCGGTTTTTAGGATTTAGGATGCATGAATAACATCCCATTCCTTTCGTATTTTGAGCGCCGAATCTCTCAAATGAGAGGGATTTGTGTAGCGGTTCAAGAGGAACCTCCGGGTTGAGTATGTTCATCCCGGCATGCTTGCATTAGAGATCCGCTCCGTTAGCGGATTAGGCATTATGGGTGAAGTCGTGGTCGCGACCGATAGTCCGACCCGGTGATGTTGCATAGCGAGCTTTGGTAGAAAATCCGTTGCGGAAATACGTCGTTGTATGTATGCGTTTTTCACCTTTTGTTTGAGTGAGTACTCGCAGTCAGAACCGGACAAGGTTAGCTCCGCTTTGGGCGGTAGATGGTTTCCTTGGAGCGCGGGAAAGATGCGGTGCGAATGGTGGTCGGGGTTGGGAAACCTTGTTTTGTGCTGTGCAAAGGTGCGGCTAGGTCTCCGTGGTCGGCTGGCTATCCCGTGACGCGCAAGTCATGTGGGGAAAGTGTCCCGGCGAGACTAGCCCTTGTGTGAGACTGACGAGAATGCCGAGCGGAGGGCAAACCCGGGCATTGTGGCCATGAGCGGTTGGGGTCCAGCAAGGCTTCTTAGAATCGGTCAGTGTGAGACGAAACCCTGACGTGCGAAGTCAGAATATGTGGGCAAGCCCGGGGTTTAAGACCCATGTGCGGGTGGGGCCATTGCAAGGTTCCGTGTGACGGCCTGTGTGCCATTGGGGACATGGTGTCTCCCTTTTGTTTGCGGCTTTAAGCCAATGGGGAAACGGAAGTACCCAGTGTTTGATGTTGTGCTAGATGCATACGAACTAGGGTGCCTTGGGTGAAACCCGGGTTGCATTCATGTTGCATAGTAGGCCCATTTTACTTTGTACAAAACATAGAGAACATGTATGCTGTATGAGACATCCAAGCCTGTTTACCGCTTTAATATATATGCTCTTTTGGTATACGAAGTGTTAACTTGCAGGTGGAGTGGTACCCCGGGGTCCGTTAGGGACGGCTGGGAGGAGATGTGTTTGTTACACAGTAGAGTTCAGCCCTTGCTGACCCACGTTACTTCAAATCCTTACAGGGCAAGGATCGCATGCAGGAGCTAGCGCGCCGGGCGAAAAGCCCTAAGCCTCATGAAGTGTTGCTGTGCTTGGCTAGCTTCTTTTCCTTGTTTTGCTGATGTTGTTTGATCATGTCCGGCTTGCATGCCGAGGTAGCCTAGGAGTGCTTGGCACTTTTATATTTTGTTTGGACTATTATTGTGTAAGGCCTTAAGGCCATTTGATACTCTATCATTAGTGGATAACTTCTGTCGGTTTGTTCTGTTTCCGCTGTGTATGTCTGGAGTTTTGAGTTTGGGTAGTTTCATATCATCTTTTAATACTAAAGCTGTGGTGTCCGTATGTTGTGGGGCCCCGGCCGGACCCATATTATATGGTCTTTACAGGGGAGGTGTTACAATTTGGTATCAGAGGGAGGTTTGCGTTCCAAGGAGAAGTTTTGCGGTCGAAAGTATAAGTCGAGTCGCGTATAAGAAGTTATCCACATAGGAGTATCGCAGGACCATGAGTGTCCTTGTGTTTGAGTCTTGCGATTAGAGACTGATTTGCGTTTTCTTGCTTGTGTTTAGAGTGCAAGCAACGAGGCTGGGACCTCGAGGCCAAGAGAAGAGCTCTCGGCAAGTAACAGGAGTTGCTACCTATCGGGCAGGGGGACCGGCAAATGAAGTACTTTTTGAGTTTCCACCCTCCAACCTTCAAGGGAATCGGCACGCCCACAGATGCAGAGGATTGGTGGGCTAGAATTCAGGAGCTTCTGAGGGCGGCAGAGGCGCTAGATGAGAAAAAGGCAGAGTTCGCAGCCTTTATGTTGGAGGGAGATGCCAAGTTATGGTGGGTGAGCCACAGTGGTCGGCAGTTTCCAGGACGCACACCATCCATCGAGGAGTTTGGGAATGCCTTTCTGAAGAAGTACATTCCCGCATCAACAAGGTTAGCCCTCCAGAGGCAGTTTCTACATCTTGTGCAGCGAGACAAGACAGTGGATGAGTATGTTCAGGAATTTACTCGATTGGGTCGTTATGCGGGGACGACCATGGCGGACGATGAGGAGAGGGACAATCTCTTCTACCATGGATTGAGGGAGAATCTAAGACAACCCCTCATATCGATGAAGCGTGCGGGCTTCAACGAATTGGTGGAGGCGGCCCGAATTTTGGAGAGCGATATGGAGCGATCCCAGCGCCGAAAGGGTTTCACACCCAAGCAGGGGGAAGAGAAGAAGTCGGCTCAGTCCCATGGAAAGGCGGAAGGGAGCCGATGGAAGAAGAAGCCTCCCCCGTTTAAGTCGGGCGAGAAAAGTAATTGGACGTCCGGAGGGTCACGCTCTAAGGGACCGCAGACGTGTTACAGTTGTTGCAAGCCAGGCCACATAGCAAGATTTTGTACCCAAGGGGGCGTTGAGCAAGAGCCAAGACAGGAGCAGACTGTGCGCTCCGGCCCCAGTGCCGCAGAGAAAGGGAAGATGGCGGAGTCGAGTGCTTCCCGGTTTCAACCAGTGCAGCCAAGGGCCTACAACATTGGGCAGCAGGAAGCAATCTGTCAACCCGATGTGGTGACAGGTACGAGAATTCAACTTGCACCTTAGATTTCTTCCTTTCAAGCCTTTTTATGTTTGTTGCATGTGTGTAGGCTTTGTAGTGGTATTGGGGTACCCCGCTAGGGTACTTTTCGATACGGGAGCGTCGCACTCCTTCCTTGCGGAAAGTTTCATCCGGAGGATTGGAGTTGAGTCCTTCTCAACGGACTCAGAGTTGAAGGTGCGCATGCCCAATGGGTCGTCTATGACTACCAGGGCTAGAGGCCGGATTTGTTGGAGTCTTGAGGGGGTCGACTTCGTGTTGGTAGCGGCGATCTTGCCATTGTCCGAGTTCGATGTGATCTTGGGGATGGACTGGCTAGCGGAGCAGCGTGCCAGTATCGACTGCTTGTCCAAGGTGGTAACCCTGAGGGGCGTGGGGCAAGCGGAAGTCAAGTTTGAGGGCCTGCATGGAGTGGCATGTTCCCTAGTTTTGGCACTTCAACTAGTGCGAGCTGTTAACCAGGGAGGTGTAGCTCTAGTAGCGTTGTTGGAGGTTAGCCTTTCCAGGCTGTCTCTTGGGGAAGTGCCCGTGGTGGCGGAGTTTGGAGATGTTTTTCCCGAGGAGCTACCGGGAGCACCTCCTCGGCGGGAGATTGATTTCTCCATCGAGTTAGTGCCCGAGGCTAGACCGGTGTCGCGTCCACCATTTAGGATGGCACCAAAGGAGTTGGCCGAGCTCAAGGTTTAGTTGCAGGAGCTTTTGGAACAAGGGTATATCAGACCCAGCTCTTCACCGTGGAGTGCGCCGGTGTTATTCGTAAAGAAAAAGGATGGTAGTATGCGTTTGTGCATAGACTACCGAGAGTTGAACAAATTGACAATCAAGAACAAGTATCTGATTCCTCGGATAGACGACCTTTTTGACCAGTTGGTGGGGTCGGTGGTATACTCCAAGTTGGACCTGAAGTCCGGATATTATCAGTTGCGGATTCGTGACGAAGACATACCCAAGACAGCGTTTGGTACGAGATATGGTCATTTTGTGTTCTCGGTGATGCCGTTCGGGTTGACGAACGCGCCGTCCGTGTTCATGGACTTGATGAACCGAGTGTTTCGCGAATACTTGGACAGGTTCGTCGTCGTTTTTATCGATGACATTTTGGTGTATTCCAAGTCGGAAGCGGAGCACGAGGTGCACTTGAGGACAGTGTTGCAAGTATTGAGAGAGAACCAGCTCTATGCGAAGTTCTCCAAGTGCGAGTTTTGGTTGGAGAAGGTGGCGTTTTTAGGCCATGTGATTAGTGGGGATGGGGTGGCAGTAGATCCAACGAAAGTGGAAGCCATCAGAGATTGGCCAGTTTTGAGGACTGTGGCGGAAGTCCGGAGCTTTCTTGGACTAGCCGGGTACTACCGAAGGTTTGTGGAAAACTTTTCGCGGATAGCTCTACCCCTCACTTTGCTAACTCGCAAGGATCAGAAGTTCGTGTGGACTCAAGAGTGCAGTCAGGCGTTTGAAACCCTGAAGGAGAGGCTGATGATGGCACCGATCCTAAGTCTACCAAAGGGGACCGAAGGATTTCAGATTTTCAGCGACGCATCCGGATGCGGTTTAGGGTGCGTGTTGGTGCAGCACGGCAGTGTGATAGCTTTTGGGTCAAGGCAGCTGAAGCCTCATGAGAGAAATTACCCCGTCCATGATCTGGAATTGGCGGCGGTAATTTTTGCTTTGAAGCTGTGGAGGCACTACGTTTACGGTGCGAAGGTGGAGATCTTCACGGACCACAAGAGCCTGAAGTATCTCCTGGATCAGAAGGACCTAAATATGCGGCACCGCAGGTGGGTCGAGTTCCTTGGGGACTACGAGGTGGCGATTCAGTACACGCCAGGAAAAGCCAATGTGGTGGCGGATGCTTTGAGTAGGAAATACTCGGGGCAAGGAAATTGGATTGAAGCTCACGATGAGCGGTTAAGGCGGGACTGGGAGTCCCTTGGTTTGGAATGTGTGGCAAGAGGCGAGTCTAGCGTGGCTCGGCTAAACTGGATTGAGATGCAGAATGACTTATGCGATCGTATTCGGGAAGCGACCCGTGTGGATGAGGAGTTCCAACCCATCGTGGAGGAAGCTCTTAAGGGCGAGGGTAGCGCCTGGGAGATGGTCGATGGGGTTCTGAGGAAGGGCGGAAGGATTTGTGTACCGCAGTTCGGCAAGCTCCGCGAGGAGTTGATGTATGAGGCCCACTTCACTAAGTACTCCATTCACCCGAGTGGTACAAAGATGTACTTGGATTTGAAGAAGTCCTATTGGTGGCCTGGGATGAAGCGGGATGTAGCTTTGTGTGTGAGTCGGTGCCAAACTTGTGCCGTAGTGAAGGCCGAGTGTCAGAAGCCGGGCGGGTTCTTGAAGCCTCTTCCAATCCCCGAATGGAAATTTGAGGACATCTCCATGGATTTTGTGCATGGGTTGCCTAAATCGCAGCAAGGCAATGATGCCATTTGGGTGATTGTAGACCGCTTGACCAAAGTGGCACATTTCATCCCAAACCGGAAGGAGGACGGTGTGGAAAAGTTGGTGGAGTTGTACGTCCACAATATTGTGCGACTTCATGGGATTCCGAAGAGTATAGTCAGCGACCGGGATGGGCGTTTCACGTCGAAGGATTGGCGGTTGGTGCAGAAGAGCTTGGGCACAAAACTCAGGTTCAGTACGGCCTTTCATCCTCAGACCGATGGGCAAACTGAGAGAACGAACCGTACTTTGGAAGATATGCTAAGGATGTGTACTCTCGACTTCGGCAAGAAGTGGGAGGATCACCTCTTCATGGTGGAGTTTGCGTATAACAATAGCTACCAAGCTAGTATCAAGATGGCGCCATATGAAGCTCTTTATGGGAGGCGGTGTCGAACACCGATGTCTTGGACAGAGGCGGGAGACACAAAGCTTTTGGGGAAAGAAGTGGTAGCCGACGCTAGTGAGCTAGTGCGGACCATCCAAGAGCGCATGAAGGTAGCTCAAGATCGGCAGTCGAAGTATTTCAATGCTCGCCACAGACATGTGGAATTCGTGGTGGGCGACTGGGTGTATCTTAAGATCAAGCCTTTCAAAGGCGTTTCACGAATTCGCCGACTCAAGAAGCTGAGTCCGAGATTTTTGGGACCATTCAAGGTCATCGAGCGAGTGGGAGAGGCAGCGTACCAGTTGGCGTTGTCCACGGAGCTAAGTGGATTGCATGACATTTTTCATGTCTCCGTCCTGAGGAAAGCCTTGTTAGAGGCCAGCGTGGTGATTGAACCGGCGGCGGTGCCGGTAGAGGAAGACTTGAGGACGCGAGTACGTCCTGTCGGGATAGAAGATTCGGAGGTTCGGAAACTGCGGAACAAGGAGGTCCGACTCGTAAAGGTCCGTTGGGACAATTGTGACTGCGAGGAGCTCTCATGGGAGCGAGAGCAGGCCATGCTGGAGGAGTACCCCGAGCTTTTCTCCTCAGGTATCGTTTAGAATTTGTGTTCTTTCCATGTTTTAAATTTCGGGACGAAATTCTTTTAAGGGGGGGATTGTAATGCCCCAAAATGTTGTAGGGGCAACGGGGATCGCTTTTGGCCAAAACAGTTTTTTTTAGCAGGTGACACGGGTCCCAACACGGCCGTGTCGGAGGCCGTGTCAGCCGTGTCAAGCTGGCCGTGTGGTCGATAATGTTAAGGTCGACGATCATCGGGTATGGAACACGGCCAGGCACACGGCCGTGTCCCAGGCCATGTAGCATCGGGTCATTTCGAACTTTTCTGAGGTATTGCACACGGGGCATGACACGGGTCTGGACACGGCCGTGTCCCAGGTGACACGGGCGTGTCAGTGGCCGTGTCAGAGGCCGTGTACTTCTCTGACTGAAAATGTTGAAAATGGGTGCCGTGACACAGGTCACGACACGACCGTGTGGAGCGAGACACGGCTGTGTCAAAGGCCGTGTCGAAGGCCATGTTAGGAGCCGTGTGCTGGTTTTCGAATCGATCGAGACGGCGAATGGCTAATACGGCCATGCACACGGCCGTGTTGCAACCCGTGTTCGGCCCAGATTTTCTAATTTGGGTTCCGATCGTGGCCGTTCGTTCTTGTCTTTGGAAGATCCAACGGTGGGGGGTCTCCCTGGGCGATTTAAGGCCGGGAATAGGGTTCCAAACCCTCATTCCCCATTTTCTTTTATCTCTCTAAGTTCTAGAGAGAAGGGAGAGCAAGGAGGCCAAGATCCGGCCGCCGGCGAAGCTTCGGAGGTCCGTTTCGCGAGCGGAGTTCAGATCCGCGAAGGTGGGAGCGTTGCGGTGGTGTTCAACCGAGCAAATCTTCTCCATGGCTAGGAAGAGGGGATGGAAGGTAACAACACTTATCCTCTCGGTTTTTAGGATTTAGGATGCATGAATAGCATCCCCTTCCTTTCGTATTTTGAGCACCGAATCTCACAAATGAGAGGGATTCGTGTAGCAGTTCAAGAGGAACCTCCGGGTTGAGTATGTTCATCCCGGCATGCTTGCATTAGAGATCCGCTCCGTTAGCGGATTAGGCATTGTGGGTGAAGCCGTGGTCGCGACCGATAGTCTGACCCGGTGATGTTGCATAGCGAGCTTCGGTAGAAAATCCGTTGCGGCAATACGTCGTTGTATGTATGCGTTTTTCCCCTTTTGTTTGAGTGAGTACTCGCAGTCAGAACCGGACAAGGTTAGCTCCGCTTTGGGCGGTAGATGGTTTCCTTGGAGCGCGGGAAAGATGCGGTACGAATGGTAGGTCGGGGTGGGGAAACCTTGTTTTGTGCTGTGCAAAGGTGCGGCTAGGTCTCCGTGGTCGGCTGGCTATCCCGTGACGCGCAAGTCATGTGGGGAAAGTGTCCCGGCGAGACTAGCCCTTGTGTGAGACTGACGAGAATGCCGAGCGGAGGGCAAGCCCGGGCATTGTGGCCATGAGTGGGTGGGGTCCAGCAAGGCTTCTTAGAATCGGTCTGTGTGAGATGGAACCCTGACCTGCGAAGTTAGAATATGCGGGCAAGCCCGGGGTTTAAGACCCATGTGCGGGTGGGGCCATTGCAAGGTTCCGTGTGACGGCCTGTGTGCCGTTGGGGACATGGTGTCTCCCTTTTGTTTGCGGCTTTAAGCCAATGCGGAAACGGAAGTACCCAGTGTTTGATGTTGTGCTAGATGCATACGAACTAGGGTGCCTTGGGTGAAACCCGGGTTGCATTCATGTTGCATAGTAGGCCCATTTTACTTTGTACAAAACATAGAGAACATGTATGCTGTATGAGACATCCAAGCCTGTTTACCGCTTTAATATATATGCTCTTTTGGTATACGAAGTGTTAACTTGCAGGTGGAGTGGTACCCCGGGGTCCGTTAGGGGCGGCCGGGAGGAGATGTGTTTGTTACACAGTAGAGGTCAGCCCTTGCTGACCCACGTTACTTCAAATCCTTACAGGGCAAGGATCGCATGCAGGAGCTAGCGCGCCGGGCGAAAAGCCCTAAGCCTCATGAAGTGTTGCTGTGCTTGGCTAGCTTCTTTTCCTTGTTTTTCTGATGTTGTTTGATCATGTCCGGCTTGCATGCCGAGGTAGCCTAGGAGTGCTTGGCACTTTTATATTTTGTTTGGACTATTATTGTGTAAGGCCTTAAGGCCATTTGATACTCTATCATTAGTGGATAACTTCTGTCGGTTTGTTCTGTTTCCGCTGTGTATGTCTGGAGTTTTGAGTTTGGGTAGTTTCATATCATCTTTTAATACTAAAGCTGTGGTGTCCGTATGTTGTGGGGCCCCGGCCGGACCCATATTATATGGTCTTTACAGGGGAGGTGTTACAAGACTAATCACAGCAGAAAAAAGAAACAAGACTAGAAGTTATCCACTAACATATGAGTATCATTACGGCCTTATGGCCTTACAACAATTAAGAGTTCTAGAACTGAAACAATAATCGTCAAACATCAATGTGCATAAGCACTCCTAGGCTACCTCGGCATGTAAGCCGGAAACATAGTGCATTGAGCATAACAGTCAACAAAATAGAGCTACTACACAAAATGAAACACTTCATGAGGCTTAGGTTTTTTTGGCCAGCGAGCTCCCTCCTGCTTGCGATCCTTGCCCTGTAAAAATTGTAATAATGTGGGTCAGCAAAGGCTGACCTCTACTGTGTAACCAATACATCTCTTCCCGGTCCGTCCCTAGTGGACCCCAGGGCACTTTATCACCCTGTAGGTCAGCACTTCGTTTGCAAATGTACAAGTACATTGAAAGTAGTACAACAGGTTTGGATGTCTCATACAACAAACATGTTTCTATGTTGAGCTTATAATAAAAAGGGGGCCTACTATGCAGCATGTATGCACACCTGTGCTTCTCCTAAGGCACCCAAAAGCGTATGCTTCTAACACATCATCAAATCGGATACTTCCAATTTACCCAACGGCGTTCAAGCTGCAAACACAAGGGTTTTTTAAATTTCCCCTAACGGCATGCAAGCCGCCCCAAGGAACTCATACCTAGGCCCAACCCGCTCGTGGGGTATCAAGCCAGGCTTTCCTATAAGTTCTGACTTCTCACGTACGGATTCTTTCTCACACACAAACCGATTCTAAGAACCCTTGCTGGACGCCACCTGCTCGCGGACTTCATCGCTCGGGCTTGTTCTAAGCTTGGCGTTCTCATCAGTTTCATAGAAGGGGACTTGTCTCGCCGGGACACTCTTCACACATGGATTTCACGTCACGGGCTAGCTAGCCGACCATAGATACAAACCACGCCTTAGCACATCACAATCCCAAGCCTTTCCCGCCCTAAAGCACCATTCGTAGCGTACCATCCAAGTGCCCCAGCATGTACTTTAATTTTCACCTGGTCTGGTTCTGGATACACGTACTCACACATAGGAGGGGGAAAACAAAATCACAAATTTCGTCTTGCTGCTAACGAATTTTTAACAAAATCCTTAAGGATCGCTATGCAACATCACCGACTCGGATTAACGGTCGCGACTACGGCTTCACCCACAATGCCTAATCCACTAACGAAGCAGATTTCTAGTGCAATAATATGCCGGGGATGGACACTATTGACCCGGTGGATCATCTTGAACCATGACAACCCAAATCCCTCTCATTTGAGAGATCCGGTGCCTAGAATGCTTGAAAAGAAGAAAGAAAAGAATAGATGCCATGCAAGCATCCTAAAACTGAGAGGAGAAATGTCGTTACATTACGACCCCTCTTCCTAGCAATGGAATCTCTGCCTTTCATGGATGAAAACGAGCTCCTCCAAGTCCTCTCCACATATCTGGACTCGGATCAACGATCGGGGCTCCGAATCTCCATCAATGGCTTGGAAAGAGCTTCTTCTTCCTCCTCCCACTCTTACCTCCAATACCTAAGTCAAAACCTCCAAAGGGGGAGAAAATGAGAGAAAATCTCACTCATCCCTATAAAAGCACTCTTGAGGGAGAGTCTTGGGCCTTAGGATCAAAACCTAAACGAAATCGGATGGCTAGAAATCCAAACAACGGAATTGCTTCCGTCTGATACCGCCAGGCGCTAACTCTAAGGTCGAGCGATAGCTTTTCGAGCCGCAGGATAAAAAAAATAAAGTCGCGCTAATGCCGGTAGTAAGGTTAACGCGGCGTGGTAACTCCTTTCTCGAGAACTCAATGCTCTTGACGCAAACCCTTGAGTTACCGCCACACAATAACTAACTACCACCGAGCGATAGCCCTCTCAACACTCGACGAACAGGATTTTGTTGAGCCAACTACACCTGACGAAACAAGGCTACTGTTGGGCGATAGCTACTATCGCCACATGGTAGCTTCCAGAGATTCAAGGTCTGGAAAACCAGGGTGTTACAACTCCTCCCACCTTAGAAGAATTTCGTCCTCGAAATTTATTACGCACACAAACAAAAAGCATACCTGAAGCAAAGAGTTCTGGGAAGTACTCCCGCATTCCTTGCTCACGCTCCAAAGAGAACTTGTCTCGCCCGCAATTATCCAATCGCACCTTTACGAGCTTAACTTCTTTATTCCACAACTGCCAAACTTCTGAATCCTCTATGCTAACTGGGCGGACTTTCGTCCCCAAGTCCTCTTCTATTGGCATTGTCGCCGACTCGACCACAACGCTTGCCTTCACCAAGGATTCCCTCAAGAAGGAGACATAGAAGACATCATGAAATCCACTCAGCTCTACAGAAAATGCTAACTGGTAAGCGGCTTCTCTGATGCATTTTGTAATTTTGAATGGCCCCAAAAACCTTTGACTCAACTTCTTGAGTCGGCAAATACGTAAAACTCCTTTGAACGGCTTAAGATTTTCGTATACCCAGTCGCCTACCGTGAACTCCATGTTCCTGTGGAGAGCATTAAAATACTTTGCTTGCCGATCCTGAGCAACCTTCATGCGCTTCTGAATTATCCGCACCAACTCACAGACATCAGTCACCAACTCTTTTCCTGAAAGTTTGGTGTCTCCCCCTCTACCCAAGACATCAATGTTCGACACCGCCTTCCATACAAAGCTTTGTATGGCATCATCCTAATACTTACTTCGTAACCTTATTATAGGAAAATTCCACCATGAAAAGATTATCTTCCCACTTCTTTCCGAAATCGAGGGTACACATCCTCAGTATGTCCTCCATTGCACGATTCGTTTTTCTGTTTGTCCATCGGTTTGAGGATGGAATGTCGTACTAAACTTTAGCTTCGTGCCCAGACTCTTCTGTACCAACCTCTAGTATTTTGACGTGAATCGTCAATCGCGATCACTAGCGATATTCTTAGGAATCTCATGCAGTCGCACGATATTGTGAACATACAACTCTACCAGCTTCTCCACGCTGTCCTCTTTTCAATTTGAGATGAAATGAGCCACTTTGTCAAGCAATCCACGATCACCCAAATCGCGTCATTATCCTGTTGCGATCGAGGTAACCCATGCACAAAGTCCATGGAGATGTCATCAAATTTCAACTCGGGGATGGGAAGAGGCTTCAGGAACCTGCTCGATTTCTGACACTCGGCCTTCACTAAGGCACAAGTTTGGCACTGACTCGCGTACAAAACTACATCCTTCTTCAAACCCGGCCACCAAAAGGATTTCTTCATGTCCAAGTACATCTTTGTACTGCCTGGGTGAACAGAGTACTTCATAAAATGAGCCTCAAACATCAACTCCTCATGAAGCTTGCTGAACTGCGGTACACATATACTTCTATCCTTCCTCAGGATCCCATCAATCATCTTCCAAGCGCTACCTTCACCCTTTTGGGCTTCCACCACAAATGGCTGGAACTCTACATCCAAACTAGTCACTTCCCAAATACGATCGAATAAGTCATTTTGTAACTCAATAAATTTCAACTGAGCCATGCTAGACTCTCCTCTTTCTATGCACTCAATGCCAAGGGACTCCCAGTTCTGCACCAACCACTCATCATGATCAGCTTCGATCCAACTCCCTTATCCAGAGTATTTTCTACTCAAGGCATCCGCCACCACGTTGGCTTTTCCTGGCATATACTGAATCGCCACATCGTAGTCCCCAAGGAATTCAACCCATCTGTGCTGCCGCATATTCAAATCTTTTTGATCTAGAAGATACTATAGTCTTTTATGGTCCGTGAAGATTTCCACCTTCGCACCATACACATAGTGCTGCCATAATTTCAGTGCAAAAATTACTGTCGCCAATTCTAAGTCTAGGACGAGGTAATTCCTCTCATGAGGTTTCAACTACCTAGACCTAAAGGCTATCACACTGCCATGTTGCACTAACACGCAACCTAAACTGCATCCCGATGCGTCCCTAAAAATCTAAAATACTTCAGTCCCTTTTGGGAGACATAGGATTGGAGTTGTCATCAGTCTCTCCTTCAGGTTGTCAAACGCTTGACTGCACTCATGAGTCCATATGAACTTCTGGTCCTTGCGAGTCAGGGAAGTGAGGGGTAGATATATCTGTGAAAAGAATTCCATGAAACTTCTATAGTACCCGACTAGTCCAAGGAAACTTCATATTTCTGCCACGGTTCTCAAAATTGGCAAATCCCTGATGGCATCAACTTTCACCGGATCCACTGCCACCCCATCACCACTAATCATATGGCCCAAATATGTCACCTTTTCTAACCAAAAATCACATTTTGAGAACTTTGCATAAAGCTGGTTCTCTCTCAAAGTATGCAGTACCACTCTCAGATGAGCCTCATGCTCTGCCTCTGTTTTGGAGTATACAAAAATATCATCAATGAAGACCACTACAAATGAGTCTAAATACTCCCGAAATACTCGATTCATCAAATCCATGAATATAGATGGCACGTTCGTCAGCCCGAATGACATCACCGAGAACTCGAAGTGACCATCATTCGTACCAAGCACTATCTTGGGTATGTCCTCATCTCGAATCCGCAACTGATAGTACCCTGACTTCATGTCCAACTTAGAGTACACCACTGACCCCACCAACTGGTCGAACAAGTCATCTATCTGTGGAATTAGATACTTATTCTTGATGGCCAGTTTATTAAACTCTCGGTAGTATATGCATAGCCGCATACTACCATCTTTCTTCTTCACAAAAAGCACTGGCGCGCTCTATGTCGAAGAACTGGGTCTAATATGCCCCTGCTCCAACAGATCCTTTAATTATACCTTGAGTTCGGCCAACTCCTTTGGTGCCATCCTAAAAGAAGGGCGTGACACCGACTTAGCCTCTTGTTGGGTATTGTATCAACAATAACCTAGATTTGTATGAAGTCACCCTTGAACTAAGTTGAATTAAGTTGTATTTGATGTATTGTTTGAGTTATGTGTTTGCAAGATTTAATTGCCAAGTGTAGACCAATGTCAGTCTATAGTGGGTCACCAAACACAGGACCATAAAATGTAACCCCTCATTGTGTGATCAATGGTGTTGACTCATGTGTATCCTCTATATTGGGATACACTTCATTTATAAGAACTATACTTGTTGGAGAAAGACATGTTGCTGATTCCGTTGAAGAAAGAAAAATTTTCATGGAACAAAATGTTTTTTAAGGGTTTCACTCGAGTAGAACTTAAGTACTCGAGTAGATCCTTTAGTTGTACTCGAGTAAGTTAAGTCTGAATTTCGAGTAAGGGAAATGGTTCTCGAGAAGTCTAAACATAGCTCTCAAGAGGCCAGTTCCATTACTCGAGTAGACTTCTCCTTATTCTCGAGTTAACAGATTTTCTATCTCAGAATTTTTTCTAAGTCTTATACTCGAGTAGTTAAGTACATTACTCGAGTAGATGAGTACTTTGACTAGAGTGGCAGAAGGCAAGTTCTCGAGAAGTGTCTATATTACTCGAGTAGTAAAGTTTATGTACTCGAGAAGACTATCTACTTCTCGAGAAGTCAAGCTCTAGTACTCGAGTAACAAGGTTTCTTCCCAGAATTCTCTCAAAGTCTTTTTCTCGAGAAGTTCACATCCACTTCTAGAGTAACACTATATGTACTCGAGTAATCCTCATTCTACTCGAGTAATGCAGTTTTCTTTCCTGAAGTTTCCTTGAGTACTTCTTCTCGATAAGCTTGAAGTTGTCCTCTCGAGAACCTGAAGTAGTACTCGAGTAACTCTTTCTTCACTCGAGTAATGAAGTTGTTTTCTCTCAAAAAATTTGCTAAGTATCAGGACGTGTTTTTCAAAATTCATTCCGTAATAAATTGGTCCACGTGTCCAAGTCATTTATGATTATGACCGTTTGTTAACTCCTATAAAAGTTCTAATAATTTTTGACTAACCCTAAGCACGTGAAAAGAAAAAAATTCTGAATCGGCTATTTTCTCTTTCCTAAATCGGAAGCTGCCGCTCATCTTCCTCATCGCCAAGGTCTTTCGATCAAGAAGATTCAGTCCAGTCAACTTATAGATCAAGATCATCTTCAATCGATACATCCTATCTTTGATCTTGTTAGTCCAGAAATCTCAGATCAAGGATCTAGCCGAGTCTTCTTCAACATTCTCTGATAAATCCATAAAGTTCAAGAAGGAAGACCTAGACAGAAATTTTCCAGATCTGAGAAAAGTTACAGTGTGTATTTCTTAAATTCATTCTATTCTTGTAGGAGATTATTCTCCGAGTGTAAGAGCTTTGTTCTTCGAGTTGTTATAGGAAGTTTTCATCTTCTGAGTGTAGATCCATTCTGTGGATCGAGTTGTAGGAATGTTGTTCTGAGATGTAGGATTGCTTTAAATCCGAGATTAGTGGAGTAGCCAAGTCTAGTGGTTTGCTAGATCGTTGAATGGAAAGTGGACGTACCCAAGGTTGGAGAACCACTATAATTACTGGTGTTGTCTATGGTTGTGTGGTTAATTTTCTGTGCATAGATCGCTAAATTTTTTATTCCGCAAATAGACACACAACTCACCTATTCACCCCCTCTAGGTGGTTTAGGTAGACAACTTAAACATTTTTCAATTGGTATCATGGGGAGGTTGATCATTAAAAGGTTAACACCTTGGTCAGATCTGCCCCAAGATGTCTATTGAGTTATCCAAGCATGGACAAGGCCAACGATTTTGATAAGCTTCCCTTGTGTACAAAGATCAACTTTCCCATGTGGAAAGAAAAGATTAAGTTTTTCATGGAAGCTGTGGATCCAAGGATCTTCATGATTGTTGAAGAAGGTCCTTATGTTCCCATGACTGTCTCCACTATAGATGCTACCAAGAAAGTTCCTAAGAAGTTGATTGATCTGGACAAAGATGAGATTGAACTTGTCTCTTTAGACAAGAAGGCCAAAAATATCATCGCAAGTGCAGTCAAAGACTCTATGCTACAGAACCTGATTCACTGCCAATCCGCTAAGGAAATGTGACAGACTCTCATCACCTTGATGGAAGGCACATAAGACGTTAGGGATGACAGAAGATCCCGTCTAAATCAAAAATATGAAGCCTTCTGACAAGGACCCAAGGATTCAATTGTAGATACATTTGAAAGCTTCTTCAAAATTGTTAACGGACTAAGAGTATATGGTCGGGTCTTCACTAATGGAGAGCTGAATGATAAATTCCTAAGGTCCCTGATTAAGGAGTGAGAAAACAAAGTCTGTTATATTCGGGAGTTTGGCAAGCTGGCAGAGACTGAACCACAGAATCTCTTCGAAAAGCTAATGTCATATGAACTGCAAATCAATTCAAGAATAGCTGAAGAAGAGAAGAGTCGGTTCTCATCCAAGGAGAAGTCTGTCGCACTGAAGGCAGGCAGCTCAAGGAAAGCAAAAGTTGCATCACCTGCTCCTGCACAAGAAGATAGTAAAGATAAAACTTCAGATCCAAGTACCTCAGGCTCAGATTTATCTGAAGTAGAGTTCTCTCTTCTTTCAAGACAGTTCAAGAAATTCTTGAACAAGAAGAAACAATGGAGAGGCAAAGATGACTCGTACAGAAGATCACGTCATGATGGTGATCGACACAAGAAAGGCTCAAGTATCCAAGACAGGTATAATACTAAATAGAACAAACATATTTCCGCTGACATCGTTTGTTATTGTTGCAATAAGCCAGATCACGTTATTGCTGACTGCCCCCACAAGAAGAAGGAGGGTGGAAGAAGAGAGGACAAGAAATCTTCGTACCTTAAGAAGAGAACCAAAAGAAGACTAATAGCCAAAAGGGCAAGACTCTCAACGAATCTGACTCATCTTAGTCAAGTGTGGAAGCCTACTTTGGGCTGATGGCACAAACTGATGAAGAAGAAGAACCCCAGTTCACTGGGAAGGTAAACTCTCATACTCCTCTTTCAGAATCAGATGTTTCTGATCATGATCATGAGGATAACTCTTCTGACGATGTGTAACATCCCTCAAATTACTAGACCCCTAGGATTTTGTTTTGTCATGACTAAGTCATGACAAAACCACCAGAAGCTCTAAACCAAGTGGGCAATGCCCAAGATGAAAAATCACCTTGGTTCCTATAGCTCATCCTCAATATTTAGACCTGAGGTTTGACTTTAGGGCTACAACTTGACCCCATGACACTACCACAACACCCCTAACACCTTAGGAAGTCCATAGGGCCACTAAGGGCTCACTGTGGGCAGTCAAAGTGGTTAAGTTGACCTAAGTCAATCCTAACCCTATATTGCTCAAATTAGCCTACATAGGGTCAATTGACCTTCCCTTAGCTAGGAGGACCACACCCATGCCCTCCTAACCCTAAAGTGAGGTCAATAAGTCACCAAGGACCCATTGGGGTCAACCCTAGTGGCTAAGTTGACCCAAGTCAACTATAGACCCAAAGTGGTCAAAGTGCCTTTACTAAGGGTCAACTGACCTCCAAGGTGCAAAGTCAACCCTACCCAACCCTACCTAGACCATAGGGGAGTCCAATGGGTCACCAAGGACCCATTGATTGCAACTCAAAAGTTCAAATTGACCTAGGTCAACCAAAATCTAGGTTAGGTCAAACCTAGCTCAAATGGGCTAACCTAAGCTCAAGCCCTTCTTCCATTTGGGCTAACCTTATTTCCATGAAGAATATTGGCTAGTGGGCTGCTAATAGGTTGGAGTGGTTAGCAAGGTCAACCTTGATGACTAGGAGAGATAAAAATCCAACTCCTCTTTAATGGAGGAGAGAGAAATGGTTATAGAGAGCCATTCATGTCCAAGGAGGCCAAGGGGCCATTCCTCATTGGTTGATCCAACTCCCCTTTCAATACAGGAAGACCAGGGGGGGCCATTTTTATGTTAGTTCAAGGCCATAATAGTGCTGCCAAGCCATGGTCGATTTCAAGCTTCAAGGCCATTAATGGCTTGAAGCTTGAACCACTTAACTCTCCCCATTAAGGGCTGGAATCAATTCCTCTAAGGGAGAGGAAGAGTTCCCCACCATTTCCCGACCTGTTCATACCTAGATTCACCCCCCATGCCATGGCCGAAATTTGCATTAAGGGGGCCATTAAGGGGGCCATTAATGGCCACTTCAAGCTTGGCCCCTCCCCTCCCTTTTTTTGTAACAGCCTCCCCAACACCACGTTCGCAAGGACGGCCGCCGGCACCCCCAGCACCTCGCTCGAAAGGGTTCAGTCGGCATCGGACGTCCTTGCGACTATGGTGCTGGGGAGGTCATTATTCGATGATCCTAAACTCATGGCCCAATATAAGAAGTTAATCAAGGCTTAAGACAAATGTAGAAAAGTCGTGAAAACTCAGGCCAAAGAGATTAAATCTCTCAAGGCAGAAGAGAGCACTCTAAGATAGGAAGTCATCAAGATGGAATCACTCAGAGAAGACTTAAATACTGCTGTTGAAGAGTATAATAAGGCTCTTGAGCACCTAGATTTGAAGGAGAAGATCGTCAAAGAGTTAGAAGAACAACTTGAAGCAGAAAAGAAACTTGTTGAAAGTTTCTCCAAGCCCAAGACTGTCCTTCCTCTGGTTGCTGAATTCTCAGCTCAGGCCAAAGGTGCTTGCTTAGGTCATGTTGGTGCTCCTAGTAAATCCTCTAGGAGAAATAAGGCTCAAAGCAAGAATAAGACAGCCAAGAAGGCTCTGGACAAAGAGAAGGGGAAAGCTCCTCTAGAACAAACTTCGTTCAAAAAGGTTATCCCTTCAACGAACAAGTTTGATCTTGACCCGTCCTATGGCCACTTTTCTAGGCCTACTCATGTAGAGCCCAAGTCTAGGTACCTAGGATGGACTCATCCTCAAAACTTTATCAAAAGTATCTTCAAGACACCTTATGAAGAGATTACTCTTCAGAGCTATGGTTCTTATAATCATGGTCATAACATCAAGAAGGGACAAAAAGTAAAGCCCGTTGTTGATAAGCCTCTTAAGGAGAAGAAACCATGTGAATGCCATCACCATGAAGCTTCTACCTCCAAGACTACTGCCCCTACTAGTCTACACTCCCAAGGGGTCAAGCAGGAGAAATTTAGGAAAAGATACAACAGGTTTGACTATTGGTGTTGTGACAGAATTGGTCACTTTCCATTGATTGCTGGTTTAACTATAGAAATTATGTAACTCCTCAAATTAATAATATGTGAAAGACCGCTCATAATGTTAATACATGTAGGGGGAGCATGTTAACTATAGACCAAGGACCCAAGCAAGTTTGGGTTCCTAAGGCAAACTGACTTGTGATTGCAGGTATGTCCAAAGACCACCAAAACTCCTATCTGGTATTTAGAAAGTGGATGCTCTCGACATATGACCGGGATAAGAAGCCTTCTCCAGAATTACTCACCAGTCATGAATGGGCAAAAGGTCATCTTTGGAGGTTCTAATAGAGGAATTACTAAAGGCTACGATATGATTACAAATGGTAGTGTATCCTTTTCGGATGTGACTTATGTTGAAGGATTGGAACATAATCTCATAAGCATAAGCAAACTCTGCGATAAAGGATACATCGTAGAATTTCATGCAGACAAGTGCTTGATAAAATCAGTATATAATCTTGAAACGATTCTATCAGGCACTCGTAGTAGAAATATCTTTTGTTTGAATTTTATTTGCATAGAATCTTCTGCACCAGTGTGTCTTTTGGCAAAAGATAGTGCGTCTCTTGGTGACCATTGGCACAAGAGATTAACACATATTAATTTCAAAACTATTAATAAATTATTTTCTCTTAATTTAGTACATGATGCCCCAAAAGTCAAGTGCATTGAAGATAGACCTTGTCACACATGTGTAAAAGGCATGCAAACAAGGGATACCTTTAAAAGCATTATTAGCAAAGACTCTAATAGATGTTTACACCTACTTCATATGGACCTGTTCGGTCCACTGCAAGATAGAAGTTTGGGAGATAAGGATTATATATTAGTTATTGTTGATGATTACTCGTGCTTTGCATGAGTGTTCTTTCTAAAACACAAGCCAGATACTTTTGACATCTTTACAAATTTTGTCAGGCAGACCTAGAAAGAATACAACTGTTCCGTAGTAAAAATCAGAAGTGACAATGAAACTGAGTTCAAGTCTGGGGCCATGACAGAATTTTGTGAAAGCTTAGGAATCATTCATGAGTTTTCCTCTCCTCGTACTCCTCAATAGAATGGAATAGCTTAGAGAAAGAATAGAATACTTATAGAGGCCTGCAGAACCATTTTAAGTGATGCCTCACTACCGTAGATGTCAACACTACATGCCACCTGCAAAATCGAGCACTCATAAATAAGAACCATAATAAGACACCTTATGAACAACTAAAGGGCAGAAAGCCGACTATTTCATATTTTAGAATCTTTGGTTATAAGTGCTCCGTCCTTAATAATGGCAAGTATCACTCTACTAAATTTAGTAAAAAGAGATTTGAAGGTATTTTCATAGAGTATAGTAGCCATAATAAGACATATAGGGTATTTAATAAGAAAACCCTGGTTGTAGAAGAATCTATTTAAGTTGTATTTGATGAGACGAGCTTGCTGCAAGGCAACTCTTTCAGTGTGTTCATTGAAGATGCAGGTTCAAAGATGAAAGAACTTAACTTGGGTGAGCCAATTGAAGAAAAAGGTGAAAAGTTCATCAAGTGAAAAGTTCATCAAGATCACCACTCCAACCCCGATTGGAGAGGTTGATGTTCAAGATGAAGAAATCATCCAAGTTGATGAAGTCACTCTTGTGGTTGAAGACACTCTAGATGCAAGGATTCTAGAGCTCAGACATCTAAAGGATCACCCAATGGACCAAATCATAGGAGATCCAAGGGATGGTGTCAGAACTCGTAGAGGTACTACTAATGAGAATTTATATTTGAGTTTTCTCTCACAGGTTGAAACAAAGAAGTTTGAGGAAGCAAACTCGTACGCATCATGGATTATGTCTATGGAAGAAGAGTTGAATCAGTTCAAGCGTTATCAAGTCTAGAAACTTGTTCCAAGATCCAAAGGTAAGAACGTTATCGGGACAAAGTTGGTCTACAGGAACAAGATGGACGAGGATAGAACAATCATAAAGAATAAGGCTAGGCTCATCACTAAAGGATACAGACAAGAAGAAGGAATCGACTTCGACCAGATGCATGCTCCAGTGGCAAGGCTGGAGGCAATTAGGTTGTTCCTAGCATATGCTACACTTAAGGGCTTCACTGTCTATCAGATGGACGTGAAGTATGACTTCCTTAATGGTGACATAAATGAAGGAGTGTATGTGGAACAACCACCTGGTTTCGTTGATTCTAACTTTCCTGATTATGTATATCTTTTATTTAAAGCATTATATGGTTTGGAGTAAGCTCCTCGAGCCTGGTACGAGTCATTGTCTAGCTTTCTTCTTGAGAACAAGTTCATAAGGGAAAGATAGATAAGACATTTTTTCTTAGGGAAATAAAAGGCAAGATTTTGATAGTGCAAATCTATGTCGGCGATATTGTTTTTGGCTCTACTGATGACAACCTCTGCAAGAAGTTTTCAAAACTTATGCAAGGGAAGTTTGAAATGAGCAGTATGGGGGAGCTGAAGTATTTCTTAGGGCTTTGTGTGAAACAATCTGAAGTTGGAATTTTCATCTCGCAGACAAAGTTCACCAAGGATCTAATTAGGAAATTCGGAATGGAGAACGCAATCTCTATGAGGACTCCAATGAGTTCAGCTGTGTCTCTGGACAAGGATGAGAAAGGGAAACCTTTTGATGAAACTAAGTACAGAAGCATAATTGGATCCTTGCTCTACCTTACTGCCAGTAGACCAGACATAGTGTTCTCAACATGTGTATGTGATAGATTCAAAGTGAACTGTAAGGAATCTCACTATGTTTATGCAAAGCAGATTTTGAGATACCTTAAAGGTACACCGAATCTTGGCTTATGGTACCCAAGAAGTAATGGCAGCGAACTAATTGGTTTCTCAGATGCAGATTTTGCAGGTAGTAAAGATGATAAAAAGAGCACTTTCGGGACTTGCCAATTCCTTAGAAGAAGACTCATTTCTTGGAGCAGCAAAAAGCATAATTGTGTCGAAATTTCAACGGCTGAGTCAGAATACATTTCTGCCAGTAGTTGCTGTGCACAATTGCTGTGGTTAAAGAACCAACTTGAAGATTATAATATGCAAGTCAAAGACATTCCCTTATTTTGTGACTCCTCCAGTACGATTGCAATAGACAACAACCCAGTCTCTCACAGCCGGACAAAGCACATAGAGCTGCGATCCCACTTCATCCGGGAGCATGTGGAGCAGGGGGACATAAATCTCCAATATGTCCAAACTGACAGGCAGACTGCAGATATATTAACGAAGCCGTTGGACGAGACCAAGTTCGCGTTCTTCAAAACAGAACTTGGAATGCTCAACAAAGAAGAATAGAGAAGGAGGACTTACAACATAGCTCAGAGATCAAGGAACACGTCAAAAAGTCAAAATTTCTCAAGTTCAGACTTCATTTCTCGAGTAAGAAGGTGACTACTCGAGTACTTCCTTGAACTACTCGAGAACTCAGTAAGTCATTCGAGTAATACAAATCGAGTAATGAGCCTCTTCTCGAGAAGTGCTAAGACATCACTCGAGCACCATCATCCTCTCACTCGAGTAATATCGGTCCACTCGAGAAATAGGAAGACATTTTCTTGAATTTAGTTCAAATTTCTATATTCGCAACCCAACATTTATACCGCCATATTCTAAGGAATGTTACGATTATTTACTTCCTCAATCATCTATAATTAGGGTTATATAAATAGAAAAATCAGGATTTCATTTCTACACGATTTCAAATCCCTCTCTCGACAAAGAAAAAAAAGTCTTTTTGTCTTCCGCTGCAGTCGCAGAGCACGGCGCCGTCGCCATTCTCGCAGTCGATTTCTCTAAGTTCTCTGAACAAATGGCACCGACTTCCAAGATTTGGATTGGTAGTGAGCTTGTTGTCGCTGGAATTGTAGATATTTCTGATGATTTCCGAAATCTTCTTCTTCTTCTTCTCCTGGACACCGCCGGCTTAACCTTCATTCTACAACATCCCTGCAAGATTCTCTTTCATGAAGTTGAAGAGTTCTTTCGAAATGCGAAAGTGAAAAGGAATGGTGATAAGTACAATTATGATAGGCTTTTTACTATCATAATTGTAATCATGTCCACTGCTTTCTACGTCTTTATCAAGTAATTGCGCGAGAATAGTGAGGAATTTGCATTATCATGAATAGTAGAGCATAGTTTGGAGTTTCAATTATTTCATGTATTGAGCTATTAACTTACTACTTCATTATTCTAATACAGGTGCGGCGAACTAGTGGAACTAAAAGTCTTGGAGCAAATAGGGGAGTTGACAGGACCAACATGGCTGATCACAAGAGAAGAATTGGTCACACACGGGTAGGAACACGCCCGTATTCCTACTTGTGTTCTATTCCGTCTGGATCTGATTTAATGGAGGAGGAGTCAGGTCAGAGCACCACAGGGGTGGGAACACGCCCGTGTTCCGGCGTGTTCCCAGCCCGTGTCCTTTTCGGGACAAATTGAAGAATTAAAGCCGGTCGGCCCATGTCTAAAGAACATGAAGAACAATACGGCCGTGTTCGCCAACACGGTCATGTCAGCACCCGTGTCAGATAACACAGCCCACGACCAGGGATGACTAATCGTGTGGAACCATCCTAGAACTGTCAACATGGTTTGTAACACGGCCATGTCGGAACCCGTGTTCGACCATGTTTGTTATGAGACTATAAAAACCTGGAGAAAAAATTAATCTGGACTTTTTTGGATCAATTTGCATTGGAGCTTTTCTGGAGGACGAAAGTGGAGCACCCAAGAGAAGGATAATTTAAGAGGATTTTTGTATGCCTTTAATTCTTCATGTATCTTCTTAATTTTGATCTTTTCTTGGTGATTCAACTTTCCTTATTTTATATTTTACATGAACTATATATTTGAACAATTTGTTTAATCATGCATCACATTGTTTTCATCAAATTTGTGGTAGTTTATGCGTATATAATCCTTAGAACAAAAATGATTGTCCTAAATATGAATTTAGCTTTTGTTATTCATGAATTTCAAACCTCTAGATTGAGAAATTGGATGTTTGTAATGATGTTAATAATTTAATAATTAGGTGTTATTTCTATTTACATTGCAATTTTCATGATCGAGAGAAATGTTAATTGTGTAATTTTGATACGTATAAATGAATTTATGATATGTTAGAGATAGGATTTCATGAGTTTTTGTAGTAAATAGTGTAACGTACTTAATGCAAATTTGAGTATTGTAAATTGTTCGAGAGAAAATTTACTCACTTAGGTTAGATGTTGAATTGCTCGACAGAGAATTTAATGGATGTTTTACCCTTACATTACAATGGATTTGATAATGTTGCTATCACATGATTAGATAGATTTGAATTAATGCAAAAGTAATTTCATGTGAATGCTCTTAACTTTCACTTTTTCATGAATTTAACACTCCAATGTATATTTATCTAAATAGTCATAGTTAGGTTAATGTAGGTTAGAATTCAATTTTAATTATCGGTGTGATAATAGAGTGAGGGTGAGTACGAGTATTTGAAGAAGCCCTATGGAATACGACACGAGATGTAGAATTCTCCTATACTATGATTGATAGGTGCACTTGCCTGAAATGTTAAATCAATTTAGCTTATGCCTGCCTACTTAGTTATTATTAAATTTTAGAATAAATCTGCATCAAGTTATTACCATGTTATGTTAAAATAATCATCAAGTTTTGGCGCCGTTGCCGGGGAACTCGTTTTTCAATATTTTGAAAGCTTAGAACTCTATTAATCTACCATTTTTGTTTAGTAATAAATAATAGTATACTAGTTTAAAGTATAATTATATTACTTAATCTATGTTTTGTAGTCTGTTAGTCTATGACCAGGGGTAGAAATTCTGGGCTGGAACCATTTCATCCTGAACCAGAACAAATTATTCACAACACCAATCAAAGAGACGTTAAGATCAATACCACAGATATTGCAAATGACTTGTTAGAAGAAGAAACAGTGAATCAAGGAGAACACCATCCAGAAGATTTTGATACATGGCAAACAAAATTGAGCAAACCATGTCTTACTTTGCTAGGCCCAATCTCCAGAGTACTGGGTCGAGTATCGTTAGACCACCTATTCCAAGCAACAATTTTGAATTAAAGTCGAGTGTTATATAAATGGTTCAATAATATGTTCAATATGATGGCTTGCAAGATAAGGATCCAAAAACCCACTTAGCTGGATTCTTAGAGATATGTGATACATTCAAGATCAATGGTGTTTCCAATGATGCCCTTCGATTGAGATTGTTTCCGTTCTCACTAAGGCATAAGGCGAAGTAGTGGCTCAACTCTTTACCTAGAGGATCAATTAATACTTGGGACATGATGGTTGAGAAGTTTTTGATGAAGTACTTTCCACCGGGGAAAACTGCGAAGCTAAGGAACAACATCTCTACATATGTTCAATTGGAATCTGAATCGTTGTACGACACATGGGAACAATTTAAGGATCTATTAAGGAGATGTCCCCATCATGCCTTACCTTCATGGCTTCAGATTTAGACTTTCTACAATGGACTCAATCAAGCCACCAAACAGATGATCGATGCGGCTAGTGGGGGCACCTTGAACAATAAGACACCTGAAGCGGCTCAACAATTGATAGAGGACAAGGCTATGAACAACTATCAATGAACTACCGTGAGACCAAAGCCTAATAAGCCTGCGGGAATGTATGAAGTGGATGTCGTTATTGCCTTAGCCATTCAAGTGGAGAAGCTTCATCAAAAGATGGACAACCTTTCTTTAGCAACACCCTCCATGGTACCTCAACAATGGGACCCTTCCCTTGTTGGAATGCCTAGTAGTGAACCTCAAGTGCAAGAGCATGTTGACTATATGGGTAACAATCCCAAACCACCCTTCAACCCTACAAACAACCCATATAGTTTTACATACAATCAATGATGAAGGAACCACCCCAATTTCTCATGGGGAAGGCAAGGTAATCAAGAAAAGCTACCCATATTTGGACAACAACAACAACAATTGGAACCAAGGAAGCCGACATTGGAAGATGTCCTTACTAAGTTCATGCAAACCACCGACGTTGCCTTCCGTAATCAAGAGGGTTCTATTCAAAATTTGGAGAATCATATTGGTCAGTTGGCAAGGATGGTATCTGATAGACAACAAAAAACACTTTCGGGTAATACTGAGACAAATCTGAAGGAACATGCAAGAGCAATTCAGTTGAGGAGCGGAAAGGAGTTACAAGACCCAAGGCTTGCACAAGAAGCACCTCAAGAGGAGTGTAGCGGCGAAGCACCAAATGATATGAATGTGAAGACGATGGCGTATCAACCAGCCGTACCATATCCAACAAACCTGAACAAGGAGCGCATCGATGCGCAATATGGTAAATTTCAATCTATGTTTAAGCAAGTACATGTTAATTTACCTTTTTCTGAAATTATTCAAATGCCTAAGTATGTAAAATTTTTGAAGGATCTGATATCTAATAAAAGAAAAATAGAAGAATTATCGTTAGTCATACTTAGTGAAGAATGTTCTGCTATTTTGCAAAATAAATTGCCTGAAAAACTTAAGGATCCCGGTTCATTTTCAATTCCATGTTTAATCGGTGATCTACATGTTAATAAAGCTTTAGCGGATTTAGGAGCTACTATAAATCTATTGCCTTACAAATTATATTTAAAACTAGGCCTAGGAGAACTTAGTTCGACTAGAATGAGTATTCAATTAGTGGATAGAGCGGTTAAGTATCCTAGAGGCATAGTAGAAGATGTATTTGTTAAGGTAGATAAGTTTATATTCCCAGCTTATTTTGTTATTCTAGATATGGATGAAAATATTGAAGTACCACTTAAATTAGGTCGTCCGTTTTTAGCCACATCTAGAGCTCTAATTGATGTTTTTGATGGCAAATTAGTTCTGCGAGTAGGAGAGATGAAGTCACTTTCCAAATAGGCAATACTATGAAACAATCTTTAGATAATGATGATTATTGCTATTTTTCTCATGGAGTAGATAATTTTATGACTTCTATGAATTCCAGCTTTTATTGTAGAGATCCTTTAGAAATTTGCATCACTAATGATTTTCTAGAAGATGAAATTACTGAAGACATTATTGAACATTTATTTTTTTCTAGATAATCCTTTTTTTATGAATAGAAATACTGAAAATAGTTTAATTACAGAAGGAAATCATGAAGTTCATAAGAATAATGCTAAGAATCCACCTGTAGTAGAACTTAAAAAATTACCGGATCATCTTGAGTATGCATTCTTAGGAGCTTATTCTTCGTACCCAGTTATTATTTCTTCTAAACTTTCTAATGCTAAAAAGACTAAATTATTAACTGTGTTGAAGAAATGTAAAGGTGAAATAGCCCTGCAAATATCTGATATAAAAGGTATTAATCCTAGTTTTTGCACTCATAAAATCCTTTTGCAAAAAAACTATAAATCTTCTATTCAACCACAACGTAGGCTAAATCATAATATGAAAGAGGTAGTTAAAGCTGAAATTGTTAAGTTGTTAGATGCCGGTATGATATACCCTATTTCTATTAGTTCATGGGTTAGTCTTGTCCAAGTCATTCCTAAGAAGGGTGGTTTAACTGTGGTAGCAAACGATAGGAATGTGTTGATTCCAACACGAATCGTAATGAGTTGGCGTGTCTGTATTGACTATAGGAAGTTAAATGATGCCACTAGGAAAGACCACTTCCCTTTACCCTTTATTGACCAAATATTAGAATGACTATCAGGACATTCCTATTATTATTTTCTAGATGGACTTTCTGGGTATTTCCAAATTCCTATAGCACTAGAAGACCAGGAGAAAACAACATTTACCTGCCCATTCGGTACCTTTGCCTATCGGTGTATGCCATTCAGTCTATGTAATGCCCCCACCACTTTCCAAAGATGGATGTTAGCCATCTTCAACGAGTATGTTGAGGATATCATGGAAGTGTTTATGGATGATTTCTCTGTCTTTGGAGATTCCTTTGATTTATGTTTGAATAATTTAGAGAAAGTTCTGAGGAGGTGTGAGGAGACAAACTTAGTTCTTAGTTGGGAGAAGTGTTATTTTATGGTACAAGAAGGGTTAGTACTAGGTCATAAAATCTCCAATCAGGGAATTCAAGTAGATAGAGCGAAGATAGATACCATAGAAACGTTACCACCGCCCACCTCCGTTAAGGCAGTAAGAAGTTTTTTTAGGCCACGCTGGATTTTACCGTCGGTTTATTAAAGACTATTCCAAAATTGCTAAACCACTTACGAGACTTTTAGAAAAGGACACACCTTTTATCTTTGATCAAGAGTGTCTACATGCTTTTGAGTTCTTAAAAGAGAGATTATTTAATTCTCCTATTATGATAGCGCCTGATTTTACTCAGCTGTTTGAGATCATGTGTGACGCTAGCAGTTTCTCGGTAGGAGCTGGTTTAGGATAACGCCGAAACAAACATTTTCATCCTACATTTTATGCTAGTAAAACACTTAATAATGCACAAGAGAATTATACTACTACGGAAAAAGAACTTTTAGCAGTGGTTTTTGCCTTTGATAAATTTAGATCCTATTTAACATTGTCAAAGGTGGTAGTTTACACAGATCACTCTGCCCTTAGATATTTGCTAGCCAAGGCGGAAGCAAAGCCTCATTTAATCCGTTGGGTTCTTCTATTGCAAGAATTTGATTTGGAAATTAGGGATAAACGAGGAGCAGAAAACTTAATGGCAGACCATCTTTCACGTCTAGAAAACCCACTACGAGCAATGTTAGATGAATCTGAGATTTCTGATACATTCCCTGAGGAATCGTTATTTTCCTTATCTTCGAATGTAAATCCTGATTATCCATGGTTTGCAGATTATACAAACTATCTTGTGGCTAAGGTCCTCCCAAAGGATTTTTCATATCAGCAGAAAAAGAAATTTTTCTCTGATTTGAAATATTACTTCTAGGAGGACCCTTTTCTTTTTCGGATATGTGCAGATTCTGTTATTTGAAGGTGTGTATAAGCAGAGGAAGGTTAGAGAATCATGGAGCAGTGTCATTAAGTTCCTACTGGTGGTCACTATGGAGCAAATCGCTCTGCGAAAAAGGTTCTAGATTCAAATTTTTATTGGCCCCTTCTATTCAGGGATGCCCAAAGGTATGTGCTTTCATGTAATTCTTGTTAGAAATCAGGTAATATTTCTAAATTACATGAAATGCCGCAAAACTTTATTCTTGAATGTGAAGTATTTGATGTGTGGGGGATAGATTTCATGGGTCCATTTCCAATTTCATTCAAGAATAAGTATATTTTAGTAGCAGTAGATTATGTATCAAAGTGGGTTGAGGCGCAAGCTTTGCCTACTAATGATAGTAGAGTAGTAATCCAATTTCTAAAATCCTTATTCGCACGCTTTGGCACACCACATGCACTTATCAGTGATAGGGGTACACATTTCTATAATCTACAGCTAAATAAGGTATTACAAAAATATGGAGTCACACATAGGATCGCTACACCATACCATCCACAAACTAGTCGTCAAGTTGAAGTGTCAAATAGAGAACTTAAACGAATCATAGAAAAATCCATAGAAGGGAATAGGAAACAATGGTCTAGGAAACTAAAAGATTGTTTGTGGGCCTACAGGACCGCATTCAAAATACCTATAGGGACTGTTGGGTATTGCATACACAATAACCCAGATTTGCATGAAGTCACCCTTGAACTAAGATGAATTAAGTTGTATTTGACATCCTTGTTCTAATTGTGTGTTTGCAGATTATAATTTCTAAGTGTAGACCAATGTCAGTCTACAGTGGGTCATGAACACATGACCATACAGTGTAATCCCTCACTGTGTGATCCAAAGTGGTTACTCATATGTAGTTTCTCTATTAGGATACACTTCATATTCAAACCTTGGATCATGGAATGAAGATTAGAATCTTGAAGAGAAGAGAAAGATTTTTTCTAAAGTTCAGAAAATTCTCTAAGTCCACTTCTCGAGAAGTGCCTCTTAGTTCTCGAGAAGTCCTCAGAGTTCTCGAGAAGCTTAGATTCAAAGTTCTCCTGAAGTGCTTAGAGTTCTCGAGAAGCTTAGCTTCAAAGTTCTCGAGAAGTGCCTCTTAGTTCTCGAGAAGTCCTCAGAGTTCTCGAGAAGCTTAGCTTCAAAGTTCTCGAGAAGTGCTTAAAGTTCTCGAGAAGCTTAGCTTCAAAGTTCTCGAGAAGTCCCAGCTTTTGGTTCTTTAGAAGTCTTCTTTGTTCTCGAGAAGACTTGGCCAGTTCTCGGGAAGTCTCAACTATAGTTCTCGAGAAGTCCATCTTGTTCTTGAGAAGCTTGGCTTAAGTTCTCGAGAACTGCAAGCCCTATTTTCGAATAGTCAAAGTTGCCTCAGAAATCTCCCTTAAGTATTAGTTCTCGAGAAATATCCATAGTTCTCAAGAAGTCATTTAGTTCTCGAGAACTCAGCCTTTTGTTCTCGAGAAGTCCAGAATTCTTCTAAGCAGTATAGTTCTCGAGAAGTCCTGATAGCTCTCGAGAACTCATTTTCTAGTTCTCGAGAACTAAAGTTACTTCTCGAGAACTGTAAGTTGAATTTTTCAGAAAATTATGTTAAGTCCAGATCGGCCGAAATTTTCAAATGACTTGATGTGATTGGTCCACGTGTCGTCATTAATGTATTTTCTAGCCGTTAAGGGTAGTCCTATATAAAGTATTTTCATTAAGACAAAACCCTAACAATTACAAGGAGCGGAATTCCGTACATTCTAAATTTCTGGATCGGCCTTCACTTTCCAAAAATAACACGTTCTGAAGCCGCCGCCGCTGCTCATGAGTAGATCGAAATTTTTTCTTGCGATCCAAGAAGACTTGTTGTTCAAGGGATCATCATCTTCTCCTTGATCGAGTAGGTCAAAGCATTCTCAGGTCAGATCGTCAAGTCTTCTTCAACAATTTCTGAGAGGGCCGCAAATTCAAGAAGAAGACCTAGGGCTGAATTTTTCCAGATCTGAGAAATCTCTGTTTGTATTTTTCCAAATCTTTTTTTTATCTTGTAGGAGATTATTCTACGAGTGTAGGAGCATTGTTCTCCGAGTTGTAGGAAGTTTTCATCTTCCGAGTGTAGATCCATTTGGATCGAGTTTGTAGGAACTTGGTTCTGAGGCGTAGGATTGTTTTCAATCCGAGATAGTGGAGTAGCCGAGTATAGTGATTTGCTAGATTGGTGAGGTAAAGTGGACGTACCCAAGATTGGGGAACCACTATAAATCTTCTTGTCTTTCTGTGATTGCTTGTATTTCTTGTGCTAGATCGTTAAAATTTTTATTCCGTAAATAGATACACGATTCACCTATTCATCCCCCTCTAGGTGATTTAGGTTGACAACTTTGCACTTTCAATTAGTATCAGAGGGAGGTTGGTCGTTAAAAGATTAACACCTTGATCAATTTCCTCTCGAAAGTTGTCATTTGGTTATTCAAGCAATGGACAAGGTCAAAGATTTTACCAAGCTTCCCTTGTGCACAAAGAATAACTTTCCCATGTGGAAAGAGAGAATCAAATTTTTCATGAAAGCTGTGGACCCCCGGATCTTCATGATTGTTGAAGAAGGTCCTTACGTCCCTATGACTACCTCCACTATAGATCCAACCAAGAAGGTTCCTAAGAAATTGATGGATCTAGATAAGGACGAGATTGCACTTGTCTCTTTGTATAAGAAAGCTAAAAATATTATAACAAGTGCAGTCGATGACTCGATGCTACAAAATCTCATTCACTGCCAATTGGCTAAGGAGATGTTGCAGTCTCTAGTAACTCTGATGGAAGGTACTGAAGAAGTGAGGGATGATAGAAGATCCCTACTAAACCAGAAATATGAAGTCTTCATGCAAGGGTCAAAGGAGACCATTACAGATACCTTTGAGAATTTATTCAAGATAGTAAATGGACGAAGAGTGTATGGTCAAGTCTTCACCAATGGGGAGCTGAATGATAAGTTTCTGAGGTCTCTCACAAAGGAATTGGACAACAAAGTCTGTGCCATTCGGGAATTTGGCAGACTAGCTGAAACAGACCCACAGAATCTATTTGGCAAGCTGATGTCCTATGAGCTGCAGATCAATTCCAGAAAAGCTGAAGAAGAGAAAAGTCGCTTCTCCTCAAAAGAGAAGTTGGTTGCTTTAACAGCTGACAGTTCAAGGAAGGGCAAAGCTGCCTCACCATCACCTGCTCAAGAAGTGAGTGAAGAAGAAAACTCTGAGCCAAGCACCTCAGGGTCAGAACTATTTGAAGGAGAGTTCTCTTTACTCTCACGACAGTTCAAGAAATTCTTGAACAAGAAGAAGCAGTGGAGAGGCAAGGATGCCTCATACAAGAAAACAACGACATGACGGTGATCAGCGAAAGAAAGGATCGAGTAGCCATGACAAGTATAACTCTAAACAGAACAAAAAGATTTCTACTGACATTGTTTGCTACTGCTGCAACAAACCAGGTCACGTCATTGCTGACTGCCCCCACAAGAAGAAGGAGGGTGGCAGAAGAGATGAAAAGAAGTCCTCATACCACAAGAAGAGGACAGAGAAGAGCTTGTTGGCCAAGAAGGGCAAGACTCTCAGCGACTCCGACTCATCTGAGTCGAGTGAAGAAGAGGAAGCCTACTTTGGGCTCATGGCTCAATCAGATGACAAACAAGAGCCCCAGTTTACTAGGGAGGTAAAATCTCACACTCCTCTCTCTGAATCTGAAAGTTCTGAGCATGATCATGAGGACAGCTCTTCTGAAGATGAGTCGGAACTTATGGCCCAGTATAAGGAGTTGATCATGACTTACGACAAATGTCTCCAAGTCGTGAAAACTCAGGCTAAAGAGATTAAGTCTCTAAAGGCTATTGAGAGCATCTTGAGAGAAGAAGTCGCTAAGACTGACTCTCTTCAAGAGAACATCAATCTTGCTATTGAAGAATACAATCAAGCTCTTAAGCAACTCGACCTTAAAGAGAAAATCATCAATGAGTTTGAAGAATAACTCGAAGCTGAAAAGAAACTTGTTGAAAGTTTCTCCAATCCCAAGAATGTTCTTCCACTCATTTCTGAATTCTCAGCTAAGGCACAAGGAGCTGGACTAGGCCATGTTGACGCTCCTAGTAAATCTTCTAGGAGAAACAAGGCTCAACAAAAGAATAAGGCCGCCAAGAAGGCCTTGGCCAAAGAAAAAGGGAAAGCCCCTCTGGATCAGACTGTCTTTAAGAAAGTTATCTTTCCAACAAATAAGTTTTATCTGGACTCGTCTTATGGTCACTCTACTAGGCTTACTTATGTAGAGCCAAAGCCTCGGTACCATGGATGGACTCGCCCTCGGAACTTTGGTGAGAGTGTCTTTAAGACACCTTATGAAGAAGTGATTTTTCAGGGTTATGGTCCTTATAATCATGGCCACAACTTCAAGAAAGCACCTAAAGTAAATCCCGTTGGGGAAAGGCCTCCGAAGGAGAAGAAATCATGTGACTGCCATCACCATGAAGCTTCCTCCTCCAAGAATGTTATCCCTGCTAGACCACCATCTCAAAAGGTCAAGCAGGAGAACATAAGGCAAAGATACAACAAGTTTGACTGTTGTTGTTGTGGCAAAATTGGTCATTTTGCCATCGATTCTTGGTTTAATACCAAGAAGGTTACTACTCCTCAAGTTGGCAACATGAGATTGACCACTCAGAGTGCTAATCTTTGTAGGGGGAGTGTTCTAACCCGAGACCAAGGACCCAAACATGTTTGGGTTACTAAGGCAAAGTGATCATGAATGCACGTATGTCCAAAGGGCACCAAAATGCCAATCTGGTACTTGGACAGTGGATGCTCTCGGCACATGATCGGGACAAGAAGCCTACTCTAGAATTTCACTCCAGTCTGCAATGGACCAAAGGTCATCTTTGGAGGTTTAGACCGAGATCATCTTTCGGATGTAGCTTATGTGGAGGGATTGGAACACAATCTCAAAAGCATAAGTCAACTATGCGACAAAGGATACATAGTTGAGTTCCACGCTGACAAGTACTTGATAAAGTCGGTTGACAATATGGAAACAATTCTATCAGGCACTCAAAGCAGGAATATATTTTGCTTAAATTTCATTTGTATAGATTCTTCTACACAGTGTGTCTTTTTGCAAAAGATAGTGCGTCTCTTGGTGACCAATGGCACAAGAGGCTAGCACATATTAATTTTAAAACTATTAATAAATTATTCTCCCAGAACTTAGTATGTGATGCCCCAAATGTCAAGCACGTCAAAGAGAGTCCTTGTCATGCATGCGTAAAAGGCAAGCAAACAAGGGCTACCTTTAAAAGAATTATAGGCAAGAACTCTAATTTGTGTTTACACCTACTTCATATGGACTTATTCGATCCACTGCAAGTTAGAAGCTTAGGAGGTAAGGATTATACATTGGTAATTGTTGTTGATTACTAGCGTTTTGCGTGGGTGTTCTTTCTGAAACACAAGTCAGATACCTTTGATATCCCTATAAATTTTGTCAGGCAGGTCCAGAATGAATACAACATCTCCATAGTTAAAATCAGAAGTGACAATGGAACTGAATTTCAATCTGGGGCCATGACAGAATTTTGTGAAAGCCTAGGTTTTTTTAATGAGTTTTCCTCTCCTCGTACTCCGCAACAAAATGGAGTAGCTGAGAGAAGGAATAGAACACTCATAGAGGCCTACAGAACTATGTTGAGTGATGCTTTACTACCGGAGTACTTCTGGGCTGAAGCCGTCAACACTGCATGCAACGTGCAAAATTGAGCACTCATAAACAAGAATCATGATAAGACTCCGTATGAACTTCTAAAAGGCAGGAAACTAACAGTTTCATATTTTAGAATTTTTGGCTGTAAATATTTCGTGCTTAACAATGGTAAGTATCATACTACCAAATTTAGTGAGAAAAGTTTTGAAGGTATTTTTGTAGGATATAGTAGCCATAGTAAGGCATACATGATTTTCAATAGAAAAACTCTGGTTGTAGAGGAATCCATATATATTGTATTTGATGAGACGAGCTTGCTGCAAGGCTAATCGTCTAGTGTGCTTGTTGAAGCTGTAGGTACAAGGCTTAAAGAGATCAACTTGGATGAATCGACCGAAGGTAAAGATGAAAAGTTCATCAAGATATCCTCTCCAACCCTTAATTGAGAGGTAGAGTATCAAGATGAAAATATTGTCCAAGTTGATGAAGTCACTCCAGTGGCTGAAGAAGTTCCAGATGCAAGGAATCTAGAGCTCAGACATCTGAAGGATCACCCAATGGACCAGATCATAGGAGATCCCCAGGATGGTATAAGAACTCGTCGAGGTACAACTAACATGAATTTATATTTAAGTTTTCTCTCACAGGTTGAACCAAAGAAGTTTGAGGAAGCAAACTCAAACGCATCATGGATCTTGGTCATAGAAGAAGAATTGAATCAGTTCAAGCGCTGAAAAGTTTGGACGCTTGTTCCAAGACCCAAAGGTAAGAATTTCATCGGAATGAAGTGGGTCTATAGGAACAAGATGGACGAGGATTGGACGATCATAAAGAACATGGCAAGTATCGTCGCCAAAGGATACCATCAAGAAGAAGGATCGACTTCGACCAGACATACGTTCCAATGGAAAGACTGGAGGCCATCATACTGTTTCTAGCTTAATCTGCACTGAAGGGGTTCACTGTCTATCAAATGGACGTGAAGTCCTCCTTCCTAAATTGTGACATAAAGGAAGAGGTGTACGTGGAACAGCCCCCAGGTTTCGTTGATCCTAATTTTCCTGAGTATGTTTATTTATTATCAAAAGTGTTGTACTGTTTGAAACAAGCTCCTCGAGCTTGGTACGAAACGCTATCTACCTTTATCCTTGAGAACAAGTTCACAAGGGGAAAGATAGATAAGACATTATTTCTTAGGGAAATTAAAGGCAAGATTTTGCTAGTGCAAATCTATGTCGATGACTTTATTTTTGGTTCTACAGAAGACAACCTCTGCAAAAAGTTTTCTAAACTTATGCAAGGGAAGTTTGAAATAAGTAGTATGGGAGAGCTGAAGTATTTCTGAGGACTTCAGGTGAAACAATCTGAAGATGGAATTTTCATCTCTCAAACTAAGTTCACCAAGGAGTTGATTAAGAAATTCGGAATGGAGAGTGCAACCTCTATGAGGACTCCAATGGCCTCAGCTATGACTCAGGACAAGGATGAGAAAGGAAAAACTTTTGATGAAACTAAGTACAAAAGCATAGTTGGATCCTTGCTCTACCTTACTGCCAGTAAACCATACATAATGTTCTCTGCATGTGAATGTGCTAGATTCCAAGTGAACTATAAGGAATCTCACTATGCTGCTGCAAAGCGGATTTTGAGATACCTTAAAGGTACACCGAATCTTGGCTTATGGTACCTAAGAAGTAATGACAGCAAACTAATTGGTTTTTCAGATGCAGACTTTGCAGGTAGCAAAGATGATATGAAAAGAACTTCCGGGACATGTCAGTTCCTAGGAAGAAGGCTTATATCATGGAGCAGCAAAAAGCAAAATTATGTCGCAATCTCAACGACCGAGTCAATATACATTTCTGCCAGCAGTTGTTGTGCACAATTGCTGTGGCTAAAGAATCAGCTAGAAGATTACAATATAAAGGTCAAAGACATTCCATTGTTCTGCGACTCACCCAGTGCGATCGCAATCGCAAATAACCTAGTCTCACATAGCCCGACAAAGTACATTGAGCTCAGATATCACTCCATCAGGGAGCATGTGGAGCAAGGGGATGTGGATCTGTAGTACGTGCCAACAGATCGGCAAGTTGCAGATATCTTCACGAAGCCGCTGGACGAGACCAAGTTCAATTTCTTCAAAACTGAACTTGGGCTGCTGAACAAAGAAGAATAGACCAAAGTGGACCAATTCAAGGCTCAAGAATCTAGGACTTTTCAAAAAGGTCAGAAATCTCTCAAGAGGAAGCTAGTTCTCAAAAACTCAGCCTACTTCTCGAGAAGCAAAGTACTAGTTCTCGAAAACTTACTCAACTTCTCAAGAACAAAATTCTATCTCTCAAGAAGTCTCTTAAGTTCTCGAGAACTAATAACTCTACCTCTCGAGATGTACTCTGAAAGCTCTCGAGAACTAGGCACTACTTCTCGTGAAGTCTACTATCAGCTCTCGAGAACTTATTTCCATATTTCTCGAGAACTATACGACACTACTCAAAAACTAACCCTACCTCTCGAGAAATGCCCCGTCTTTTTCAATTCTGTCTTTGCGCAAACCGACCTATCTTTTTTGACTTATTAAAATGCTTATATTAGATTACTTAGACATTTAATTATCAAAATTAGAATTATATATATATATATATAAAGTTTTAGAAATCAATAATAAACCGACATTTCAAATTTCCTCTTCTCGAAAACTCTTCATCTTTCGCCGATAGAAAGCTTTGTCGCAACCATCATCTTGCGCTTCGTCCATCGCCGGCGTCAGCGTCCATGGCGAAGAGTTCGAAGATAGGAGTCAGTAGTGAACTCGTCGTCGCAGGGATTGCAGACATTTTTGATGACTTCAAGAACTTGCTCCTTTTCCTGGATACAGCCAGTCTGATGTTCGTTCTCTCAAAACCCTACAAGATTTCATTTCCAGCTGTAGAGGAATTCTTTCGGAATGCCAAGGTGAGGCGAAATGGTACAGTGTTGAAAACTAAAGTCAGAGGGATCAAAATCAAGTTGGATAAAACCAAAGTTTCAAAACTTCTAAAGATGCCCGTTGTGGATGAAGAGGATGACCTAACACTTGAAGATTATGATAGAACTTACTCTTTCTGTGGAGTTTCTATGGAGTTCAACTCTTTAAAGAGAAATCTCTTCAATGATGTAGGAAAGCTTCTGGTAGATTTAATTGGAAAAATCTTGTGGTGCAGAATAGGGTCCATTAGTTTCATAACCAATGATCTATTTGGTGTTATGATAGCTATTATCTACAGAAAGAAATTTCAATATGGAATGATGGTATTTGAATTGATCAGGGATAGTATTCATTCTCCCAAGTTTGAAAGGATAATCTCCCTGTTGCTGAGTGAGATTGACCCAGACACCTTCAAAACCTCTAAAGGTATTCATATCCATCATCTGAAAAAGATTTCATTGGCCTCCATCCAAAGATGGGATCTCAAGCTGAAGAATTCCAAGCAGTTAGCTAAAGAACTTGCAGCATCTGCCTCTAAGGTCACGATGCCATCTCCCTCCTCTCATCATGTTGTTGAACCTTCTGGTGCAACAATTAAGGGGGAGCCTGCAGCCTCTATTCCTGCTGTCAGACCTACTCCTTCCTCTCCAACTGAATTTGATTATTTGCTAGTGTGATAGACTGGTCCATGACCTGACCAATATTGGTAATGGTGTGGTCTATGGCTTTGCCACCAATTCTGAACAGCTCTTTAAGAGAATCTGTGTTGTGTTGGATCTCAGCAAATCCTCTGCTCATTTCATATTCTAGAGAGGTGACCTGATATTTGACTGACTTAAGAGATTCATCAAAATATTGCCTTTTGGAAGCCAGCATACCTTCAATCTTAGATAGAATATATGAACTTATAGTTGCAGCAGCAGTAGGAGTGGCAGAAATAATGGCAGTAGGAGGGGTATAAGATGTAGCAATCTGAGGTGGAGGTGGTGCTTTCCATGGAGGAATTTCTTCTATTACCACAGAGCTTTGGGCTCTTATAGTGTGAGATACTGTATCAGCCTCCTCATCAAAAAATTTTGGGAGGGAGAAGTCAAGGTTCCTGAGAGGGGATTCCACCCCTTCAGGTTTTGCCTCATCCTCTTCAGAGAGAGGAATGGTCTCGGGTGGAGTAGATTCTTTCCTTGGAGAGGGAGAAGGAGGTGGAGTAGCTTGGGTTGAGTGTGGTGGAGAAGGTTCTTTTGAAGGTTCTGCAGAGGTTTCTTTGTGAAGGGGAAGAAGTGGTTCATCTGAAATGAGTTCTTCAATCAACCTTTTAATTGCTGCATTTGTGTCCTTGAGGTTTTCCTGTCCTGGAATATCTTATAGGGTGGCATCTGGAGAATCTGCTACATGGCTCCTGATTGGAGATCTCACTGGGCTTTTGAGAGGAGATCTGCTTGCTGATCTGGGACCACCCCCTTTAGATTAGTCTCTGGTAAATCTTGTCACTTACCTATAGAGTTAGAACACAAGTCATATTGGGCAATACGCTCTCTAAATTTTGATACGAATTCTATAGGGGAGAAGCGTAAAATTCAACTTAATGAACTAGATGAGTGGAGGACTATGGCCTATGAGAACTACAGGATTTATAAGGAGAAGACCAAACTATTTCATGACCGTCACCTTCGAAAACCTAAGGTATTCTAAAAGGGTGACCAAGTTCTCCTTTTTAATTCCAGACTCCGTTTATTCCCAGGGAAATTAAGATCTAAGTGGTCCGGACCCTTCATAGTCAAAGACGTCTTTCCCTATGGTACCGTTGAGCTATCTCATCCTGAGAAAGGAGATTTTAAAGTCAACGGGCACCGATTAGAACTTTACTACGGTGCACTTCCTTCAAACTTCACACGTTTAGAAACTTGCCTCTTACTAGACTAGGAGTACATCTAGTTTAATAAATGTTTTATATAGTTTGTCAAATTTTTGATAAAAATCTTAGATGATTGTTAATCTAAACTTACAAAAAAAAATTCAATAGGGAGAATTTTCACAATCAGAGTAGAACACGGGTACACACACGGCATGTGTGTAGCCGTGTCCAGTGTAAAAATCTAGCGGAGAAGAGTTTTTCCCGAGAACCACACGACTTGACACATACCCATGTGTCGGGCCGTGTCTGTGTTCGTACTTTGGCTACATTCGTCCAGAGCACCACACAACATACTACCCAGCCGTATTTGTGGTTGTGTCTTTATTGGACAATTCCCGAGCACAACAAGGCGTAACACACACCCGTATATGGTGCCATGTTAGCAAGCGTTCATTTACCCATATTTGTCCAGAGCAGAACACGGGTGAAAACCTGGGCGTGTGTTCTGCGGTGTCACATTTCACAATATCCACCCGAGAAGGACACAGCTTGACACTCAGCCATGTCAATAGCCGTGTAGGATTTGATTCTCTGCAAACACGGAACACGGGTTGGCAACACGGCCGTGTTGTTGACTGTGTTCAGATCACGCGGAGATTTTCCGCCGGTTGACTACACGTCGCCTCGAAGGCCGTGTTTCCCGCACTAATAGATTCCCTAACACGGGTGAACACACGGTCGTGTGTCCACCCGTGTTCTCCCTATATATATAGGGGGGCCGGCTTCATCTTCTTCATCTTCTTCATCCTCTTCCCCATCTTCCCCATTTCTATTTCCATTGCCTTCCTTCCAACTTCGTGGATCATCCCCCATTTCCATTTCTCTTAGGTAAAATTTTTGGGTTTACATTCTTGTAATTTGTTTGTTTTTAGTTCTTCGCCATTCTATTCTTCCCTTTTATTCTCCCTATTCCAACAAAATAAACCTCCCTTTTGTCCACAGATCATGTCATCCTCACGCAACCAAGGCGGTCGCCGTCACCGTCCGGAGCTTTAAGCATTGTCTACGGAGAGACGCGACGCCGCTTCACCGCTAATCTTCACACACCCAACACATAACAATCGCTACAACCACCTTCAATCGAAGAAATTTCAGGATTTCTGTACAATCGACTTGAGCATCTTGGAAGAGATCAATCTTGTGGGAGATGTTCGGAAGTTGATCTCCGTTGTAGGGTGGCAAGAATTTTTCGCCATCGAGGATCTAGGATTTAGAGAACTCACACTAGAGTTCTTGTCTACCTTTTATTTAAACATTCAGCCTTCCTTGATGGAGTGTGGAAACTCGCAGGAGGGAATTATTTCATTTCGGGTGGCGGACACTTTTAATATGCTCACCCTTCTCCAATTCACCCAGTACTTAGGGGTGTATGAGAATTCCTTTGTCTCTTCTGCCGCCTATGCTGACCTTTATTTTGACCTCCCTACGCGCGACCTTGCGGGTGATATCTGGGCCCATCTCTCCTTCGACGTCGACCCTTATGAAGCCAAGCGGTCAAAGGCCTCAAAGTTTGATACAGCCGCCCTCCATTACATCCACCATTTTCTTAGTCATACTCTGAGCGGCCGGGGTGAAAGCTCCGGTGTTGTAAGTAGGTTAGATATTTTATATTTGTATAGCATGTCATCTCGTTACCCCCTCCACCTGGGCTATATGCTCGCCCAGTTCATTCTTCATCAGGCGAATAACTCCCGCGTCGGGTCTATTTGCGTCTATTTGCGTAGCCCCCGTACATCACCCACCTGGTGAAAAATATGGGCATACTCCCGTCTTTCCCCCTGATGACTATGGTGGTGAAGATCGTGCCCATCAACATGTACAACCTTCGCTCCATCCGCCTCGTCACCGCCCATAAGGGCTGGGGTGGGATTATATATACCATTGCGTGTCGTGGACGACATGTACCTACCGCTTTCGACGACAATGAGGTCGATCCTGACCTCGATGAGCCTCTCATCCCCCCAGCCCGCTCGACTTATACTCAGGGGGAGTCCTGTACTGCCCAGCCTCTGCGGCAGTCTCGCTACGTGCAGGAGCTACAACACTTCTATGAGACCCAGCTCTCGCCGCGCCTTCAGCGTATCGAGGACACGCAGCAGCGGACTAAGGACACCATATATCAGATCCGGCATCACTTGGGGATCACCAGCCCACCATGGCTAGCTCCTCGCCAGCCTCCGCCCCAGGATGATCAGGATGACGCTCCTATGTACTTCTGATATATATCACTGTCTATTTGGCTATATAGTGTTGCTGTTTTTATTTTTATGCTCATGTATTATCAATTTCAATATCTATTATAAAATTTGCCCTTGTTCCTTTCTGTGCTCCTTTATATTCATGATCGTGAGTTCTTTATATGCTTGGTGCAATTACTCTCTCAAACTTTTTTTATATTGCAATGAGGACATTGCAATATTTAAGTCTGGGGGTGGATGTCTTTCAATTTTAAAAATTTCTGCGATGGACATGATTACAATTAATTATATTTTCTCTATCATAGTACTCAATGTTGTTATACACCCCTCAAAATTTTCTTTACTTCTCTCTAAGCTTTCATTACTTCACTCATTTGGGAGTATAACTATCTAATTTACTTTCGTACACTGATTAAAACAAATTCGTGTTCAAATTTATTGTTTAGTAACTACGTATAGAAATTCATTAGCCTACTTTTCTCCATATAATTTATTTTAAAAAGATTGCCCTTTATATTATTAACTAATAATCACTCCATTTTAGAAAATATATTTATCTATACTAAAGTGAGTCGATGAGTGTAATATTTTGATAATTTTGTATTAGGAAATCAAAATACAGAATTTGCTCTATTGGTGTCTAGAACTTACTAGCGATCCTCAAACCTTTTGCACAAGTTAATTAGTAAGGGTGGAAATGACTTAGGCCTCCTTTTTAATAGCTTGAGCCTTTCAATCCCAAGACCTTAAACATTATACCATTGCACACCCAATTTGGATCTAATCCCAATACCTTTTGATACTCCACCACTAAAATTCACCAAGGCCAATCCTCGCCTAGTAGCACACCTATCATTAAGATCTTCATGAAATGAGTTTATTCATAGTGATATGTGGCCTGAGTGCGTGTACACTTGCACCCACTTAGAATGATCCCAACTATGAATCCCCTAAAAGAAAAACATAGTGATATGTGGCCTGAGTGAGTGTATACTGGCACCCACTCAGAATGATCCCTACTATGGACACTTGGTTAATAAAAAAATATAGAGTATCCAAAAATAAATAAATCATTGGAAGTATAATAAGTGCAAAGTCTGCGGTTGCTCTTATAATATCGATGTATGTTAAGGTATCTACCATACAAAGGGCTCAATTATGATCTAGGTGTGATGAAAACCATTGAGTAATCTTTGCTTATCCCACCTATAATCACCTATCCTAAGCCAAAAAGGTTACACCATAATACAAGTCCTAAGGATCCAACCTTACTAATTCTCACTAGTGCGTAAACGAAAGTATATGACTATCAATATGAGTATTTTTAAGTTTTGAAATACTAATGCATATTTTATTAAGATTGTTATTTTCTCCTCACAATAGTTATGGATAACTATAATCCTAATTCTAAGAAATAGCGAAAAATAGTTAAGATATATATTGGAGAAATTTTAAGATAAAGTTATATTTAGAAAAGTCTGTTGTACTATTTCCTATACAATTCCAGCATCAAATTTCTATTTGAATTCATAACAACCAGTGTGCGGAAGAAGAATTATGTACCGGTAACCCAATTATTTGAATTAGTTTGCTTAGGGACAAGCAAACACTCAAGTCTGGGGGTATTTGATGAGTACAATTATAATAGGCTTTTTACTATCATAATTGTAATCATGCCCACTGCTTTATACCTCTTTATCAAGTAATTGCGTGAGAATAGTTAGGAATTGGAATTATCATGGATAGTAGAGCATAGTTTGGAGTTTCAATTATTTCATGTATTGAGCTATTCACTTACTACTTCATTATTCTAATACAAGTACGGCGAACCAGTGGAACTAAAAGTCTTGGAGCAAACAGGGGAGTTGACGGGACCAACATGGCTGATCACAGGAGAAGAATTGGTCACACACGGGTAGGAACACGCCCGTGTTCCTATCCGTGTTTTATTCTGGCTAGATCTGATTTAATGGAGGAGGAGTAAGGTCAGAGCACCACACGGGTGGGAACCTGCCCGTGTTCCCAACCCGTGTCCTTTTCGGAACAAATTTTAAGAATTAAAGCCGACCAGCCCGTGTCTAAAGAACATGAAGAAAAATACGGCCGTGTTCGCCAACACGGCCGTGTCTAGCACCCGTGTCAAATAACACGGCCCATGACCAGACATGAGTGGAAACATCCTGGAACTTTCAACACAGCCTGTAATACGGCCGTGTTGGAACCCGTGTTCGACCATGTTTTCTATGAGACTATAAAAACATGGAGAAAAAAATTAATCTGGACTTTTTTGGATCAATTTGCATTGGAGATTTTCTGGAGGACGAAAGTGGAGCACCCAAGAGAAGGATAATTTATGAGGATTTTTGTATGCCTTTAATTCTTCATGTATCTTCTTAATTTTGATCTTATCTTGGTGATTCAACTTTCCTTATTTTATATTTTACATGAACTTTGTATTTGAACAATTTGTTTAATCATGCATCACATTGTTTTCATAAAATTTATGGTAGTTTATGCGTATATAATCCTTAGAACAAAAATGATTATCCTAAATATGAATTTAGCTTTTGTTATTCATGAATTTCAAACCTCTAGATTCTGAAATTGGATGTTTGTAATTATGTTAATAATTTCATAATTAGGTGTTATTTCTATTTACATTGCAATTTTCATGATCGAGAGATATGTTAATTGTATAATTTTGATACGTATAAATGAATTTATGATATGTTAGAAATAGGATTTCATGAGTTTGTGTAGTAAATAGTGCAACATACTTAATGCAAATTTGAGTATTGTAAATTGTTCGAGAGAAAATTTACTCACTTAGGTTAGATGTTGAATTGCTCGAGAGAGAATTTAATGGATGTTTTACCCTTACATTACAATGGATTTGATAATGTTGCTATCACATGATTAGATAGATTTGAATCAATGCGGAAGTAATTTCATGTGATTGCTCTTAACTTTCACCTTTTCATGAATTTAACACTCCAATGTATTTTTATCTAAATAGTCATAGTTAGGTTAATGTAGGTTAGAATTCAATTTTAATTATCGGTGTGATAATAGAGTGAGGGTGAGTACGAGTATTTGAAGAATCCCTATGGAATACGACCCGAGATGTAGAATTCTCCTATATTATGATTGATAGGTGCACTTGTCTGAAATGTTAAATCAATTTAGCTTATGCCTGTCTACATAGTTATTATTAAATTATAGAATGAATCCACATCAAGTTATTACCATGTTATGTGAAAATAATCATCAAATGGCAAGGTTCTTAAATCAAAGGTCAAGGGTTTTAAGATCAAGCTTACCGAGTCTATTATGTCTACCCTTCTTCGACTACCTTTGGTTGATGAAGAAAATGACCTAACTTCTGAAGATTATGACAGGGCATACAGCTTTTGTGTAATTTCTGTGGTTATCAACAACATTCGACGACCAGACCTCAATGAGGATAGCAAGCTTCTAGTGGACATACTGGGCAAAGTGTCAAAACCAGCATTTTCACCGCAAATAATAACATATCAGTGTAAGGAAAAATGCGCGTCATGATGTCACATCAGCAGGGGATAACTGCGGACACTCAGGCAGACACCTACTTAATCATAAAGAGAAATTGTTTAAGTTAATTTTAAGGAAAAAAAAGATTTGTTTTGTGCAATAGATAGTCGTATCCCTCAGCTTAGTGGCTCATTTAGTCCATGAATCAAAATATAATTATACACTGCGGAAAAATACTTATTTAAATTGACTCCAACATCCTACATGAGTATAAACGTCCCCGAAGGACAACTCATGCTATGCAAGACTCTAAATTTATAATAGTAGTAAGGATAGCCTTTACGGTCGCTAAATATAACAAGTTAGAGTTTTTAAAATTATGCAGTGCATGAAGTAATAGTAATAGATTTTATTCTTAAAAATACCTAACATGCATTCCTATCATAAATCCTCCCAGAGAGCAAGTAATCCGCATCCATATAGAGGGAAATAAGCATCTATCAAGTATCAAACAATGACAAACAGTGGGCGCCAACAACTGAAACGATCCCACTTACAGAATAGTAAGTCTGAACCAGAAACAAAAGAAAAACAACAAACTACCTCGCTACGGCGAGGGGAAAAGCCACAACAAACACTGCTGCTTCAACCACTCCAAACCCAGCTCCACTACCTGCAAACGCTCTGAATCTGAGGCATTCCAAAGATAGAACACCTCAGCAAGAAGGTACAAATGGTGGCAGCAAAAGTAAGCAAAAGAATACAAAGGTCAAATAGGGTACCAACCTAGGACCAAGAGTACTGAAGTAAGGTACATAAATAAAACTCAAGAAATAAATCAGAAAAACGAACTTACGTGAATCGTCACGTACAACAAATCATGCCAGATACCCAAAGCAAGGGGAGAGCATGATTAAATCATAAGAAAGAATGCTCCAAAACTTTATTAGCCACATATGGTCAATTCTACCCATAAATACAGGCAGGGTGGTCACTTCTCTAGATACACCCCTCATAGATGTTAAAATCCGTCTAACCGCGGGGAGACTTGCACACTCCACCAATCACCGCAGATGCCCAAAACCTAGTATTATTCCATGAGTTACTAATAAAGGAAGCAAACCTTGCGGTCGATGGATTTGCCCACTAACACCCGCAACGAAGAAACATCATGAAATAAACCTCAGGACTTGGTAAGTCGGATTCTACATGACATTTCTAGATTAAAGACATGGTTGATAAACCTTAGAAACGATTTACAATCTTATATAGACACTAACACGTCCAACAACGATAGACGAAACAATTTAATTCACCGATAAAATATTCTAAGGACGGTTATACACGCCTAGTAAAGATCGAAATTATCATGACCAGATTTTATAATTTTGAGTGATCTTCAAGAAAGATTAAACATAACTATAGTTTGGAGAGACAACACAAAAAGCAAGAAAATTAAGGAACAAAGGCATAACGGTTACCATCAAACCGGACAAGGAACAAGGAAGGAAAACCACCACTTCTCTTGGTTGTACTGGAAAAGTCCTCTGAATCGCTCTGCATCGTAGATCGGGGCAAAAGAACACGGGAGGAGTTGAAATCTAAACAAAAATGACTGAAAAAGGGGTTAGGGCCGAAAAACCCTAAGGAGAAAACTCAAAGAAGGGGGTAAAATTTACCACGATAGCGTAACTCTCGGTTAGAGCTTTCCGGATCTACGTTCGGATGAAGATTTCGAGCACCGGAGCACCGTCGGCGGCCACCGGAAGGTTCACGAAAATAATTTCTCTCTCGCGCTCAAGCCTCTCTGGTTCGGGACGAAAGGAATCGTAGAAGATGCAGTTCTATTCAACTTAAAAGTCCATATATATATATATATATATATATAATATATATATATATATATATATATATATATATATATATATATATGGAATATAATCAGAACCGTCCGATATGAATGCATTATTCAGCAGCCGTCTGATCAAATATCCGATCTGGACGATCATGAAATCTCAGCCGTCCGATCATCGGATCAATCATGGCCGTCCGTTACTTTTTTATAGGTCTCCTAAACCTACCACTAGGGTGTCCTAAACCTATGTGAAATTACGCCCTATAAATCTTAAAAATTGGGGAGAGGAGCCAGCTATTAAAATTAAATTTTAATTTAAATGCCTCCCAGGAAAGGACAGCAAGAACAACTCAAACCAATGAAAAAAATTATGCTAACATTTCAAATAATTTATACTTATAATGTTATAATTTATGTATTTTTATAAAAGAAATTTTATAAATATATGTATAATATAATTCATTATTATGTATAAGTATACTATCTTTTTCTTAAATTATCGTTATGGGTCGACGAAGTAATCCCGAGCGCCAGACGAATTAATTTATTTTTTTATTAATTTTAAAAAGGAGGTGGTTCGGTACTTTTGCGAAGCCCACCGCGTGGCGGCCGAAGCCCGCCGTTGTTGGCCGGTACTGTGGCGCGTAGCCATCGGGCCGGAGGCCCGTGCCTGTCACTCGTATATAGTTAATGAATTTCCGCGCAGCGCTTTTTGGACCAAAAAACGCGCTCCTCGAAAAATGAAAAAAACACCTCCTTAATAACATTTTTAGAAAAAGTGGTCAACATGAAAGTTGTAGATCTCGACGAGATCTACAACTTTCATGTTGACCACTTGTTCTACAAATGCTGTTTAGGGGTCTATTTTCAAAAGGCGCGAAGGGGGTTCCGCCCGGTCAATATTACGAATTTTTTTTTTTTGCGCGGACCCCTTCGCGCCTTTTGAAAATAGACCCCCTAAACAGCATTTTTAGAAAAAGTGGTCAACATGAAAGTTGTAGATCTCGTCGAGATCTACAACTTTCATGTTGATCACTTTTTATAAAAATGCTGTTAAGGAGGTGTTTTTTTCATTTTTCTGAGTAACGCGTTTTTTTGTCCAAAAAGCGCTGCGCGGAAATTATATATATATATATATATATATGTGCGGGCACTGAATTTCCGCGCAGCGCTTTTTGGACAAAAAAACGCGTTTCCCGGAAAAACGAAAATAGACCCCCTTTAACAGCATTTTTAGAAAATGTGGTCAACATGAAAGTTGTAGATCTCGACGAGATCTACAACTTCCATGTTGACCACTTTTTCTAAAAATGCTGTTTAGGGGGTCTATTTTCAAAAGGCGCGAAGGGGGTCCGCGCAAAAAAAAAATCGTAATATTTACCGGGCGGTACCCCCTTCGCGCCTTTTGAAAATAGACCCCCTAAACAGCATTTTTAGAAAAAGTGGTCAACATGAAAGTTGTAGATCTCGACGAGATCTACAACTTTCATGTTGATCACTTTTTCTAAAAATGCTGTTTAGGGGGTGCTTTTTCCGTATTTCCGGGGAGCGCGTTTTTTAGAGCAAAACGCGCTGCGCGTTTTTGCTATATATATATATATATATATATATATATATATATATATATATATATATATATATATATATATATATATATATATATATATATATATATATATATATATATATATAATATATATATATATATATGAATATATATCATATGCGGGCTAGCATAGGTGCGGGCGTACGGGCATGGAGATTTTGGGGTCAAGGAGGCTCCAAATCAAAAAGTGATAAACATAAAAGTTGTTCGGATCGCCGAAGATCTACAACTTTCATGTTGATCACTTTTTGATTTGGAGCCTCCTTGACCCCCGATTTGGGACCCGAAAATTGGAAAATTTTCGGCTTACTGTAGCAGTCTCGCCGCCCAGACTTTTCGGGTCCCAAATCGAAAGTCACGGAGGCTACAAAGCAAAAAGTGATCAACATGAAAGTTGTTCGGATCGCCAAGATCTACAACTTTCATGTTGATCACTTTTTGATTTGGAGCCTGCTTGACCCTTGTCTGTACGCCTGTTTGCCCGCATATGATACATCCCCTATATATATATATATATATATATATATATATACAAACGTACTTAAAATTTTTTTTGTCTAAATACAAGAAAAAACGTATACTTTATGAGTTGCTACGGGAAAACCAAACATAGAGGTCTAAGATGACTCCAAATAGAAAATTGCTCAACATCAAAGTTGTAGAACTCATCAAGGCGAACAAATTTTATGTTGACCATTTTTTCGTACGACACCGTTTTGACCCTCAAAACGGTATCCGAACACAGACGGTACAGAACTACTCGAGAGAAAACAGACTTTTCAAAAGGAGGGGTTGGCTCTCGAGAAATAACTTAGTTTTCAAGAACAAAAGTCATAGTTCTCGAGAAGAACATCATTTATCGATATGAGGAGGCTAGGCTCTCAAAAACTAACCTTAGTTCTCGAGAATAAGGCTTAGGACTTGAGAGAATCGATCAAACAGGATACCTGCGTGCAGTCTCGGGAGAATCAAAAATAGAGGCCTAAGATTGCTCCAAATCAAAACGTGGTTAACTTGTCGAAACGAACAAATTTCATGTTGATCATTTTTCCATACAGTGCCGTTTTGACCCTCCAAAATGCGCCCGAACGCAGACTATATAGGACTACTCGAAAGGAAAGGGGCTTCTCGAGAAATAGAGCAAAGTTCTCGAGAACAACTCATAGTTATCGAGAACAAAACAACATTTATCGAGAGGATCATGCATTTCTCGAGAATTAGGCCATAGTTCTCGAGAATAAGCAATAGTTTTCGAGAACTACAAGGGTTCTTTGGTAGAAATCAAAAATGCAGTCTTTTTACGAGCAGTTTTGGAAAAATAGAAAATATGAGTCTAGAATGACTTCAAATCGAAAAGTGGTACCAATTAAAGTGGTAGATATCGTCGAGGCAAACAAATTTTATGTTTACCATTTTTTGATACAACGCCGAACGGATTTCTCGAGAACAGCATCGGACTTCTCGAGAACTAAGATAGACTTCTCGAGAACTAGGATAGACTTCTCGAGAACTAAGATAGACTTCTCGAGAACTAGGATAGACTTCTCGAGAACTAGGACGGACTTCTCGAAAACACTAAGTCATGACTTCTCGAGAACTCGAACGGACTCCTCGAGTACAAGCTGGACAAATCGCAAAAGTTCTGATTTGACTAATATTTTGGAGTAAATCACTGACTGTACGAATTAACAGCGTAGACAACATTAGAATCCGACGTACCATTCTCGAGATATTAAACCATGCGCTGAGACTCCAAAAACTCTGGATTGCGACGAAACTTAACAAGCAAGTCCAAAATTTAAAAAATTCAAAAATTTCCCCAATTACAACAAGAATTCGGCCGACTCAACCGCACGGACACGAAAATGCCTTAACAACATTGCACCCTCAATTCGACATTAAAAGTAACGCCACGATGTTGTAAATATGACGTTTCCCATATAAATAAAATCATCGAAAAAAATCAGGGGCGTTACAATCACTCCCCCTAAAAGAAAGTTTCGTCCTGAAACTTAAAACAACTCCAAAACCACATCAAGACGATAAATCAAACATAACTGAAAACATAACGACATACTCGAATAAAGAGAAGATGCGCGGATGAGATTCTCTCATCGCTGATTCCAATTCCCACGTCGCGCTCTCGACGTCTTGATTTCTCCAAAGAATCTTGACCATAGGGATGGTCTTTCTTCGCAACACACGCTCTTGAGAATCCAGAATACTAATAGGTTCTTCCACATATGTAAGGTTGGCTGAATCTAGGGCATCGAGTCGAGGACTTGACGATCATTACGAACACATTTCCGTGGCTGACTCACATGGAACACATCATGGACACAAGGGAAGGTCGCCGGCAAATCTAGCCTATAAGCTGACACTCCGATGCGTTCAAGAATATGGAAAGGTCCCACGTACCGGGGGTCTAACTTGTGGTTCCTTCCAAACCTTTTAACGCCAGACATCGGAGAAACCTTCAGAAAAACGAAGTCTCCAACGGTAAACTCATGATCAACCCTTCATTGATTGTCATACTTCTCATAGCGCTCTTGAGCCACACGAAGCTTTTCTCGAATATGAGCCACGACACAATTCATCTCCTCAAGGGCTTTCGGACCGAGCAACGGTCTCTCACCGACTTCATCACAAAACAATGAAGTTCTACAACGCCTCCCATATAAGGCCTCAAACTGGGCCATCTGCAGACTCTCTTGATAACTATTATTGTAAGAAAACTCCATTAGCCTCAAACGCTCATCCCACACTCCACCGTGGTCCAAAATGTAACATCTAATCATATCTTCCACGATCTGATTTACTCTTTCTGTTTTCCCATTCGTCTGCGGATGGTAGGCAGTGGAATACCTCAAGTCGGTACCCAACCCCTCTTGTCAGCTCTTCCAAAAGCGAGACGTAAATCTGGAGTTCCGATCTGATACACTGCTAACAGGCACTCCATGTAACCTGATGAACTCTTCAAGATATAGCTCAGCTATCTTCTTCATCGAATACCCAATCTTAAACAGAACAAAGTGAGCACACTTTGTCAATCTGTCGACTATCACCCAAATAGAGTCATGCCCACGAGGAGATTTTGGTAGACCGGTGATAAAATCCATTGAAATACTCTCCCATTTCCAACTTGGAATATCAAGCGGTGTCAATTTACCACCATGCCTTCTATGATCAGCCTTGACACGCTGACATGTATAACCTTCTAACGCAAACCTTGCTATATCATTCTTCATTCCTAACAACCAAACAATTTGCTTTAGATCTTTATACGTTTTGGTGGAACCAGGATGGAAGTAAACACTAGAACCATGAGCTTCATTACAAATCTTAGCCCGAATATCACCAAAAGCGGGAATACAAACTCTACCCTGATATTTGGGAGTATCTAACTCGTCTGAAGAGAAATCAGGTTGCTCTCCCTTCAATTCTATTACAAAGGTGTAGTAGATCAAGATCGTCTTTTTGATGAAGCCACGTGAGTGAAATCTAGGAAGGCTCTGCTACTTCCAACCTACTAGGCAGACCATCATCCCCAACAGCTGTATCCATTAAGCAAAGTTCATCCACCAGGCAATCCATAGAGAGGTTAAAGATCTTAGTTGCCTTCCTACTCAAGGCATCGGCTATAACATCAGCTTGCTTGGGTAATACACAATCTCTACATCATAGTCAGCTACGTATTCTAATCATCGACGCTGGTGCGAGCTCAATTCTTTCTGAGTAAAGACGTAATTCAACCTCTTATAATCCGTATAAATCTTACATTGCGCGACATACAATAGGTATCTCCACAAATTCCGGGCATGCATCACTGCCGCACTTTCCAGATCGTGCCTAGGGTAATTCCTTTCATGAATCTTCAACTGTCTAGACCCATATATAATCACTTTTCTTTCTTATGTCAGCACGCAACCAAGTCCTACGTGTGATGCATCCACATAAATACCATAGTCTATACCTTCCGTAGGCAAAGTCAACACTAGAGTAGTGCACAACACTTCTTTAATTCCTGAAGAGCTTCCTCTCACTCAGCGCCCCAAATAAAAACTGCGTTCATCTGCATCAGTTTAGTCACTGGCGCAGACAACGTAGAGGAACCCTCCACAAACATCCTATAAAAGCCAGCCAACCCTAGAAAGCTATCAATCACCTTGGGTGTGGCAATCTTAGCCCAATCCATAACAACAGCTATCTTCTCAGGGTCAATCTAAAATTCTTGCTTTATTAACCGCATGACCCAAGAAAGAAACCCGAGGCAACCAACACTCACACTTGCTCAACCTAGCAAACAACTTGAGGTCCCTCAAAGCAGGCAACACTAAAGACAATGATGGGCATGCTCCACAACATTACAAGAATACACCCAAACATCGTCTATAAATACAATCACAAAACGGTTCCGATCTAGGACGAACTCTACGCCCCTCACGGGGGGAAGACCAGGAAGATTAGCTAGGAAAACATCTGAACACTCACGCACCAGAAGGAACTCAACACAAAACACTTCACCAACCCGAACAAGGGTCAAACCATGAAGCTCTACAAAAGCCCTAGCCACGAACGGGTGGGTAGCGACAGAATCAAAAAGAACACGCGCCTAATGGTTCTTTACCTTAATCTACTAATAAAATCACATACCAAAATTATTCGAACAACAACAAAACCAGGATTTAACTAAAAACTAGCTAGAACCTAACCTTAGATCACTTGGGTTGAAGACTGAGTTTCTTCTTCGGTCATCGCGATCAGTTTACCTTTTCCTTTGTCCTGATTTGGCGGTAGCGGCAGAGCCTGAGGTGGGGCAGGCTGCAGTGGGGACTGAGCCTGGGGACACGAAGACTTCTGGTGTCCCTTCTGCTCGCACTGGAAACAAGTCCTTTCTTTCATCAAGCAACAACTTACATCATGTCCCTTCTTTGAATAAAACGTGCACACAAGATCTCCTTTGGGTGCTCCTTGGATGGCGAGTGCCCGCTGCCTCTTCTGAGTTGCACTTCTCTTGAAACACCTTTCGTAAGGATGGCCGGATCGACCACAGAAGCTACAAATTACACCGTCTTTCTTTTTCAAAGAAGGGTCGGATGCCCTAGAGCTCCATCCTCAACATCTTTCCTCTTCTCTTTCCTCGGTATCATACCACGACCCTCAGCATACCAAAAGGTCTCAACTTTAAGAGCAACTTCTACTGTCCTCGCATTAGTCTCGGACTGGTAAGTATTGGCAAATTGTTGAATGTCATTTTAGAGATCGCCCAAGAAACCTTTAACCCTGCACTCCTCAGCAGCTCTCAACTCAGAAGCAAACTTATTAAATTTAATGATCTCATTCTCATACACAATCTCTATGGGGGTTTGCTCACCAGGCTGCTGTCTTAAGGTGGCAGCCAACAATGCATGCAATTGTGCTTGCATTGCTACGATTTGACCTGCCGTGGTCTTCATGCTCTGGCACAGTTCTATAATCACAGCCTCTTCCTGCGCACCTGATGACTCACCCTCAGACTGAGCAGTCGACCTGGTCGCAACGCGCTCAAGCGACATTCTAAAAAAACATAAACAACTCATTAAAACTCTAGCTAAACTAGGACTACACCACTTAGTTCAGACCATACTTAAAAGACACTTGCTTACGCTACAACTTGCTCTGGGATTATATGATGATGATATGTCCTACTCAGGATGATATCCTATCATCCTATTTAACTTCTGTGCATATGACATGAATGCATGTATTATTTATTCTCATTCAAAATCATGTGTGTACATGTGTCATCATGTAAACCTAAACTTAGCACGTGTGCTTATGTGATGATATGCAATGTATGTAGTGCTATACATTCTAGAAAGGCCTTAATGCATGCATGAGCGGCGTACACATGAAATGTTATGCATCCCATACTACATAACATCGCATGCAATGAGGAAGGAAAACGTGCTAATGAGCATTCATGTGGTGAGGTTATGCATCCCATACTACATAACTGTCACATATTGTCACCTATGGTGGATCCATATACAAACACATATTATGCATCCCATACAACATAATATGCCCCGTATACTTCTTATCATGCTATGAGTGTAGTGACTATCCTTCGGCTAAGACGTACTGATGACACATCGGTGTGTGCATGAAATGTCACTAAACCACTAACATTAACAAGGGGAGGTTGCCCGATCAATTATCGAGCAACCTCCCTCTGATACCAACTGTCACAACCCGCATTTTCACCGCAAATAATAACATATCAGAGTAAGTGAAAATGCGCGTCATGATGCCACGTCAGCAGTGGATAACTGCGGACGCTCAAGCAGACACCTACTTAATGATAAAGAGAAATTGTTTAAGTTAATTTTAACGAAAAAAAAAGATTTGTTATGTGCAATAGATAGCCGTATCCCTCGACTTAGTGGCTCATTTAGTCCATGAATCAAAATATAATTATACGCTGCGGAAAAATACTTATTTAGATTGACTCCAACATCCTACATGAGTATAAATGTCCCCGAAGGACAACTCATGCTATGCAAGACTCTAAATTTATAATAGTAGTAAGGATAGCCTTTACGGTCGCTAAATATAACAAGTTAGAGTTTTTAAAATTATGCAGTGCATGAAGTAATAGTAATAGATTTTATTCTTAAAAATACCTAACATGCATTTCTAGCATAAATCCTCCCAGAGAGCAAGTAATCCGCATCCACATAGAGGGAAATAAGCAGCTAGCAAGTATCAAACAATAACAAACTGTGGGCGCCAACAACTGACACGAACCCACTTACAGAATAGTAAGTCTGAACCAGAAACAAAAGAAAAACAACAAACTACCTCGCTACGGCGAGGGGAAAAGCCACAGCCAACACTGCTGCTTCAAGAACTCCAAACCCAGCTCCACTACCTGCTAACGCTCAGAACCGTAGGCATTCCAAAGACAGAACACCTCAGCAAGAAGGTACAAATGGTGGCAGTAAAAGTAAGCAAAAGAATACAAAGGTCAAACGGGGTACCAACCCAGGACCAAGAGTACTGAAGTAAGGTACATAAATAAAACTCAATAAATAAATCAGAGAAACGAACTTACGTGAATCGTCACGTACAAAAAATCATGCCGGATACCCAAAGCAAGGGGAGAGCATGATTAAATCATAAGAAAGAATGCCCCAAAACTTTATTAGCCACATGTGGTCAATTCTACCCATAAATACAGGCAGGGTGTTCACTTCTCTAGATACACCCCTCACAGATGTTAAAATCCGTCTAACCGCGGGAGAGACTCGCACACTCCACCAATCACCGCAGATGCCCAAAACCCAGTAGAATTCCACGAGTTACTAATAAAGGAAGCAAACCTTGCGGTCGGTGGATTTGCCCACTAACACCCGCAAGGAAGAAACACCATGAAATAAACCTCAGGACTTGGCACGTCGGATTCTACATGACATTTCTAGATTAAAGACACGGTTGATCAACCTAAGAAGCGATTTACAATCCTATAAAGACACTAACACGTCCAACAACGATAGACGAAACAATTTAATTCACCGATAAAACATTCTAAGGACGGTTATACACACCTAGTAAAGATCAAAATTATCATGTCCAGATTTTAAAATTTTGAGTGATCTTCAAGAAAGATTAAACATAACTATAGTTTGGAGAGACAACACAAAAAGCAAGAAAATTAAGGAACAAAGGCATAACGGTTACCATCAAACCGGATAAGGAACAACGAAGGAAAACCACCACTTACCTTGGTTGTACCGGAAAAGTCCTCTGAATCACTCCGCGTCGTAGATCCGGGCAAAAGAACACGGGAGGAGTTGAAATCTAAACAAAAATGGCCGAAAAGGGGGTTAGGGCCGAAAAACCCTAGCGAGAAAACTCAAAGAAGGGGGAAAATTTACCATGATAGCGTATCACTCGGTGAGAGCTTTCCGGATCTACGTTCAGATGAAGATTTCGAGCACCGGAGCACCGTCGGCGGCCACCGAAAGGTTCACGAAATAATTTCTCTCTCACGCTCAAGCCTCTCTGGTTCGGGACGAAAGGAATTGGAGAAGATGAAGTTCTATTCAACTTAAAAGTCCATATATAAATATATATATATATATATATATATATATATATATATATACATACGTACTTAAAAAAAATTTGTCTAAATACAAGAAAAAACGTATCCTTTATAAGTAGTTACGGGAAAACCAAATATAGAGGTCTACAATGACTCCAAATCGAAAATTGCTCAACATCAAAGTTGTAGATCTCATCGTGACGAACAAATTTTATGTTGACTATTATTTCCTACGACACCGTTTTGACCCTCAAAACGGTGTCCGAACACAGACGGTACAGAACTACTCGAGAGAAAACAGACTTTTCGAAATGGAGGGGTTGGCTCTCGAGAAATAACTTAGTTTTCGAGAAAAAAAGTCATAGTTCTCAAGAAGAACATCATTTCTCGAGATGGGAAGGCTAGTCTCTCGAAAACTAACCTTAGTTCTCGAGAACAAGGCTTAGGACTTGAGACAATCGATCAAACAGGCTACCTGCGTGCAGTCTCGGAAGAATAACAAATAGAGGCCCAAGATGGCTTCAAATAAAAAAGTAGTTAACATGAAAGTTTTCTATATCGTTGAAACGAACAAATTTCATGTTGACCGTTTTTCCATACAGTGCCATTTTAACCATCCAAAATGCGCCCGAACACAGACTATACATGACTACTCGAGAGGGAAGGGGCTTCTCGAGAAATAGAGCAAAGTTCTCGAGAACAACACATAGTTCTCGAGAACAAAACATCATTTCTCGAGAGGATCATGCATTTATCGAGAATTAGGCCATAGGTCTCGAGAATAAGCAATTGTTTTCGAGAACTACAAGGGTTCTTTGGTAGAAATCAAAAATGCAGTCCTTTTACGAGCAGTTTCGGGAAAATAGAAAATATGAGTCTAGAATGACTTCAAATCAAAAAGTTGTCAACATGAAAGTTGTAGATATCGTCGAGGCGAACAAATTTAATGTTTAACATTTTTTTTATACGATGCCGTTTTGACATGCAAAACAGCTCCCGAACGCAGGACAAAACGGATTTCTCGAGAACAGCATCGGGCTTCTCGAGAACTAAGATAGACTTCTCGAGAACTAGGATAGGCTTCTAGAGAACTAAGATAGACTTCTCGAGAACTAGGATAGAGTTCTCTAGAACTAGGACGGACTTCTTGAAAACACTAAGTTATGACTTCTCGAGAACTCGGACGGACTCCTCGAGTACAAGCTGGACAAATCGCAAAAGTTCTGATTTGACTAATATTTTGGAGTAAATCACTGACTGTACGAATTAACAGCATAGACAACCTTAGAATCCGACGTACCATTCTCGAGATATTAAACCACGCGCCGAGACTCCAAAAACTCTTGATTGCGACGAAACTTAACAAGCAAGTCCAAAATTTAAAAAAATGCAAAAATTTCCCCAATTACAACAAGAATTCGGCCGACTCGACCGCACGGAAATGAAAATGCCTTAACAGCATTGAGCCGTCAATTCGACATTAAAAGTAATGCCACGACGTTATAAATATGACATTTCCCATATAAATAAAATCATCGAAAAAAATCGAGGGCGTTACACAAAGTTCTACTATGCAAAACAACTTCGATAAGTTTCATCTCTACTGATCTCTTTTACATGATGACATCCATTATTTACAGAAAGAAGTTTTAGTTTGGCATGATGATTCTTGACAAGATCATAGAAAGAATCAAGTCTCCCAACTATGCTAGGATTATCTCTCTTATCCTGCATGAGTTGAATCCAGCGGTTTTTGACCTCTCCAAAGGCACAACACTCCATCACATGAAGAAAGTATCTGTCTCTTCCATTCAAATATGGGAATTGAAACTAAAAAATTCAACCCAGGTTGCCAAGGCTCATGATCATCCATCCTCTGAAGACAGGACCCCATCTCCCTCTGTACCTTATATTGCTAGCACATCTGGTGCAGCTGCTGAGGGGGAGACTGCACCTTCAGTTCAAGAGGAAAGAGTTCCTACCCCTCCTACTGCTGCTTCTCTTACCCCAACCACTCTTGAAGAAACTCCATCAGATGCTTAAGTATAAGAAACCATTCTCTCTACAGAAGAGGACATCACTCAGATGATAGAAGAAATACGTTCTAAAGAGCCTCTTCCTCCCCTCCAGAAAGAACAAACTCCAGCACCATCACCCTCTCCTGTTCAATCAGAACCAGAATCCCTTGTTCACCATTCTCCTACTGCTAACATAGAGCAAGAAGAGACTATTATGATTTCTGTTGAGATAGAAAAATCCCCTTAACCAGCTGAAGCTCCTCTCAAGAGCTTGGACTTTACTCTTCCCACCATTCTTGGTGAGGAAGGAGATATTCTGATTCACACTTCAAGAGCTCAGAGTTCAGTGATAATTGAAGAGATTTCTCCTTGGACTGCTCTTCTTCCTCCTCCATTTCCTCAAGTTGTAACTCCAACACCTGCTGCCAATGACATTCTAGGTAAGATAGAATAGATGCTCATAGAATAGAGAAAGTATTTTGATGATTCTTTGAAAGCTATCACAGAAAAAGTTACTTCCTTAGAGAAAGAAATGAGCCGAGGATTTGTTGAAATCCAGAACAATACTGATGAACTCAAATGGCTCTTCCAAATTGGAGGAAAAGCTTTAGATCATACCAAAACAAGCATTGGCAATGTGATGGACTAATCAGTTACTTTGGCTAACAATCAGATTCAGTTAGAAAAGAAGGCTTAAGAGCACAACCTCAAGATATGTGAAGATGTGGGAAAATTCAAAGATGATGCTATAGCAACCCTCTGTGTAAAAGATAGTAAGAGAGTACTTAGAAAAATTCGATGCTAATGTGAAAACTCTTTGGACAGCTATGATGAATGAGATTCATGTTAATGTACAAAATAAGATAGATGGTGTGAAATTTCATACTTATGATACTGCAATGTGGATACACAACCAGATATTCCCAGAATTTCAGGCAGACCCAAACATAATTCCTTATAATCTCAATACCATTGCACAACATCAACCAGCTCAAATGCCTACTCAACAGCCTATTTTTTCTCCAAGGCCTGAAGGGTCAGAAGCTCCTCCTCCAAAATCTTATACTCAGGTTTGGGAAATAGATATAGCTCAAGATCAACATGAAGCTCAAATCCCCAAAAGAAGAAAATATAGTGACGGAGCTTCAGCTAGCAGATCCATTCTAAACCCAGAGGCAGAGAAGAGAAAAGCTCAAGAATTTGCGGAGATCTGGATTCCTACTTCTAAGACATTAATCCTTGATACTCTCAAATTAGTTATGGACTTTAATGAGAATAGACATGATCATTACATCTCCCATGAGTTGGACTTGTATGAGAAGTCTATGACCAAAAGAAGAATCTATGATCGAGAGTATGGAAGGAATAATCCTAATGCACCTCCAAAACCTGCAAAGTACTACCCAAAGCCTTTCAGCTATCAAAGGGGCAGCAAGAGAAGATAGATAAACAGCAATAGCGACATCAACATTAAGCCAAATAATGGACAAAGTTCTAAGATTGTGGATTGAAATTATGTAGAACTGAATTTTTGGAAAAATTCTATTTATATAAATCCTCAATTTTGAAGATCTATTCTTTGTCTTTAATTTTTAGCTTGTTACTCTATTTTTCTCTTTTATATCTAGTCATTTTATTTGTTTATGTTGATATAATTCACCTTAGTGTAGAGGGTTCTGACTTCTACAAATAGGGAGAGATTGTTGAGTTTTGTATCAACAATAAACTAGATTTGTATGAAGTCACCCTTGAACTAAGATGAATTAAGATGTATTTGATGTGTTGTTTGAGTTATGTGTTTGCAATACTTAATTTCCAAGTGTAGAGAAATGTCAATCTACAGTGGGTCACCAAATACAGGACCATATAATGTAATTCCTCATTATGTGATCCATGGTGTTGACTCATGTGTAGCCTCTCTATTGGGATACACTTCATTTTCAAGCACAATACTTGTTGGAGAAAGACATGTTGCTGATTCCATTGAAGAAAGAAAAATTTTCATGGGACAAAATTTTTTTTAAGTGTTTGACTCGAGTATAACTTAAGTACTCGAGTAGATCCTTTAGTTGTACTCGAGTAAGTTAAGTCTGAATTTCGAGTAAGGGAAATGGTTCTAGAGTAGTCTGAACATAGCTCTCGAGAGGCCAGTTCCATTACTCGAGTAGATCTCTCCTTATTCTCGAGTTAACAGATTATCTATCTCAGAATTTTTTCTAAGTCTTATACTCGAGTAGTTAAGTACATTACTCAAGTAGATGAGTACTTTGACTCGAGTGGCAGAAGGCAAGTTCTCGAGAAGTGTCTATCTTACTCGAGTAGTAAAGTTTTTGTACTCACGAAGACTATCTACTTCTCGAGAAGTCAAGCTCTAGTACTCGAGTAACCAGATTTCTTCCTAGTATTCTCTCAAAGTATTTTTCTCGAGAAGTTCACATCCACTTCTCGAGTAATACTATATGTACTCGAGTAATCCTCATTCCACTCGAGTAATGTAGTTTTCTTTCCTAAAGTTTCCTTAAGTACTTCTTCTAGTGAATCTTGAAGTTGTCCTCTCGAGAACCTGAAGTACTACTCGAGTAACTCTTTCTTCACTCGAGTAATGAGTTGTTTTCTCTCAGAAAAATCGCTAAGTATCAGGACGCGTTTTTCAAAATTCTTTGCTTAATAAATTGGTCCACGTGTCCAAGTAATTTATGATTATGACCATTGTTTTCATCTTCCGAGTGTAGATCCGTTCCGTTGATCGATTTGAGAAACATTGTTCCGAGTTGTAGGATTGCTTTAAATCTGAGATTAGTGGAGTAGCCGAGTTTAGTGTATTGGTAGATCGGTGAGTGGAAAGTGGACGTAGCCAAGGTTGGGGAACCACTATAATTCCTAGTGTCGTCTGTGGTTGCTTAGTTAATTTTCTGTGCATAGATCGCTAAATTTTTTATTCCGAAAATAGACATACAACTACCTATTCACCCCCTCTAGGTGATTTAGGTAAACAACTTAAACATTTTTCACCTCTAGCACTAACTCAATCAAGAAATCAATCTCCCGTCTAGGAAGTGCTCCAAGATGCTCCTTAGGAAACACATCCTTGAATTCTATCACTACCGACACTTCTCCAAGTGATAACTTGGAAAAGCAAACATTCAACAATGCTACAAGAGCTACTCCTCCCTGGTTGACTGCCCGCACCAACTGCATAGCCGATATCAGGGAATAAGCCACTCCACTAAGTCCCTCATACTCAAATTCTTCCTGTCTTTCGCTTCTCAGGGTCACCACCTTAAATACACAGTCAATACTGGCATGCTGCTCTGCAAGCCAATCCATCCCCAATATCACATCGAACTCAGCTAACGGTAGGACTTCCTCCACCAACATGAAGTCAACTCCCCCTAGACTCCAACAAATGCGTCCCTTCACCCCGGTGGTCATGGAAGACCCGTTGGGCATGCGCACCTTCAACTCTACGTCCGTCGAGAATGACTCAACTCCAATTCTCCGGATAATACTTTCCGCAAGAAAAGAGTGCGACACTCCCGTATCGAACAATACCCTAGAGGGGTAACTGGAAACTAGCACAAATCCTAAAATACAGCCGACATTCATAAACGGTTTTGAAAGTCTAAAGCAAAAGATTAAACTTAAACTTTCCCATACTTATCACCACATCGGGTTGGCAGATCACTTCCAACTACAAAGGTTGTATGCCCTTGGCTGCACGGGTTGGAAATGAGAAGCGCTCGACTCTGCCATTTTTCCCTTCTCCGCCGCACTGGGCCCGGAGCGCACCGACTGCTCTTGTCTTGGCTCCTGCTTAACGCCACCTTCAGTGCAAAAATAAGATATGTGGCCCGGCTTGCTGCACTTGTAGCATAATGGTGGTACCTTGAAATGAGACCCCCTTGACATTGTACTACTCTTATCCCAAGTCTTGTTGGGATGGGGCTTATTTTTCCACCTACTTCCTTCAGATTTTTCTTGCGATTGACAAGGTTTTCCTTCTCCCTATACGGATACAAAACCCTTCCGATGTTGGGTTCGTTCCATATCACTCTCCAACATCCTAGCAGCCTCGATCAACTTCTTGAAGCCCGCATTCTTCATATCTATGAGGGGTTGTCTCAAATTCTCCCGCAATCCATGATAAAAGAGGTTGTCCCTCTCCTCATCGTCTGTCATGGTCGTTCCAGTATATCGACCCAAATCAGTGAACTCCTGGAGGTACTCATCCACCTTCGTGTCCCACTACACTATGTGTAGAAATTGTCTCTGAAGGGGCAACCTCGTCGACAAAGGGATATACTTCTTCAAGAAACCATTCCCGAACTCTTCTATATATGGGGTGCGTCCAGGGAACTGGCAACCACTATGGCTCACCCACCACAGCTTAGCATCACCTTCTAGCATGAAGGTCGTAAACTCGGACTGCTTCTCCACTGGCATCTCTGCTGCCCTTAGTAGTTCTTGAATTCTCTCCACCAGTCCTCTGCATCGGTCAGCGTGCTGACTCCCTTAAACGTTGGAGGGTGAAAGCTTAAGAAATACTTCATTTGTCGATCTCCCTGCCCGACTACCACTCTTTTCGCCAATGGCTCTGCCTGCCTGGCTCCCCCGCCCTGCGTAGCCGGTATTGTATTCAGGGTAATATAAGTCGTTGCCTTCACGATAGGGGTCACAACTTGCACCGTCGCTGCATCTTGAGCCGATACCATTGCCTTTACTAGCATATGACAGAATTTGGCTGGGGTTACACCCATGCCCATCGGACCCAGAGCAGTAGCATTGCTCGCCGAAGGCTTCTCTTGCAGTCTCGACATCTCTGCATCATCGCTTACACCCTTATAAAAAGCATGGTAAAATAAGGATCAGCCTCTATTCGCAAAACTTAGACACTAGGACACTCACGGTCTCGTGATACTCATATGCGGATAACTTCTTAATGTGATCCGAATATGACATTCGACCACGAATCCTTACCTTGGACACCAACCTTCCTATGATACCAAATTGTAACACCTTCCCTATAATGACCGTATAATATGGGTCTTGCCGGGGCACCACAATATAGAGACGCCATAGCTTAAGAATTATAAAATGATATAAACTACCCAACTCAAAACTCAGACTAATCACATCGGAAACAAAGAAACAAGACTAGAAGTTATCCACAAACATATGAGTATAATTACGGCCTTAAGGCCTTACAATAATTAAGAGTTCCAAAACTTAAACAATAATCATCAAACATCAATGCGCATAAGCACTCCTAGGCTACCTCGGCATGCAAGCTGGAAACATAGTGCATTGAGAAAAACAGTCAACAAAATAGAGCTACTACACAAAATGAAACACTTCACGAGGATTAGGCCTTTTTGGCTGGTGAGCTCGCTCCTGCTTGCGATCCTTGCCCTGTAAAAATTATAGTAAGGTGGGTCAGCAAAGGCTGACCTCTACTGTGTAGCCAACACATCTCCTCCCGACCATCCCTAGTGTACCCCGAGACACTTCATCACCTTGCAGGTCGGCACTTCGTATGCAAATATACAAGTACATTGAAAGTAGTACAATAGGTTTGGATGTCTCATACAACAAACATATTTATATATTGAGCTTATAATAGAAAAAGGGCCTACTATGCAGTAAGTATGCACACCTGGGCTTCTCCCAAGGCACCCTAGAGCGTATGCTTTTAACACATCATCAAATCGAGTACTTCCAATTTTCCTTTCGACGTTCAAGCCGCAAACACAAGGGTACTTCCTATTTCCCCTAACAGCATGCAAGCCGCCACACAGAACTCTTGCCTAGGCCCCGCCCACTCGTGGGTATCAACCAGAGCTTGCGTATAAGTTCTGACTTCTCACGTCAGGATTCCGTCTCAAACACAAACCAATTCTAAGAACCCTTGCTCGACCCCACCAGCTCGTTGGCTTCATCGCCCGGGCTTGTACTAATCTTGGCATTCTTGTCAGTTTCACAGAAGGGTACTTGTCTCGCCGGGACACTCTCCACACATGACTTACATGTCACGGGCTTGCCAGCCGACCATAGATACAAACCACGCCTTAGCACATCACAATCCCAAGCCTTTCCTGCCCTAAACCACCATTCGTACCGTACCGTCCCCGTGCCCCAGTGTATAATTTAATTTCCACCCGGTCCGGTTCTGGTTACACGTACTCATACATAGAAGGGGGAAAACAATATTACAAATGACGTCTTGCCGCTAACCGATTTCTAAAAAAATCCGTAAGGCTCGCTATGCAACATCACCGAGTCGGACTAACGGTCATGACTACGGTTTCACCCACAATGCCTAATCCACTAACGAAGTCGATTTCTAGTGCAATAACATGCCGGGGACGGACACAATCGACCCGTTGGCACCTCTTGGACCATGGAATCCCGAATATCTCTCATTTTAGAGATCTGGTGCTTAGAATGCTTGAAAGGAAGCCAAAAAAGAATAGATGCCATGCACGCATTCTAAAACTGAGAGGAGAAATGTCGTTACCTTATGACCCCTCTTCCTCGACATGGAATCTTTGCCTTACATGGATGAAAACAAGTGCCTCCAAGTCCTCTCCATGGACCTGGACTCAGATCAACGATTGGGGATCCGAATGTAACGACCCCATCTGTTAAATAACATATAATAGAAGGTCCGGCCGGGGCCCCACACCATATGCCACAAACAGGCGGCAATATTACAGGTTAATACCAAAACATATTCGAATCCTAACTCAAAGCATGCTTGCGGAAGATTTTAATGTTAATGTTGAACTCAACAGCAACGAATGTCCAATATATATAAACAACCATATTTATATATAACCCCAAAGGAATGTACATAAAATACACAAAGGTTTGGCCTTAAGGCCTTACAGCTAAGCTTCACAAGTGTGAATTACAAACATCGGCGCATAGGCCAGCCACACATGAAAATAATAATGTTCTTTGCTCATCATTTGAGGGCCAACAACAGCAGCAGCAGGGGATTTAGCCCTCTATTTCCTGCTCGGCTCCCTAGCACCTATATAAGTACAACCCACCAAGATGGTGGCAAACAAGACAACAGTAAACATTCAGCTGACCAATTTATAATGACCCTACCCCTTTCCCGATCAGTGGTATTCCTTCCCTACAGGCATAGTATTTCACAAGCAGATATATCACAAGATATGCACTCACGCACAATAAATACATCACAATCGTCGGCCATGTGGCCCGACGATCCGTGCACTCAGGGAACATTCTTGGTACACTTGCGAACCAGGATTCCACCACTGTTCACGGTCTGCAACCTAACGGTATTAAGCATTTAGTCTTAATGGCGCGCAGGCCAAAGACTCTCATTATGCAACCGATTAAAGCTCAATGCCTTGATGCTCTCTTGTCAAGCCGACATAATACAGGTCCAGCTCCATAATTACCAGTTTCTCAAGTCTCCATACCATCGCCGAATACCGCAGTACTCATGGCAAATTGCAGGCGCGGGTCGGCTTTAACTTTCCTGTTCGTTACTAAGCCTTCAAGAGCTCGCAGCTCACAATATCCATACTCGCTTGGCGGGTTCAGCAGAAGCTCTCTTACTACACCCAAACTCAATCGAAACCCTGCAGCATCCTGCAGTGCCAGAAAACTGTCTTTCATAGCATACAACACAACAATTACGAGGGTGTTTTCCTTGAATTCCACTCCAGTACTTCCTGCGACTGCCCTTTATAGGTACAACCCCTCGACTCCACAAACTATACATTTATATGCGGAGTCTTCTCCGATGCGCAAAATGAAACATCACCAATCTAGACCAACCTGTCCAGATGGGCTTCACACAACATGCCTATTCCGTATTACACATTTCCGAATCTACATGCAAGACTGATTGGGGATTTCAATAATCAACCCAAGGGAAATCCCTCAATAATCCACCTTTTGGTGGTGGTGGTGGTGGGGGGGTGGGGGGTGGGGGTGGGGAAACCCATGTATATGCCAAAACGAGGACTTCACATGTCTAAGAAGGATGATCGTTACCCTTGACGATCGCTTTGGAGCCATGGAAAACTAGCCGGATGAAAAGCACCGCAACAGCCTTGCCTTTACGAATCTAAACTCGGCTCGCAATTCAGGGCTCTAAAGCTCCACCGGTAGCCAGATTCCTTCTCCTCCTCCTTCCTTGCTCTCCCCACTCTCTAACTCCTTAGAAAGAGAAAGGCCCAAGATGAATGAGAGTTTGTCCCTTAACTCTCAGCTTTAATATAACATGGATGGCCCTCGACCGTTGGATCCTAATTAAATGAAATGAATAGCCACGAATCGCCCTGAAATGACTTTCCTTGGCCGAACACGGGTTGCAATACGCCCGTGTCACAGGCCGTATGCTTTAAGCGGCAAGGAAACCGACTTGACATTACTAGGACATAACCGCGTGACATGCCCGTGTCACAGGCCGTGTGCCTAGAAATGGCTTCGGATACGCCTGTGTCTAGCCCGTGTTCAATAGTCCCCACAGACTTGGCCACAAATAGAGAAGGACACGGTCATTGACACGCCCGTGTCACAGGCCGTGTGGCCAACTCAACTTGGCTCTCGAGGATCGTCGAGTGCATTTAGTCGAGATCATTTCTTCGAACTCAAAGGACACGGCCCTGGAAATGCCCGTGTCACAGGCCGTGTGCCCCAATCGAGACTCACTCGAGACCAACTCAAGTACACAGAGCAGGACACGGCCTTGGAGACGCTCGTGTCCCAGGCCATGTGCCATACTCGATACCGTTCTACACCGCACTCGAGACCGCCCTGCCACCCGAGTCCGCCCACAGAGCAGCACACAGCCTTAGACACGCCCGTGTCCCAGGCCGTGTTGCTTAGCCTACACAGCCCACTCATAAATGGAGATTTTTGGGGTGTTACAATCCTCTCCTCCTTACAAGAAATTTCATCCTGAAATTTGTATAAGGACTCTAGAAACAGTAATAAAAGGTTTACAACATTTTATGTTTTGTACAACATAAAACACCAATTATTATACATGCTTAGACAAACAATTCAGGAAATTCAGTATGCATGGTCTGCTCTCGCTCCCATGTTAGCTCCTCACGGCTGCAGTTGTCCACTCGGACCTTGACCATCCCGATTGTCTTATTCCGTAACTATTTATCGGCTTTATCCTCGATACGAATGGGCCTAACCTTCGTCGTTTGCCCAAATTCGACCGGTACGCGATCATTCACAATCACTTGAGCTGGATCTTTTACGGTTTTTCGAAGCACTGATATGTGGAACACATCGTGCAATCCACTCAATTCTTCCGAAAGAGCTAGCCAATAGGCGGCTTCTCCAATTCGGTCCACCACTTCAAACAGACAAAGATATATCAGACTTAACTTTTTCAAGCACCGAGTCCTGGACACGCCTTTGAAGGGCTTTATTTTCATATATACCCATTCGCCAATTGCAAACTCAACATTTTGGTGCTTGCCATTGTAATACTTTGCTTGTCTATCTTGGGCTATCAGTAGCCTCTCCCGAATAGAGTGTATCATCGAATTAGATTCTTCTACTTCCTTACGCTTACATAGCTTAGATTCGCCTGCTTCTGCCCAAGCTAATGGTGTACGGCATTTCCAACCATACAAAGCTTCAAATGGGGTCATACTTATGCTAGCTTTATAACAATTATTGTAGGCAAACTCGACCATATAAAGATGATCTTCCCTTAGCTTGCCCATACTTGGGATGCACAAATGACCCTCTATCTTCAAAAGGCCGTCAATCCAGGAGAATTGGTCATTTGAACGCTTCCAACTCCTAGATTAGACGCTCATCATGTATCTACAACCAATTTGCCCTTGATGGAGACCTACGACTCAAGGCATCTGCAACCACGTTTCCCTTCCTGGGAGTGTAGTGAATATCAAAGGTTTAGTCCCCGAGGAACTCCATACACCTTTGTTGTCGCATATTGAGACCATTCTAATCCAATAGGTACTTTAGGCTTTTGTGATCCGTAAATATATCCACTTTTACGCCATATAGATAGTAACGCCACAATTTAAGCGCAAAAATCACCACCGCCAACTCCAAGTCATGGAAAGGATAATTTCGCTCATGCACTTTTAACTGGCGTGAGCCATAAGCGATCACCTTTCCAAACTGAAGAAGAATGCAGCCTAAGACGCTCCCTAAAGCATCACTATAAATCTTATAGCCGTCTGTACCACCTGGCGATGTCAAAATAGGCGTCGTGGTCAAACGACTCTTGAGCTCTTCAAAAGCTCGAGCGCACTTCGGCGTCCAAACGAACTTCTGATCCTTCCTCATTAATATGGTAAGAGGCAAAGCGATCTGTGAGATGTTTTCTCCAAAACGTCGGTAGTAGTCTGCCAGTCCAAGGAAACTCCTGACTTCGGCCACCGAAGACAATACTGGCCACTCCCGTATGACTCTAATCTTTGACGGATCCACCGCAATGCCCTCTCCATTTACCATATGGCCAAGAATAGCCACTGACGACAGCCAAAACTCACACTTTGATAACTTGGCATAGAGCTTATTTCTCCGCAGGGTATGCAACACCAACCCTAAATGGTTCGCATGATCAGCTTCAGATTGAGTGTACACTAGGATATCATCAATGAAGACAATCACAAACAGGTCCAAGTACTCTCAGAACATTCGGTGCATTAGATCCTTGAACACTGATGTCGTATTACATAGCCCAAACGACATTACAGTGAATTCATAATGACTGTAGCGTGTTCCAAACGCTATCTTGAGAATGTCACCTTCCAGAATCCTTAACACTTAAAGTCCAGCTTAGAGTAGACAATTGATCCCACGAGCTGATCGAACACATTATCACTCAATGGAATCAGATACATGTTCATCTCAGACAGCTTACAGGTTTCACACCTGGAACCACCGCAATAGTGTCATTGGTCTCCTGTGGGATTCATCACCCATGAAGGTCATTAGAAAACACATCTGTATAAGCCGACATAATAGAAGTGTCACTTAACCGGGCTTCGGCCTAATGGCCGCTATAGGCATGAAGAATTACTTCGTGCACGAACGAACAAGTTTGACGACTTGGAGAGCAAATATCAACATCCTGCTCAACCCTCGCATACAAGCAAACTTGGTCTCTCGTTCGGTGTTCTTTCCCAGAATAATTTCTTTGAAGGTGTAACCTATACCGATACGCTGCTCCAAGAGCTAGTCCATTTCTATGATCACAACAACCACAACTATTGTTAGCACAGACGATCCTATATCCTGATATGACATCATAACGACATCTTCACATGTCACGTTCTTCCCATAATCACTCTTTTCACTAGGGCCATGTCATTCCACTCTTATCTGTGATACCAAGATAAGTCCACAGGGCATAAAAAGCCTTAAACCAACAACTTCTCGATTATTAACCACAACATGTTTATATATGCAAAACAAATATTGTACACATTATTGCTGACTAGGAGATATACGGTACATAATTAAAGTTAGATATGTACATAAATTATTTCCCTTCTTGTTTAGTGTCTTCTAAGGGCCGCTTTTGCAGTCTCTAGCTTTATGTTCTTCTTTGCCATACAAGTAGCAAATGGGTGGAGTTCGCCCTGAAAATGCTCCAGCCTTAGCTTTCTTTGTCCTTGGCGTAGTACCATGGCATTCTCGGGCACGATGTCCTATCTTACCACAAGAAAAACAAACATGTGGCCCACACCTTTTCTTTGTTCCCATGATGGTGGAAGAGGTTGATTCCAACAGATGTAAATTCCTCTTCCACTTACGAGAGTTTGATTTTGACACATTTGCAAAGGTTGGCACATTGACACCTTATCTTGCCCTGAACTGATTTAAGTCCATTTCCTAAGACCTAGCTGCCAATACCAAGGAACAAAATCCAAGCAACTTTGGATCCACCAATAAATGTCGTAGTTCATCACGCAGACCATCATAAAATCTGTTGGTCTTAGTCTCCTCGGTTTCAAACACAAACTCTGCATGTTGTCTCAGCGCAACAAATGCATGAAAGTACTCCTCGACCGTATATGGTCCTTGGATCAGACACATATTCAACGGAGGGGTCGATGCTCTTTCCCTTTCCATTTGCTCACGTACACCAACTAGCATGGGATGCACCTCAAGAACAGAGAGTTGTACATGTCCCTCATGGTGTGCCTTGATCATTGCGAAGACCACATCTGCATTCAACCAGACCGTCTCTACCGAAGGAGGAGGCTTTGGCGCCGCAGTTGGCGCATTAATCCCCATTGAATGTTGGGGTTCTTACGACCCCTCATTACTTCTAGTCGCTTACAATCGTGAAACACACAAGTAAGCAACTAAAATATTGCACAAAGCAATACCAGGAACGCACAAGTACCCCATAAATGTGTATTTTCATTCCAAGGTGGACATTCTGGAGTTTATTAATGTTAAAGCGGGTCGCACTTATATATTCTTGCCACCCCACAAAAGAATTCGACCACGAATTCGAAAGAGGAAGACCGAGACAAGCTGATACCAAATTATAACTACCCCATCCGTTAAATAACATATAATAGAAGGTCCGGTTGGGGCCCCACACTATATGCCACAAACAGTCGGCGAGGTTACAGCTTAATACCAAAACATATTCGCATCCTAACTCAAAACATGCTAGTGGAAGCGTTTAATGTTAATATTGAACTCAATAACCACGAATGTCCACTATATATATAAACAACCACATTTATATATAACCTCTAAGGAATGTACATCAAATACACAAAGGTTTGGCCTTAAGGCCTTACAGTTAAGCTTCAAAAGTGTGGATTACAAACATCGGTGCACATGCCGACCACACATGAAAATAATAATGCTCTTTGCTCAGCCTTCGAGGGCTAGTAGCAGTAGCACGGGCTTTAGCCCTCTATTTCCCGCTTGGCTCTCAAGTACCTGTATAAGGACAGCCTACCAAGATGGTGGCAAACAAGGTAAGGGTCAGCATTCAGCTGACCAATTTATAATGACCCTACCCCTTTCCCGGGGCAATGGTATTCCTTCCCTGCAGGCATCACATTTCACAAGCAGATATATCACAAGATGAGCACTCACGCATAATTGATACATCACAACCGTCGGCCATGCGGCCCGACGATCCGTGCACTCAGGGCAATATTCTTAGTGTACCGACGAACCAGGATTCCACCACCATTCACGATCCGTAACCCAACGGTATTAAGCATTTTGTCTTAATGGCGTGCAGGTCTAAGACACTCATTATGCCGCCGACGAAAGCCCGATGACTTTACTCTCTCTTGTCAAGACGACATAACGCAGGTTCAGCTCCACCATTACCCGTTGCTCAAGTTGTCATACCATCGTTGAATCCCACAGTACTCATGGCTAATCGCAGGCGCTGGTCAGCTTCACCTTTCCTGTTCAGCACTAAGCCTTCAAGAGCTCGTAGCTCACAATAGCCATACTGTCCACCAAGGACCATCTTTACAATCCAAAAGGGGAGCTAATGCCAGCGTTCCTCGCGATTGGTTGGTGGGTTCAGCAGAAGCTCTCATTCTCCACCCAAATTCAACCCAAACCCTGCAGCATCCTGCAGTGCAAGAAAACTTGTCTTTCATAGCATACAACACAACAATTACGAGGGTATTTTCCTAGAATTCCACTCCAGTACTTCCTGCTACTGCCCTTCACAGGTACAACCCATCGACTCCACAAACTACATGTTTATTCGCGGAGTCTTCTCCGGTGTGCAAAATGAAACATCACCAATCCAGAACAACCTGTCCAGATTGGCTTCACACAGCATGCCTATTCCGTACTACATATTTTCGGATCTATATGCAAGAATAATTGGGGATTTCAAAAATCAACCTAAGGGAAATCCCTAAATAATCCACCTTTTGGTGGGGGGGGGGGGAACCCATGTACATGCCAAAACGAGGTCTTCACATGTCCAAGAAGGAAGATCGTTACCCTTGACGATCGCCTTGGAGCCATGGAAAACTATCCAGATGAAAAGTACCGCAACGGCCTTGGCTTCACGAATCTGGACTCGGCTCGCAATTTGGGGCTCTGAAGCTCCACCAGCAACCGGATTCCTTCTCCTCCTCCTTCCTTGCTCTCCCCACTCTCTAACTCCTAGAAAGAGAAAGGCCCAAGATGAATGAGAGTTTATCCCTCAACTCCTGGCCTTAATACAGTAGGGATAGCCCTGGACCGTTGGATCCTAATTGATGGAAATGAATGGCCATGAATCACCCTGAAATGACTTTCCTGGGCCGAACACAGCTTGCGACATGTCTGTATCACAGGTCGTATGACTTAAGCGGCAAGGAAACTTACTTGACCCGACCAGGACATCGCCGTGTATGATACGCCCGTGTCACAGGCCGTGTGCCTTGACACGGCTTCGGATACGCCCGTGTCCAGTCCGTGTTCAATAGTCCTCACAGACCTGGCCACAAATAAAGAAGGACACGGCCATTGACACGCCCATGTCTTAGGTCCGTGTTCCCAACTCTACTTGCCTCTAGAGGATCGTCGAGTGCATTTCGTCGAGATCATTTCGTCAAACTCATAGGACACAGCCCTGGACACGCCCGTGTGCCCCACTCGAGACTCACTTGAGACCCACTCGAGTACACAGAGTAGGACATGGCCTTGGACACGCCCGTGCCCAGGCTGTGTGCCATACTCGAGACCGCCCTGTACAGCACTCGAGACCGCCCTGCCACTCGTGTCCACCGACAAAGCAGGACATGGCCTTGGACACGCCCATGTCCCAGGCCGTGTTGCTCAGCCTACACAACCCACTCATAAATGGAGATTTTTGGGGCATTACACCGAATCTCCGTCAATGGCTGGGAAAGAGCTCCTTCTTCCTCCTCCCACTCTCACTTCCAAACCCTAAGTCAAAACCTCCAAAGGGGAAGAAAATGAGAGAAAATCCTGCTCAACCCTATAAAAACACTCTAGAGGGAGAGTCTTGGGTCTTAGGATCAAAACCTAAACAAAATCGGACGGCAAGAAATCCAAACGATGGAAATTCTTCTATCTGCTACCGCCGGGCGCTAACTCTAATATCGAGAGATAGCTTCCCAAGCTGTAGGATAGAAAAAATAAAGTCACGCTAACGCCGGCAGTAAGGCTAACACAGCGCGATAACTCCTTTCTCGAGAACTCAACGCTCTCGACGCAAACCCTTGAGTTACCACCGCACGATAACTAACTATCATCGAGCGATAGCCCTCTCAACACTCGACGAACGGGCTTTTTTCAAGCCAACTACACCTGACGAAACAAGGCTACCGCTGGGCGATAGCTACTATCGCCGCACGGTAGCTTCCAGAGATTCAAGGTCTTGAAAACCGGGGTATTACACACCGCTCTACTGAGGGTAACGTTACCAGGTCCGTCTCTAGCCCAAGCCTATAAATAGGCCCCCATACCTCTCATTCAAGTAGTATGGTGGAGTGGGACAACCGGGACAACAAAGCCTGGGGACATAACTTCCCAGTCCGCCACCACTAGTCAGCGATCTATTCGCCAGACCAAGCGAACTTTGAGAAACAACCTGCATGGCTTGAGACATCAAGTCAGGCTTCCTGTCTGACCTGCATTTCTCTAGCCTTCGGCTCTCTCCTCCATTGTATTTTTTCCCTTTGCTTTTCCATGTAAAGGAGCTCCACTCAAGATGTAGTACTTTCTTTATAATCAAAGGAAAGCCCATCGCAGGAGTGACATTTAAGCCACGGTGGGTGAACTCTGTTGTTACCGCTGCCAGCGGCTCTCTCTCTATTTTTCCCTTTAGGTTTAAATCATCGAGCTAATCGTTGAAAGACTTATTTAAAGAGCCTAAACAACTAGAGGGGGGGGGGGTGAATCAGTTTTAATTATCTTTAAGAATTTTAGGAAATATAACTAGTTTTTACTAAGCACAGAGATTTCAAACCACAGCACAGAAAACACAGCACATCATACACAAGATTTATAGTGGTCCCCCAAGGTATGGGTACATCCACTTTCCCCTTTCGCATATCCAGTAGAGAACTGGATTCAGCCCAACTTCTTATCTCTTTCTCAGATCCAAAGATCTTATAGCTCAGAACCAGAATGGTTCCTACACCTCAGACTTACACAAGTCCTATCTCAGATCCTTCCCCAAGAATCCTACCTCAGGCCAACCCCCTACCTTAGACTTTATAACTAGGCTTACAACTCAGACTATCAATAGTCCTACACCTCAAGCACTCAGCCCTACCTCAGCATTTATAATTATAGGCTTACAACTCAGATCTAATAATAAATCCTACAAGAATTTGAGTATTTGAGAAATATAGAAATATCACTAATTTGATTACTCTATAGGTGAGAGCTTCTTGATCAGTTCTTGAATGAACTGAATCTCTAGATCCAACCTGACTTAGTTGTTTCAAAGCTTCTTGATAGAACAAAATAAGGTTGAACTCTTCTTGATTTAGAAGTTGATCTCTTGTCAGCTCATTTCTTGAATTCAGAATAAAATCTGAATCTTCTCTACAGACTGTTCAGAATCTACCTTCTTAAGGGTCACCCCTTTACTTGTTGTTGAAAACTTTCCTTAGATGATCCACCTTTTTATCTCTGTATCTGTTGTTTTTTTTAAGTTGTCACGGATTAGTCCTTTATATAAAGATTTCTCCTGATTACTGGCTGATCCGGATTGTAACAACCTTCTGACTGTTCTGACAAAGGTATCAGACCTGTTGGTAATGACAGCTGTCGAGTCACCAGTCATGACAGATGATTCCTTAAAGATTTTATAACTCAGCATGATCCACTCAGCAGACTGCTTCATATGTGTCGACACAAATAGACTTAGTGTCAACACAAGTCTTGATGTTATCGAAATAACACTCCATGTGTTGACATAATCATTCTTTAGTTACTCGACACAGCTTCTGTTTGTATGTGTCGACACAAGTCCTTTGTGTCGACACAACTGCTCCTGGTCTTGACATAACTGATGCTGGCAGATGCCGTTGAGTGTATATCCAGCTGTCGTTGAGTGTTTGTCAAGAAAACATTGAGTGTGCGTTGACACAAGTCCCGTGTGTCGACACAAGTCCCGTGTGTCGACACAAGTCTTCTAACTCAGTATAGTTGTTGCTAATAGATGGCGTTGAGTGTCATCTAGATGTTATTGAGTGTGTGTCGACACAAGTCCTGTGTGTCGACACAAGCCTTTTGACTCAGTATAGCTGTTGCTGTTAGATGGCGTTGAGTGTGTGTTTAGCTGTCAACACAAACCATCTCCAGGTGTTGACACAATTCCTGAATATCGACACATGCCTTTCTTCAGGTGTCGACATAACTCCTGGGTGTTGACACAGCCTCTGCTTTAGGTGTCGACACAACTTCTTCTTCAGGTGTCTACACAATGCCTGGGTATCGACACAGCTTTGCTTCTTGTGTCAACACAATTTATTTGTGTCTACACAACTTTGCTTCTAGTGTCGACACAACTTTGCTTCTGGTGTCGACACAACTTCTGGGTGTCGACACAACTTTACTTCTTTTGTCGACACTTGTACTTAGAAAAATTTCTTTACAAACTTTATACCTGCACAATGAAACTCAAACATACATCAAATATAAATTGATGTATATCATTGAGTAAGATTAGGCCTCTCCAAATCTGGTACACATTTTTCAGTGTACTCCAACAATCTCCTCCTATTTGGAGAAATCATAACCCTTAGTCAAAAATATACATCACTTATAATAAAGCACATAAGAATAGATGTACATACATTTCAGTGCAAGATAACATATAAATAATGTAAACAGCTCAAGGCAATATTTAAGCTGATTTTATTTATTAATCAGAAAATACTGAGTTTATATGGTTTTCTTAGAACAAAAAAACAAAAAGTTACATTGTTCTATATAAGCATATCTATCCTATGATTTACTAGGCTCCTTAATTACAATGCCTTTCCCAGACTTAATCTTTGCCTGCACAGAAGGTTCTGTATCCTCAGCAGGTTTCTTCCCTTTGAGATCCTTCTTCTTTAATTCTTTAGCCTTTATCCTTTGTCTTTCAAAATAGTGAAAAAAGCTTGGTGAAGTACCTGCTAGGCTCTAGAGCATTAGCAGCTAACTTCCCAGCTTTTGCACTTCTTCTATGTTGAAGAATGTCTTCCTGCCTAGCTTGATATTTGTTCCAATCCTGCTCAGAATACCACTTACCCCTATCAAGGGTCTTATCCTTTACAGCCTTCCAGGCAATCAAAATGATATTCCTTGAAGTAGGACTCCATTGCTCAAAATCTGGCTTTCAACTCAGCCTGTTCCCTAAACCTTTTCTTGGATAATTGCGCCTCCTTTTGAGCTTGCTTAGTTGCCTCTTACATTTCTTCCTCTTCAATGATCACCTTTGATGCCTTCTATGAAGGACTGTACATTATCTGTACTTCTTGTTGAACCATGTCAAAATCAATAGGAGGGTAAATAACCTGTGCAACTTTTGGCTGATCTCCTTCAATATTAGCAGGTTGTACTCCAGATTCAGCAACATTGTCATCATCACATAAAGGAGGAAAGCCAAGTGTAGCTCTGATGGAATTAGAGATCCATTTAGCATGGTCAGAGCTAGCTTTGACTAACAATCTCTCCCCCTTTATAACTTCTCTAGTAATATGATCCCTTAGATCATTCTTCTAAAACCTTATCTGATCAGCCAGATATTCTATACCTTCCTTGTAATAGTCTTTGAACTTTAGTAAGGTATCAGAAATTGTCTTGTGGGAGGCTTCAATAGCTGCTTTAATAGGAGCTAAATCTACTTGTATCTGCTTTGATATTTTAGTTTTCAAATCTGTTGAAATACTTCCTAGTTTCTGGATGATTTCTGCATGAGAATCTTTGAGGTTTTCATTGGACCTAAATTGATTTTCCAAAACATACCCTTGTTTTGTGGCAATGTCCTCTACCTCAGTCTTCAGCAGTTGTTGTTGCTCAGCCAAATACACCACAACATTGCCTCCCTTATGGAAGCAATCTGTCACTTCTTTATTGTGCAAATTGACTTCAAATCTGATTGACTTTATGTCCTGAGCCAGCTGAAACTGTAGTTCCTTATTAGACACATCCACATACTTTTCTAGAGATTTCCTTTGTTCATCCAATTTTACTTGCATCTTGACCAGTAGTGAATTGAAATCCATGCTTAGAGCAGGTGGTTGTGTGGCTGTTTGCAAGGCTTTCTTGTAGCCTGAGCTCCTTTTCTATAGTTCAACTATCTTCCTTTTCTTAACCATAGTAGCTTCCTCATCATTAGAGGGTTGTGAGGAGCTTTCTATATCAACAGATTCCTTATTAGATGGGGAATTTAACAGCTCCTCCCCCTCAGTTCTTGGCAGGTCCTTTTCTACATGGGATTGCTCCCCCTTAGTCCTTGCAGCAGGTAAATCAGAAAAGAGCTCTTCCATAGTGAAATCTGGTTGTACCTGTATAGGAGGAACAAGATTAGTTTGAACAGCAAAAGGTTTTCCCTGGACATCCAGATTTTTTTCCAGGGCCCTCTCTTTAAAGGAGATACTTACTTGCTCATTTTGAGCTTCTTTCTCAACATTGTCTTGAGCTTCATTATTGATTTCTGATACTATGTCCATAACAATATCAGCAGCTAATTCACTCTCTAGGGCAGCTTCAGCAATGCCTCTTCCTTGGGCAGGCAGCTCAATTTGTTTAGGGTTTTCTCCTCCTGGAGTTTAGAGTGTTGTTCCAGGTGCTCACTGCCATCCACTTGATCTTGGGTTTCCTTTTGTTGCTGGTCTTCATCTGAGCTGAAGACTACCTCCTCTTCAGAATCACTGGAGGATTCTTCTTGTTGAGAAACTTTCTTCTGCTTTTTATCTTTCTTTATTTATTTCTGTGGTGTAAATACTTCCTTTGTTAACACCCTATCCCATCTAGAAAGTATTCTCACATCCATTCTCCTCATGTGATTGATTTTGGATCCTTGCAGTTGGTTCATTACATCTTATATTAATGAAGATAAACATAGACTTAGGATTCTACCCAAGTTTGGTTTCTTTACTCCTTTTTGAATCTTGTCAAACACTATTGCTGCCAAATTAGTTTTCACTTTTAATATGACCCTTGGCATTAGATTAAACATGTGGACTAAAATTCTGTCATGTCCACCAGTTTTACACAAAATTACCTTGCCTATTATTTCTGAAATAAACTTTCCTTGTGAATTCATCCCTTTTCGAGTAATGGATGATCCAACTTTGATATAAGGGCTCAGCCCGCACCAACTTAGTGCTTCTTTAGTAAGGGATAGAGTTATTTCATCAGTATCCTTAACCAAGGGAAGCTGAAGAGATTTCCTGATTGTCTTCAGTGTAAGTTTTACTCTTGAATCCTGTACAGTGGCTTTGATCTTCTTTCCGTCTGTGTCCACAGTTGCAGATGTGTAAAATTCCATGACTTCGTTCTTCCAGATCTTCGTCAGTTCTGAGACCAAGAATTTCAAACCATTTTCTAAAATTAGGGTAATTACACCCTGAATTTCTGGAGATGCTGTCGTGAAACCATCACGAACCAGTTCATAGCCTTCGTTCACCTTGTCTTCCTTGATGGGCACCATTGATGGAAGAGAGAGAGAGAAGAGAGGAGAATATCGAAGTCGACAGAAGGGCTAGAGTCGAGAAATTTAAAAGCGTAGTCGACAAGATTTTGGCTTCACCTATTTATAATCTAGGTGTAAAGGGGAGTTCAAAAGACGCTCCTTAGTAATAATACTAGGTCTCGATAATACTTTGGTTTAGTCGACACTTCAATGTGTCTACATACTTATGTCAGTGTCGACATGGACTGGTCATGTCTCGACACAGAGTATCGACTTTGATTTTTGTGTGTCGACACAAAAATCAGTTAACTTAAAGTCTCGACATAGTTGTGTCGACATTCATACTTCTTTTGACACAGATACTGTTTCTGTTTCGACACATCCTTTTTCTTTGTCGACACAACATACTGAAGTGTGTCGACACAATTTGTTTGTGTCGACAAAAACATTGTACTTAGACAAATTTCCTGATAAATATTGTTCTTACATAGTCTACTTAGGAATGCTTGTGCTGATCTAGTCTAGGTTCAACATACCTAATTCAATTTTGAAATGATTGAATTTAGTTTCATCCAGAGGTTTTGTAAAGATATCAGCTATTTGATTATTTGTGTTTACAAATTCTATATTAATATCTTCCTTCTCCACATGTTCTCTTATAAAATGGAACTTAATTTCTATATGTTTGGTTCTACTGTGTGATACATGATTTTTAGCAATAGAAATAGCACTTATAGAGTCACAAAACAGTGGAATTCTACTTACCTTGATATCATAATCTTCCAGTTGGTGCTTTATCCATAATAATTGTGCACATCAACTTCCTGCAGCTATATATTCAGATTCAGCTATTGATATGGCTACACTGTTCTGCTTCTTGCTGCACCATGACACCAGCCTTCCACCTAGGAATTGACAGGTTCCTGTAGTACTCTTCCTGTCTTCTTTGCATCCTGCAAAGTCTGCATCTGAGAAACCTGTTAGTATGAAATCTCTATTCTTAGGGTACCAAAGACCTAGATTAGGTGTGCCCTTAAGATATCTCAAGATTCTCTTAACTGTAGTATAACGAGATTCCTTTGGGCAAGCTTGGTACCTAGTACAGACACATGTAGCATACATGATGTCAGGTCTACTAGCATTCAAGTAGAGTAGGGAGCCAATTATCCCTCTATACAAAGACTCATGAATAGGTTTCCCTGTCTCATCTTTGCCTATAGGCATACTTGTTCCTATTGGAGTTTTCACGGTGGAGGCTGAGTACATACCATATTTCTTAATCATCTCCTTGGTGAACTTAGACTGAGATATGGATAATCCATTATAAGTCTGTCTGATTTGAAGTCCAAATAAGAACTTTAGCTCACCCATACTGCTCATCTCAAACTTCCCTTGCATAAGTTTGACAAACTTTCTACAAAGGTTATTTTCAGTAGATCCAAAGATAATGTCATCAACATATATCTAGACTAGGATTATCTTTCCTTTAGATTCCCTAAAGAATAAAGTTTTGTTTATCTTTCCTCTAGAGAATTTATTTTCAATAAGAAAAGTAGACAAGGTTTCATAAAGCCCTAGGGGCTTGTTTCAAACCATATATAGCTTTCCTAAGCCTATATACATAATCAGGATAATGAGAATCTACAAAACCTGAGGGTTCCTCAACATAGACTTCCTCTTTTAACTCACCATTCAGAAATGCTGACATTACATCCATCTGATATACCTTGAACCCTTGATAGGCAGCATAAGCCAAGAATATTCTTATAGCCTCCAGCCTTGCTACTGGGGCAAACGTTTGATCAAAGTCAATTCCTTCCTCTTGCCTGTAGCCTTTTGCTACCAGCCTGGCCTTGTTCTTGATAATAGTGCCATTCTCATGAAGTTTGTTTTTGTAGATCCACTTGGTTCCTATAATGTTGTAATCCTTTTGTTTAGGAACTATATTCCCGACTTTCCATCTTTTGAATTGATTCAACTCTTCTTGCATAGCATCAACCAAGTTAGTATCTAGCATGGTATCTTCAAACTTCTTGGGTTCTATTTGAGACAAGAAGCTAGAACATAGAACTGTGTTCATGCTTTTGCTCCTTGTTAGAACACCTTGACTTGTATCACCAATTATCTGGTGAGCTGAATGATCCTTCAGGTGTCTTCTTGCTGGAGGAAACCTGTCTCCCTCATGGCCTTTTTCATTTTCTTCCACTTGATGCTCCTCATTGTCTTCATCATCCAGAGAGTCTTGTTCTCCCCCTAGACAGCATGCATCTTTTCCATCATTCATCCTAGCAGGAGCTTCATCATTGATGGTCAACTTGCCCAGCATATCTATTAGACCTGTAGAACTAACTGAAGAACTAGACAATTCAATGTTAATCAATCTAGACTCATCAAAAACAACATGGACTGACTCTTCTACAACTTGAGTAGTCAAGTTGTAGACTCTGTATGCCCTAATATTATTGCTGTACCCAACAAATATCCCTTCTAGGGATTTGGCAGCAAACTTTGTTTGGTAATGTTTACCATTAACTAGAACATAACACTTGCTACCAAAGATTCTGAAATAAGAAATGTTTGGTTTTCTGCCTTTCAAAATCTGATAGGGAGTCAACTTAAGTTTCTTATTTATGGATGCTCTATTGAGAACATGACAAGCAGTGTTTACTGCCTCAGCCCAGAAATATTCAGGGAGAGTAGTATCACTGAGTAGAGTTCTACCAGGCTCAATAAGAGTTCTATTCTTTCTTTCAGCAATTCCATTTTGCTGAGGTGTTCTAGGTGAGGAGAACTCCTTATGTATCCCAAGTTCTTCATAGAATTTTGTCATACATTCAGACTGAAATTAAGTTCCATGGTCACTTCTGATTTTGACCACTAAATTGTTAAATTCATTCTGAACTTGTCTAATAAAAGTCTGGAAAACACTAGGGGTTTCTGATTTCTGCCTCAAAAAGAACACCCAAGTGTATCTAGAATAGTCATCCACAACAACTAGTGTATATACTTTCCTACCAAGACTATTAACTGGCATAGGACCAAACAAATCCATATGCAAGAGATATAAACATCTTAATGAATCTTTGGTATCTAGTGTAGGAAAAGAGGACTTGGTATGTTTGCCCTTTTGGCAAGCTGAACACACTCTCTCTTTAATGCACTTGACTTGAGGACCATTCCTTACCAGACCCATGCTAAACAACAGTCCTATAGACTTATAGTTCAGATGAGCTAGCCTTTTGTGCCATTTGACACATAGTGAAGCTTTCTCATCTACAACTAGGCAAATAGGTGAGTTGTTTAACTCACAATCTAGGTTAAGACAATAAACATTTCCTTTCTTAATGTCAGTCAAAATGATCTCTTGATCACTTGACCTCTCAATTTGGCACTCCCCTTTGTGAAAGGAGATGTCATAACTTAAATCACTAAGCTGACTTATGCTAATCAGGTTATGTTTCAGACCCTTCACATAAGCCACTTTAGTGATAGTAATTGAGTCACTAGAAATGTTACCAAATCTTTTGATGACTCCTTTTTCTGATCCACCAAAGATGACTTTGGGACCATTCTCTATGGGTACAAAGTCATCCAACATTTTTCTTGTTCCAGTTATGTGTCTGGAACATCCACTATCCATGTACCATATAGGGGTATGGTCACTTGGATCCACCTACATCAAATAAAAAATTACTTATCCTTAGAACCCAAATCATTATTGGGTGCTAGGTTCTTGTTAGTTTGGGAAATAACCTGTTTACCTTAGATTTTTTGATAGGTAAACTACTCTTGGTTCTAACACTTATGTTAAACCAGCAATCCATGGCAAAGTGGCCTACCTTGCCACAACACCAGCACTCAAACCTATTGTACTCTCTCCTAGGTACAGACTTCACAACCTTGTTACCAGCAGTCCTGTTAAGTGTAGGTGCTGGAGCAGCAAACCCTAAGAATTTCTTTTGAACCTGATGGGCTTGCCTATAGAGTGGCCTATTGGCATTTGCACACTTGCCATTGTGATCTCCATACTCACAATGACCATGAGTATTTCATGATCATGCTTGTTAGTAGGTTGCATCTCCTTCCTAATGAAAATAGTGGGCTTAGAGGCTAGTTGCTGAACTGGGGCCTTACCTTTTCCATGAGAATTGGTGGCCCTAGTTCTTCCCTTAAAACCTAGACCAGTCTTTCCTTTCTGAGGAATGAAATTGTCTATTAAGGGCATGACAGATTTTGGCTTAGAGAATTTAGCCACTTGCTCTCTTTCTTTCTGGAGTCTTGCCTCCAGGTTCTTGATATGATTTTCCATGAAAGTGGTTGTGCCCATCTGAATAACAATTATGTTCTTCAGTTTGGCAACCTCTTTCAGTTTCAAATCAATCAGCTTGGCTGATTCTGATGCTGTCTGCTTAAGAAATTCAATCTCCTTGGTCTGCTCCTTGACAAGAAGCTTACTTCTCTTTAGAGCTTGCAACAACCCACCATACTCATCAATGAGTTGGTGTACATCCCCTTAAGACTCAGAACCATCCACATCTCTTGATGCAGATGCTTCTGATTGTGATCTAGTGAAATAGTCAGAAGTTGAGGGAGAATTATATACCTTGCTAGGACCAGCCTGATCCTGGCATTGATCATTTTCTAATAGGGCCATCAGCCCTCTGCAGAAATATTCTTCCACTCCATTTATGGAGTCTAGCATTTGTAGGAATTCTAACTCCTTAGAATCCTCTTCAGTTGAGAATAGCCTAATATATGCTTCAGCATCTTCTTCTTCTCTTGATTCAGATGTTGAAGAATTTGTCCAGCTCTTCTGCTTCTGGGCAATAAAATATTTCTCCTTCTTGCCCTTCATTAGTTGTTTCATCTTATCTTTTGATTCAGCCCTCTTGTCTGGATAGTCTGCTATGACATGTCCATTCCTGTTGCAACAATAGCATACAATCTTAGAATTAGATTGTTTACTAGGTTTAGAAGCATACCTGTGCTCCTTGGAAGTCTTCTTTTTCTTGTAGTACTCATCCTTGGAAAAGGATGTTGAAGGTCTGGTTCTCCACTTCTTCTTCTTCATGAATCTTTTGAACTGCCTTGTGAAGGATGAAAAATCTTCATCAGAGGTGTGGCTGTCTGATGAGGTGTTGTCAGGAATTTCTTCTTCTGCCTCAGCACTCCTTTTGGGAGGAGAAGGAGATTTCTCCTGCCCTTTCTTGTGCCTTCACCTTGAAGGCAACTAACTTTTCCTTGTGTTCAGATCTGCTGCTCTTCTCTTCCTCCTTCGTAGCTGTAACCTGCATTTCATATGAAAGCAGCTTTCCAAATAGTGTGGGAGGAGGTGTATCTACCAGCCTTGCCACCTCTCTGATGGAACAAATCTTGGTGTTCCAATCCTTTGTCAGAGATCTCAGAAACTTGTCATTCAGTTCATAAGTGCTGAAGACTCTTTCATAAGTCATCAACTCATTTACAATCCAGAAGAATTTCTTGTAGCATTCAGCTATGCTATCATTCTTAGCTTTTCTAAAGCTCTCATACTCCTGATTCAGCATGGATTTTCTGTCTTCTCTAACTTCTTATGTTCTCTCCATGTAGACAATCATGGTGTCCCACATTTCCTTAGATGTTTTATAGTGCACCAGATTTTGAAATGTGGAATCATCTATAGCACTTACAATAATGTTCTATGCTCTTTTGTCTAGTGTTGCCACGATGATCTCATCCTTTGTCATTTCAGAATAGTTCTTATGGGTTCTCACATTTGCATCCAGAACTGATACCTTCATTGGAATGAAGGGTCCTTCTTGTACAGTAATATAGATTCTTGGTCAGAAGCTTCCATAAACAATCTTACCATTTCCTTCCAAATGCCAAAGCATTCTTTCCTACAAATAGGCAGTTTAATAGATCCAAACTCCTTTTGATTCTCATTTGAACCCATTCTTGAAATCTATTAATTCTCTAGGAGATATACTCAGACTATTAGGTCTATCTTTGAGCAACCTCCCTCTGATACCACTTGAAAGACTTATTTCAAGAGCCTAAACACCTAGGGGGGGTGAATAGGTTCTAATTATCTTTAAGAATTTTAGGCAATATAACTAGTTCTTACTTAGCACAGAGATTTCAAACCACAGCACAGAAAACATAGCACAACATACACAAGATTTATAATGGTTCCCCAAGATATGGGTACATCCACTTTCCCTCTTCGCCTATCTAGTAGAGAACTAGATTCAGCCCAACTTCCTTCCTCTTTCTCAGATCCAAAGATTTTACAGCTCAGAACCAAAATGGTTCCTACACCTCAGACTTACACAAGTCCTACCTCAGATCCTTCCCCAAGAATCCTACCTCAAGCCACAGCCCTACCTCAGCCTTTATAACAAGGCTTAAACCTCAGACTATCAATATTCCTACACCTCAGGCACTCATCCATACCTCATCCTTTATAATTATAGTCTTATAACTCAGATCTAACAATAGATCCTACAAGAATTTGAGTATTTGAGAAATACAGAAATATCACCAATTAGATTACTCTATAGGTGAGAGCTTCTTGATCAGTTCTTGAATGAACTGAATCTCCAGATCCAACCTGACTTAGCTGTTTCAAAGCTTCTTGATAGAACAAAATAAGGTTGAACTCTTCTTGATGTATAAGTTGATCTCCTGTCAGCTCCTTTCTTGAATTCAGAATAAAATCTGAATCTTCTCTGCATAGTGTTAAGAATCTTCCTTCTTAAGGGTCACCCCTTTACTTGTTGTTGAAAACTTTCCTTAGATGATCCACCTTTTTATTTCTGTATCTATTGTTTTTTTTAAATTGTCACAGATCAGTCCTTTATATAAAGATTTCTCCTGATTACCGGCTGATTCGGTTTGTAACAACCTTCCGAATGTTCTGACAAAGGTGTCAGACCTGTTGGTAATGACAGTTGTCGAGTCACCAGTCATGACAGCTGATTCCTTAAAGATTTTATAACTCAGCATGATCCACTCAGCAGACTTCTTCATATGTGTCGACACAAATAGACTTAGTGTCGACACAAGTCTTGATGATGTCGACATAACACTCCATGTGTTGATATAATCATTCTTCAGTTACTCGACACAGCTTCTGTTTGTATGTGTCGACACAAGTCCTGTGTGTCGACACAACTGCTCCTCGTCTTGACATAACTGATGCTGGTAGATGGCATTGAGTGTATATCCAGCTGTCGTTGAGTGTGTGTCAACACAAGTTCTGTGTGTCGACACAAGTCTTCTGACTTAGTATATCTATTGATGTTAGATGGCGTTGAGTGTCATCCAGATGTCATTGAGTGTGTTTCGACACAAGTCCTGTGTGTCGACAAAAGCCTTCTGACTCAGTATAGATGTTGTTGTTAGATGGCGTTGAGTGTGTGTCTTGCTGTCAACACAAACCTTCTTCAGGTGTTGACACAATTCCTGAATGTCGACACATGCCTTTCTTAAGGTGTCGACATAACTCCTGGGTGTCGACACAGCCTCTCCTTTAGGTGTTGACACAATTCTGGGTGTCGACACAACTTCTTCTTCAGGTGTCGACACAATGCCTGGGTGTCGACACAACTTTTCTTCTAGTGTAGAGACAATTTCTTGGTGTCTGGTGTTGACACAACTTTGCTTCTGGTGTTGACACAACTTCTAGGTGTCGACAAAACTTTACTTCTGGTGTCGACACTTGTACTTAGAAAAATTTCTTTACAAACCTTATACCTGCACAATGAAACTTAAACATACATCAAATACAAATTGATGTATATCATTGAGTAAGATGAGGCTTCTCCAAATCTGGTAAACATTTTTCAGTGTACCCAACAACCATCAAAAGACCGTCTGCTCGACAGTTCCTCATAAATCTATCCCTCTATCCCCGCAATACCTTCACCTCTCCCGTAAGATCCGAACACCCATTATCTGCTGGTGCACCCATTTCTCGCATCAACAGGATAAGTGTTATCTAAAGATTCCGATTCTCTCAGATCTAGTCGATTCGTGATTCCAGATCAAAGTCTTTAAAGTATTCCCATTTTCCATGTTCTCCAAGACATTCAAGATCAACCATTTCGAAGAATGATGGATTGAAGATTTTAGATCTAAATAAAATTATTTGTCATCCTTATTGTATAAATCCTTCTTACTCTTGTAGGAGGTTTTCCCTCCGAGTTGTAGATCCGTGTTTAGATCGAGTGGTAGATCCGTGTTTGGATTGAGTTGTAGGAGAGTTTGTTCTTCGAGTGGTAGGAGCGTTTTTTCACAGTGGTTGGAGTTGAGGCTCCGAGGTATAAGATTCATTGCAATCTAAGTTAAAGGTGAAATAGCTAAATCTAACCCTTCATGGTAGATAGGAGAGGAAGGACAGTGGACGTACCAAACTCGGGGAACCACTATAAATCTCTATGTTTTGTGTGCTTAATTTTTCCTTTTGTTTTTATTCCATGAAAAAACTCAGAACTCACATATTCGCCCCCTCCAAGTGATTTAGGTAGACGCTAGATACTTTCAATTAGTATAGAGGGGTGTTGTTCAACATAAGGTTAACACCTTGAACAAGATCTCTCATCTAGTGTCAAGAGATTCTACATCGTTGCTATGGACAAAAGCAAGGACATGTCATCGATGAAGTTACCTGTGTGCACAAAAGAGAACTTTCCTATGTGGAAAGAAAGAGTCAGATTCTTCATGGAGGAAACAGATCCTAGAATATTTCAGATTGTTGAAGAAGGACCTCATATTTCTACTCAGCCGTCCGCTCTGAATCCGACTGTCATGATCCCTAAGAAGATGATGGATCTGACTAAGGATGAAATTGCAATGGTCTCTTTGGATAAGAAGTCAAAGAATATTATAGCCAGTCTAGTGGATGATTCAATGCATTAAAATTTATTCCACTACAAATCTGCCAAGGAGATGTGGGATTTCCTAGTAGTTCTCATGGAAGGAACTGATGAAGTTAGAGATGATCGCAGATTTTTACTGAATTAGTAATACAAAGCATTCAAGTAGAGTGCAAATGACTCTATTACTGACAGCTTTGAGAAATTCTTCAAGATAGTTAACGGGGTAAAAAATACAGTCGCACCTTCACTAATGGTGAACTAAATGACAAATTCCTCAGATCTCTGATAAAGGACCGGGACACAAAAGGTGTAGCCATTAGGGAGTTTGGGAAGCTGCCGGAGATTGACCCCCAGAACCTTTTCAGAAAGTTGCTCTCTTATGAACTTCAGATGAATACCAGAAAGAAAGAGGAGCAAAGCAGTAGGACTTCTAGCAGAGAGAAGTCAGTTTCCCTAAAAGCTGAGGGGGCAAGAAAGTCTAAAGTTATGTCACCAGTAAGGACATGAGCTCCAAGTACCCCAGAAGACTCCGAGCCAAGCTATGCCCCCTCAACTTTAGACTTTCTTGGAGATTGACATATTTATATTAGTGTGAACTCTCCAAGAAATTCAAGAGAGTGCTCATGTAACATCTCCATCTATAAAATGAAATATAATCGAGGGTCCGGCCAGGGCCCCACACCATAGTTCACAAACAGGCGGAAAGGTTACAGATTAATACCAAAAACTATTCGCTTCCTAACTCAGAGTATGCTAACGAAAGTTTTAAGTTTAATTGAACTAAAACTCATTTGAACGTCCACAATATATAAAACACCATTTATATATACCAACACAGGAATGTCACTTTACACACAAGTTATGGCCTCAATGCCTTATAGTTACATTTCATCATTGTGGATTACAAACATCGGCACGCAGACCGACCACCCATGAAAATTGTAAAATTCTTCATTCGACCTTCGAGGGCCAGTAGAAGCAGCAAGGGCTTCAACCCGCTATTTCTTGCTCGGCTCTGCAGGACCTGCACAAGGACATTCCACCATAATGGTGGCGAACAAGGCAATGGTCAGCATACAGCTGACCATTTTTTAACGACCCTACCCCTTTCCCATGGCAGTGGTATTCCTTCCCTGCAGGCATAGCATTTCACAAGCAGATATATCACAAGATGTGCACTCACGCGCAATCAATATATCACAAACGTCGACCATGCGGCCCGACGCTCCGTGCACTCAGGGCACATTATCGGTGTACCGGAAAACCAGGGTCCTACCACCGTTCTCAGGTCTCAAACCCAACAGTAAACTTTGAGCATTCATACTCCATAGCCCACGGCCGGAGACTTTAGTATTGATGGCGCACAACCCAAGACTCTTATTATGTGATCCTAACGAAGCCAATAACTTAGGAACTCAAGTTAGACAACCATAACGCAGATACAGTCCAGCCCTTTCCCACTGCTCAACTCGCAAGTTCATTGTCTAGACTGACGCGGGTCGGCATCCCCTTATCCATTCGTCTCACCGGCCTTTAAGAGTGCATAGCTCACAATAGTCACAATGTCCCCGAAGGATTGGCTTCATAATCAAAGCGGGAGTCAATGCCAGCATTCATCATGATCGCTTAGCGAGGTCAACAAAAGCTCTCTTTTTGTGCCAAAACTCAAAGCAAACCCTGCAGCATCCTGTAGTGCCAACATATAACACACAAACTTAGAGGGTATTTTCCTGGAACTCCATTCAAGTACTTCTTGTTACTCTACTTCACAGGCAAAACCCACCGACTCCACAAAATACTCGTTTCTACGCAGAGTCTTCTCAGGTGCGCAAAATAAAGAATCCAGACCAACCTATCTAGACGGGCTTCACACAACATGCATATTCCGTACAACACATTTTCGGATCTATATGCAAGACTTCTTGGGGATTTCAAGAATCAACACAACGGAAATCCCTCAATACTCCACCTTTTGGTGGGGGAAATCCATGCACATGAAAAAATAAGGACTTCACATGTCTAAGGAGAAAGATCATTACCCTTGGAATTCTCTTCGAAGCCATGGCCCAGCTTTTCTATGAGGAGGGAAATGAGCGCCTCACTTTCCCCTATGCGGATCTAGCCTTGGATCTTGATTCCATTCATAAGATCTACTCAAGTAACTTTAGCAAGCCCTAACCGAGTTCTCTGCTCCAGAACTGGGACACAAGGAAGAGAGAAAGAGAAAATGGAAATAATGATTTCCAAATTCCAATCCCTCTGCATAAGTGGTCTCTGGTTTCACCCCAGCCACACAATAAACTCATCAAAACACAGCAACAGGTCAGGTTTAGGCTGAAAAGTTACTCACAGCCTACTGGCCGCTCACTAGTCATCTGATACGAGTCACCGCTCGGCCATATCCTCATTTTTCGACAAATCATCAAACAGGGCTGATAACAGGCCAAAATCATCGAGCTCCGCTCGATGATCTTCGTCGAGCTCAGGGTTATATTAATCATGTTCTCTCTAACTCCTTTTTGGGGTGTTACAACTCAGCAAGAGGAGACAAATGAAAAATCTGTCCATCTCATCTGATTTCAGAAGATCACATCGTGATGGTGACCACTCTAAGAAAAGCTACAACAAAGATGACAGGTATAATTCCAAAGTGAACAAACATTCTTTTTCTGACATTATTTGTTATTATTATAATAAGCCAGGACACGTAATTGCAGTGTGCCCTTATAAAAAGAAGGAGGGATCCTAGAGGGAAGAGAAGAGATCCTTCAAAGGTAAGAGGAAGGAAGAGAAAAGCTTCGTTGCTAAGAATTCAATGACTCTCAATGACAGTGACTCAAGTGAGTCCAATTCTGAGAATGAAGAAGCCTACTTCGGGCTTATGGCTCAATCAGATGAGGAAGGAGGCGACTCTAAATGTCACAGGAAGGTAAACTCTCACACTATGCTATCTGATTCAGAAACTTCCACTAATGGTCATGAAGACCACTCGTCTGAGGAAGATGAAGCTGACTTGATGGCTCAACATAAAGAACTCCTGAAAGCTTTTGACAAATGTCGCAAGGTATTCAAAAAGCAATTAAAGGAGATTGCTTCTCTCACGGTAGTGGAATTGGGCCCAGGGGAGGAAATTGCTGAACTAACTCCTCTCAGAAATGAAGTTTACTCCTTGCGAGTGGAATTGAAATGCTCCGCTGAACTATTAAGTAAGTAGGAGAAATACTTAGATGAGCTGGAAGAAAAGCTCTTGGTGGAAAGGAAGCTAGTTGAAAGCTACTCAAAACCAAAGACCATTCTTCCCCTCATTGATGAGTTTTCTGCTCCTAAGAAGGGTAGTGGTCTTGGCCACATAGCTTGAAAAGGTAAGGTTACTAAGAAATCCAGTACCAAAGGAAAAGGGAAAGAACCTCAAGGTCAACCATAGTTTAAGGAGGTAATCTTCCCATTAAATCAATACCACCTTCAGACGTCCTATGGTCACCTTGCTAGGCCCACCTATGTGAAGCCAAAAAGGCACTACCAAGGATGGACCTGCCCTCGAGACTTTGATTCTAGTGTTTTCAAATCACCTTATGAGGAAATTACTATCAAAATTTATGGTCCTTACGTTCATGGACCAAGTGGCAAGAAGGCTCCAAAAGCCAACACTGTTGTTCCCAAGGCTAAGGAAACGGTGAAGCCTTGTGCGTGCTGTAATTACAAGGCTTTCACTTCAAATTTTATGACCACTGCTAGACCTCCCATTCAAATGGTAAAGTAGGAGTATAAGAGAAGGTACAACAGGTTTGACTGTTGGTGTTGCAGTAAGATTGGTGACTTCGCCGTAGATTGCTAGTTTCATCTGGTAAAGCTTTAAACTCCATGAGTTAACAATACGATACCGACCACTCATAACGTTAATGTTCTGAGTGATGTTAAACTAACAAGAAACTAAGGACCCGAGTCTATTTGGGCTCTTAATTTAAAATGATTTATGTTTATAGGTATTTCCAAAGGCCAAGAAAAAGCCTACCTGGTATTTGGACGGTGGATGCTCTCAGCATATGACCGGGACTAGAATCCTACTCCGAGAATTTACCCCTGTCGAAGATGGTCCAAAAGTTTTCTTTGGTGGGTCTGATAGGAGAATCACTAAAGGCTAAGATATGTTTTCCAATGGCATTATCTCCTTTACAGACGTGGCTTATGTTGAAGGATTAAAACATAATCTAATAAGCATAAGTCAACTATGTGACAAAGGCTATATCGTTGAGTTCTACAAGGACAAGTTCCTAATAAAATCATCTTCTAATTTAGAGACAATCTTAATAGGCACTCAGAGTAGAAATATTTTCTGCTTAAATTTTCTATGCTTAGACAATTCTACACCAGTGTGTTTTTTAGCAAAAGATAGCGCGTCTCTTTGTGAACAATGACACAAGAGATTGACACATTTTAACTTCAAAACTATAAATATGTTATTTTCTCACAACTTAGTGCGTGATGCCTGATGTTTTTAGTTGTCTACCAAAATCACCTAGAGGGGGTGAATAGGTGAGGTCTGTGTCTTTTTACGGAATAAAAACTTGAAAGAGCGAAGCGCATAAATAAACAAACAAGCCACAAGAGACACAAGATTTATAGTGGTTCCCCAACCTTGGGTACGCCCACTCTCCACCTCACCGATCTAGCAATACGCTATACTCAGCTACTTCATTATTATCTTGGGTTGAAAACCAATCCTATAACTCAGAGTAACGCCCCTACAACTCTATCCTCAAAACGAGATCTACACTTGGAAGAAAAACTTCCTACAAAACTCAGAGATAAAATCTCCTACAAGAATTGAAATAGATTTTACAACAACAATAAAATAAACTTCACTTAAGATCTGAGAACTTCAGATTTCTTCCTTCTTGAAATTTGAAACTCTGTTAGAAAATCGAGGAAGACTATGCCGAAATCTCTAGATATAAAATTCTTAAGATCAACACGATCAAGAAAGAGATTTATAGATGATGAACGCCTAGATCTGTTGATCAATTCTTGTTCTGAAACTCTTAGATCGGAGAAGAGCGGTGGCGAGGAAGTCGATGAAGAGCGGTAGATTTCCCGATTTAGAATGAACAGGAAAATTCAGAATGCTTGGTTTTGTTTCTTAGGGTTAGTCGAATTTGATAAGACCTTTTATAGGACAAGCCTAACGGTCATAATCATAAATGACTACATACATTGACCAATAAGAATTGAGGTTAATTTTGAAATCGATTCAGTCTGAACTTAGAGAAAAATTTGGAAAGAATTTCTGCATTTCTCGAGTGAGAAGAAGAGTACTCAAGAACAAGATTTTGTTCTCGAGAAGAGTATGTATGGTTCTCGAGAACAAGTCCTTAAGAAAAATTCAGGAAAAGATTTCTGGCTTCTCGAGAAAAGGTTTCTATTACTCGAGAACTAGGCAAAGACTTCTCGATAACTATCTTGACTTCTCGAGAACTATCTTGACTTCTCGAGAACTATCTTGACTTCTCGAGACATAACCTCTTCTTACTCGAGTATAGGTCTTCTGCTTTCTCGATACAAGGTTTGGCCTTCTCGAGTACTGACTTATGTTACTCGAGTACAACATATAGAAAATTTCTGAACTAATTTTGAGTGAACTCGAGAATGAGGTATATAGTACTCGAGTACTCCATGGATTTCTCGAGTATAGACAATGTCTTCTCGAGAATTAATTTCTGCTACTCGAAAACTATACTTAGCAGACTCGAGAAATCATTCTAACACTACTCGAGTATAAGAAGTCCTTCTCGAGTAATGGGCTTAGAAAAATTTCTGACTTTCTAAAAAATGTTTTCTTCAAGGTATACATCAACTATTCTTTCTTCCATTACCTTAGTACTTGAAAAAGAAGTGTGTCCCAATAGAGAGGCTACACATGAGTCAACACCATGGATCACACAATGAGGGATTACATTGTATGGTCCTTTGTTTAGTGACTCATTGTAGACTGACATTGGCTACACTTGGCAATTATAACCTGCAAGCACTCAACTTGAAAAGAGCATCAAATACAAGCTTAATTCATCTTAGTTCAAGGGTGACTTCATACAAATCTAGGTTATTATGGATGCAATACCCAACAATCTCCCCCTATTTGTAGAAGTCAAAACCCTCTATACTAAGGTGAATTACATCAAGATAAACATATAAAATGACTAGTAAAAAAAGTAGTAAAGAGAAATGCTAAGTAATGAAAAATCAGATCATCAAAATTAAATAATTTATATATATAGAAAATGTCCAAGGAAAGATCCAATTTCACAAAATCTTATAAGAAAACTTCTGATCTTTTATCACTGCTTTCTTTGCTGTTGTTGCTGCCTCTCCTTTTTCTCTTGTTTCCTCTTCTGATAACTAAAAGGTTTAGGATAGTATTTAGCAGGCTTAGGAGGAGATTTTGGATTGTTCTTCCCATACTCTGTCATATATCCTTCTCTTAGTTAAAGATTTCTCATATAAATCCCATTCATATGAGCTATAATGATCATTCATGTTCTTATTATAGTCAACAACAAGCTGAAGAGTCTCAAGGATTAGGGATTTAGAAGTTAGGCTCCATATTTCAGGAAAATCTTGAGCTCTTCTATTTTCTGCTTCAGGATTGGGATTGGTCCTGCTAACAGAGGCACCATCACCATACTTTCTTTTCTTATGAACTGGGATTTCTGAGGGAGGAGCTTGAGGCATTTTAGTTTCTGACCAGAATTGAGAGTAATCAGCAGGAGGGGCTTATTGATCTTCTGGTCTTGGAGAGAATGTTGGTATAGTTGACATTGGTGGCATAGGTGGGGCAATATGTTGAGCAGTTAGATTGAGATGATGTGGAATTACATTTGGGTTAACTTGAAATTCAGGGAATATCTGATTATGCATCCACACAGCTGTATCATAAGTATGAAATTTGACACCATCAATTTGGTTTTGAACATCATCATGTATTTCTTTCAGCTTTCCTTCCCAAAGATTTGTCATGATACCATCAGATTTCTCTAGATATTCTTTTACTAAATTCTCTCCCTTTTTGACTTCTATAGATAGGGTGGGTATAACATCTTCTTTGAATGTACCAACCTCTGTGTATGTCTTGAAGTTATGTTCTTGATCTTTCTTTTCCTGTTGGATTTGATTATTTGCTAGAGTTACTGATTGATCCAACACCTGACCAATGTTGGTTATGGTGTGGTCTAGAGCTTTCCCACCTATTTTAAATAGGTGTTTAAGTTCATTAGTATTGTGCTGGATTTCAACAAATCCTCTGCTCATCTCTTTTTCAAGAGCAGTGACTTTTTCAGTGATAGCTTTCAGTGAGTCATCAAAATAAGTTCTTTGTTGTGCTAGCATTAACTCAATTTTGCTAAGTATGGTATCTAGAGAATGTGTTTTAGCTTGAGGAGTTGGAGGAGGAGGAGTTACTAATGGAGCTGACCAAAGAGTAATTTCTTCGATGATGACTGAGCTCTGGGCTCTGGTGGTATGAATCAGGACATCTCCTTCCTCACCAGTAATAGTAGGAAGGGATAAGTTCAAGCTTTTGAGAGGAGCTTCAACTGGTTCAAGAGTTGCTTCTTCATCAGAAATCAAGACTGTTTCTTTATCATGTATATCTACATCAGGAGTCTGAGGGTGAGGGGATTCTGGTACAGAATGATGGTCTAATGGAGATGGTTCTAAAGTGGGAGATTTCTCTGCATGTAGTGGGGAAAGAGGCTCTTTTTAAGTAAGTTCATCAATCATTCTGTTGATATGATCTTCTATAGTGAAGATTTGTTTTTAGACTTGAGCATTAGAAAGAATGTCTTCAACATGAAGATTATCATCTGGAAGACTGGAGTCATCTGGGAGGGTAGAGGTATACTTAACAGCAGTAGATGGAGCAACATCTGGAGGAATATCTGTCTGAAGATCTGGGTGACTTGCCTCTTGGACTACAGGAGCAGGCTCCCACTGAGCAACTGTACCAGATGTGCCAGCTACCTAATGTAGAGGGGAAGATGGGGTCCTGACCTCATCCTCTTGGAAATCATGGGCTTTTGCAGCTTGAGCAGGGTTTTTAAGCTTGAGCTCCCATCTTTGAATTGAGGAGATGGAGACTTGCTTCATATGATGTAGAGTAGTACCTTTGGAGAGAACAAATACTTCTTGCTTGAGTTCATGAAGTAGAAGAGAGACAATCCTGCCAAAATTTGGTGACTGAATGATTTCCTTGATTTTATCAAAAATCATCATGCCCCATTGGAACTTTTTCCTGCAAATCACTGTTGTCATCATATCAAAGAATTCATGCGTAATGAAACTAATAGAACTTGTTCTACACAGAAGAACTTTTCCAAGTATATCCACAAGTAATTTGCTCTCTAGATTGAGATCAGGGTGGCGAATGGTGTTCACATCAGCAGAGACACCACAAAATCCACATGCCTAATTGTAGTTTTCAAAGGTTAGGTTGTCTTCTTCATCAATGAATGACATCCAAAGTAGCTTAGAGACAATATGAATAGTAAGATTAACCTTGATTCCACGAACTTTTGACTTCAGAACCATGCTATTCTTCTTCAGTTTGGCATTTTGGAAAAATTCTTCAACATCGGGAAGCAAAATTTTGCATGTCTGTTGTAGAATGAATGAAAGTCTGGCGGCTTCCAAGAGTAGTAGAATGTTGCAGAAATCATGTGACAAATTAGCTATTCCAGTAGAAATGAGTTCACTCCTGATTCCAGCCTTCGACAGAGAGGCCATGATTGAGATAAATGAATGGAAAACATTTGCACCTCCACCTCAGGTTCACCATCCTCAGAAATATCAATAAATTTTTCAGTTATTTGAGAAAGGAGCTCTATTGGAATCTCCCCTCAACCTTTGCATTCGATATTAGAGTTTGCTAGTTTGTATCAACTGTGGTTGGATCATATTCAATCACTGTATCACTAATTTTCTCCCCCTCAACTTGAGGACAAAGAAGTATCACCTCAGGACCATCTAGAGTTTGATCAATCTTATTCTGCAGATTTTCAATGAAGGAATCAACCTGGTCTTGAATGGATTGAACTGCCTCCCCCTCAGCAGGTGCATCCATTTGGGCAGTTTCCCCCTTAATGTTTGCACAGATCTTTTCCACTATATTTCCAGTCAGTCTATCAGCTAATTATACTATAGTCTCTTTAGAATGAGGCCCACCAAGTTGAATCCTTACTGTAGGTTCAGAGGATATTGAAACTTGGGCACTCATATCTCTTCTTATTTCCTCAGCAAAGTCAGACAGCTAAGGATCATGTTGCTCTTCTTCACTACTCTCAGAAGAGCTGCTTTCTGTGCTTTCCTTAGGGATGAGTACAACCTTCTTTTTCTTCTTCTCACTTATCTATTGATTTGGCAGTAGCACTCTATCCCATCTATCAAAAATCTTTGAGTCCATTTACCTCATGTGATAGATCTTAGTTCCTAGCCTCACATTAGAGATCCTTAGAACAGTATCATGCAAGTGCATGGACATGATTCTTCCCAGGTATGACTCTGGAGCACATTTCATATCTCTGTCAAACATCACCTTGCCCCAGTCAGCTTTCTTGGTAAGAATTACCCTTGTCATGAGCTCAAACATTTTTTTGGATATCTTATCATGTAACCCTATTTTGCAAATCATTGTTTTGCCAATCACATCAGCTAGAAATTTTCCTTTGAGATTCATTTCTTTTCTTAAAACTGATGCAGTGGTGTGCTTTGAAAGTCCACACCACTTGAGGGCAGATTTGACATCATCTTGATACAGTTCTTCTTCTTCATCAGACGACCTGAACTTGGGCAAATTCAGGGATTTGCTCAGTCCTCTGGGAATGATCTTGATCTTATGCCCACAGATGGATAATTTGATTTTGTTTGAGGATGAGACGATAGTGTCATTCGAGTATAGTTCAAGCACTTTTCTCCTCCATATTGAGCTTGGCTTCGACAGAACATATTCTTGGTCAACGACCTACAGTAAATGGAGAATAAGTTGAACTTCCTCTAGAGCATCCTTGAATCCATTTTGCATTAACTCTAAACTCTCGAAAATGAAATCCATTCCTTTCGGTGTCATGAATCCTTTGAATTTTTGAAGTTGTCTCGAGATTTTGTCGCAGGGAGGCAGAAAGTCGAGAAGGGCTAGGAATAATGTATTTTATTCTATGAACACACACTTATATTTATACTTACCTCATATTTGAGAATTTGGAGAGGCATATCTATCATGGTAATCAATTGTTGATCAATGACTGAGATTAATCCCGGAAGGTAGCCATAATTTGAACTGTCTGAGTGAGATTGCTCAGTGGTCTTGACGCAGTCGATGCCTAAAGTTATCTCTACGCACTCGACGCATTGATACTTAGACTCAGTGCACTCAATGCATGATGTTGTCTCTGCGCACTTAATGCCTGGACAATTAAACTCAGTGCATTTGACACTTGGACACTTAGTACATATCTTCTTTGATATCCTTCAAGGAGCAATCCTGTCTTCAGCACATAAGTATGAAGAGATAATGAAGTTATACTAAGTTCAACATACCCAACTCAAATTTGAAGGTGTTGAACTTGGCTTCATCAAGTGGCTTAGTTAAGATATTAATCACTTGTCTGTCTGTGGGGACAAATTCAAGACTGATGTCCTCCCTTTCCAAACACTCTCTAATAAAATGATATTTAATATCTATATGCTTAGTCCAGCTATGAGACACAGGATTCCTAGCAATAGAGATTGCACTAGAAGAATCACAAAATATTGGTGTTCACTTACCTTGAGATAGTAGTCTTGGAACTAAGTTTGGATCTAAAATATATGTGCATAGCAACTTCCAACTGAGATATACTCTGATTCAGCGGTTGAGATGACAACACTTGTTTGCTTTTTGCTGCTCCAAGATACAAGTCTTCTTCCTAGAAATTGAAAGGTTTTTGATGTGCTTTTCTGGTCTTCTCTATAACCTGCCATGTTTGCATCTAAATACCCAATTAGTTCAAAGACATTATTCCTAGGGTAGCATTGAATAAGATCAAGTTTGCCCTTAAGATATCTCAAAATTCTTTTACTGTAAAATAATGAGACTCCTTAGGGCTTGCCTGGTATCTAACATAAACATATGTAGCATACTTGATGTCTTGCCTACTAGCAGTTAGGTAGAGGGGGGAGTCAGTTATGCCTCTATAAAAGGCTTCATCAACAGGTTTCCCAGTCTCATCCTTGTCTATGTACACATTTGAATTCAATGGAGTTTTTAATATATAGGCACTCTCCATTCCAAACTTTTTAATTTGTTCCTTGGGGAACTTAGACTAAGAGATGGATAGAACATCCTCATAATATATAACTTGAAGGCCCAAGAAGTACTTGAGTTCACCCATACTTCTCATCTCAAATTACCCTTGTATAAGTTTAGCAAACTTATTATAGAGGCCATCATTAGTAGACCAAAAAATTATGTCATCTACATAAATTTAGATTAGAATGATTTTATCCTTGACTTCCCTAAAGAGAAATGTCTTATCTATCTTTCCCCTTGAGAATTTGTTCTTAGTGAGAAAGCTAGACAGGGTTTCACATCATGCCCTGGGGTGTAAAGTGTTTGTTTAGGATAGAGAATGACCTAGAGGGGGTGAATAGGTCCAATTTAAATCTTGGCTACTTTTAAATCACCAAAATTTCTTAGTGTGTTTATTAACCCAACCACAGTATTCAAGAATACAGTTGATCTACTAAATATATCACAAATCTAATTATAGCAAACACCATAAATCACAACACAACACATAGTAGTTTTATAGCGGTTCACTAATTTTTTGGTACATCCACTTCCCCCTTCGCCTATTTAGCAATGAACAAGATTCAGCCAAACTTCTTCTCACTTTTCCTCAGATCCTCAGATCTTACACCTCAGAGCCTAGCTGACTCTTAAAACTTAGACAAAGTAATGTCAAACCTCAGATCCTCAAGATCTTATAACTCAGGTTCCTCTTCAAGAACCCTACCTCGGAGTCATCCTCCACTCCTACTCCTCAGGCAAACCCATGCCCTATAACCTTAGAACCTTCCAGTTCCTACAGCTCAAAGAAATAGCCCCTTCTCCTACCTCAGGCTCACAGCCCTACCTCAGCCTTTATAATTTAGGCTTACAACTCAGAGAAATCAATCTCCTACAACTCAAAGATACTGATAGATCTTACAAAATTGATATAACAGAAATAATTTGAGTTTTGAAGTGTCACCCGGGAAGAAAGAGACTGGTGACTTCTTCTTGATTAGATCTTGATTAGAACTTTGTTGGATAAATTTGAAGTTGATCCACGATCTGCCTACTCTCCACCTTCAGAATCTTATTGAATTGCTCTGACACACTTAGATGAGAAGAATGGGAAGTGTTGCTCTAACAAACTTAGACGAGAAGAATATGGATTGTTGCTCTGACAAACTTAGATGAGAAGAATAGGAATTGTTGCTCTGATAAACTTAAATGAGAAGAATAGGAATTATTGCTCTGACAAACTTAGACGACAAGAATAGGAATTGTTGCTCTGATAAACTTAGATTAGAAGAATAGGAACTGTTGCTCTGACAAATTTAGACGAGAAAAATAGGAATTGTTTCTCTCTGTTTCTATTGTGTTGGTCTCCTTATATAGGCCTTTGGCAAGAGTGACCGGCTGCCCCAGTTAATCCATTGACATCTAACAGTTATAAAAACTTCAGGCTTTGAATTCTTGACTTAGAAGAATTTCTGACTTGAGAGCTTCTGTATGAACGTGTTGACACCAGTTCTGAGTGTTGACACTTCTGTATCTAATGAATCTGTCTCACTGTCTGAAAGAGTGGACTATTTCTTGGGCAAGTGGCTTTTTTCAAACTTCTTGTGATGTCCAGTCTTCCAATTTTCAGACTTTTTCTCCTTCCTTTTTACTGGGCAGTCATTAATGACATGCCCTTGCCTGTTATAGCAATAACAAACAAAATTAGTCTTAAAGTGTTTATTCTGAGAAGAACCATACATGTCCCCATATTTCTTTTTCCTGGGTTTCTCTGAGTGATCTATCTTCTTGTGAGAAGAGTCTCTAGCTAGAACCTTCCAGCTGCCATGCATTCTTCTCCTCAACATCTTCTTGAATTTTCTTGAGAAGGGTGATAGTTCCTCTTCAGTCATGTCCCCTCCCGATGAGGAAGATTTTGTACATTCTGAGACTCCATCCTATCTTTCTGAGGGAGCAGATTTCTCCCTGGCTTTCCTGGATGTCTCAGCCTTTATGGCCATAGACTTTTCATTGTTGAGTGCTCTTGTTGATTCTTCTTCAGACTTCCTGAGATTCAGTTGTAGCTCATGAGACAGCAGCTTACTAAATAGAACCTGGGGTCTATATTGGTTAAGTTACCCATTTATCTAATAACAAAAATATTGATGTCCCATTCCTTATTCAGGGACCTCAAGAACTTGTCATTGAGTTCATAATTGGTGAAGCTCCTGCCATATATTCTCAGGTTGTTCACTATTCTGAAAAATTTCTCAAAGCTCTCAACCACTGTGTCTTTCTTGTCTTGCCTGAATGCTTCATACTGCTGGTTTAATAGAGATTTTTTGTCATCTCTAACCTCATTAGTGCCTTCCATATATAAAATCAATGATCCCCACATTTCTTTGGATGTTTTGCAATGAATCAAGTTTTGGAATGTGGAGTCATCTATAGCACTAACAATTATGTTATGAGCCCTCTTATCTACAGAGGCCAGAATTACATCATCCTTGTCCATTTCCATGTAGGTCTTAGGTGTCCTTATGTTGGCATCAAGAATTGACACTTTCATTGGTATGAAAAGTTTTTCCAATATAGTGATATATTCTTGGATCTGCAGCCTTCATGAAGAGTCTAACCCTTTCCTTCCAAATCCCAAAGTTTTCTTTAGAGCAGACTGGGAGTTTGATGGAATGGTTTTCTCTTTGAGCCATGATTTGTTCTCAGTTAATCCTTAGGATTCTCACTAGACTTTTATGACTTCACAGTGAAGCTCGCTCTGATACCAATTATAAAGTGTTTGTTTAGGATAGAGAATGACCTATGGGGGGTGAATAAGTTCAATTTAAATCTTGGCTACTTTTAAATCATAAAAATATCTTAGTGTGTTTATTAACCCAACCACAGTATTCAAGAATACAGTAATCTACTAAATACATCACAAATCTAATTATAGCAAACATAGCACAAATCACAGCACATCACACAATAGTTTTATAATGGTTCCCTAATTTATGGGTACATCCACTTTCCCCTTTCTACTAACTAGCAATGAACCAGATTCAACCAAACTTCTTCTCACTCTTCCTCAGATCCTCAAAATTTACACCTTAGAGCCCAGCTGGCTCTTACAACTCAGACAAAGTAATATCTTACCTCAGATCCTCAAGATCTTATAACTCAGATTCCTATTCAAGAACACTACCTTAGAGTTATCCTCCAATCCTACTCATCAGGAAACCCTTGCCCTATAACCTCAGAACCTTCTAGTTCCTACAACTAAGAGAAATAGCCCCTTCTACTACCTCAGGCTCATAATGCTACCTCATCCTTTATAATTTAGGCTTACAACTCAGAGGAATCAATCACCAACAACTCAGATCTACTGATTGATCTTACAAAATTGATATAACAGAAATAATTTGAGTTTTGAAGTGTCACCAAGGAAGAAAAAGACTGGTGACTTCTTCTTGATCAGATCTTGTTGTGAAATCATCTCACTTAATCTTGGCTGTGAATAAAATGAGGTCCAACCCTTCTTAGCTTTTCAAAGCTTCTTAAAGGAGAAGGTATGGTGCAACTTGGTTGAAGAAGTTCGAAGTTGACCCACGATCTGCCTCCTCTCCACCTACAAAATTTTATTGAATTCCTCTGATAAACTTAGACGAGAAGAATAGGAATTATTACTCTGACAAACTTGACGAGAAGAATAGGAATTGTTGCTCTGACAAACTTAGACGAGAATAATAAGAATTGTTGCTCTGGCAAACTTAGACGAGAAGAATAAGAATTGTTGCACTAACAAACTTAGACGAGAAGAATAGGAATTATTGCTCTAACAAACTTAGACGAGAAGAATAGGAATTGTTACTCTGAAAAACTAAGACGAGAAGAATAAGAATTGTTGCTCTCTATTTCTGTTGTGTTTGTCTCCTTATATAGGCCTTTGGCAAGAGTAACCGGTTGCCTCAGTTAATCAATTGACATCTGACAGTTCTGACAGTTATCGGAACTTCAGGCTTCGAATTTTGTACTTAGAAGAATTTCTGACTTTAGAGCTTCTGTATGAACGTGCTGACACCAGTTCTTAGTGTTGACACTTCTGTACTTAGATTTTGTCGACACCAGTACTGGGTGTCGACACTTCTTTTATAGGGATCTCGACATCAATTTGAGTTTATCAACATTGCTAGCTTCTTGTCTCAATACAACTTGTATCAAATGTGTCGACACTAGTCCTGAGTGTCGACATAGCTGGTTTCTTGACTAACGGTGTCGACCCAAGTACTGGGTGTCGATATAGCTTGCTTCCAATCTCGACATAACTTGTGTAGAATGTGTGGACACTAGTTCGGAGTGTCAACACAGTTGGTTTCTGTCTCAATACTACTTGAATAAGGGGGTCAACACTAGTCCTGAGTGTCAACATAACTTGCTTTCTGTCTCAGCACTACTTGAATAAGGGTATCAACACTCGTCCTTAGTGTCGGCACAACATGATTCCTTATCTCAGCACTGCTTTTACAAAGATATCGACACTTGTCTAGTGTCTCGATACTTTTGTACTTAGTTTATTTTTTTTCTTCGACATAGACACTGCACAAGTAAACTCAACATAAATCAATTACAAATTTGTTTATATCATTGAGTTGAAAGGTCTTCTACAAATCAGGTACACAATTCCCAATTTACCCAACATGGGGGCTTGCTTCAACCTATACAAAGATTTTCTAAACTTAAATACATAATCAGGAAAGTAAGAGTTAACAAAACCTGAGGGTTACTCAACATAGACCTCTTCTTTTAGGTCACCATTTATGAAAGCTATGTAACACCCCATAATTGACAGCAGAACTTGTGTCACTATCGTCAGGCAATAGTGGGTATCGCCTGGTGGCGATAGCGATAAAGTGTTGAGTCGACACTCGACACACTCGATGAATCGTCGAATGATGTCGCCGAGTGGCGACAGTTGATGTCGCCGAGCGATGGTGCCATGTAGCATGAGACATGTATCAGATTGGCAGCTAACCGACCGATAAGCAGTTGTTGACCTGGGTCAAAGCGGTGAAGCGTTAAGTCGATGTCGTTGGGTGGCGGCAGCCGATGTCGCCAGGAGATAATGGCATAGTTAACCAGTCAACTCAAATCCTGGCCTTTGCTCCATTTTGATGTATTAATCTTGTGGCTGAGTTTAAGCCGAGGTATGATATACAAAGGTGTGTGGAATGAGAAGTCATTCTATTTTTCTCTTCCTCTCTCTCTTCAATCCATTTGACTCCTTAGAGAAAAGAAATCTACGGGAGAAGAAGGACTGGAGTTGAAGCTTGCATAGCTTGCTAAGGGGGATCTTGTGGTCGGAAGAAGTATCTTAGGCTAGATCCACAAAAAGGAAAGTTAGGTGTTCATTTCCATCCGTAAAGAACAACTTCGCCATGGCTCCAAAGAGAACTACAAGGATAATGACCTCCTTTTTGGAGAAGTGAAGTCCAAATTTTGCATGTGCATGGAATCCTCCACCAAAAGGTGGAATTATTAAGAGAATTCTGTTTGGTCGATACTCATTATCCCCAATTACATTTGCATATAGATCCAAAAATGTGTAGTATGGAATAGGCATGTTGTGTGAAGCCCATCATGACAGGTTGGTCTGAATTGGTGATGCTTTATTTCACGAACTAGAGAAGACTCCGTGTATAAATGAGTATTTTACGGAGTCTATGGGTTGTACCTGTGAAGTAGAGTAACAGGAAGTACTGGAGTTGAGTTCTAGGAAAATACTAAGGTAAAATCATAGTTTTAGAGAAAATGTTGATATCGCCGGACGACTGTGGATGTCGCGGATGGCAATAGCTCCCAGAGAGATATTTGTGGTGTGAAAGACCAGTTTTATAGCACTGCAGGTTGCTGTAGGGTTTTTTGGATTGTTGGTCCAGCTATGGTTGAGGTTGGGAACAGAAGTTTCATTCTATCGCTAACGCCCGACGATAGTGGGTGTCGCTGGAGATAGCTCCAAGAGAACCTATTGTGAAGCCAGTCTCTCGAGGACAGTGTGCTTGTGTGAGCTATGAGCTCTGGATGTCCAGTGAGCCGAACAGACAAGGGGAAGATGACCCGCGTCAGTCTAGACATTGAACTGGCGATTTGAGCAACGAGCAAGGGCTGAACTGTATCCGCGTTATGGTTGTCTAACTTGAGTGCCTAACTTATTGGCGTTCATTAGGATCACATAATGAGAGTCTTAGGTTGTACGCCATCAGACTAAAGTCTTTGGTCGTGGGCAATGGAGCATGAATGATCAAAGTTGACCGTTGCGTCTGGGACCTTTGAAACGGTGGTGGGACATTGGGAAATTCAGTACACCGATAATTTGCCCTTGTGGTGGAATATCCCTATGCAGGTGCTGGACCGAGCGGGAAATATCGAGCTGAAGCCCTTGTTGCTATGCTGGCCCCCAAAGGCCAAGTGGAATAGTTTTACTGTTTTCATGTGTGGCTGGCCTTCGCGCCGATGTTTGTAATCCACACTTGTGAAGTTTAACGGTAAGACCTTAAGGCCAAACTCTTTTGTGTATTTTTGTATACATTCTTATTATATATATAAATGTTGTTGTTTATATATAGTGGACATTCATGTTTGATTAGTTCAATAATAACCCCTAAAGCTTCCACTAGAATGCTTTGTGTTAAGATACGTGTACATCTTTTTATATTAACCTGTGACCCCGCCACCTGTTTGTGGAATATAGTGTGGGGCCCCGACCGGACCCTCTATTATATTTCATGTGACAGACGGAGGTGTTAGAATTTTGTATCAGCTTGTCTTGGTCTTCCTCCTGCGAATTTGTGGTCGAATTCTTTTGAGGGGTGGCGAGCACATGTAAGTGTGAACCATTATAACATGAATGAACTTAAGAATGTCCACTTAGGAATGAAAATACACCTTTTTGAGGAACATGTGAGTTCCTATTTGTCGCTATTGCTTTTGCAAAGTCGTTAAAGTGTGTCTTTTACACATATAGGTGACTCGAAGTGGTTCGGGGCAGTCTAAGCCCCAATATTCTGTTGAAAGTGTGGCACCAGCTGAGGTGCCCACACATCTTCCTTTTGCGGAGACAGTGCGTTTAGTTGTTGAGGCGTTGTTTGCCATGATACATGCCCAGCCTACTAGGCAGGCGCAGCCTGCAATAGTGCTAGAACAGGTTGGTGTGAGTACAGAACCTGTGGAGACTGTGGTAGATTTACGAGCAACGGAACAACAACTAAAGCAGTTCATGAGTTTCAGTCCTCCTATGTTCGCAGGGGTAGGATCCCCAATGCAGGCAGAGGACTTGTTTTCCCGCGCCAAGAGAATATTTACGGCGATAAGGACAGAGGAAGAACAAAAAGTCACCTTGGACTCTTTCCTATTAGAAGGAGAGGCTCGGATTTGGTGTGACGAAATGGAGTTGCACCACTTAGCAGGCAGGCAACTAACAGAGGTCCCGATAGGGGAGTTTTCAAGACTATTCTTGGCAAAGCATCTGCCGTCGTCGCAACGCAAAGCCATGGAAAATGAGTTTCATCATTTAACTAGGGGTGAAAGTAGTGTCACTACCTACTTACATGTGTTTACAAGGTTAGGTTGTTATACGGGGTCTACCTTTGCTGAAGAAGGGCGTAAAACTAATAGGTTCGATGTAGGGCTGCGGGATGACCTGAGATTTCTTATCTCGAGTTCGGTGAACCTAGGGTTTCAAGCATTGGTGGATACAACTCGTGTATTGGAGAAAGATATGAAGAGGGTACAGGGCAAGAGGGCCTTGAATATGAAAAATCCGGTGTTCAAAGTGCCACGTTCTGAAAATTCTGGTTACCACAAGAGATGGGGTAAGAAGCCCAAGACTTCTAAGCAGGCTCCTTCTAATGTTACGTTAGGAGCAACTTCTGGGCAAGGGCCTCGTACATGCTATACGTGTAGCAAGCCAAGGCATTTTGTCCGTGAATGTCGGGTTAGTCCGCCAAAGGTTGACAAGAAGGCAGGAGCGTCCTATGCTGAAAAGGGGAAAACAGTGGTGGAGTCCACTACATCCCAGTATGCTCCAGCCCAACCAAGGGTGTAAAACCTTGAAAAACAAGAGGCCATCAAACAAGCCGATGTGGTCATAGGTATGAATTGTATAGATTGATGCTTTATATACTATATATCTTGTGATTTGCATGTATGTAACTTGAGTGTTATAGGCTTTTCCTTATTCGGGACTATCCGGCGAGAGCACTATTTGATACAGGTGCTTCACATTTGTTCCTATCTGAGGCCTTTGTCTTGCGGATTGGAGTGCCTACTCATTCAACGACAGACAGTGTGAAGGTGTTGCTACCTAACAGATGCTTGATGCATGCAGATAGGTCTTGCTTTGTTGAGGCACGTATAGGAAGTCGGGATTTCGGGTTGGAAACATCTTTGCTGCCGATATCTGAGTCCTATGTGATCTTTGGTATGGACTGGCTTTCGGAGCAGCGTGCCTGTATGGATTTCAACTCAAAGGAAGTCACACTAGATCAAAATACCGAGCTAGAGACTAAATTTACGGGTATGCGAGGATTGAGCAAGATATTGATATATGTATCCAAGTATTCAAGGCTGTTCGGAAGGGCACGGAGTTATTCTTCACGCTTTTAGAGGCTGTTGAGTCGAAGACCAGTTTGAGTGACGTTCCAATTGTATCGGAGTACACAAATGTGTTTACGAAGGATCTTCCTGGGTTTCCTCCCCATCGGGAGATTGACTTTTCTTTTGAGTTGGTGCCATGTGAAAAACCTTTGGCCCGCTTATCATACCATGTTGCGTCGAAGGAGATGGCGGAACTTAAGGTTCAATTGCAAGAGCTGCTAGAGCAAGGATATATATGCCCAAGTATGTCATCTTGGAGCGTGTCGGTCCTCTTTGTGAAAAATAAGGATTGTAACCCGCGTGTATGCATCGATTATAGAGAGTTGAATTAGCTGACGGAGAAGAACAAGTATCCAATACCACAGATTTGATGACTTGTTCGATCAGCTAGTTGGGTCAACGGTATACTCTAAGCTAGATCTGAAATATTGCTATTACCAGTTGAGGATTCGGGAATGTGACATTCCCAAGACAGTGTTAGGAACACGCTACGGTCATTATGAGTTCACGGTAATGCCGCTTGGGCTATCTAATGGGCCATCGGTGTTCATGGACCTAATACACCGAAAATTCCGAGAGTACTTGGAATTATTTGTAATCGTCTTTATTGACGACATTTTAGTGTACTCTCAGTCTGAAGAAGATCATACGAACCATTTGTTGATGGTGTTGCACACCATGAGAAGACACAAGCTCTATTCCAAGTTCTCAAAGTGTGAGTTCTGGTTGTCATCTATGGCCTTTCTTGGCCATGTGGATAAGTGGAGAAGGCATTGTGGTGGATCCGGCGAAGATAGTTGTGATATAAGAGTGGCCGGTATTGTCTTCGGTGGCTAAAGTCCGAAGTTTCCTTAGAATTGCGGGCTACTACAGGCGCTTCATAGAGAACTTCTCGCGGATAGCCTGGCCTCTCACCACACTAACGAGGAAAGATCAGAAGTTCGTTTAGACGCCGGAGTACGTGCGAGCTTTCAAAGAGCTAAAAAGTCATTTGACCACGACGCCAATTTTGATGTCACCGTATGGTGCGTATGGCTATGAGATTTTTAGTGATGCATCAGGGAGTGACTTAGGCTGCGTACTTCTTTAGTTTGGTAAAGTGATAGCTTATGGATCACGCCAGTTGAAAGTGCATTAGCAGAACTATCCCATCCACGACTTGGAGTTGGCGGCGGTGATTTTTGCACTTAAACTATGGCGTCATTACTTATATAGCATGAAAGTTAATATATTCACGGACCATAAGAGCCTGAAGTATCTCAATATGTGATAACGGAGGTGGATGGAGTTCCTCGGGGACTACACCTTCCAAATATACTATATTCTAGGGAAGGGAAATGTGGTCGCAGATGCTTTGATTCGCAGGACTCCGACAAGGGAAAATTTATTGCAGATGCACGATGAGCGTCTGATCTAGGAGCTTGAAGCATTAGATATTTCTTTTGTTGACAAGAATTCCACTACAAATGCATGCCTGAACTGGACGAAGGTACAGTATAACCTTGCGTACAGGGTTCCGCGAGCAATAAAACTCGATGATGGTATAAAGCGCTATGAAGTGGAAGGGTCAAATTCCCAGTTCTCCTTGGATGATAGCCTTTTGCGAATACATGGTCGTTTGTTCATCCCGTTTGTGCGCAAACTTCGAAAGGAATTGATGTACGAAGCACATTTTACAAGGTACTCGATTCACCCATGGAGCACAAAAATGTACAAGGACATAAAGAAGATGTTCTGGTGGCCAGGTTTGAAGAAAGGCATAGCCCAGTACGTGGCAAAATATCAAACTTGTGATTTGGTGAAAGCTGAATACTAGAAACCTGGAGGTTTCCTGAAGTCGGAACCTATTCTGGAATGGATGTTCGATGACATTTCTATGGATTTTGTGCATGGGGTGCCGAGATCACAGAGAATAAACAATATCATGTGGGGGATCATTGACCGTCTAACAAAAGTGTCACACTTCATACCGTACAGGAAGGATGATTCAGTTAAGAAACTGGCTAAGCTGTATGTGGATAATATTGTACAATTGCACGGCGTGCCTCCTAGCATCATAAGTGATCGAGATGGGCGCTTTACTTCATATGATTGGAGGCTAATCCATCAATTATTGGGGACTAAACTAAAGATCAGTACGGCCTTTCATCCACAAACGGATGGCCAGACTGAGAGGACAAACAGAATAATGGAGGATATGCTCCGTATGCGTGCCCTGGATTTTGGAAAGAGGTGGGAAGATAACCTCTATATGATTGACTTCGCCTACAATAATAGCTTTCAAGCTAGTATTCAAATGACGCCCTTTGAAGCTTTATACGGTAGGAAGTGTCGTACATCGTTAGCTTGGGTGGAAACAGGCTAGTCAAAGATCTATAAACGTAAAGAGGTCGAAGATGAAAATTCGACCATACTTACTATTCGAGAGAGGCTATTGATAGCCCAAGATAGGCAGGCGAAATACTACAACGCCAAACAACGAAATGTGGAGTTTGCGGTGGGCGATTGGGTATAGTTAAAAATTAAGTCATTCAAAGGCGTATTGATGAGTGGTATTTATATATGTTTTGGTCTATGTTTTAATATCATTTCTAATTCAAGGTTGTAATATTTTGTGTCAAAACATAAATTAATTATTTGTTTTTGTTGTATTCTCCAATTAGTTTGTTTTTCTTTTTTTTTAACCGCAACCTTAATCTACTATATTGTGTTTTGTGGCAAGGTTCACGGTCCGACCCATTTGGATAGTCTGATCGGAGCTGAATCGTCATGTTATTTTCAAAAAATATATATAGGATCTAATAATCTATATATAATTACAATATTAATAATGTAAATATAATAATAATAATAATACTTAAAATAATAATAATGTAAATAAAAAGAGTTAATATAATAAATATAATGTATATAAATTAATTACTATATATTAAGTATTATTGTTAAGTGTTATTATAATTATTCTACTAAGTAGTATTATTAATATTTAAGTATTATTGTATAAGTAAAATTATGTATATTATCTTTTAATAAAAAAATTTATATTTTATATAAAGTTATATTTTAAGAATGTTTTTAATTATATTTTAAATTATATAATTATATTTTAAATAGTATAATATTGTAAGAATTATTGTATGATAAATCTGTATTATATATATTATATATAATATATTAAGGGATAAAAAAATTGAAGAGCAACTAGCCTAGTGCAGTGGGATCTTTGGTGAGTTTCATGAGGTTGTGTGTTCGAATCCAGGCAGTTGCATTTTTGCGCCAATTTAATCACAACCCGCCAGCTACCAGCGAGCTTTCCCGCCAGCTCGACCCGCCAACCTGCTAGCAACCTGCAAGCCTCGACCTGCCACCTCGACCCGCCAACTCTACCCGCCAACATGCTAGCAACCTGCAAGCCGCGACCCGCCAGCTCCACCTGCCAGCCTCCTTATCCAGCCAGCTCAAAATCAGTTGTCCTTATCCAACCACAAAATCAGCTTCCAGCTCATCATCATCCACCACGTGTCCGCTTCTCAAATCGCCAGCTGTCCCATAAGCTGATTTCCAGCTTTTCCAAAAGCTATTTGGCAAATTTTCCAAAAGCACTTTTTTCTCTATAAATAGATGGCCAAGGCTGATGGTTAGAGAAGAACTGGTAGAGTTCTACATACTTATTCTTAGTGTTTATGCGTAGCTTTTGAGTGATATTTTTCAAACCCTATTTTGGGTTCTGTGCGTAACACTTTTTAAGTCTAATAAATTTCAGTTTTCAAGTTATTATTCAAGTGTTATTTTATTTTTGTCTTTCAATTTCTACTACCATCCCTATCCCGAATGAGAGACTAAGAACTTTTTATTGCTTGATTAAGTTAGTGGGACGGATATTATTTCTGCACCTTTATATGTCATCTCAATTTCTACTACCGCCCCTATATCGATTGACAGGCAAAGTACTTTTTAGCGGTCCACAAAGATACGTTGGGAAAGATATATATTTTTGTAATTCCAATTATATTTTGAAAATACGTCGTTGTAGCGCTCGTTTGAAATAAATGCTGGACATAATATTATTTGAAACCCTAAATTTCTACATAATAAATTAAAAACTTAAGAATTACCTAAGAACGAAGTTAAGTGAAATCACACAAATCGATATTTAGTTTTCACTTCTGAATTTCGTAACTAGTAGCCGAAAGGTTCGTGTCTACGAATTGATCACTCTCAAGTAAAGAGAAACTACTCATCATACTCGAAAGAGATGAATGTAAGCCTCCCGAGTTGAACCTTCGAATATCAGTAGGAGGTCAATAGCGGGGTTCACAACGTAAAGCGTGTGTTAAGATATTTTTGGAGGACGAAAGTTCGATCAATTTATCTTAATCACAGGTGGGTGTATCCTCGATAGAGGTGCATTCATATCTAGGGAACCTTCACAGTCAAGTATTTTAATTAATAACAACTTCGAATGTTTCTTAAATATCTTCCAAAATAATCAAAATCGAGGGCTCTCTCCTATATATATTTTCAAAACCTAACCATATAAATTTTATTTTCACTTTAAAAAAAACATAAACTACTACTCTTTTCGATAAAATAATAGCTACATTCCTTCAAGTAGAGTACTCGACACAGATCCGTGGAAAAATACGACCTTGATATTTAAAAAAAATACTATACTATTACTCGATAGGTACACTTGTCTTAATCGCAGTACATAAGTAAAGAGATAAAATGCAATACATAAATTGAATTATTCAATCACAGTTAAAATAAAATAAGAAACACAACTTTTTTACTTATCAAGTTTTTGGCGTCGTTGTCGGGGATCATTTTTGTGTTGATATTTGAAATAAAAAGAAATTACTATTACTTTTATCCTAATTGTTTTTTAAAAACTACTGTTTTTATAAAAATAAAAAAAGCTCAAATTCTCTCTTTTAAAACCATTGTTTTTATAAAAACTATATTTTTTTATTAAAAACACTTTTATTTCTGTCTTTTTATTTTCTAAAAAACAAACAAAAGCACACAAAAAATGACAAAAATAAAAATAACAATTAACTTTATATAATAGTTTTTTAGTGCATGACTCAACGAAACTCTCCAATAAATCATAATCTCAATTTTGATCCTGAAATCGACCGCGCCTATTACAGGAGCCTTTGATCTCGTGACCAAGACCAAGTTTTAAATCTAGAAGAGTCTATCAGAACCACGCACGTAGAAGCTATGGCAGATCAAATTCCAGTTGCGGCCCGCAAAGGACTATGTCTTATTATGCGAGGCCAAACTTGGATGACACCGGGTCAAGTATAGTTCGTCCCACAATTGCTAATAATAACTTTGAAATCAAATCTTGCATAATCTAAATAATTCAAAACTCTGTACAATTTGATGGACTGCCAGATGAAGATCCTAACACTCATCTGTCTAATTTCTTAGAAATATGTGATACATTTAAAATAAATGGCATCACTGATGATATTATTCGTTTGCGTGTATTTCCATTTTCATTACAGATTAAAGCCAAGCAATAGTTAGATTCTCTACCTAGAGGATCTATCACTACTTGGGATGATATGACTGAAAATTTTTTAACAAAGTATTTTCCGCCTGCCAAAATTGCTAAATTACGTGCAGATATTTCTTCCTTTGTTCAGGGCGAGTCTTAGTCTCTCTATGAGACTTGGGAATGCTTTAAATAATTTTTATGTAGGTTTCCCCAACACGCACTGCCGGCTTGGCTCCAAGTGCAGACATTCTATAATGGTTTGAATTTCCAAACCAGACAAATGATTGATGCTGCCGCCGGGGGAACATTAAATAATAAAACCCCTGAGGCCGCTCAAGCTTTGTTTGAGGAAATGGCCATGAATGACTACCAATGGAACGTGCCTAGGTCACGCCCTAATAAATACGTTGGGCTTTATGAGCTCGACGCTTCTTCAAATTTAGCACTCCAAGTAGAATTTCTAACTAGGCAAGTTGCGGGGATGTCTTCTCCTCCTGTCACTCCTCCTTGGAATTCAACTAATAATAATATAATTGAAGAACAACTCGATTATATAGGGAATCCATATCGACCTCCTTCCTATAACCCAAATATTAATTCATATAATAATACTTATAATCCAGTGTTTAGGAATCATCCAAATCTGTCATGGAGCAACCCCAATAATACTCAACGTCTGCCTAATGCAAATCCAAATGGATTTTCACCACAACCACCGCCTCCGTAATCACAGCCACTATGACCCACCCCGATAGAAGACATCTTTACTAAATATGTCATCACAAATGAGTAAATTATCCGGAACCTGACCGGATCAATTAAAAATTTGGAAACTCAAATTGGACAGATTTCAAAGATGTTATAAGAGCGCCAACCTGGAACTCTACCAGGAAATACGGAGCCAAATCCGCAAAAGAATGCCCATGCCATCACACTTCGAACTGGAAAGGAGGTACAATTACCTGATAAAGCTTAATCTAAGGTTAGAGTTTCTACCCCACCTCCTATTACTTCTTCTACTTCTCCTTCTTTTATTTCACCGTGTATTTCTCCAACGTCATTACCCTATCCTTCTAAACTAATTAATGAGTGACAAGATGAGCATTTTAAAAAAAATTACAAATTTTAAAACAAATACAAATTAACGTTCCTTTCTGCGAGGCAATCGCACAGATATCAAAATACGCAAAATATCTTAAAGCGTTACTTTCTAATAAAAAGAAACTCGAAGATATATCTCGAGTTTCCCTTAACGCTAAATGTTCGGCTGTTTTATTAAATAAATTACTTCAAAAATTAAATGATTCGGGACGATTTTAAATCCCGTGCCTTTTCGATAATTTATTAATAAAAGTCGCCTTAGAAGATTTGGGCACTAGTATTAACTTAATATCGTACTTTATTTTTCAAAAACTAGGATTGGGTATTCCAAGCCCAACTAAAATGAGCATCCAATTAGCAGAACGTTCTATAAAATATATGATAAGAATAGTGGAGGATGTTCTGGTTAAGGTTGATAAGTTTATCTTCCCAGCAGACATTGTTATCCTCGACATCGAGGAAAACGCCGATGTACCCATTATACTCGGTCGCCCCTTTCTCGCCACCTCCTACGCTTTAATTGATGTAAGTAATGGTAGACTTCACCTCCGGGTTGGAGTTGACGAGGTTACTATTAATATAAATCCATCTATGCAAAATTCACTTTCAAGCGACGATTCTTGCTTTCAAATGGAAGCCTCTTTTGAGGAAAATGGTTTTTCTCTTTCTGATGACTTTTCTAAAACTTTAAAAGAAATGGACTTGACAAACTTACCTATTTCAAACGAAATATCTAATAATTTGCCTTTTGAAACCATTACTTCTAAAAATTTCAAAATAAAAAAATCCTATGAAGAACCACCAACCCTCGAGCTTAAACCACTTCCCGATCATTTAAAATATGTTTTTCTTAAAGAAAATTCAAAACTCCATGTTATCATTTCTTCAAAGTTAAACGATTCGGAAACCTCTAATTTAGTGGAAGTGTTAAAAAAACATCGACATGCAATTGCATGGAAGATTTCTTATATTCAAGGGATTAACCCCTCGTTTTGTATGCATAAAATTTTTCTCAAAGTCAATCCTCACAAATCCATCCAGCGTCAACGATGACTAAAACCTAATATGAAAGATGTCGTTAAGACTGAGGTAATGATACTTCTGGATGCAAGTATTATCTACCCAATTTCAGACAGTGCGTGGGTTAGTCCCGTGCACGTCGTCCCGAAAAATAGCGACATAACGGTAGTGCCAAACACTAATAACGAATTAATTCCAACTCATACTATTATGGGTTGGAGGATGTTCATCTACTGCAGAAAGCTAAATGTTGCCACTCGAAAAGATCACTTTCCACTACCGTTTATCGATCCAATTTTGGAGCGGCTCTCTGACCACTAATATTATTGTTTTCTTGATGGTCTATCGGGGTATTTACAAATACCAATCGCACCCGAAGATCAAGAGAAAACCATGTTTACTTACCCATTCGGCACCTTCGCATATAGAAGAATGTCGTTTGGCCTTTGCAATGCGCCAGCTACATTTCAAAGATGTATGCTGGCCATTTTGGCAAGTTAGTAGAGGATGTTAAGGAGATTTTTATGGATGATTTCTCCGTATTCGGAGACTCGTTCCATATTTTCATAAATAACCTCGCTCGTGTTCTTCAACGCTGCGAAGACATGAATTTAGCGTTTAACTAGCAGAAATTTCACTTTATGGTCCGAGAAGGCTTAGTTCTCGGTCATAAAATTTCTATCTAGGGAATCAAGGTCGATAAAGCCAAAATAGATATTTTCGAAAAACTTCCCCTCCTACAAACGTAAAAGCTATACGAAGTTTTTTAGGCCACACACGTTTTTATAGACTGTTTATTCAAATATTTTCAAAAATTTCTAAACCGTTAACCCACCTCCTAAAAAAAGAATCCCCCTTTCTTTTTGATAGCAAATGCTTATTAGCATTAAATTTTATAAAAGAAAAACTTATCAATTCTCCTATTCTTGTAGCACCAGGCTGGGCCTTTCCATTTGAAATAATGTGTGATGCGAGCGATTATGCAGTAGGAGCTGTATTACGACAACGCGTAAACAAGTATTTTTAGCCTATTTATTACGCAAGTAAAATGCTCACATCTACACAAGCCAACTACACCATTACAGAAAAGGAACTACTAGCGATTGTATTCTCTTTTGATAAGTTTCGATCATATATAACGCTATCTAAAGTTATAGTTTTTACTGATCATTCTGCTTTAAAATATTTATTAAGTAAAGCAGAAGCCAAACCCCATTTACTATGTTGGATTCTCCTCCTACAAGAATTTGACTTGGAGATCCGAGATAAAAAAAAGGCGCAGAGAACTTGGCTGCTGATCATCTTTCTCAACTAGAGAATGTTGCTACAGATACGCTAGTGGAGGCAGACATTGAGGACAAATTCCCTGAAGAACGCCTCCTCGCCATCAAAATGATAACGAATTCCTCTACTCCTTGGTTTGCAGACCTAGCCAATTATTTAGTTGCTCGAGTCCTTTCGAAAAGAATTTCAAGTCAGCAAAAGAAGAAATTCTTTTCTGACCTTAAGAACAATTTTTGGGAAGACCCATTTATATTACGAGTCTGTGCGGACAAAGTGATTAGGAGATGTATTTTGTGCGAGGAAGGCGTCAAAATATTGCGACACTTCCACAAAGGACAAACCGGCTGACATTATCAAGAAAACTGGACTACGCAAAAAGTGCTTGAAGCGGGCTTCTTCTGGCCCACTTTATTAAAAAATACTCAGAAATTGGTAAGCACTTGCAATAGCTGCCAAGGGTCAAGTAATATTTCTCGTCAGGACGAAATGCCACAGAACTTATTTATCGAATTTTAAATATTTGATCTGTGGGGTATCGATTTTATAGGCCCTCTACCTCTATCTTTTAAAAATCGTTATATTTTAGTAGCAGTTGACTACGTGTCAAGGTAGGCAGAAGCGCAAGATCTCCCCACTAATGACGCGAGAGTTGTCGTGAAATTTTCGAAAAAATATTTTCTTGTTTTGGCACGCCTCGTTCAATCGTTAGTGATTGCGGTACACATTTTTGTAATGCCCAGTTAGCTAAAGTTTTATCTAAGTATGGAGTTACTCACAAACTAGCCACCACTTATCACCCACAAACTAGCATCCAAGTTGAGGTAGTCAATAGGGAACTGAAGCGTATTCTTGAAAAAACTGTAGCCATCAATCGAAAAGATTGGTCGCTTAAACTTGATGACACACTTTGGGCTTATCGGACGGCATAAAAGACTGCTATCGGTTTTATGCCTTATCGGTTAGTCTACGAAAAAGCTTGTCACCTTCCGGTAAAATTAGAACATCACGCCTTCTTGACACTAAAATTTTTAAACTTAGATATGAACTTAGTCGCTGAACAAAGAAAATTTCAACTCAATGAACTTGATGAATGGCATGCCAACGCCTGCAAAAGCAATAAATTTTATAAAGAGCCTTCTAAATTTTATCATGATAGAAAAAAAAAATTTCCAAAATCTTTTTCACCGGGAAATCTCGTCCTTCTTTATAACTTACGCCTTAGACCTTTTTCGGTGAAATTAAAATCCCGATGGCCCGGCCCCCTTACTGTTAAAGAGGTTTTGCCATATGGGAATGTTCTTATTTCTCACCCTGAACTAAGCGCTTTTAAAGTAAACGGGCACCGCTTAAAACTTTATCTTGTGGGGGACTCTTCAAATACCCAAATGGAATCCTACACTCTTCCTAACATATAAATAATCCCACTAAATAAGTCAAGCTATGTGACAAATAAACAAAGCGCTAGTGGGAGGCACCCCATATTTATCTGCTTTATCTATTTTGTTTTACAAAAAATGCAGGTTTTTTGCTTACGGCCTCCCCGACCTCCAATCAGGAAGACCTCTTTATCTTATTGTACTTTATAGTTTTGTATATATATAGTTTTTCTATTTTCTCCATTCTTATGCAAAATATTTTCTAAAGTTTATATATATATATTTATTCTTATACAAAAATATTTCTTTTCAATAGTCATGTACATACATATTCGCTTAAAAAACAAAAAAATCTACCTAAAATATATATTTTTGCTTAGTCAATCATCCGAAAATAAAATTAAAACCCCTATTTCATTTATCTCTTTTCCAAAAAAAACCAAAAAATGAGTTGATATATATGCAGTTATCTAGTTTTTTAATTTGCTAGTCATTTATCATAACAAGATAGATAAAAATTGATGGGGTTAGGTTTTAAAGAATATCTTGTGCATTTTATTTTTAAAAGATTTGTTTTGAGCACTACTTCTAGTTTATAATAAATAGAGGCATGTGTATTATGTTAGAAAAACATATGTAGACTGTAATTATCTTTACTTCACTCTTACTGAAATATAGGAATTTTCAAGCTATTATAGTTGCTCTCAAAATATTTTATCAAAATTAGAATTTCTGTTGAAAATCCCTGCCTACTTACTTTTTGCTTGGCATGTTTTCTTACAACAAGCATTTAGGAGTATGTGCTCCTAAAAAAGAAAAGATCTTATGTTAATGAGAATAAGATTTCGTTTTGTAAATATAGGCATCAAATAAATGTTAAAAGACTATATAAAATGGTGCTTGTGCTCTTAAGCATATACATTGGATTAAAATAAACTTTAAATCTGCTATGTTTTTTTTTGCCTTGGAAAATAGTTTCCTAAGTAGTTATAACAAAGCAAGAATAAGGTGAGAGGATAAAATTCATCACCTTCTACATCACATCCTGCTTTATAGGCGAACGCCAAGTTTGTACCCCATAAAACCACTATAATTTGATCTAATTTTGCTAAAAATTTTGAGAGGGCATATTTAATAGGTTGTCTGTTTTCCATCATATCTCATTTAAAAGTACAGTTTTGATAATGCCAATCTAACTTGTTACTAATGATTGTAATATTGCTTGCTATTTGGTTTTCTCAAGAAGTCTTTTGGCCACGAACAATTATCTCTTGTTAAATCATTTGCATAAAGTAGGACTTAATGCTTTATACTCCGGATCTTTATGTCTATCTTCCCCTCGATTAAATAGATTGATAGTTGAATTAGAAATTTTATAACTGTTTGTATAGTCAACTCATAATTTTGCTCTGGAATAGCAAAACTCAAGTATAGGGGTATTTGATGAGTGGTATTTATACATGTTTTGGTCTATGTTCAATATCATTTCTAGGTTGTAATATTTCGTCTCAAAACTTAAACAAATTGTTTGTTTTTAGTTGTATTCTCCAATTAGTTTGTTTTCTTTTTTTTAACCGAAACTTTAATCTACTATATTATGTTTTGTGGCAAGGTTCACAGTCCGACCGATTTGGACAGTCTAATCGGAGCTGAACCGTCATGTTATTTTCAAAAATATATATAAGATCTAATAATCTATATATAATTACAATAATTATAATGTAAATATTATAATAATAATACAAAAAATAATAATAATGTAAATTAAAAGAGTTAATATAATAAATATAATGTATATAAATTAATTACTATATGATAAGTATTATTGTTAAGTGTTATTATAATTATTACTAAGTAGTATTATTAATATTTAAGTATTATTTTATAAGTAAAATTATGTATATTATCTTTAAATAAAAAAATTTTATATTTTAAATAAAGTAATATTTTAAGGATGTTTTAATTATATTTTAAATAGTATAATATTGTAAGAATTATTGTTTGATAAATCTGTATTGTATATATTATATATAATATATTCAGGAATCAAGCATCGAAGATCAACAAGCCTAGTAGAGTTGGAGCTTTGATGAGTTTCATGAGATTGCGGGTTCGAATTCATGCATCTTTATTTTTGCGCCAATTTAATCATAACTCGCCAGCTACTCGCAAGCTCGACCCGCCAACTCTACTCGCCAGCTCGACCCGTCAACCCGCTAGCAACCTACTAGCCTCGACCCACCAACTCTACCCTCCAGCTCGGCCCGCCAACCCACTAGCAACCTGCAAGCCGTGACCCTCCAGCTCAACCCGCTAGCCTCCTTATCCAGCAAGCTCAAAATCAGTTGTCCTTATCCAGCCACCAAATCAGCTGCCAGCTCATCATCATCCGCCACGTGTCCGCTTCTCAAATTGCCAGCTGTCCCATAAGCTGATTTCCAGCTTTTTCAAAAGTTGGTTTTCAGCTTTTCCAAAAGTTGTTTGGCAACTTTTCCAAAAGCACTTTTCCGAAAGCACTTTTTCCCTATAAATAGATGGCCAAGCCTGATGGTTAGAGAAGAACTGGTAGAGTTCCACATACTTCCTCTTAGTGTTTATGAGTAGCTTTTGAGTGATATTTTCCAAACCCTATTTTGGGTCCTGTGTGTAACACTTTTTAAGTCTAATAAATTTCTGTTTTCAAGTTATTGTTCAAGTTTATTTTATTTTTGTCTTTCAATTTCTACTACCTCCCCTATCCCAGATGAGAGGCTAAGAACTTTTTAGCACTTGATTAAGACAGTGGGACGGATATTATTTCTACACCTTTATATGTCATTTCAATTTCTACTACCGCACCTATCCCGATTGATAGCTAAATACCTTTTAGCGGTCCACCGAAGATACATTGGGAAGGATATATATTTTTGTAATTCCAACTATATTTTGAAAATACGTCGTTGTAGCGCTCGTTTGAAATAAATGTTGGACATAATATTATTTGAAACCCTAAATTTCTACATAATAAATAAAAAACTTAAAAATTACCTAAGAACGAAGTTGAGTGGAACCATACAAATCGATATATGGTTTTCACTTCTGAATTTCGTAACTAGTAGCCGAAAGGTTCGTGTTTACGAATTTCTCACTCTCAGGTAAAGATAAACTACACATCGTACTCGAAAGATATGAACATAAGCCTCCCAAGTTGAACCTTCGAATATCAGTAGGCGGTCAATAGCGGGGTTCACAACGTAAAGCGTGTGTTAAAATATTTTTGAAGGATGAAAGTTCGATCAATTTATCCTAATCTCATGTTGGTGTATTTTCGATAGAGGTGCATTCATATCTAGGGAACCTCCACAGTCAAGTATTTTATTTAATAACAACTTTGAATGTTTCTTAAATATCTTCCAAAATAATCAAAATCGAGGGCTCTCTCCTATATCTATTTTCAAAACCTAAGCATATAAATTTTATTTTCACTTTAAAAACAAACATAAACCTCTACTCTTTTCGATAAAATAATAGCTGCATTCCTTCAAATAGAGTACTTGACACAGATCCGTGGAAAAATACGACCTTGATATTTTTAAAAAATACTATACTATTACTCGATAAGTACGCTTGCCTTAATCACAGTATATAAGTAAAGAGATAAAACACAACGCATAAATTGAATTATCCAATCACAGTTAAAATAAAATCAGAAACACAACTTCTTACTTATCACGTATCAACGATTCGGTGCTTTAAAAAGCTGAGCCCAAGGTATCTTTGCCCTTTAAAGTGGTGGGACGAGTTGGAGAAGCCGCCTATCAATTAGCTCTGTCAATAGAGCTAAGTGGCTTGCACGATGTGTTTCACATATCGTTGTTGCGCAAAGCTGTGAAAGAGCTAACTCAAGTGATTGCGGATGATCGAGAACCGGTCGATTGTGAGTAACGGCAAAAGTTAGTTTCTTTCGGATCGAGGATACGGCAATCAAGCAGCTGCGGAATAAGACAATCTGGATGGTCAAGGTCCGATGGGACCACTATGGTTGTGAGGAGCTGACATGGGAGCGTGAGCAAACCAAGCGTATTGAATATCCCGAGTTGTTTGTGTAACGTTGTTGTTACAATGTTTTTATGAATAAAAAGTTATTGTGACATTTAAGTTACTATCTTTCTTATAGCTGTGTGTAAATTTCGGGACAAAATTTCTGTAAGAAGGGGAGGGTTGTAACACCCCAAAATATACAACAGAACTTTTGTCATTATCGCCGGGAAATAGTGGGTATCGCCTAGTGTCAATAGCGATAAAGCATTGAGTCGACACTCGACTAATTGTAGAATGATATCGCCAAGTGGCGACAGTGGATATGGCTGATTGATAGTGCCACGCAGTGTGAGACATGTGTCGGATTGGCTGTTAAGCGGTCGATAAGTGGTGATTGACCTGGGTGAAAGTGGTGAATCGTGTAAGTTGATGTCGCCGTGTGGCGATAGCCGATGTCGCCAGGCGATATTGCCAAAGTTGACCATTCAACTCAAATCTTGGTCGTTGCTTCGTTTTTATTGATTAATCTTGTGGTTGAGTTTAAGCCGAGGTATGATATGAAGAGGTGTGTGGAATGAGAAATCATTCTATTTTTCTCTTCCTCTCTCTCTTCAATCCATTTTACTCCTTAGAGAAAAGAAAGCTAAGGGAGAAGAAGGGCCTGAGCTGCAGCTTGCATTGCTTGCTGAAGGGGATCTTGTGGTCAGAAGCAGGATCAAAGGCAAGATCTGCGAAGAGGAAAGTGAGGTGTTCATTTCCATCTGTAAAGAATAACTTTGCAATGGATCCAAAGAGAACTACAAGGGTAACAACCTCCTGCTTGGACAAGTGAAGTTCTAATTTTGCATGTGCATGGAATCCTCCACCAAAAGGTGGAATTTTTAAGAGAATTTTGTTGGGTCGATACTCGGTATCCCCAATTATAGTTGCATATAGATCCGAAAATGTGTAGTACAGAATAGGCATGTTGTGTGAATCCCATCCGGACATATTGGTCTAGATTGGTGATGCTTTATTTCACGAATAGGAGAAGACTCCGCATATAAACATGTATTTTACGGAGTCTGTGGGTTGTTCTTATGAAGTGGAGTAACAAAAAGTATTGGAGTTGAGTTCTAGGAAAATACCAAGGTAAAATCACAGTTTTTTGAGAAATTATTGATATCAACGGGCGATAGTGGGTGTTCTCGATGGCAATAGCTCCTAGAGAGCTTTTTTTGTTGTGAAAGACTAGTTTTTTTGCAATGCAGGTTGCTGTAGAGTTTTCTAGAGCGTTGGTCCAGTTATGATTGAGGTTGGGGACAGAAGTGCCATTTTGTTGCTAACGCCCGTCTATAGTGGGTTTCACTAGCGATAGCTCCCATAGAACCTATTGTGAAGCCATTCTCTTGGGGACAGTGTGGCTGTGTGAGCTTTTAGCTCTGGAAGGCCAGTGAGTCAAACGAACAAGGGGAAACCGACCCGCGTCAGTCTTGATATTGAACTAGCGATTTGATCAACGGGCAAGGTTTGAACTATATCCACGTTATAGTTATCTAACTTGAGTGCCTAATGCAAGACCCCATTTTTTTCTTTTTAAACCACGGGGGTCTTAGGCCCAGAACCGCCACTTTGCGGTGATACCTTCACGATCGGGAAGGTCGTCACTACAAAATGCTGATCCTGCCGGCCATATCGATCACAAAAATGTAGTAAAACTATAAGAGTAAGAATGAAACTCAACAAGTCCACCAGAATCACATGTATTTAAATAAATATCCATGAAGGGAGAGTCCAAAATAATAACAACTAGAGTACAAAATGAGGGCTTCTGCCCGATACATCATAATCCTCACTACAAATCACTTATCGCGGAAGCAAATCTATAGTAACTACTGACGATAAGGACTCGTTGTCCCAGCTGACTCAACTTCAGTACTAGACTGTCCCATCTCCAAGCATGCCGTCCTCCGGGGCTGCTCCTCCATGCTGGGCTCCACGGTCCCCTAAAATGATATGGTCCACCGACCGTTAGTCATAAAGACTAAGCCACTATCATCCTCGCCTCAACCCCATGACTCCTAGGCACCGTGCGAGGAGGATGAAAGAGGAGGACAACAAAGCAGAGTGGAATAAGGAGGTGACAACTACCCTAGCAGGTGTATGTCTAAAAGAGCAATAAAAGGAAAAGCAGTATAGTAAACAAATAGACAAAATATGAAATATGTAACCTTAACTTATAAGAATGTCCATACAAACTTATAAGTTAAGGGATCTTCTGCAAGGCTTCTATCATATAAAAAGTCTCATACCAATTTATGCGATAGGGTGTCGGTTTTCTACTAAGCATGTATATATCTACAGAATAAAAACCTTAACTTATAAGCACACTCACGCGATCTTATAAACCAAGGGGTCGTTTTGCAGGGCCTATTGTATAAAATATCGCAAACCAATTTATACAATACGTGTCAAAGGTTACATGCAATGGTTATGTCATGACTTTCAATTATGTTATGATATGATCATGAAAATGCAACACACACACCCTACTCTATGCGCACAAACCTTTAGTTCCCCCTTTCTAGAGTCTAACCTCCCAGGATACCTCCGTAGTGGCAAACAGAAGCAGTGGGTTGGGCCTTCCCATCTCTAAATCGGTATCAGCACTACCAGTCAGACCTATCGTACACCTCAACGTTGGTGCACTAAGCGGAGCTCCTACATACTCTTTATCTGTTGGTCCACCAGACTTAGTTTGGCTAAGTGTAAAACCACACCCGCCGAGTCAACGTACTGGTGTTAGTGCGACGACTCTCCAATACCAAAGACCCACCACCTTATATCTTATGCACATGCAATATTAATGTATTATCCACCGAGCCAAAGCTCCTCGGATAAACCCGTCCGTCACAATTACCAACCAAGCTAAAGCTCTCCAGACTATCTCATCCGTCACAATTATCTACCGAGCTATTGGCTCGCCGGGCTAACCTGCCCATCACAAAGACCACCGAGCCTACCGCCCGGACATCCTAATAAAACTAACTCCGAGACACCGGGGTGTGTGAAAGTGATTCCCTAGTTATACTAGTTGCTCTTAAAGTTTATTATTCCTACTGTTTAGGTTAGCCCATGACTGCCCCCGACATAACCCGTGAAGGGCTCTCAAAGGGCACTAGGAACTATGATGGTAGCTGAAACACATCGTTCCCTTTCACAAGGCACTTACTGCTATTAGTTATTACCCATATATCGATCCCTTTTAGTGTTATACTGGATCTAACCCTAGTGTGTTTTTACTCTTCCTCTCCACGGGAAAGACGATCTTTCGTCGATCCCGAGCACCACCTCACACTAGCCAATCCAACACTCTACTCATCCTAACTTCCAATGATAAACTCATTTTTATTTATCCAAACCAGCAAACTACTAACCCCAACCCATGTGCCCAAATTCATATTCCAACATAATTTCTGCAGTTTTGCTATATGCACACCATCCTATGTTATATGATGTACATGATAGGAGGTACTTCAAATCTTCATCCAAAAGCTTTAAGATATTTATTGGGGGTCTATCATGACATGTTTATCCTAAATCTAGAAATTCATAATTTTCCTAATTTATTTGATAATTTATTTAATTTCCTAGAAGTACAAATGCCATATTTTTGAATATGAAGTACCTTTTTCAGTCATGTAAAATGCTCCACAAAATTATGATAAATACAAGGAAACTATTATACTGTAAATTCAAAGTCTCCCAATTTTTCCAGTAATTAAAAAACTCGAAATTTAATTTGGAACTATATTCCATTTTCATAAATTAATGAAGTAAGTACAAAAATTATACATCCAAAAATTATGAATAAATTTCCAAATGAGAATAAAGACCTAATAACACTACTGATGAAGTTTCACAATTTTCTAATAGGTATTGAGCTCTGAATCTATTTTTGAACATGTTCCCACATTTATGAGCTTGTGAAGTAAGTACTGTAAATATGCATCTAGAAATTATAATAAAATTCATGTGTGATCCTAATGACTCAAAACGTCCTCTTCCCAAATTATATAATTTTCTAGTTGAGAGAGAGGTCATAATAAACCAATTATAAATAAGGACTAACACTTGTATTGCAAAGAAGGTACTAAAGTTATTGTTCCAAAATTTCCATTAAAATTAATAGAGACTCACACTAACCATATGACTACACTACCCAAGTTTTACAACTTTTCACAGAGTTTTGTTTGCCTATCTTACCATTGTAAAATTTGTGACCTAAACATGGGTTAGGGTTTTGAGGGGTGTTACTATCCCTAAATCCACTAATATCTTCACCAGAGGACCTTAGCTACCCTAGGGTCATCTCCACCAAATTTCAAATCCATACAAGGGCATATAACCCCATGCCCTTCACAAACCCCCAAAGTCCAATCTTAGGGTTTGAACTAGGGTACTAGGGAAAATCCACCCTAAATCACTCCATAACCCATGGGAGGGTGTTTTTAATTTACCTTTAGGCTTTGGCCAAAGTCCCATCTCCTTTGGGTGAGAATTGGCCCCTCTATGCCCCAAACACTCTTTGCCCTAAATTAACCCCTTAAGGGCCATAGTTTGGTCTCACCAAAACGTATCCAAATCAAAACCAATTAGTCTGGAATTTTAACCACAGTCATGCCATGACACTAAGAGACAGACACCAAAAGTTTAGTTGGTTTAGAGGTCATTACACCCCTTAAATAATTCATGCAAGGTTTATTAATTTCTACAAAAACTTTAGGAAAATATTTTCCAAAATTTTTTATTTTTTGATATATTATAGAATTATGTAATAGAGACCCACAGTCAAAATTTAAAGTCATTTGGATGGATGGATTGATATGGGCCCTGAATTTAGTCTCTAGTCAAGGCTATATATAGGCTGCACTATTTTGAGTGTTGTGGTCAAACCACTTACCCAAATGGTTTGAAATTAATTTTAAATTAAAGTAGACTTCAAGGGCTACAATTTTTATGTTGGCCACATTTTAATGTTTAGCCCCTAAAGGTCTCATTTATTTAATTTAAAGGGGGCACAGTAAAGGGTTAAAAATATAAAAGCTTAATTAGCATTTATATAAGAACACTGTTCATCTTCTTCCATGAACCCGAACAGTAACCTAAAAATCAAAATGCCTGTAGCTTTTCCCAAGCTAAACGTCGGCCACCAGGCCACTTCCCTGGCCAGCCACCGCCACACCATCTCCGTCGAGGTGGTGGCTATCGTCCGGCGGTTTGTTTGGCCGCCGGAGGTGGTGGTTTCCTGCGAACCCGCCACCATGAGTATTTGAAAAACTTCATTTTATTTATCACCGGATCAGCTCGTTTGAGCCCGATTTATCAGCCTAATTTAATCTAAGATACTAGCACAAGGGGAGAGGAGGAGAAGAAGACCTTGTTCAGGGTTCGACGACGGCGGTGGCAGCGGTTGGCTGTGGCTTTATTCCTCTCCGACGAGCTTGCCCGATTTCTCGATCCTCCAACAAAACCGTTGATCCAAGACATGATTTACTGCCATGAACGTTTTAAAGATGATGAAAGGATCAGAAATTAGAATGGGGCGTTGTATAAGGGGTTTTATATATTTTAATTGGAGGGGAGGTGAAGGGGTGGTTGCCCATGGTGGTTGGGCTCCCCTCTTTTTTTTTCTGGGATGGAGTTGATGGGGAGATGAATCTTAAGCATCAAAGAATCCCAAAGGTTGCTTAGGGGAGGTGGAAGGAGTGACCCATGGTCTCCCTCCATAACTCCACTCTCTCTTTCTTCTTTCTCTCTCCTCCATTAAAGCATAACTTGAGATTTCTCTCTCCTAGTCATCATTAATAGATTTTGAATGTCATTCCATGTAAATATCAGCCCCCTAAAGTTTATGGGCCACTTAAGTTGGGCTTAGCCCAAGTGGCTTGGGTTTGAGCTAGCCATTTAGGCTAGTTTGACCTAAACCTTGGTTGAGTTGACTTTGGTCAATTTGACCATTTGGGTCGACCCAAATGGGTACTTGGTGACCCATTGGCCTCCCCTAAGGTCTAGGGAGACTGGGTTAGGGTTGGTTTGACACCTTGTAGTCAACTTGACCCTTAATAAGGGCACTTTGACCACTTTGGAGGTTGGATTGACTTTGGTCAACTTAACCACTTGAGTTGACCCAAATGGGTCCTTAGTGACTCAATGTACCTCTTAAAAGGTTTGGGAGGTTTAGGTGGGATCATTTTAGCAAGTTGGAGGTCTATTGGCCCTAGATAGGCTACTTTGACCATTATAGCATTAGGGTTGACTATGGTCAACTTGACCTTTTAAGTTGACCCCAATGGGTTCTTTGTGACCCAATGAACCTTCTAAAGGGTTAGGAATGTTATGGTGGGGTCAAAGAGTCAAGATGAGGCCCTAAAATCAAACCCTAGGTTGGGTAATTGGAAATTATTATTTGTAGACCATGATGATCTCACCTTCATTCCTAAGTTCTCTTGGTCTCTTGGGCTTCCTATGGTTTTGTCATGACCTAGTCATGATAAAATCACTCTTAAGGGTCTAGTTGTTTGAGGGATGTTACACCTAAGTTATTGGCATTTGTAAGGATCACATAATGATAGTCTTGGGATGTACGCCATCAAGACTAAAGTCTTCGGTCGTGGGTCATGGATCTTGAATGCTCAAAGTTGACTGTTGGGCCTGGGACCTTTATAACGGTGGTGGGACCCTGGGAAATTCGGTACACCGATAATGTGCCCTGAGTGCACGGAGCGTCGGGTCATGCAGCTGACGTTTGTGATATATTGAAATGTGTGGTCGTGCACATTCTTATGATATATCTGTTGAGATTGCATTGCTTGCAGGATTAAACCGCTGCCCCGGGTAAGGGATAGAGTCGTTATAATTTGTCAGCTGAATGCTTATCGTTGCCTTGTTTACTGCCCTTGTGGTGGAATGTACCTGTACAGGTGCTGGACCGAGCAGGAAAAAGCGGGCTAAAGCCCTTGTTGCTATGCCGGCCCTCGAAGGCCAAGTGGAATAGTTTTACTGTTTTCATGTATGGTCGGCCTATGCGCCGATGTTTGTAATCCACACCTGTGAAGTTTAACTGTAAGGCTTTAAGGCAAAAATCTTTTGTGTATTTTTGTATACATTCGTGTTATATATATAAATATTGTTGTTTATATATAGTGGACATTCATGTTTGATGAGTTCAATAATAACCCCTAAAGCTTTCGCTAGAATGCTTTTTGTTAGGATACTTGTACAACTTTTGATATTAACCTGACCCCACCGCCTGTTTGTGGAATATGGTGTGGGGCCCAGGCCGGACCCTCTATTATATTTCATGTGACGGACAGAGGTGTTATAAGCTGACTTAACATCCATTTGGTAGACCTTGAATCCTTTTTGTTTAGCATTTGCAAGGAACAGTCTTATAGCTTTCAGTCTATCAACTGGTGCAAAGGTATAATAAAATTCAATACCTTCCTCTTATCTATATCCCTTGGCCACCAGCCTGGCTTTAATTTTCAAGATAATACCATTGTAATCAAGTTTATTTATATAAATCCACTTGGTTCCAATGATGTTATGTCCATGTAGTCTGGGAACCAACTTCTAAACTTTACATCTCTTGAATTGGTTTAGTTCTTCTTGTATAGACACAATCCAAAATGGATCTATGTTGCATCTTCAAACTTTCTTAGTTCAACTTGAGACAGGAAGCTTGAATACATTACAATGTTAAGGCTTCTACTCCTTGATGTAACACCTTGGTTTGCATCTACTATGATTTGATCTCTGCGATGATCTCTCAAGTGCCTGACAACTGCTGGAATTCTATCTTCAATAGCTTGAATTTCAATTTCTAGATCATGCTTGTATTTACGTATGTCATGTGTACTTTTGCCTTCTTCAGGAATATATACACCATCATATTCCTCTTGGGCAGTGGGAGTAGTATCCTTGATAGTCAGTTTATCCATCATCAACTCTACACCTGCAGATCTAGTGGAGCAAGACAACTTACTGTTAATCATGGAAGTCTTATCAAACACCACATTGACATACACTTCTACAACTTGATTTTTCAAGTTGTATACTTTATACGCTACCCAACAAAAATTCCTTAATAGGATTTGGCAGGAAACTTAGTAAGGTAAGACTTCCCATTATTGAGCTCAAAGCACTTACATCTGAAGATCCTGAGATAGGATAGATTTAGTTTTCTGTCTTTCATAATCTCATAGGGAGTCTTATTATGATACTTGTTGATAGAATCTCTATTCAGGACATGACAAGTAGTGTTCACTACCTCAAGCCAGAAGTATTTTGAGAGAGAAGTATCACTGAGTAGTGTCCTTCCAACCTCTATGAGAGTCTTATTCTTCCTCTCAGAAATCCCATTTTGCTAGGGTATTCTTGGAGAAGAAAATTCCTGATGGATCCCTTATACTTCACAAAACTTTGTCATGCCTTAAGACTTAAATTCAGTACCATGGTCACTTCTAATTTTACCACAGAATTATCCTCTTCATTCTAAACTTGCCTAACAAAAGTCACCAAGATGTTAAGGGTTTCAGACTTTTTCTTTAGAAAGAAAACCCAAGAAAATCTTGAATAATCATCAACTATCATAAGTGTGTATACTTTTCTACCTAGACTATGAACTAGCATAGGACCAAACAAGTCCATATGAAAAAGATATAAACATCTCTCAAAATCCTTGACCCTAATGCTCTTAAAGGATGCTTTTGTCTGCTTTCTCTTTTAGCATACAGAGTAAATTCCCTCTTTGGTTCATCTAAGTATGGTTCTATTCTGACTAGCCCTTCACTGAAGAGCTTGCTAATTTTCTTGTAGTTCAAGTGAGAAAGCCTCTTGTGCTATTGTACACAATAAGAGACTTTCTTATTTGCTACCAGACATACTGGTGAGTCTGTACTTAAATATAGGAAAATTTTTATAATAAATATTTCCACCCCAAGTGCCTGTCAAAATGACCTCTTGGTCACTTGACCTTTTGATTAGACAGTCATCCTTATAGAAGATAATGATATAGTAAATATAACATAGTTGGCTTATACTAATCAGATTGTACTGCAATCCTTACACTTAAGCTACCTTTGTGATGGAGACTATGATATTAGTGATCATACCATAGCCTTTGTCAACTCCTCAGTCTGAACCTCCAAAGATCACCTTAGGCTCATTCCTCACTAGAGTATAATCTTTAAGGTGGCACCTTGTTCAAGTCATATGACTGGAACATTCACTATCCAAGTACCATATTATCATTGTAAGGGTACTTGAACTATCCTACAAACATAGATTAGTTTACCTTAGGAACCCCAAAAGGGATTGGGTCCTTGGTTCATGTTATCCTAAAAATGAACATGTATACCTGCAACATCCCTAACAGGAAGATTAATCCTTGCCCTTGGCACACTAGGGTTATGCCAACAGTGTATGGCAAAGTTACCCACCCTTCCACAACACCAACACTCATGGATCCTCTTCTAACAGCCTTTGGAGTGTGCAAGCTATCATTAGTTATCTATTTAGATGGGAGAGCAGCGACCTTCTTCCTATTTCTTTCAGTAAGAACTTGACTTAAAGTAAGCTTGTTAGTGGATGCACATTGCTTATTCTGAGTACCACCAACATATGTCATCTTTATAGCTGATATGGAGTTGATGGCATCAGAAACTACTAGGTGTGGCTTACTGATTGACTTGCCCTTAGTCAAGGTTTTGCTGAGGTAACATGGGAATAGGCCACAGCCTTGTCCTTGAGTGTTGGGGTTGGAGCACCAAATACAAATGGTCCATATTGGGCCATTTCGATTTCCTCATTGGGAGCCTTAAGTGCACTCAATACCATGTCCTTTCTCCTTCCATTGTAAGGTACACTTGTATTCTCACAAGAAAAGTTCCCATTTTCTAGTGACCATACATGTTGTCCTGGTCATACCTGTTGGAAGGGAGAATTACCTTTTGAAGGTTGTCTGAGGCACAATAGGAGCTTTGCCTTTCCCTTTGGAATGGGCTGCTCTAGAGTTCCACTTGAACCCCAAACCTCTCTTATATTTTTGAGAGGTGAAGGAGCAAATTAGTGGCAAGATAGTTTTTGGCTTAGAGAATTCGGCCACAATCTTCTTCTCCTTGAGAAGCTTTTATTCAAGATCCATGATGATATTGTTCTTATGGCTGATGGTCCCATTTTTGATATTTGAGATTGTCTTCAGTTGGCAAACTTCCCTCCTCATTTGAGCTAGCAAGGGTGTTAAATCGGGCTATAGAGAAGCAGCTTGTTGAAGAGTGGCAATCTCCTCAGCTTGTCTCTTGATAAGTCTTTTGCTCTTCTTCAGATCATCTAGAATTGCACCATACTTGTAAATCAATTAATTGATATCATCTTAAAATTATGAACCATCATCCCCACTTGAGGAAGTGGATGCTTCAAAGTCTGAGCCAGACTCATAGACAGAGGGAGAGCTAGGGATAGAGTGTACCTCATCAGGAATAGGATTGTCCTAATTGTCTTCTGATCAGGCCATGAGACTGAACTCCTTATCCTCTTTACAATCATTATCAATAGAGGATAGTGGGACCCTTATGCTAGATGGGGCAGCTAGATGATCAGCCTCTTCTTCAATGTATATGAGAGCAATGTAGTCCTCCTCTTAATCTGATTGTGAAGACTTAGAATCACTGTCTGATAGGCCAACTTTATTCTTGGACAAGAAGCACTTTTCAACCTTCTTGTCCTTGTGATGCTTTTTACCTTTAGACTTCATGTGCTCCCTCCTCTTAAATGGACAGTCAGCAATGACATGTCAACTTCTATTGCAATAGTAGCAAACAATATTAATGTTAACATGTTTGTTCTGCTTGGAGTCATACCTTTCTCTAGAGGGGTCATTTTTAGATTTGTCCTTGTTAGAATAGGGCTTCCTTGATGAGGAGCTTAAAGAGCCCTTGTTCTTCCACTATCTTAACCTGCTCAGCATCTTCTTGAACTGCTTTGAAAATCGTTTCAGTTCTCCATCTGATAGCTCATTGCCTGAGAAGCTAGGATCTGAGCTCTTTGAATCAATAGCTCTCCTTGGTGGAGAAGGAGTGTTTGGTATTATATCCATAAGAACCCAGATTTGGAGAAGACACCCTTGAACAAAGATGAATTAAGTTGTATTTGATGTTTTGCTTGAGTTATGTGTTTGCAGGACTATATTGCCAAGTGTAGACCAATGTCAGTCTACAATGGGTCATCAAACACAGGATCATATAATGTAATCTCTCATTGTGTGATCCATGGTGTTGACCCATATGTAGCCTCTCTATTGTGATACACTTCATGTTTCAAGCACTAGGATTGATTGGAGAAAGAAATGTTGCTGAATTTGTTAAAGAAGAGAAAATTCTATTTGAGAAAATTTTCTAAGTCTTTCACTCGAGTAAGTACCTTATATACTCGAGTTAAATACTTAGATTATACTCGAGTAAGTCTATTTGTACTCGAGTAAGGGAATGACTCTCGAGTAGCCTGAATATAGCTCTCGAGTAGCCAGGTCAACTACTCAAGTAGATTATCTCTTACTCTCGAGTTAACTGAATTTCCTCTAAGAAATTACTGTAAGTCATTTACTCGAGTAGTCATGTAAACCACTCGAGTATATTAGTCTTTTGTCTCGAGTTACAGAATACAGAATTCGTGGTGTTATACTTCACTCGAGTAGTCAAGATCATGTACTCAAGTAGTCTATCTACTACTCGAGTAGTCCGGGTTTAATACACGAGTGATAAGTTTTCATCCCTCAGAAATTTTTCTAAGTCCTTTTCTCGTGTAGTCATATCCATATACTCGAGTAGTTTATCTTCTCTCGAGTAGTCCAGTTCCAGTTCTCGAGTAATCTATTTTCCTCTCTCAGAAATTATTCTAAGTCCTTGACTCGAGTAATCCTTTTTATATCTCGAGTAGTTAATTTTTATTCTCTCGAGTAATACTTCTTGTACTCGAGTAGCTCAACTCCACGTCCCGAGTAACTATGTTAGCACTCGAGTAAGTCTTTATATACTCGAGTAGTTACTTATTCTATTCTGAATTTTCTCAAGGACTTGTACTCGAGTAGTCTATTCCTATCCACTCGAGTGATAATATATATATATACTCGAGTAGTTTATATTTTACTTGAGTGCTTCAGTCAGATTTGTCAGAATTTCAATAAGTCCAGATTTGACGGGAATTTCAAATGACTTGACGTGATTGGTCCACGTGTACATCATTAATGCTAATTATGACCGTTAGGGAGATCTTATATAAGGTCTTATCAAACCGACTAACCCTAACAAGCTATCAAATAATATTCTAAGTCTCAGAATCGATTTTATCTTTCCAAAAACGGAAGCCGCCGATCTTCCTCGTGCAAATTGCCTAGGGCTTGTATTCAAGAAGACTCAGATCAAGGTTGACTTACAGATCGAGATTGTTCTTCAACTCCTCATCATCTCTCGGATCGTGTGAGTCAAAGAAATTTCAGATCCAGATCTTGCAGAGTTTCTTCTTTAACTATTTCTGATAGAGCCACAAGTTCAAAGAAAGAAGATTTTGGCCCAGATTTTCCAGATCTGAGAAATCGTTGTTTGTATTTCTACAAATCTTTTCTTATATCTTGTAGGAGATTTCTCACCGAGTGTAGGAGCATTTTCTTTTGTCTCCGAGTTGTAGGAAGTTTTATCTTCCGAGTGTAGATCCGTGTTGTGGATCGAGATTGTAGGAACTTTGTTCTAAGGCGTAGGATTGGTTTTCAATCCGAGATAGTGGAGTAGCCGAGTTTAGTGGTTTGCTAGATCAGTTAGGTAAAGTGGATGTACCCAAGGTTGGGAACCATTATAAATATTTTGTCGTCTGTGATTGCTTAGTTGATAATTGTGTGCATATATCTCTAAATTTTTATTCCGCAAAAAGACGCACAACTCACCTATTCACCCCCCTCTAGGTGATTTAGGTAGACAACTGAACACTTTCAATTAGTATCAGAAGGAGGTTGATCACTAAAAGGTTAACACCTTGATTAGATCCTTCTTTAGTTGTCTCTTGAGATTTTCTAAACATGGACATGGCTAAACATTTTGCCAAGCTTCCATTGTGCACCAAGAATAACTTTCCCATGTGGAAAGAAAGAATCAGATTTTTCATGGAAGCTATGGATCCTAGGATCTTCATGATCGTTGAAGAAGGTCCTTACATTCCCATGACCATCTCCACAATAGATCCTACCAAGAAAGTTCCAAAGAAATTAATGGATTTAGATAAAGAAGAGATTGCACTTGTGTCTTTATACAAGAAGGCCAAGAATATAATAGCAAGTGCAGTCGATGACTAAATGCTGCAGAACTTGATCCACTGCCAGTCTGCTAAGGAGATGTGGCAATCCCTCATCACTTTGATGGAAGGCACAGAAGAAGTTAGGGATGATAGAAGATTCCTTCTGAATAAGAAATACAAAGCCTTCTAACAAGGACACAAGGACACCATTGCTGACACCTTTGAGAATTTCTTCAAGATAGTCAACGGCCTCAGGGTCTATGGCTGAGTATTCAAAAACGGATAACTGAATGACAAGTTCCTAAGATCCCTAACCAAGGAATGGGATAACAAGGTTTGTGCTATCCGGGAATTTGGAAAGCTAGCTGAGACAGACCCTCAGAATCTCTTCGTGAAGCTAATGTCATATGAGCTTCAACTCAACACAAGGAAAGCTGAAGAAGAGAAAAGCAGGTATGCATCCAATGAGAAGTCTGTTGCTCTAAAGGCAGACACCTCAAGGAAGTCAAAGGCTACCTTTCCTGCCCCAGCACAAGAAGAAAGTGAAGAGGAGTCATCTGAGCCAAGCACTTCAGGCTCAAATCTATCTGAAGGAGAGTTCTCTCTACTCTCACGACAGTTCAAGAAATTATTGAACAAGAAGAAGCAATGGAAAGGCAAGGATGCCTCCTACAGAAGATCACGACATGATGGTGATCAACACAAAAAAGTCTCAAGCAGCCATGATAGGTATGGTTCTAAACCTAACTAACATATTTCGACTGACATCGTTTGTTACTGTTGTAATTGTTGGAGTTACCATGGTGATCTAGAAGTGGTCAAACAGTTAATCTCACTGCCAACGCGATATGAGCCTGCAGGGTCGCACATAAGAGCATGTGGAGAAATTGGAAGATTAACTGTGTTGGTAAAGGTTACCAATCACCCTACAGTATGGGGATTCAGGCAAATGTTGCCAAGGGAAAATCGTCGAGAGTCGACGGGAGTCGTCGAGTTTGACTCGTCGACTATGGCAGAATCGACGAGAGTCGTCGAGAATCGTTGAGTATGACTCAACGATTTCAACACCAAGGCGAATTCGGCGAGAGTCGTTGAGATGATTCAACGACTAAGACAGAGTCATTGAGAGTCGTCGAGATGACTCAACGCCGTTGGCAGATTCGTCGAGAATCGTTGAGTATGACTCAACGCTCTCAATGCCATTTGTGCAAGGTGATTCTCGCCGATTCTGGATCTGATTCTCGCCGATTCTGGATCTGATTCTCGCCGATTCTGGATCTGATTCTCGCCGATCGATTCTGGGACCTTATACTGTGTAGTCTGCGGATAAATATGCTTTAGGTCTGTTTATACTTTTAGTATAAAAGGGGACTTAGGGTTTTTGGGATTTAACGCGATTCATCCTGCGGCCGATAAAAACCGACGGAAGTGTTCCGCTGCTGTTCCGACCTGCCGAATCCCGAACACCGCCGACGGAAGTGTTCCGCCGCCGCGTCTGCTCCGCCGACCTTCCCATTTCCGACGATCGTCGTCGGTATTGCCTCTCCTGGCGCGGACCTAGCAGTCCGTGGAGTTGCAAGGTGCGGCTGACCTTCCTCCCGATCCTTCGTGCGACGAAGCTCGGGGTTCTCCTGCTCGTGTGGATTTCTGCAGAGACGTGGACGTTATTCCACGTAGGACTCGCCACCGACAAGGAATCACACTTGGAGCACTTTGTTGAGTTGTGACTCAACACCGAAGAGGTAATTTTGCATATTTATGTTTTAACTTCTTGATTCAACATTTATGGCCCGATCCAATCTCTTTGGGTTATTCTAGATTTTATTACTTCCGCTGCGTGCACAAGTGTTGTGCCATACTATTTATAGAAACCCACCAGTGGTATCAGAGGCCAGGTTGCGGCCATGATTGTTGTTTTGGAAGTTAGGTTATTCCAGTACGTGTAAACCTAGGGATTTAGAAGTGTTCTAAATGTCTAGATTTAATCTTGGCACCCCGCCGGGAACGTCTGGAATCTTGTGGTAATTTCTAATCGTTAGGAATTATTGTCTCCTTAGCAGTAACCATCCCTCCATTTTGTTTTGGATTTTGAATCCAACATAGAGAGATGAGCTTGTCTACTATTTTAAGTTGAGTTGTCTTTGCCTTTGTCCAATGCATGTAAATCTGAGGATTTGGAAGTGTCCGGATGTTCAGATTTAGCCCTTCCGTCTATCAAATGTTGATAGTGTCAGGTTGTGCACATAAGGGATGCATGTGGTTTTAGAAAATTGTTTTTCTTTGGATGTGCACATTAATCAAATGTTGATCATGGTTAATTGTTAACCTATAATCAAAATCCCTTCATTAAATATTAAGTGTTCGGATGCCTTCCGATGGATGACACTCTTCCTGCCTCGATCGATGAAGTGTGGGCTTGCCAAAGCAAGGTGCATTAATCTATCTTGGTAAGGGTGCGAGCGGATAATTGTGATATCCCACTGTCGACATCGGGTCTATCTTAACTAGGTGACCTCAAAGGTTGAGTGCCTAGAGGCATAGGGTTGGCATGCACCATATGATGGATGCGGATAAGGAGTTATTCACTAACCATACAAGAATTGCATGAGGATGCAATTGGCAAGCGTTGCCTACCTAAATAACCGCATCGTGAGAGGAAAGCCAAAGCTGACTCATTGTGTTGGTGAAATACGGATCTTGTCCACTAAGAGAGTAGCTCGCATGAACTCTCCGAATTGATAGTGAGGGCTATTATTTCGAATAAAATAGTGGGAGTTTTAATTGAAGTCCAAATTAAATTAAATTGTATTTGAAATTTTGGTACTGATGTTGTTCTGCATAATTTCTTATAGAATTCCATGGCAAGTGTTTCACACTCCACGTTGTCTCTTAGAGCCATCCTTGAGAAGGACAAGCTCAGTGGGACTAATTACATGGACTGGTACAGGAACCTGAGAATTTTTCTCAGGCAAGAGCGAAAGCTCTATGTCTTGGAAGAGGAAGCCCCCGAGGTGCCGACCGGGAATTCTTCCCGTGCTGATAAAGATACTTATAAGAAGTATACTGATGATGCTTTAGACGTCGAGTGCCTTATGCTTGCCACAATGAACTCTGAGCTTCAGAAGCAACATGAGAACATGGGGTGCAAGGAGATTGACGAGCATCTCAAGAAAATGTTTCAAGGGCAGGCTCGTCAAGAGAGGTTCGATGTCACAAAAGCATTGTTTCAGTGCAAGATGGGAGTTCGAGACTCAGTAGGGACTCACGTACTCAAGATGATTGGGTATATAGAGAACCTTGAAAGACTGGGTTTTCCTCTGGGTCAAGAGTTGGCCACAGATCTGATCCTGCAATCGTTGCCGGATAGTTACGAGCAGTTTGTCTTGAACTACAACATGAATGAGATAGACAAGACACTGCCCGAGCTCCTAGGCATGTTGAGAACTGCCGAGATCAATATGAAGAAGGCCAAGCCTGCCAGCCCCATACTAATGGTGCATAAGGGCAAGGGCAAGGCCAAGGGTTTCAAGAAGACGAAGGTGGGACCTAAGTCACATCTTGAACCCAAGTCTTCTGCACTGATGAAGAAGAAGAGCGCGGTGAAGGAGGGGAAATGCCACCACTGTGGCAAGGCTGGTCATTGGAGGAGGAACTGTCCTTCGTACATTGAGGGTCTGTAAAAATTGAAGGGAAGTATGACTTCCGCTTCAAGTATTTACGTTATAGAAATAAACCTTTCTGCTCCTTCATCTTGGGTATTAGATACCGGATGTGGTTCTCACATTTGTACAAATGTGCAGGAACTGGGAAGGAGAAGATTGCTGAGTAAAGGGGAGGTGGACCTTCATGTCGGCAAGGGAGCAAGAGTTGCTGCTGTAGCCGTAGGGGTTTACCGTCTTTCTTTACCCAGTGGGCTTGTAATAGAACTAGATAACTGTTATTTTGTTCCGGCAATAACTAGAAACATTATATCCATTTCATGCTTGGACATGATTGGATTTTCTTTTATGATTAAGAACAACTGTTGTTCTATATTTAAGAATGATGTTTGTTATGCTGTAGCCCAATTGTTTAATGGACTTTATGTTTTGAACTTGGACCATCAGATCTATAATGTAGAAAATAATAAAAGACTAAGAATAAATGACTCAAACCCTACATATCTCTGGCATTGTCGTTTGGGCCATATAAACGAGAAGCGCATATCCAAGCTCTATAGAGATGGACTTTTGGACTCATTTGATTATGAATCATTTGAGCGATGCGAATCTTGTATGTTAGGCAAGATGACTAAAGCTCCTTTCACGGGCTATACTGAGAGGGCTGAGGATCTCTTGGGTGTTGTACATAGTGATGTATGCGGACCCATGAGTTCCATGGCTAGAGGTGGGTATTTCTACTTCGTTACATTTACTAATGATTCCAGTAGATACGGATATGTGTATCTTATGAAGTGCAAATCTGAGACCTTTGAAAAGTTCAAAGAGTTCAAAAATGAAGTAGAGAACCAGTTGGGTAAAAGGGTTAAAGCAATCCGATCTGATCGAGGTGGCGAATACCTGAGTCATGAGTTCCGTGATCATCTGAAAGAGTGTGGTATTGTATCACAGGTCACTCCACCTAGAACACCACAACATAATGGTGTGTCTGAGAGGAGAAATCGTACTCTGTTAGACATGGTACGTTCGATGATGAGTCATGCAGACTTGCCTGTTTCTTTTTGGGGTTTTGCTTTAGAGACTGCTGCAATGACATTGAATCGCGCTCCAACGAAAACGGTTCTAAAGACACCATATGAGATATGGACTGGGAAGCGTCCTAGTATGTCGTTCATTAAAATTTGGGGATGTGAGGCATACGTGCGACGTCAAATGCCTGACAAGCTGGAACCCAAATCGGATAAATATTATCTAGTGGGATATCCTAAGGAAACGAAAGGGTATTACTTTTACTTGCCGTCCGAGGGCAAAGTGTTTGTCGCAAGGTTTCTTGGAGAAAGAGTTCTTATCAAGAAAGACTGAAAAGGTAGAACTTGAAGAAGTTCAAGACCCACAGGTAGTGAATGAACCGGAATTGGATCCTGAGATAGGACTACAAGATGTTGTAGCTGGAGAACCTACTCACGAAGCACAAGTCCTACGTAGATCTGGTAGACCGAGGTTTGAGCCTGAGAGATATGGATTTCTCGTGTCTCAAATAGGCAATGTGTTGCTTATGGATCATGATGATGAACCAGCAACCTACCAAGAGGCTATGAATGGACCGGACTCCGACAAATGGCTTGAGGCTATGAAATCCGAAATGGACTCCATGTACGCAAACCAAGTTTGGAACTTGGTGGAACCACCTGAAGGGGTACGACCCATAGGGTGCAAATGGGTCTTCAAGAAGAAGACCGACATGGATGGGAATGTACAGACATTCAAAGGGCGACTGGTGGCTAAAGGTTTCAAGCAAATTCATGGTATTGACTATGATGAGACCTTTTCCCCTGTTGCCATGGTTAAGTCCATAAGGATATTGCTTGCTATTGCTGCGTATTATGACTACGAGATCTGGCAGATGGATGTCAAAATGGCTTTCCTTAATGGAAACCTCCTTGAGGAAGTGTATATGACACAACCCGAGTGTTTTGTATCCCCATATGAAGCCACTAAAATATGCAAGCTGAACAAGTCCATCTATGGACTGAAACAGGCCTCTCGAAGTTTGAATCTTCGTTTTGATGAGAAAATCAAAGAGTTTGGTTTCATCAAGAATGAAGATGAGACTTGTGTTTACAAGCAAATCAGTGGGAGCATAATTGTCTTCCTGATATTGTATGTAGATGACATACTGTTGATTGGGAATGACATTCCTACCCTGAAAGTTGTTAAGAACAATCTAGGGAACTGCTTTTCAATGAAGGATTTGGGTGAAGCGACTTATATACTCAGTATTAAGATCTATAGAGATAGATCGAAGAAGTTGCTGGGTTTGACCCAGAGTACATACATTAAAGAGGTGTTGTAGCGGTTCAACATGCTTGAGTCCAAGAAAGGATTTTTACCCATGTCTCATGGTGTGAATCTCTCTAAGGACCAGTGTCCAAAATCTTGTGAAGATAAGGACCGCATGAAGTTGATTCCATATGCTTCTGCAATTGGATCAATCATGTATGCAATGTTATGCACTCGACCCGATGTCTCCTATGCTTTGCGCATGACTAGCAGGTATCAGTCAGACCCCGGTGAATGTCACTGGATTGCAGTCAAGAATATCCTGAAGTACTTGAGAAGGACTAAGGATGTATTCTTGGTGTATGGTGGAGAGGAAGAGCTCGTTGTAAGTGGTTACACGGATGCTAGCTTCCAAACTGATAGAGACGATTCAAAGTCTCAATCAGGGTTTGTGTTTTGCCTTAATGGAGGAGCTGTGAGCTGGAAGAGTTCTAAGCAAGAGACAGTTGCTGATTCTACAACAGAGGCCGAGTATATCGCTGCGGCTAACGCAGCGAAGGAGGCTGTATGGATTAGGAAATTTATCGGCGAGCTTGATGTAGTTCCTAGCATTGTTGGTCCCGTAGTTCTCTACTGTGATAACAATGGTGCAATTGCACAATCTAAGGAACCTAGATCCCATCAGCACTCCAAGCACATACTTCGGCGGTTCCATCTTATTCGTGAGATTGTCGAACGAGGAGATGTGAACATTTGCAAAGTGCCGACTGAGGAGAATATTGCGGATCCACTGACAAAGCCTCTCGCGCAGAGAAAGCACGATGGTCATACTAGATCAATGGGTATACGATACTTGAACGATCAACTCTAGTGGGAGTCTTGTGGGTTGCATGTAAACATATATTCTGTTGGCTGTTTATTGTTTATTTATTTGATGAATTTTGTACCTAAATGTTTCCTTTTATAATTAGTGGCAAGTTCTTTTATTATGTTTTTTTATATGATAGTTAAATTGTAACATAATAAATACCCTTAGAGTGTTCGCTTCCATAGGACATCAAGTACGTGACTTGAATGTGAGAGCCTATGATTTATTTGAAGCTTCATTCTTAAAAGGTCCCTGGTCGTTGTATCGTCATAGAAACTAAGGGTGATGATGATACCTTAAGACTAGCACGTGCGTTGACTGATGACCAGTTCTCACAGGTCATGATGTTGTGATATCAAGTCATCACGTGGGTACTTGTTAATGAACAAGTTGTACTGGACAGACCCAACCTGAGACTACTCTGTGGATTGTCATCCAATCGTGTCACGAGTAGGTCTCAATTGACAATGGTGTTGTGGTCCTTTGACCTGAAGTCACAGCATTCATCAAGTGAGGAAGAGCGTGCTTTGATGCCATCTAAAGTCTTCCTTGAGAAAGGTTGATGATAAGGGTGGTTGTTGGGTACGTTACGAATCATTTGGGTGTTTGTGTGTGAGCAGATATGAAATTTGTCCTCCTATATGACAGGAGTTGCATCCATGGGCCCCTTGATGGAACTGGATTGAGAAATGCATGACCATGCTTGGTTGAGTCAATATGTGATATTGGACTCACCATTCTCTGGAAGTCCGTTCTAGATCAAGAAACTTGGATTGAGCTATTATGAGGGTGACACGGTCCATGCCTCTAGTTCTTTCCGGATGTAAGGGACAAAGGGACAAAGACAACGCTGGGACATTGGTCATGAAGGCTTATGAGTTATGAACTCTTATTGCTTGGGGAGCAATGATGCATTGCTAGATGCCGCTCATTGTTTGTGAGGTTTTTGTTTTGATACTTTCAAGATCAAGTGGGAGACTGTTGGAGTTACCATGGTAATCTAGAAGTGGTCAAACAGTTAATCTCACTGCCAACGCGATATGAGCCTGTAGGGTCGCACATAAGAGCATGTGGAGAAATTGGAAGATTAACTGTGTTGGTAAACGTTACCAATCACCCTACAGTATGGGGATTCAGGAAAATGTTGCCAAGGGAAAATCTTCGAGAGTCGACGGGAGTCGTCGAGTTTGACTCGTCGACTATGGCAGAATCGACGAGAGTCGTCGAGAATCGTTGAGTATGACTCAACGATTTCAACGCCAAGGCGCATTCGGCGAGAGTCGTCGAGATGATTCAACGACTAAGACAGAGTCGTTGAGAGTCGTCGAGATGACTCAACGCCGTTGGCAGATTCGTCGAGAATCGTTGAGTATGACTCAACGCTCTCAACGCCATTTGTGCAAGGTGATTCTCGCCGATTCTGGATCTGATTCTCGCCGATTCTGGATCTGATTCTCGCCGATTCTGGATCTGATTCTCGCCAATCGATTCTGGGACCTTATACTGTGTGGTCTGCGGATAAATATGCTTTAGGTCTGTTTATACTTTTAGTATAAAAGGGGACTTAGGGTTTTTGGGATTTAACGCGATTCATCCTGCGGCCGATAAAAATCGACGGAAGTGTTCCGCTGCTGTTCTGACCTGCCGAATCCCGAACACCGCCGACAGAAGTGTTCCGCCGCCGCGTATGCTCCGCCGACCTTCCCATTTCCTACGATCGTCGTCGGTATTGCCTCTCCTGGCGCGGACCTAGCAGTCCGTGGAGTTGCAAGGTACGGCTGACCTTCCTCCCGATCCTTCGTCCGACGAAGCTCGGGGTTCTCCCGCTCGTGTGAATTTCTGCAGAGACGTGGACGTTATTCCACGTAGGACTCACCACCGACAAGGAATCACACTTGGAGCACTTTGTTGAGTTGTGACTCAACACCGAAGAGGTAATTTTGCATATTTATGTTTTAACTTCTTGATTCAACATTTATGGCCCGATCCAATCTCTTTGGGTTGTTCTAGATTTTATTACTTCCGCTGCGTGCACAAGTATTGTGCCATACTATTTATAGAAACCCACCAGTAATAAGCAAGGTCATGTCATTGCTGATTGCCCTCACAATAAGAAGGATGGTGGAAAGAGAGAAGAAAAAAAGTCCTCATACAATAAGAAGAGGACAGAGAAGAGCCTAATAGCCAAGAAGGGCAAAACTCTTAGTGACTCTGACTCATCTGAGTCGAATGAAGAATAAGAAGCCTACTTTGGGCTTATGGCTCAGACAGATGATGAACAAGATCCCCAGTTCACTGGGAAGGTAAACTCTCACACTCCTCTTTCAGAATCTGAAGCTTCTGATTATGATCATGAGGACAGCTCTTCTGAAGATTAGTCAGAACTCATGGCCCAGTATAAGGAGTTGATACAGGCCTACGAAAAATGTCGAAAGGTCGTGAAAACTCAGGCAAAATAGATTAAGTCTCTAAAGGCTGTAGAAAGCTCTCTAAGAGAGGAAGTCGTTAAGATGGACTCACTCAGAGAAGAATTAGATACTGCAGTTGATGAGTTCAATAAGGCTATCAAGCACCTCGATCTGAAAGATGAAATCATCAGGGATTGGAAGGTTTACTTGAAGCCGAAAAGAAACTTGTTGAAGGTTTCTCTAAGCCCAAGATAGTTCTTCCTATTGTTGCTGAGTTGTTTGCTCAAACTAAGGGTGCTGGACTAGGCCATGTTGAGGCTCTAGTAAATCTTCTAGGAGGAATAAGGCTCAGCGAAAGGATAAGGCGGCTAAGAAGGCTTTGGCCAAAGCAAAGGGGAAAGCTCCACAAGATCAGACTATATTTCGGAAAGTTGTCTTTCCGACTAATAAGTTTGATCTTGACTCCTCCTATGGTCACTTCACTAGGCCTACTTATATAGAGACAAGGTCAAGGTACCAAGGATGGACTCACCCTCGAAACTTTAGTGAAAGTGTCTTGAAGGCACCTTATGAAGAGATCACTCTTCAGAGCTATGGCCCTTTTGTTCATGGTCATAACATCAAGAAGGCTCCAAAGGTAAAACCTATTGTTGAAAAGTCTATGAAGGAGAATAAATCTTGTGATTTCCTTCACCATGAAGCTTCTACCTCTAAGAATGCTGCCCCTGCTAGACCAGACTCCCCAAAAGTCAAGTAGGAGGGCATCAGGCAAAGATACAATAAGTTTGACTGTTGGTGCTGTGGCAGAATTGGTCACTTTGCCATCGATTGCTGGTTTAATCCCAGAAACTCTGTTACCCCTCAGATTAACAATATGAGAAAGACCACTCATAATGCTAATACATGTAGGGGGAACAATCTAACTAGAGACTAAGGACCTAAGCAAGTTTGGGCTTCGTAAGGCAAACTGATTTGTAATTACAGGTATGTCCAGAGGCCACCAAAATTCCGATCTGGTATTTGTACAGTGGATGCTCTCAACACATGACCAGGACAAGAAGCCTACTTTAGAACTATTCTACTTTATTGAACGGGCCAAAGGTAAACTTTGGAGGTTCAGACCGAGGAATCAAAAAAGGCTATGGTATGATCACTAACGGTAGTGTATCCTTCTCAGATGTTGCTTATGTTGAAGGATTGGAACACAATCTCATAAGCATAAGCCAGCTCTGTGATAAAGGATACATAGTTGAATTTCATGCTGATAAGTGCTTGATAAAGTCCGTTTACAATTTGGAAATGATTTTATCAGCTACTCGTAGTAGAAATATATTTTGTTTTAATTTTATTTGTATAGACTCTTTTACACCAGTGTGTCTTTTTGCAAAAGATAGTGCGTCTCTTGGTGACCAATGACACAAGAGATTCGCACATATTAATTTTAAAACTATTAATAAATTATTTTCTATGAATTTGGTACGCGATGCCCCAAATGTCAAGTACGTCAAAGACAGACCATGTCATGCATGCGTAAAAGGCAAGCAAATAAGGGCTACCTTTAAAAGTGTTATTGACAAAGACTCTAATAGATGTCTACATCTACTTAATATGGACTTGTTCGGTCCACTGCAAGTTAGAAGTTTGGGAGACAAGGATTATACGTTGGTTATTGTTGATGATTACTCGTGCTTTGCGCGGGTGTTCTTTGTGAAACACAAGTCAGATACCTTCGACATCTTTACTAATTTTGTCAGGCAGGTCCAGAATGAATGCAACTATTCTGTAGTCAAAATCAGAAGTGACAATGAAACAGAGTTCAAGTCTAGGGCCATGACAGAATTCTGTGAAAGCATATGTATCTTTCATGAGTTTTTCTCTCCTCGTACTCCTCAACAAAATGGAGTGGATGAGAGAAGGAATAGAACACTCATAGAGGCTTGCAGGACCATGTTGAGTGATGCTTCACTTCCTGAATATTTCTGGGTTGAAGCCGTCAACACTGCATGCAACGTGCAAAATCGAGCACTCATAAATAATAACCATGATAAAACACCTTACGAATTTCTAAAGGGCAGGAAACCGACAGTCTCATATTTTAGAATCTTTGGCTGTAAATTCTTCATGCTTAACAATGACAAGTATCATACTACCAAGTTCAGCGAAAAAAGTTTTGAAGGTACTTTTGTAGGATATAGTAGCCATAGTAAGGCATACAGGATTTTCAATAGAAAAACTCTTGTTGTAGAAGAATCAATACATGTTTTATTTGATGAGACGAGCTTGCTGTAAAGCAACTCATCTAGTGTGTTCATTGAAGATGCAGGTACAAAGTTGAAAGAAATTAGGTTGGATGAACCGATTGAAGATAAAGGTGAAAAGTTCATCGAGATCACCACTCCAACCCCTATTGTAGAGGTAGATGATCAAGATGAAGAAGTAGTCCAAGTTGATGAAGTCACTCCGGTGATTGAATAAGCACCAGATGCAAGGACTCTAGAGCTCAGACATCTGAAGGATCACCCCATGGACCAATTCATTAGAGATCCCCGGGATGGTGTCAGAACTCGTAGAGGTACTACTAATAAAAATCTATATTTGAGCTTTCTCTCGCATGTTGAACCAAAGAAGTTTGAGGAAGAAAACTCGGACGCATCATGGATTATGGCCATGGAAGAAGAGTTAAATCAGTTCAAGCACTGCAAAGTATGGACACTCGTTCAAAGACCCAAAGGCTAGAACGTCATCAGAATGAAGTGGGTCTATAGGAACAAGATGGACGAGGATGGAACAATCATAAAGAACAAGGCCAGACTCATTGCCAAAGGATATCGTCAATAAGAAGGAATCGACTTCGACCAAACATATGCTCCAGTGGCAAGACTGGAGGCAATCAGGTTATTCCTAGCGTATGCTGCACTTAAGGGCTTCACCGTATATCAGATGGATGTGAAGTCCTCCTTCCTTAATGGTGACATAAAGGAAGAGGTATATGTGGAACAACCTCCAAGTTTCAAAGATTCTAACTTTCCTAATTCTGTTTACCTTTTACAAATAGCTTTATATGGTCTAAAACAAGCTCCTCGAGCTTAGTATGAGACGATGTCTAGCTTTCTTCCTGATAACAAGTTCATAAGAGGAAAGATAGATAAGACATTATTTCTTAAGGAAATAAAAGGCAAGATTTTGCTAGTGCAAATCAATGTCGACAACATTATTTTTGGCTCTACTGACGACAACCTCTGTAAGAAGTATTCAAAACTTATGCAAGGGAAGTTTGAAATGAGCAGTATGGGAGAGCTGAAGTATTTCTTAGGGCTTTAAGTGAAACAATCTGAAGATGGAATTTTCATCTCGCAGACTAAGTTCACCAAAGAGCTAATTAAGAAATTTGTAATGGATAACGTAACCTCTATGAGGAATCCAATGGGTTCAGCCATGTCCCTAGACAGATGAGAAATGGAAACCTTTTGATGAAACCAAGTACAGAAGCATAATTGGATCATTGCTCTACCTTACTGCTAGTAGACCAGACATAATGTTCTCTACATGTGTCTGTGCTAGATTCCAAGTGAACTGTAAGGAATCTCACTATCCTACTGCAAAGCGAATTTTGAGATACCTTAAAGGTACACCAAATCTTGGTATGTGGTACCCAAGAAGTAATGATAGCAAACTAATTGGTTTTTCTGATGCAGATTTTGTAGGTAGCAAAGATGACAGGAAAAGCACTTCCGAGACTTGCCAATTCCTTGGAAGAAGGCTCATTTCCTGGAGTAGTAAGAAGCAGAACTCTGTTGCAATCTCAACAACTGAGTCAGAGTATATCTCTCCAGGCAGTTACTGTGCACAGCTGCTATGGATAAAGAATCAATTTGAAGACTACAACATGAAGTTTAAGAACATTCAATTGTTTTGCGACTCTTCCAGTGCAATTGCAATAGCCAACAACCCTGTCTCTCATAGCCGGACAAAGCACATAGAGTTGAGATACAACTTCATCCGAGAGCATGTAGAGCATGGGGATATAGATCTATAGTATGTCTCTACAGACAAGCAGATTGCAGATATTTTCATAAATCTGCTGGACGAGACCAAGTTCTCGTTCTTCAAATCAGAACTTGGTATGCTCAACAAAGAAGATTAGAGAAGGTGGACTCACAAAGAGGATCAGAGATCAAGAAATAGGTCAAAAGCTGAAATTTCTCAAATTTCTGACTTTATGACTTGAGTAAGACAAATACTACTCGAGTAGGAAGTAAGGCACTCGAGTACCTCCTTGAACTACACGAGTATTTCTTCAACCACTCGAGTAACCTACTCGAGTAATAAAAAGACATACTCGAGTACTTTCATACCTTCTATCGAGTACTTCAATATCTTCACTCGAGTACTGCCACGCCTCTCGAGTATAGGACAGTCAAGTTTTCTATCTTCTATTCAAATTTATTATTCGCAACCCGAGGCTTTTGTCGCTCTCTCCAAGGTATGTAAGCTTACTTTCTTGCTTAATTATAAATAAATTAGGGTTATATAAATACAAAAATCCGGATATACGTTTCTAGACGAATCAAATCCAGTCACTCAAGTAAGCCAACAAACGTTTTGTCTTCCGCCGAAAGTTGCAGAGCCCGCGCAATCTTCTTCCCCGTACCAGTTCTTCTAAAATTTCTTGATCATGGCGCCCTCGTCTAAGATTAGAACATGATCATAACTTGTTGTCGCAGGAATCGCCGAATTGTCAGATGATTTTTGCAACCTACTGATTCTTCTCAACACCGTCGGTCTTTCGTTTGTTCTACAGTAACTGTGTAAGCTTTTATTTCCTGATGTTGAGGAGTTTTACAAGTTTATCAAAGTAAAGAGAAACGGGACAGTTCTCAAGTCAAAGGTTCAAGGATTAAAGATCACGCTTAACAAAACTTCTATCTCTACTCTTCTTCGACTGCCAGTTGTTGATGAAGAAGAAGACCTAGATTTTGAGGATTCTGACAGGACATGTATGTTCTGTGGTGTGTCTCCAGAAGCTCTCTCCATCAAAAGGTCAGAAATGAATCTAGAAGGGAAATTCTTGGTAGATATCATTGGAAAGATCCTTCTCTGTAAGAAAAACTCAATTAGGGACATTTCTCTCAACTTTTTTGACATAATGCAAGCCATTGTCTGCAGGAAAAGGTTTCAGTTAGGACAGTTAATTCTTGATAAAATCAAGGAGAGCATAAAGGCTCCTAGTTATACCAGGATTATTTCTCTTCTTCTTCATGAGATTAATCCCGAGGTATTCAATTTTTCCAAAGGGACCATTCTTCATCACATGAAGAAAGTTTCAATTTCCTCCATCCAAAGATGGGAGGTGAAGTTACAAAATCTAGTCCAGGCTGCTAGAGCTCATGAGCAGCCTGCTTCTAAAGAGACTTCTGCTTCATATGACAGGACTCCATCTCCCTCTCTCCAAAATGCTGCTGGCACATCTGGTGCAACAATTGAGGGGGAGCCTGCTTCTTCTATTTAAGAAAGAATTCCTTCTCCTCCTAACAAGTCAGAACAGCTGCACAGAATAAATTTTCCTTCTGCTCATTCAACACAGTAGCAAGACAGTATCCCTACTTCCTTCCAACCAGATACTTCAACAGAACTTCATTCAAATGCACAGGTACTAGAAACTATACTCTCCACCAGTGATGATATAGACAAGATGATTGAAGAGTTAACCACTAATGATCCCCTTCCCCCTCTTCAAAAAGAGCAACCTGCGGAACAACCCAAGCAACCCACTCCTGCACCATCACCAACACCTACTCTTGTTCCTTCTCCCTCCCTTGTGCAATCCCAACAGTCACCTAATGATACTTGTCCAGCTGCTCAGCAAGACCAACATCAGACCATTCTACTGTTAGATAAAGATAAAGGTTCTCTAGAGCCTATTGAAGCCCCTTTGAGGAACTTAGACTTCTCTCTTCCCACCTTCACTAGTGAGGAAGAAGTTGTTTTTGTCCATACTAAAAGAGCTCAAAGCTCAGTAGTCATTGAAGAAATTGTTCCATGGGAAGAACCTCCTCCTTCAGCTCCTGTTCCTCCTGATGTTACTACTACTACTTAAACTACAGCAACTTCTTTAGATATTCTTGGAAAGATTGAGCAACTATTATCAGAACAGAGAAGATACTTTGATGATTCCTTGAAGACAGTTCTATATAAGGTCTCTGCTCTAGAGACTGAAATGAGTAGAGGATTTGCTGAGGTGCAGCACAATACTGATCAGCTGAAGCAGCTTTTAAGAATAGGTGGCCAGTCCCGGGACCACACTATTACTAGTGTTGGTGAGGTTATAAACCAATCTCTCACTCTGGCCAATAATCAAATTGAACTTTAGAAGAAAGCCCAAGAGCATGCAATGAAAGTTTGTGAAGAAGTGGGCATCTTCAGGGATGAAACTATAGAGAAACTTTGTCTAGAAGTCAGAAAGGGGGAGAAGTTAGTAAAAGAATATGTTGAAAAATATGAATCTAATATCCAGACCATATGGACTGAAAAAGTAAAGGAAATCAATCAAGATGTGCTAGCTCATATACAGTCAGTAAAATTTCACACTTATGATACTACTGTTTGGATGCATAATCAAATTTTCCCAGATTTTCAGGCTGATCCAAATATCATTCCACACCATCTAAATCCACTTGTTGAAGGCCAACCAGCTCCAGCTCAGATGCCAGCACAAATGCCAACCTTCTCTCCCAGGCCTGATGATGCAACTCTACCTCAAGAATCTTATTCTCAAGTTTGGGAATCTGATATTCCTAAAGACTTACCAGAAGTTCAGATTCCCAAAAGAAGGAAATATGGAGAGGGCCCATCTGCTAGTAAATCCATTCCAAATCCTTAGGCAGAAAAGAGGAAAGCTACAGAATTTGTAGAGATCTGGTCTCCAACATCTAAGTCCCCCATTCTAAAAACTCTCAAGCTTGTCATGGACTACAATGAAAATAGGAATGATCATTACAACTCCAAGGAATGGGAATTATATGAAAAGTAAATTATGAAGAGAAGTATTTATGATAGAGAATATGGAAGGAACAACCCTGCTGCTCCTCCAAAGCCTCCAAAGTACTATCCAAAGCCCTTCAGCTACCAAAGAAGAAAGCAAGAGAAGGACAAGCAGCACCATAAAGTCTAAGCATAAGAGAATTATGAGAGTGTGGTTATGATCTGTGTAGAAATGATATTTTTACAATCTTATTTATATAATTCTTAATTTTGATCTTATGCTATTTGATTTTAATCCTTATGCTTACTGCACTGCTTTCTCTATTGCACATCTAGTTCTTTATATATATCTATATAATTCACCTTAATGTAAAGGGTTCTGACTTCTATAAATAGGGGGAGATTGTTGGGTATTGTATCCACAAGAACCCAGATTTGGAGAAGTCACCCTTGAACTAAGATGAATTATGTTGGATTTGATGTTTTGCTTGAGTTATGTGTTTGCAGGACTATATTGCCAAGTGTAGACCAATGTTAATGTACAATGGGCCATCAAACACAGGACCATACAAAGTAATCCCTCATTGTGTGATCCATGGTATTGACGCACGTGTAGCCTATCTATTGGGATACACTTCATGTTTCAAGCACTAGGATTGATTAGAGAAAGAAATTTTGCTGAGTTTGTTGAAGAAGAGAAAATTCTGTTTGAGAAAATTTTCTAAGTCTTTCACTCGAGTAAGTACCTTATATACTCAAGTTAAATACTTAGATTATACTCGAGTAAGTCTATTTGTACTCGAGTAAGGGAATGGCTCTCGAGTAGCCTGAATATAGCTCTTAAGTAGCGAGGTAAACTACTCTCGAGTTAACAGAATTTCCTCTAAGAAATTACTCTTAAGTCATTTACTCGAGTAGTCATGTTAACCACTCGAGTAGATTAGTCTTTTGTCTCGAGTTACAGAAGACAGAATTCGTGGTGTTATACTTCACTTGAGTAGTCAAGATCATGTACTCGAGTAGTGTATCTACTACTCGAGTAGTCTAGGTTTAATACACGAGTGATAAGTTTTCATCCCTCAGAAATTTTTCTAAATCCTTTACTCGAGTAGTCATATCCATATACTCGATTAGTTTATCTTCTCTCGAGTAGTCCAGTTCCAGTTCTCGAGTAATCCGTTTTCCTCTCTCAAAAATTATTCTAAGTCCTTAACTCGAGTAATCCTTTTTTATCTCGAATAGTTAATTTCTATTCTCTAGAGTAATACTTCTTGTACTCGAGTAGCTTAACTCCACGTCCCGATTAACTATGTTAGCACTCTAAGTCTTTATGTACTCGAGTAGTTACTTATTCTATTCTTAATTTTCTCAATGACTTCTACTCGAGTAGTCTATTCCTATCCACTCGAGTAATGATATATATACTCGAGTAGTTTATATTTTACTCGAGTACTTCAGTCAGATTTGTCAGAATTTTGCTAAGTCTAGATTTGACGGGATTTTCAAATGTCTTGACGTGATTGGTCCACGTGTACGTCATTAATGCTAATTATGACCGTTATGGAGATCTTATATAAGGTCTTGTCAAACTGACTAACCCTAACAAGCTGTCAAATAATATTCTAAGTCTCTGAATCGATTTTCTCTTTCCAAAATAGAAGCCGCCGCCGATCTTCATCGTGCAAATCACCTGGGGCTTGCGTTCAAGAAGATTCAGATCAAGGTTGACTTACATATCGAGATTGTTCTTCAACTACTCATCATCTCTCAGATTGTGTGAGTCAAAGAAATTTTAGATCCAGATCTTATCGAGTTTCGTCTTCAAATATTTCTGATAAAGCCGCAAGTTCAAAGAAAGAAGAATTTGGCCGAGATTTTCCAGATCTGAGAAATCGTTGTTTGTATTTCTACAAATCTTTTCTTATATCTTATAGGAGATTTATCTCTAATTGAAGGAGCATTTTACTTTGTCTCCGAGTTGTAGGAAGTTTTATCTTCCGAGCTAGTGTAGATCCGTATTGTGGATCAAGATTGTAGGAACTTTGTTCCGAGGCGTAGGATTGGTTTTCAATCTGAGATAGTGGAGTAGCCGAGTTTAGTGGTTTGCTAGATCGGTGAGGTAAAGTGGATGTAGCCAAGGTTTGGGAACCACTATAAATCTTTTGTCGTCTGTGATTGCTTGATTGATAATTGTGTGCATAGATCTTTAAATTTTTATTCCGCAAAAAGACGCACAACTCACCTATTCACCCCCAATAGGTGATTTAGGTAGATAACTGAACACTTTTAAGGAGTCTATTCCCTGCTCCTTCTTGTGGATTCATCTCTGAAGGATACAGTCTTATCTTTGTTAATAGATCTGGCAGCATCCTCTTCAGCCCTTCTTGAAATCTTCTGCATCTCATGGGATAGCAACTTCCCAAATAGATTCTAAGGCAATGTTTTGGCCAAGTACCCAACCTCTCTTATGACACAGATCTTGATATCCCATTCTCTATTGAGAGATCTCAAGAACTTGTTATTTAGTTCATAGTTTGTGAACAGTCTACCATACGTGATTAGACTATTCACTATCAAGAAGAACTTCTTATAGCATTCAGCTATGGAATCTTTCTTCCCTTGTTTGATAGCTTTAAATTGCTGCTTTAGGTGGGATTTCTTGTCATCCCTCACCTCCTCTATCCCTTCCATTTAAACAATGAGAGAATCCCACATCTCTTTAGCTGTTTTGCAGTAGACAAGGTTCTGGAAGGTGGAGTTATCTATGGACCTAATAATGATGTTTTTATCCCTCTTATACATGGTTGTCAAGATGACTTCATCCTCGGTCATGTAAGTGTACTTTTTTGGAGTTTGGACATTGACATCTATAAAATAGACCTTCATGGGAATGAAGGGTCCCTCTTGAACTGTAATGAATATCCTAGGGTCTGAGCATTCCATGAACAGCCATACCCTTTATTTCCAAATTCCAAAGTTCTCTTTTCTGCAAATGGGAAGCTTTAAAGAGCTCTACTCCTTCTGTTTCTCACCGGAACCCATGGAGTTAATATTTAGCTAATCTTGGAGATCTGTTCAGACTATTGAGTCCTTTTTGAACAACCTCCCTCTGATACCACTTGAAATTAATTGTTTCAAGAGTAGCTATACACCTAGAAAGGGGGTGAATAGGTTTTCAAGTCTTTATGACTATGAAAGTATCTAGTGTCAACCTAATCCACCTATAGGGGGGAATAAGTGTCGTGCAGTCTTTTTCGGAATTAAACTAACCTGTACAAGTAAGCAAACAGAACACAGAAAACACACAAAGAATTATAGTTGTTCCCCGATTTGGATACGTTCACTTTCCCCCTTCGACTTATCTCCCACAAAGGGACGACTCGGTCACTTCTCCAAATGGATTGAAATCCAATCCTCACACTAGGAGCAACGCTCCCCTAACAACGGAAGGAACCCTTCCAACAATGGAGTCACAACTCCACCATAACGGGTTGCACCCAACCCTTACAAATAGGAATGAAAATTCCTTTACAACAAAATTGAATGTAAATAAAAATACAAACAATGCTTTATGGAGATTTTGATGTCCTTCTTCATTTGTTGAAGCTTGCACGAAAAGTACAAAGAGTTCACAACCGGATTTCTCACTTGGAATGGACCTTGTCAAGATCGGCGGCGGCAAGCAAGTGCGGCAACGATGCTTTGTAAATCCAAACTTCTTGACGAAGCAAGCTAGGTCTTTGAACGATCTCAGTCGGATCAAACGTCTCAATAGATTCGAAAGGGAGAACAAGTCTCGTTAAAAAAATCGGAAGACATGAGATATCGAGAGAGACACGTAAGATCGGCTGCTTGCCTCGGTGCTGTCGTCGAGTGATCAGAGACGGGCTGAGATCAGCGGCGGCGACTACTTCTGATCGGCGATGTGTTTGCGGGCGGAGATCGCAATGTGCTAGATCACTGCTGATTTTTGTATTTCGGTGGGTTGGTGTGTATTGTAGACAACGAGAATAAGTACGTATTTATACCCAAAGGCAAACCCTAGAAGACCTTTGTGGGGCCCACCTCAAAATTCCCGAGATCTGGCCGAACTGAGCACGGTGACCTAGATCGGTCCACCAACCGGCGAAATCTGCCCAAGGAAAAATCGGCCGGAGTCGTTGGTGATTCCCGTCGATGTCGGCAGGAATCACTCCCAACTCCCGTCGATTCTTTCTTGGCAGAATTTCAGACTTTTGCAAGCCGGAAGTAGTCGGCGGGAGACACTTAGTGATTCCCGTCGAAGTCGGCGGTAATCACTAACGACTCCCGTCGAAGTCGGCGGGAATCACAAATGATTCCCGTCGATTCTTACTTAGAAGGATTTTAATCCTTCCTTCTGTTTATATCTTAGGCTTTGACTCATCCTTTCTCCCTCTTCTGCTCTTGATCTACCTTGACCCTGTACTTGAAAATAAGTACACTCCAATAGAGAGAGCACACGTGGATCAACACACTGATCTACACAGCGAGGGATTACATTGTGCAGACCCGTGTATATTGACTCACTGCACTCTGACATTGGTGTGTACTTAGCATGGAATGGCTACAAGCACAACTTGATAGAATTGTTAAATACATAGTCAATTCACCTTAGCTTGTTCAGGCTCTTCTTCAAATCAGGTCTATTGTGGATGCAATACCCAACAATCTCCCCCTATTTGAAGAAGCCTAAACCCTACAAGCTAAGGTTAATAGAATAGATGAAAATGAAAATCATAAATTCAAAGTTAAGTTGAGTGTGGAATTCATTACCATTTTCCTGAGAGCAACATAGCCTTAGCCGAGGTGATCTCCCCCTATCTGAGTGCAGCATAGACTTTGTGGCCTACTTAGCACCACCTTAGCCTTGGCCTAGAGGGTAATCTCCCCCTTTTCAGCTTCTACAAACCTGGGACTTCACTTGGAGCAAAATGCTCCCCCTCATATCTTGCATCCATGCCCGATCTTGAGTTCCTAGCAGTCGCTTCCGCTTGATCCAAGAGCCTTGAGCCTTTCAGTCTTCAATCTTCAAGGTTCAGCATAGCGAGTTCAGTTTTGAATAAATTGAACTTGGCCTCGTCTAGTGGCTTCATGAAGATATCTGCAATCTGCTTATCCGTGGGGACATAGCAGAGAGATTTATCTTTGTTCTCAACATGCTCCCGAATGAAGTGGTAGCACACTTTAATATGCTTTGTTATGCTGTGCGACACAGGATTGTTCGCAATTGCAATTGCGCTCGAGGAGTCGCAATATATGGGAACTTCTCTGAACTGCAAGTCATAATCTTTAAGTTGATTTCTGATCCATAGAAGTTGTGCGCAACAGCTGCCTGTTGAGATGTACTCACATTCAGCCGTAGAGGTTGCAACACAGTTCTGCTTTTTACTGCTCCACGATATAAGCCTTCTTCCGAGGAATTGGCACGTCCCGAAAGTGCTTTTCCTATCATCCCTACTTCCTACAAAGTCAGCATCTGAAAAGCCTATCAGCTCGACATCATTGTTTCTTGGGTACCACAAGCCAAGATTTGGTGTACCTTTAAGGTATCTAAGAATCCGCTTTGCAGTGATATAATGAGATTCCTTAGTGTTCACCTGATATCTGGCACAAACGCATGTGGAAAACATAATATCCGGTCTACTAGCAGTAAGGTAGAGCAGGGATCCAATTATGCTTCTGTACTTGGTTTCATCAAAAGGTTTCCCTTTCTCATCCATGTCCAGAGACACAGTGGATCCCATTAGAGTCCTCATAGAGGTTGCACTCTCCATTCCGAATTTCTTGAGGAGTTCATTTGTGATCTTCGTCTGAGAAATGAAAATTTCATCCTCAGACTGTTTCACTTGAAGTCCCAAGAAAAACTTCAGCTCTCCCATACTGCTCATTTCAAACTTCCCTTGCATAAGTTTGGAAAACTTCTTGCACAGATTGTTGTCCGTTTAGCCGAATATTATGTCATCGACATAGATTTGCACCAGCAAAATCTTGCCTTTGACTTCCCTAAGAAACAATGTCTTATCTATTTTTCCTCTTGAGAACTTGTTCTCAAGAAGAAAACTTGACAGAGTCTCATACCAAGCTCGAGGAGCTTGTTTTAAGCAATATAAGTCTTTATTAAGAAAGTAAACTTGATCAGGGAGTGTTGGATTAACAAAACCTGGGGGTTGCACGATGTATACTTCCTCTTTTAAATTTCCATTTAGGAAAGTAGACTTCACGTCCATCTGATAGACAGTGAATCCTTTGTGAGAGGCATACGCCAGGAACAACCTGATCGCCTCGAGCCTTGCAACTGGTACAAAGGTTTGGTCAAAGTCAATCCCCTCTTCATGTCTGTATCCTTGAGCCACAAGTCTGGCTTTGTTCTTGATGATGACACCGTGTTCATCCAGTTTGTTTCTGAAGATTCACTTAATTCCGATCACATTCTATTTCTTTGGTCTGGGAGCTAGCGTCTAGACATTGCATCATTCGAATTGATGAAGTTCATCTTGCATGGACAATATCCACGACGCATCTTTGTTCGATTCGTCGAACTTCTTTGGTTCAACCTGTGACAGAAAAATAAGGTGCAGATTCTCGTTAATTGTACCTATGCGAGTTCTGACACCGTCCCGAGGATCTCCTATGATCTGATCTCTTGGGTGATCCCTCACGTATCTGTGTTCTAAGAGTCTGGCATCTGGAGATCCAACAACTTCTCGGGCTCCTCCCTCTTCTGGGAGAATCTCCCCATCCTGACCGTCATCTTCTCCAGTTGGTGTTGAGGTGGATACCTTGACGTACTTGGGAGCTTCATTATTAGCAGTCTCATCTAGACTTAGCTGTTCAGGCCTTGCACCTGCATCTTCAAGAATGCCACTAGAAGAATTGCTGTGAAGCAAGCTTCCTTCATCAAATACAACATTAATTGACTCTTCTACCACTAGGGTTTTCTTATTGAAAAACCTATATGCCTGACTATGGCTACTATAGCCCATGAAGATGCCTTCAAAGCATTTTTCTCCGAATTTAGTACGTGGGTACTTCCCATTATTGAGTACATAGCATCTGCAGCAAAAAATCCTTAGATAGGACATGGTCGATTTCCTGCCTTTCAATAGCTCATAAGGCGTCTTACGATGGTTCTTATTGATCAGGGCTCGGTTTTGCACGTGACAAGCTTTATTGACAGCCTCTGCCCAGAAGTCCTCTTGAAGAGAAGTGTCATTCAACATTGTCGTACATGCTTCAATGAGTGTTCTATTCCTCCTCTCCGCAACTCCGTTTTGCTGAGGAGTACGCGGGGAGGAATTCTCATGAAAGATACCATGTTTTTCACAGAATTCTGTCATACCCCAGACTCGAATTCTGTTCCATGGTCACTTCTAATTTTGACCACGGAGTAGTTAAGTTCGTTCTGAATCTGCTTGACAAAATTAGTGCAGATGTCAAACGTATCTAACTTTCGTTTCAAGAAGAACACCCACGCAAATCGAGAGTGATCATCAACAATCACTAGCGTATACGATTTGCCTCCTAAGGTATGAACTTGCACTGGACCGAACAAGTCCATATGCATAAGATAAAGACATCTGGAAGGGTATTTGTCTGCAATGCCCTTAAGGTAGCCCGAGTCTGTTTGCCCTTCTTGCATGCAGACAAGGGCTATCTTTGATGCACTTAATAGTAAGGGCATCCCTTACTAAGTTCTTAGAAAACAGTATATTAATAGTTTTGAAATTAATATGTGCTAATCTCTTGTGCCATTGTTCACAGAGAGATGCACTGTCTTTTGCTACTAAGAAAACGGGGGTAGAAGAGTCAATGCTAAGAATATCTAAGCAGAAAATATTTCTGCTCCTAATGCGAGTTAATACCGTCTCCGAAGAAGCACATGATATTATCAGGCACTTTTCCTTGTAGAACTTAATGTTGTATCCTTTATCACACAACTGGCTTACACTGATCAGGTTATGGTTTAACCCTTCAACATAGGCCACGTCTGTGATAGAGAATACACCGTTGGATATCATACCATAACCCTTGGTGACTCCTCGATCTGATCCTCCAAAGATGACTTTGGGTCCATTTTCGACTTGGGAGTAATCACACAGCAGGCTTCTTGTCCCGGTCATATGCCGGGAACATGCACTGTCCAAGTACCAGATTGGCATTTTGGTGGCCTTTGGACATACCTGCAAAATAGAATTAGTTTCCCTTAGAAACCCAATTGGACTTGGGTCCTAAATTCCTTATTAGCACACTCTTCCTCGGGTGGTTAACCCTACGAGTGGTCGGCCTCGCATTGCTAACATGAGGAGTCTCATTGTTTCTTGGATTAAACCAGCAATCCACGGCAAAGTGACCAACTTTGCCACAACACCAACAGTCAAACCTGTTGTACCGATTCCTAGGCTCCTGCTTCACCCTTGGAACGATGGATCCAGACGGGGCCTTGAATCCGGAGGTGGAGGCATCATTATGACAGCAGTCACATGATTCCTTCACTTACTGTTCCTTCTGTATAACAGGCTTGGCCTTTGGTGCCTGCTTCCTAGTATAACCGCTAGAGAAGTGGCCATAATTCTCCACTTGGATTTCCTTATAAGGTGCCTTGAAGACACTCTCACCGTAGTTGCGGGGGAAGATCCATCCATCATACCGGCTCTTGGGCTTTTCAACCGAGGGCCGGAAGAGGTGGTTGTTTGGTATTGTATCCATAATTACCTGGATTTGAAGAAGCCTCCTGTCAAGCTAAGATGAATTCACAATGTATTTGATGATATATCTTCAAGTTGTGCTTGCAGTTATTCCATGCTAAGTACATACACACCAATATCAGGGTGCAGTCGGTCAATATACACGGGTCTGCGCAACATAATCCCTCGTTGAGCAGATCAGTGTGTTTGCTTACGTGCACTCTCTCTATTGGAGTGTACTTATTTTCAAGTACAGGGCTGAGACAGATCAAGAGCAGACAAGGAGCAAGGATGGGTCAACGCAACTCACGGGAAGAAAGACGAAAAATCGCCTAAGTTAGAATCGACGAGAATCACTAATGATTCTCGCCGAATCGTCGAGAATCACTCGCCGATTCCCGCCGACTGCATCCGGCTGACTCAATGCTTGCAAAATTCACGCTAAGTAAGAATCATCGAGAGTCATTAAGTGATTCTCGACGAATCGTCGAGAATGACTCTGCATTCTCGCCGATTCGTCGAGAATGGATTGTTACTCTCACCGATTCACTCCGGATGGCAAGCTCCTCAGCTAAAATTATTCTAAGGAGAATTCGACGGGAATCATAAGTGATTCTCGCCGATTCGTCGAGAATCACCAATGATTCCCGCCGAATTTGCCTTAGGAAAATTCCGTTGGCTCGCTAGACCGGACCAAGTGTTCAGGCATTGTTTGAACCGAAATTAGGGTTTCATCTGGTGGGGCCCACAACGGTCATAAAGGATGATCTACAGTATAAATACTCGTTTATTTTGAACATTACAGAGAATCCCGAACACACGAAAAAGAAAGAGCCGCCGACTTGACCTAGCAGATTGCGGATTTCCTTCCGCCGCCGTCGCCGCTCGAAAATTTTGTCGCTGTCGCTGATCGGATTCTTCTTGATCTCTCGGCGATAGAAACTTAGCCAAGCAACGCGTCTCACGTTTCTTTCTTGAGATCCCTTGTCTCTTGATTTGTTGAACGGGAATACTTTCCCCTTCCGAATCGATTGAGACGATCAATCCAAGTAAGATCGTTGGTAGACCATGCTAGTTTTTTTATGAAGTTTGGATATACAAAGCATCGCCGCCGCAATCCTTTGCCGCCGCAGATCTCGGGAAGATCTTCTCCAAGAGAGTGCTTAGGTCGTGGACTCTTCGTCTTATACAAGAATGCTTCATCGAACGAAGAGGGACACCGAGCGCTCCATACGTAGTTTGTATTTTGTACATTCTATTTTTATCTTTGTTGTAAAGGAACTTTGGTTACTCATTGTAAGGGTTGGGTGCAACCCGTGGTGGAGGAGTAGTGACTCCTTCGGGTGGAAGGGTTTCTTCCATAGTGTGAGGATTGGATTTCAATCCGGTTGGTGAAGTGACTGAGTCGTCCCTTGTTGGGAGATAGGTCGAAGGGGGAAAGTGGACGTACCCAAATCGGGGAACCACTATAACTGCCTGTGTGTTTCTGTGTTGTGCTTGTTTTGTTTTATTGTGAAGGTAAATTTTTAATTCCGCAAAACGACTGCAAATCAAATATCCCCCCTCATAGGTGAAGGTATTTGACACTAGAGTAACTTTCAAGTGGTATCAAAGGGAGGTTACTCAGCAATAAGGTTAACACCTTGAGTAAGATCTCGACTCTAGTGTCAAGAAGAAGAAAAGACTCAAGCATGGAGCTGGACTCATATGTCTCTCCTCTGAGACTCCCTGCTTACACAACGGAGTATTATCCCATCTGGAAGATGAGAGTTATGTTTCATCTAGAGGCCATTGACCCCCGCGCATCACTCATTTTGGAAGAGGGTCCCTTCATTCCCATGAAGGCTTCCAGCTCAGGAAACGATCTCCAAATCCCCAAGAGTCTCGAAGAGATGTCTGAGACTGAGCTCTCACTTTTCAACCTAGACAAGATGATTCATCAGATCATCACTGACGTGTGGTCTAGATCATCTCGGTCAAGATTGGACAAGTGTAAGACTGCAAAGTCTATGCGGCAAACTATCTCAGATCTCACGGTGGGATCGGAGACAGCTAGGACTGGATGCCAGCAGGAGGATGAAGCCTATATGGGGGTCCTCATTTCTGAAGATGAAGGTCAATGCCAATCTCTCAGTATCAGGGCTCCTGTGTCCATGTCTGAAACTGAAGAAGAGGCTGAGGAAAGAAGTTCTGATGAAGCTGACACAATAGTCTCTTCCGATCTTAACGCTGACCCGAAACATCAAAGTCAGCATCAGGTAACTTCTTCATCATGCTCCTCTCCCCTTGAAGTTCCTGAAAACAGGAATAGTTCAGAGGGTTGTCCTTCTAGTGATGCAAGGGAGATGGATAGCGTCAATCAAAAGATTGAAAATCTTGATTCCCTTGAGAGTGCCCTTCAACTGAGCAACTTACTTGTTGAGGAACAAGCTAAGGAGATGTCTCAGCTAAGGATCTTGATGAATCTCCAATTGGAATCCATCAAGGTAAAAGACTCTAAGATCTCGGATCTAGAGAGTCATTTAGAGACCGAGAAGAGGATAGTTTCTAACTTTTCCAAGATAGATGCTATCAAAAGAAAAGCAGAAAATGGGTGGATCTCCTAAATCATTAATTCATGGAGAAATGGGGAAACTGTGTTCAGACCCCCCACCCCGAGTAGGAAAGGCACACATCATGCTTTCAGGTATGACCATAGGAACAACCTTGGTCACTGCAAGAGTGATCGGCCCTCAGGTAGAAATACCCACAGTGCAAGAGCTGTCATGGCTACCCATGAGAGAATACCCAAGGATCATCCTGAACCCTTTGTATTCTCGGCCTCAGCCCCAACTCGTCATGAATTTGCAGGAACCATCTCTCACTGCATCTCTTACCACCCCAAGACACAGGAAAGGGGGGTTGGGAAACATGTAGTAAGTACCCATGGGGCCCCCAGATTTGTGTTGACTGAAAGGAAGGCACCACCTCCCAGGCCTCATGACACTCACCACATGCTCTCTATCCACCCTCTCTCGTATCTCGGTGAAAAGGGCAAATTTGTGAGCAGAACCTGCCCGGTCCCATTTAGACCTAAGATCATGACTACCTCAGTCAATAGATAAGGTCAAAAATGGCGATACAACGTTCATGATTGTTGGTGCTGTGGCAAGGTAGGTCACTTTGCCATAGATTGTTGGCACAATCCCTCTGTGCCAAGGGTAAGGGTATGTCCACTTCCTCTGGGCAGAGCTAGCCTTCCTGACAGGATTCCTGTAGGAAGGCATTCGATATTTTATGCTGACAAGAACCTAGGACCAAATACATATTGGGTTCCTAAGGTAGGGTAATTCTTTTTCGCAGGATAGTCTAGGTTCCCGTAAATATGATGGGAACTAGACATGAGATGTTCCAAGAATGACATGGAACACGTATATGGGATAAGATCAATGCTACCTACAATGGCTTACTCCAATTGGACACCTGGTGTACCTCAAATAAAGGATTTTAATGATCAATTTAATGATCCCAGGTACATGCGTTCAGTTTCAATACTTGAGTCGTATTATATTGATACTTACATATATATGTATATACATACATCCACACGAATATGTTAATTCTTACTCTAAAAGTAAAGGTTCATATGTATATATACACACATATGTTCACACTCCCGATAAGAGGACGCAAATGTTAAATAACCCTTAGGTACAATCTGAAGAATTCCTTGTAGTTACATATTTATATATTTGATAATGAATCTCAATAGGCGTAAATCAGCCCATTTGAAATTAAGGAATGTATGTCAGTGGGTGTAACAAAATATTACAATTTTTCACCTAGAATTACTCTGGAATTATGTATAGGGCTTATATATTATTTAACTCGATCGAGGTTTCATGATCAAGAAATAAAATGGGGGCAAAGGCTTGAAATTAACATGCCAAGGTTAATTTGTATAGAAAATCCCGTCAAATCTCGTCGACTTCCCTCGGTCGGTGGATATAAATAGCAAATAACTCAGGTTGACTCTTCATATTCCCAGTCACGCTGAACTCCCGTCGTCTTCCCTGACTCCTCGCGTATTCCTGTCGATCGTGCGAAAGCTCGTCCCGTGCTTCGATCGTCTGTGGTCTTCACCGCTCCTCCGTGCTTCTGTCGACAAAATCCCAAGGGCGCAAGGATCGTGATGTGCTCCCGCCTGCTCCGTGCTTCCGGCGTCTTCCAGTCGCATTTTCCTCTCCGTCAACACTCATTCTCTCTCCCTGTCAGGTGTTCCCGTCGGTTCCGTGCCTCCCAGTCGCCATCGTCCAGCCAAACCGCTCGGTGCTAGGGTAATGTTCCCTCATCCTTGAAGTTTCTTGTCTAAGTGTAGCTCTTATTCTAGAAGTACTGATAGGGTTTAGAAACTTGAACATGTCCTGTTTAGGTTTACAATGGCACCTAGAACCACAGCAGGACTCCTCACTGGAAGTGAACTGGTTAGGACAGGCTTCTCTCATGCCTCCGATGAGTTCAGGAATATAATCCTCATGCTTGAAGAGGCCAGACTTACCTTCATCCTGGAGCATCCTTGCAAAATCCTGGATAAGGAGGTGATGGAATTCTTTATAACGGCAAAGCTGTGACATGAAGATACAGTGATTAAGAGTAAGATTGCCAGTGTACAGATCAAGATGACAGTAGGAAAACTGACACAATATTTGCAGCTCTCCAGTTCTGAACAGGAGGACTATCTGGAGGAAGGGGATCGAGCCAGGACTCTCCTATTCTGTTGACTTGCTCGAGAAACTAAATTGATAAAGAGAAAGGAAAAGAGTGAGGAAGGGAAGCTCCTATCGGATATCATTGGGAAAGTCCTGATCTGCAAACCAGGCTCCCACGATCATATCTCGGGTGATATGTTCAAGATCTTAGTGGCTATAGTCTGTCGAAAAAGATACAACTGGGGGCTATGTTGTTTGAGAAAATAAAAGATACTCTGCGAACCCCAAGTTTTGGAAGGATCATCAGTCTGTATCTCAACCAGCTGGATGGAGACAGATTCGACATGAGTAAAGGAGTTCCTATACATTACTTGAAGAAAATGGATTCAAGTGTATTTGATAGATGGGAAAGAAGGATTGGGCAAGCAGCTGTAGCTGAAGCACAGGATGAACCTTTGGCTGAGGCCTCTGAGGAGGAAGATAATGGAGCTCCAGAAAATCGAGATCCCTTGGCTGAACCTAGTGACGTTCCTGACTTACTGCGTGCAGGAACTGAGGGGGAGTCTCTACCCGTTGCTACTGAAACTCACAGGACAGATATCTCAGTCACTATTCCTGCTGATGTTGTTTCTGATATCTCTCAGATAGCCAAATATACAGTTGATACCCTGGACACTTATCTGAGTGATGAGGAGGAAGACGAGGAGGCCTTGGACAATAATGCAATTGACAATGATGATATGGAAGATGAGGGTGCTGAAGAAGTGGAGGATGTGGTTGAAGATGAAACAACCTTGAGGGAGAGGGTGGAGATGGTGGAGCCGCAGGATGATGTTGAAGTTCCATCTGAGGAACAGGCTCCAGTGATAGTTCCTGAGAAATCTGGTGCAACAATGGAGGGGGAGTCCTCTCAACAGAGGCTGATGAGCATTCCTGAGAAATCTACAGAGGCTGCCCATATTCCCCCATTGGATACTGTGCACGTATCAAGCTCTCCCAGTGATTCTGCTGAAGAAGAAGAACAAGGCATGCCTCAGGGTCATCCACTACGACCAAATATAGAAAATCACACTGTGAACATCATTCAAGGGATAGTAGATGAACTCAAAGATTCTCTTGAGAAATCACACAACAAGGTATTAAAAAGAATTAAATAATCTGAGGAGCTAATGCTGAAGAATGTTGTGGAAATCAATCACAAGATGGATCTGATGGAACAGAAGTTTGATACCAAATATACAGAGGCTGGCACGACAGTAAATCTTCTAATGCAAGGCCTCAAGAAGAACACAGCTGATCTAGCGGTGTTGAACCAAAACGCACATGTTGTGGCAAACAACATCAAGCTATTCGATGCCAGCATGGTAACTCTCAATGCAAATCAGACTTCCCTTCTAACTGATTTCACTCAGACTGCAAAGCATATAGATGAGTCACTGCATACTTATGCAAACTCCTTTGCCCTCGAAGCCAAAAAGGGGGAGAATGCATATAAAGCTAAGATGGCAGGGCTGGAACAGATTATGGTAGAAAACTTCAAACAGTCAAATAAGTATGTCTTTGATAGCTGCCACTAGCTAGTGTAGCAAGCATCAGGTGTACAAATCCCAATTCCGGTTCCTTTTTTTGATGAGGTTGCCTTTGCTGCTGATGAGGGTGCAAATGTTGAGGAGGTTCCTCTTAGTAAAGCTGATGCTAAGAAGGCTGCAAGGGCTGCTGACAAAGCTACTCTCAGGGCCATGTTTGACCAGGAAGCCATAGCAAGAGGAAAAAGGAAACTCCAAGAAGGGACGTACAAAGAAACTCCAACCGAAAAGAAAGTAAGATTGAAGGAGGATGAAGTGAGAAATGAAAGATGGAGTCCTGTTTCAAGGAGCATTATTTTGGACACTTTTATGCTACAGCAGAGGGGGGAAATCAATCAGAATGATGTATACAATCAGTATGAATGGGAGATGCACAAGATGTATGAGGCGAAAAGAAGCATATTCTTCAGGACCAACACTGAGCGACATAAAGATCCTCCCTCCAGATACTATCCGAATCCCAAGGAATATTTTTAGAGACAAAGCAAGAAGTACTTGGATCAGCAACTGAAGGACGAACTAGCTAAGGAGAAATAGGCTTAGGATTTTGGCTTATCTATTCCTTATTGCATATTTATCTTTTCAAGTTGTCATATAAATAATTCTTGTGGACACATATATATATGATTTCATTATTGACTCAAGTATTGTGCTGTATGCTTTTAATTCTCTGTGTCTTGTCTCGCTCAATTTGTTTTGTATATTACTCTGGTTGGTGAAATTCATCTTAGCTAGTAGGATTTTGGCTTCTTCAAATAGGGGGAGATTGTTGGGTATTGTATCAACAATTACCTGGATTTGAAGAAGCCTCCTGTCAAGCTAAGATGAATTCACAATGTATTTGATGATATATCTTCAAGTTGTGCTTGCAGTTATTCCACGCTAAGTACACACAAATGTCAGGGTGCACTGGGTCAATATACACGGGTCTGCGCAACGTAATCCCTCGTTGAACAGATCAGTGTGTTGGCTTACGTGTACTCTCTCTATTGGAGTGTACTTATTTTCAAGTACAGGGCTGAGACAGATCAAGAGCAGACAAGGAGCAAGGATGGGTCAATGCAACTCACGGGAAGAAAGACGAAAAATCGCCTAAGTTAGAATCGACGAGAATCACTCGTTGATTCCCGCTGACTGCATCCGGCTGACTCAACGCTTGCGAAATTCACGCCAAGTCAGAATCGTCGAGAGTCATTAAGTGATTCTCGACGAATCGTCCAGAATGACTCTGCATTCTCGCCGATTCGTCGAGAATGGATTGTGACTCTCGCCGATTCACTCCGGATGGCAAGCTCCTCAGCTAAAATTCTTATAAGGAGAATTCGACGGGAATCATAAGTGATACTCGCCGATTCGTCGAGAATCACCAATGATTCCCGCCGAATTTGCCTTAGGCAAATTCCGTTGGCTCGCTGGACCGGACCAAGTGTTCAGGCGCTGTTTGAACCGAAATTAGGGTTTCGTCTGGTGGGGCCCACAACGGTCATAAAGGATGATCTACAGTATAAATACTGGTTTATTTTGAACATTACAGAGAACCCGAACACACGAAAAAGAAAGATCCGCCGACTTGACCTAGCAGATCGCGGATTTCCTTCCGCCGCCGTCGCCGCTCGAAAAGTTTGTCGCCGTCGCTGATCGGGTTCTTCTTGATCTATCGGCGATAGAAACTTAGCCAAGCAACGCGTCTCACGTTTCTTTTTTGAGATCCCTTGTCTCTTTGTTTGTTGAACGGGAATACTTTCCCCTTCCGAATCGATTGAGACGATCGATCCAAGTAAGATCGTTGGTAGACCTTGCTAGCTTTGTTACGAAGTTTGGATCTACAAAGAATCGCCGCCACAATCCTTTACTGCCGCCGATCTCGGGAAGATCTTCTCCAAGAGAGTGCTTAGGTCGTGGACTCTTCGTCTTCTACAAGAACGCTTCATCGAACGAAGAGGGACACCGAGCGCTCTATACGTAGTTTGTATTTTGTACATTCTATTTTTACTTTTGTTGTAAAGGAACTTTTGTTCCTCATTGTAAGGGTTGGGTGCAACCCGTGGTGGAGGAGTAGTGACTTCTTCGGGTGGAAGGGTTTCTTCCATAGTGTGAGGATTGGATTTCAATCCGGTTGGTGAAGTGACCGAGTCATCCCTTGTTGGGAGATAGGTCGAAGGGGGAAAGTGGACGTACCCAAATCGGGTAACCACTATATCTGCCTGTGTGTTTCTGTGCTGTGCTTGTTTTGTTTTATTGTGCAAGTAAATTTTTAATTCCGCAAAATGACTGCAAATCACCTATCCCCCCCATAGGTGAAGGTAGTTAACACTAGAGTAACTTTCAGAGGTCATAGGTTTACTCAAAGTCATGCTCATTGCAGGGAAAGCGAGGCTTTCAGAATGAAATAGGATCGAGTGGGGCCTTTCCCTTTTCTGCAGCAGAGGCCTTCTTAGTAGTCTTATTTTTCCTCTGATTTCTGTTTCTCCTGGATGATTTACCAGGCACGGCCACATGCCCTAATCCAGCCCCCTTAGCCTGAGCAGAGAATAAATCAACTAGAGGAAGAACGGTCTTGGGCATAGAGAAGCTTTTGACAATCTTCCTCTCGGCCGCAAGCTGTTCTTCCAGCTTGTTAATTTCTTCCTGCTTTTGGTCAAGGAGCCTTAGAGAATCTGAGTGATATAAGTTAGGTCAAGGGGTTCTTGTCGGAGAGATATCAAGCCAGTGATCTCTTCTCTTAGCGACACACACTCAGCCTTAAGGAATTTGACTTCCTTTTTCCGAGCGCTCAACTTCTTTCGGCATTCTTCAAAAGTATTCAGCAGGAGCTCATACTTTTTGAGGAGTTCAGCTTCACGGGCAGATGGGATGTTCTCGCAATCATCTTAAGGAGACTCAGAGTCAGAGTCAGAGTCAGAGAGGGGGGTGCGATATTTTACCTTCCCAGTAAATGGGGGACAATCTCAATTTGAGTCAGAGCGATCCATTAGCCCAAAGTAGTCTTCCTCATCATCACTGGAGTCTGAAGAGTCAGATTCACTCAGTGTCTTTGGCTTCTTGGCAATGTAGCTCCTCTCCTTCTTCTTGTCTCGAGAGGACTTGTGCTCCTCTCCTTTCCCCTTATCTTTCTTGCTTTGGTGGCAGTCAGCAATGACATGACCTGGCTTATTGCACCGAAAGCAGATAATGTCAGCAGAACGATGTTTGTTCTGTTTAGAATCATACCTGTCAGAAGAGTAATTCTTCTTCTGATGTCTGGAAGAGGAGCCATCTCCTTTTCTCTGATTCCTCATCTTGACGAACTTCTTGAACTCTCGAGTGATAAAAGATAATTCTTCTTCAGATAGATCTGAGTCAGATGAGCATGGCTTAGAGTCTTCTTCCTCAGCCTTTCTCCAAGAGCGGGACGAGGCTGCACCTCGCCTTTTCTTGAGCTATTAGCTTTCAGGGCCACAGTCTTTTCTTTGGTTGTAGCCTTATCGGCCTCCTCTAAAGCTTTTCTGGTTTTCAGCTGAAGCTCGTATGACATTAGCATCCCAAACAGAACACAGAAAACACACAAATGTCCTTGGCAGTCCTGCAGTTGCTAAAATTCTGCATCATTGAATCATCGACGATGCTCACTAAAATGTTTTGAGCTTTATTGTCTAGTCCGACAAGCACCATCTCATCCTTATCCATTTTGGAGAGCCTCTTGGGCACCATCTTTGTCAGATTAATGGTTGATGCCTTAGTGGGGATATGAGGGCCCTCCTCCACTATCATGAATAGTCGGGGATCGACTTCTTCCATGTAGAACCTGATCCTTTCCTTCCAGATAGGAAAATTCAGCTTGGTGCATACTGGAATCTTTCCTGTATACTAGAGTCCGTCCATTCCTGAGATCTTCTTTCTTCTTGACACTAGACACAGGATCTTACTCAAGGTGTTAACCTTATTGATGAGTAACCTCCCTCTGATACCACTTGAAAGTATCTCGTGTCAACCTAATCCACCTATAGGGGGGAATAGGTGTCGTGCAATCTTTTGCGGAATTAAACTTACCTGCACAAGTAAGCAAACAGAACACAGAAAACACACAAAGAATTATGGTGGTTCCCCGACTTGGGTACGTCCACTTTCCCCCTTCGACCTATCTCCCACCAAGGGACGACTCGGTCACTTCTACAAATGGATTGAAATCCAATCCTCATACTAGGAGAAACGCTCCCCTAACCACGGAAGGAACCCTTCCAACAATGGATTCACAACTCCACCACAACGGTTTGCACCCAACCCTTACAAATTGGAATAAAAATTCCTTTACAATAAAATTAAATGTAAATAAAAATACAAACAATGCTTTATGGAGATTCCGATGTCCTTCTTCGTTCGTTAAAGCATGCACGAAAAGTATCAAGAGTCCACAACCGGATTTCTCACTTGGAATGGACCTTGTCAAGATCGGCGGCGGCAAGCAAGTGCGGCGGCGATGCTTTGTAAATCCAAACTTCTTGACGAAGCAAGCTAGGTATTCGAACGATCTCAGTCAGATTAAACGTCTCAACCGATTCAGAAGGGATAACTAGTCTCATTCAACGAATCGGAATACAAAAGATCTCGAGAGAGACACGTGAGACCGGCTGCTTGCCTCGGTGCTGTCGTCGAGCGATCAGAGACGGGCTGAGATCAGCGGCGGCGACTACTTCCGATCGGCGACGTGCGTGTGGGCGGATATCGCAATGCGCTAGGTCACGACCGATTTTTGTATTCCGATGTGTTGGTGTGTACTGTAAATAACAGGAATACGTACGTATTTATACCCAAAGGCAAACCCTAAAAGACCGTTATGGGGCCCACCTTAGAAATCCCGAGATCTGGGCGAACTGAGCACGGCGACCTGGACCGGTCCAACGAGCGGCGAAATCTTCCCAAGGCAAAATTGGTAGGAGTCATTGGTGATTCCTGTCGATGTTGCCGGGAATCACTCCCGACTCCCGTCGATTCTGCCTTGGCAGAATTTCAGACTTTTGCCAGCCGGAAGTAGTCGGCGGGAGACACTTAGTGATTCCCGTTGAAGTCGGCGGGAATCACTAACGACTCCCATCGAAGTCTGCGGGAATCACTAACGATTCTCGTTGATTCTTACTTGGAAGGATTTTCCTCCTTCCTTCTATTGATAGCTTGGTCTTTGACCCATCCTTGCTCCTTCTTCTGCTCTTGATCTACCTTGACCATGTACTTGAAAATAAGTACACTCCAATAGAGAGAGTACACATGGATCAACACACTGATCTGCACAGCGAGGGATTACGTTGCGCAGACCCATATATATTGACTCACTGCACTCTGACATTAGTGTGTACTTAGCATGGAATGGCTGCAAGCACAACTTGATTGAATTGTCAAATACATAGTCAATTCACCTTAGCTTGTTAAGGCTCTTCTTCAAATCAGGTCTATTGTGGATGCAATACCCAACAGACTACTTTTTGATTTGGTGTGTTGAGAGTTAGATTATTGTATAAGATTTCAAGAACAATGATCAATACACCAGTATTTATAGTGGTTCCCCAATGTATGTATTGGGTACATTGGAAAATGTGTACCTGATTTGGACAAGCCAAACCTAGCTCAATGATATACATCAAGGTGTATTTGATGTTATTTTGAGTTTATATGTGCAGGTTAAGAATGTGCTAAAATGCAAAGAAAAATTTCTAAGTCCATGTGTCGACACCTGAGGAAGCTGTGTCGACACTTCAGTAAGATTGTGTCGACACTTGGAAATGGCTGTGTCGACACTTCAGTGAGTTTGTGTCGACACCGGGAGGCTGTGTCGACACACAGAGGCAGAGTCGACAATAACTATGTCGACACCTGGAGGCAATGTCGACACACGCTATGTTCTGAGTTTACATCAACTGTGTCGACACATAGGAATTGTGTCGACACACAGTTGAGTCTAGACCAAGTTGATTGCTGATGAATTGTGAAGTGTTTGTGTTGACACAAATAATCAATGTCGACACATTCTCAAGTTGCATTGTCAAGAAGTTGTGTCGACATCAAGACAGCTATGTCGACACCACCAAAATCTGTGTCGATACTTAAGTCACTTGTGTCGACACATATTGACAGATGGTCTCGACACTTTATGACAGTCAGTCTCGACGCTTTGCTGACAAAGACAAAGGCACAAGATCTATTTGATGACTTGACTGTTGTGAGTTACAACAGGTTTACTGAAGCTGTCAGACTTGTCAGAAGTTAGTTATAAACCAGATTAGCCGGTTACCATGGATGAAGTCTATATATATAGATGGATTCAGAAGAAGAGATAATTAATTCATTATTATTGACACACAAAAACACAACTATTGTGAGATAGATCTCTGATCAAGAAAGTGCAAGGCACTGAAGAAGATCTTCGTGAGAAGATCTAAGAAGACATTCTGAAGTGTTCATCCACTCAGATTTTGTCTAAGTAGAATTCACTCAAGAATTAAGAAGTATCTTCAAGATGTTTGGAGAGAGAGAGATCCAGCTATTTGAAGTCAAGAAGGAGACAATCACTGGTCTCTCAAGAAGCAGATACTGAACTTATCTGTCAAGAAGATTCAGATCTATTTCTGGAATCTAAAGAGGAAGCTGCCAGTCAGCTATATTCAAAGGAAATCAACCCAACTAAGTTCAGATTCAAGTAGCTTTGAAGAAAGCTAAGATCAAGTTGATTTCAGCCATCAGCCTCTTCAAGAAGCTGATCAAGAAAGTTCTTATCCCTTCTCTCTCAACAGGGGTAAGAGATTATATAATTCCTTATCAAATTATGTAGGATCTATTCATAGATCTGAGTTGTAAGCCTGTTTTATAAAGGCTGAGTGTAGGAGATTTATTCTCTGAGTTATAGGGCTGTTTGTGCCTGAGTTGTAGGAGAAGGTGTTCTCTGAGTTGTAGGCCTTGTGGCAAGGCTGAGGTAGGGCTTGTTAGCCTGAGTTGTAGGAATGTGGAGACATTCTGAGTTGTAGGAATCCTTCTGGATTCTTAGCTGTAGGATCTGAGGATTTGAGATAAAGGGAGAAGTTAGGCCGAATCTAGCATACTGCTAGATAGGTGAAGGGGGAAAGTGGATGTACCCAGACCTTGGGGAACCACTATAAATCTGTGTGCAATCTGTGATGTGTGTATGATTGTGATTGTTGTGTTGTGTTAGCTGTAGAAATATCTGATTTACTCAAAGAACTGTAGTTATTTTCTGCCTTAAGTTTAATCAAGAAAAAGTACCTATTCCCCCCCCCCTCTTGGTGTTTAGGTAGTCTTGAAAGTAAAACTATCAAGTGGTATCAGAGGGAGGTTACTCAAAAAAGGACTTAACAGTCTGAGTTAGATCCCTAAGGCAGAATCAAGAAAATGGGTTCTGGAGAGAATCACAAGGAACTAGGGTAATTGAAATTACCCATCTACAGGAAAGAGATTTTTTGAATCTGGAAAGAAAGGGTTAGGTTGTTTAAGGAGGCCTCTGACCCAAGGATATATATTACAGTAAAAGAACATCCATATATCCCAATGAATGTTTCTGTTCTAGATGCAAATCAAAGAACTCCTTAAGATTTTTCTGAAATGACTAAGGATGAGATTATACTTGCAACTATGGATAAAAGAGCTCAGAATATCATAGTGAGTGCCAAAGGTGATTCTACTTTCCAAAATTTGATTCACTGCAAAACCTCCAAGGAAATGTGGGACACTTCGATTGTCTACATGGAGGGTTCTGAAGAAGTTAGACAAGACAGAAAGTCAATGCTCAATCAAAAATATAAGAGTTTCAGACAAGGGAAGTCTGATAGCATATCTGAATGCTACAAGAAATTCTACAGGATATTGAATGAACTAATGCCCTATGGAAGGGTCTTTAGTACATATGAGCTGAATGACAAATTCCTAAGATTCTTGACAAAGGATTGGGATACCAAGATTTGTGTCATTAGAGAAGTGATCAAACTAGCAGACATTTCTCCTCCAACCTTATTTGGAAAGTTGCTATCATATGAAATGCAACTAATTCCTAGGAAGGAGGAAGAAAGAAATACAAAAGGAGAGCATAGAGAAAAGTCAGTGGCCTTCAAGGTTGAAGCCACTAGAAAGAGCAGGAGGATGTCTCCATCACCTCCTAAGGAAGTTGCTGAAGTTATCTCAGAGAATTCAGACAATCAGAACTAAGATAGCAGTGATTCAGATGCAGATTTTGCTGCCTTTACAAGGCAGTTTCAGAGGTTCTTGAAGAAGAAGCAGTGGAACTCAAGGCCCTCCACATCACAGCCAGTTGATGACTACTATCAAAAGAGAAAATCATCAAGAAAGGAAAGGAGCAGGTCTAAGCCAAGCAAAGCTACAACATCAAAAATTATTTGCTATTGCTGCAATAAGCATGGACATGTGGTTGCTGAGTGTCCAAAAAAGAGGAAGGAGTCAGCAGACAAAAAGAACACTCAACAAAAGGTCAATAAGGAGAAATCCTTTGTTGCTAAGAAGGAGAAGAGTCTTACAGATCAATCCTCCTCAGAGTCAGAATATGAAGCTGAAGCATACATTGGACTGTATGCAGCTAGTGAAGAAGATGAGTTTATGCAATTGTTGAACTCCATCTATGAACAAGAAGACAATCAGTGCATGGGACTGATGGCTGAATCAGAAGACAACAAGTGCCAGGATCAGCCTGGTCCTAGCAAGGTATAATGTTTGTCTAGTAATTCAGTTTATAGTACTGGCACGGAGTCAGATACATCTGCATCAAGTGATGTGGATGGATCTGAGTCTAAAGGTGATATTCATCAGCTGATAGATGAATATGGGGACTCTTTGCAGGCTCTAAAGAAAAGCAAGAACCTAGACAAAACTCAGGCTAAGGAAATTGCAGATCTTAAGATGGATGCATCTGGTTTAGAGAAAGAATTGGATCAAAAAATGAATGAGGTTTCCAAGCTGAAAACAATTACTGTTATTCAGATGGGTACAATCATATATAAAAATGATGTAATCAGAAGTCTGGAAGTCAGACTTCAAAAGGAGAAAGATTTGGTGACTAGTTACTCTAATCCAAAATTTGTCTTACCCTTAATAGATGAGTTTGTGGCTCAAAAGGGTAAGGCGGGATTAGGCTTTAAAGGTAACACCATGGCTGTCCAATTCAAGAGAAAAGGCAAAGCACCAGTCCAGCCAGTAAATTTTAAAGTGCATATAATGTTTAGAAAGGTACAAGTGCCTTCTAATAAATATGATCTTGAAAACATTCATGGTCATAATAAGACTGATGTTCTGAATAATAAGGGTGTTAATGCCAATAAGTCAGCCCATGTCAATAAACCCCATGTTCTAAGGAAAACAGTGGGTGTAGCTGCAGCAGTACCAGCACAGAACAGAAATTTTTCTGCCAAAAATGTATCTAGACCTAGATACAACAAGTATGAATGCAGGTGCTGTGGCAAGACAAGCCATTTTGCCTTAGACTGCTGGTATAACATAAGTGTTAGGAAGAACAACAGTCTACCAGTTAGAAGAGCTGCTTGTAGATTTGATATGAATGGTGCTAACTTGAACTAAGGACCCAAGACTTACTTGGGTTCTAAGGGAAAGCAATTCTTTATTGCAGGAAAGTCCAAGTTGCACTGCCCCTATATGTTACTTGGACAGTGGATTTTCCAGGCACATGACTGGAACAAAGGGGCTACTGAAGGAGTACTCACCTATTAAGGATGGGCCTAAAGTAATCTTTGGTGGATCTGAAACAGGAATTGTCAAAGGATTTGGTAATATTTCTTAAAACAAAATTACCATCACTCAAGTGGCTTATGTAAAAGGTTTGAAACATAACCTGATAAGCATAAGTCAGCTGAGTGATCTATGATATGACATTTCATTTGTTAAAAATGGATGTCATATCAAAAGGTCAAGTGATCAAAAGGTCATATTGACTGGGTATAGGAAAAGAAATGTTTATTGTCTTGACTTTGTGTGTGAGAACAAGGTTTCTCCTATTTGTCTTGTAACTGATGATAAAGCCTCTCATTATGTCAAATGGCACAAGAGGCTGGCCCATCTTAACTACAAAACAATTGGCCAACTCTTTATCAAAGAGTTAGTGAGGAATGGTCCTCAAGTTAAGTGTATAAAGGAAGGGATATGTTCAGCTTATCAAAAGGGCAAGCAGAAAAAATCCTCCTTTCATAGCCTTGAAAACAAGGATTCAATGAGGTGTCTATACCTCTTACATATGGATCTTTTTGGTCCTATGCCAGTTCATAGTCTAGGTAGGAAGTTCTACACTTTTGTGGTGGTAGATTACTATTCTAGATATTCCTTGGTGTTCTTTCTGAGACAAAAATTAGAAACCCCAAGTGTTTTACACAGTTTTGTCAGATAAATTCAGAATGAACTGGACAGTACAGTGGTCAAAATCAGAAGTGACCATGGCACTAAATTTCAATCTAAAAGTATGACAAGATTGTGTGAAGAGTTTAGGATTTTCAAGAATTCTTCTCACCTAGAACACCACAGCAAAATGGTATTGCTGAAAGAAAGAATAGAACATTGATTGAGGCTGGTAGAACTCTATTGAGTGACACTTCTCTCCCAGAATATTTCTGGGCTGAGGCAATAAACACTGCATGTCATGTGCTCAACAGGGCTTCTATCACCAAGTACCACAAAAAGACTCCCTATAAGATCATGAAAGGTAGAAAACCAAATCTATCCTATTTTAGAATATTTGGTTTTAAGTGTTATATCCTTAACAATGGCAAGTCTTATTTCACTAAGTTTGCTGCCAAATCCCAAGATGGGATATTTGTTGGGTACATCAACAATAGTAAGGCTTATAGGGTCTACAACTTGATTACCCAGGTTGTAGAAGAATCTATACATGTTGTATTTGATGAAACTAGATTAATCAACATTGAGTTGCCTTGTAGTTCATGCAGTCCAACAGGTATAAGCAATAGAATGGACAAGCTTTCCATTGCAGAAGGCTCAACTGCAGATGAAGGATTGGAAAATGATGGTTACTGTCTAGGAGGAGTACAAGACTCTCTAGAAGCTGATGACAACCAAGAGGTGCAGCATAATGAAGAAACTGGAGGAGTTCCGCCAGAAGGAAGTCTACCTCCAGCTGTAAGACATCTAAAGGATCATCAAGCAAATCAGATAATTGGTAATCCAAGACATGGAGTGCAAACCAGAAGCAGAAATCTGAATACAGTCCTGCACTCAAGTTTTCTATCTCAACTGGAGCCAAAGAAATTTGAAGAAGCTATCCAATACCAACACTGGATTAGTGCTATGCAAGAGGAGCTTAATCAGTTTAGAAGATGTAAGGTCTTGGAGTTAGTTCCTAAACCAAAAGACCACAACATCATTGGTACAAAGTGGATTTTTAGGAACAAGTTGGATGAGAGTGGAGTTATTGTGAAGAACAAAGCAAGAATTGTTGCAAAAGGATACAGGAAGGAAGAGGGAATAGACTTTGATCAAACATTTGCCCCAATAGCAAGACTGGAAGCAATCAGGATGTTCCTTACCTATGCAGCATATCAAGGCTTCAAGGTATACCAAATGGATGTGAAATCAGCATTCCTGAATGGTGATCTAAAAGAAGAAGTCTATGTAGAGCAGCCATCAAGTTTTGTAGATTCTCTTAAACCTGATTATGTCTATAGACTTAGGAAATCATTGTATGGGTTAAAGCAAGCCCCAAGGGCTTGGTATGAAACCCTGTCTACTTTCCTTATTGAGAACAAATTCGTAAGAGGTAAAATAGACAAAACTCTATTCCTAAGGGAATCTAAAAGTAAGATAATCTTAGTTCAGATCTATGTAGATGACATAATTTTTGGGTCTACAGAGAACAACCTTTGCAAGAAGTTTGTCAAACTTATGCAAGGGAAGTTTGAAATGAGCAGTATGGGGGAACTTAAGTTCTTCTTGGGACTACAAGTAAGACAGATTGATGATGGCTTTTTCATATCCCAGTCTAAGTTCACCAAGGAGTTAATTATGAAGTATGGTATGTAATCATCCTCCACCATGAGAACTCCTATAGGAACAAGTATGCCTATATGCAAAGATGATACAGGTAATCCTGTAGATGAGTCTTTGTATAGAGGAATAATTGGCTCTCTATTATATCTCACTACTAGTAGACCAGACATTATGTATGCTACATGTATCTGTGCAAGGTACCAAGCATGCCCTAAAGAATCACATTATACTACAGTCAAGAGGATTTTGAGATATCTAAAGGGCACACCTAATCTAGGCCTTTGGTACCCTAGGAATGGAGATTTTCTACTAACATGTTATTCAGATATAGATTTTGCAGGCTGTAGAGAAGATAGAAAAAGTACTACAGGTACATGCCAATTCTTGGGAGGAAGGTTGATATCCTGGATCAGTAAGAAGCAAACTAGTGTGGCAATATCCACAACTGAGTCTGAATATGTGGTAGTAGGAAGTTGTTGTGCACAGCTGTTGTGGATTCAGCATTAGCTAAGGGACTATGGTATTCAAGTAAGTAGAACACCTTTATTGTGTGATTCTAAAAGTGTCATTTCTATTGCAAACAATCCTGTTTCACATAGTAGAACTAAGCATATAGAGATAAGATACCATTTTCTTAGAGAACATGTAGAAAAAGAAGACATCTCATTAGAATTTGTTAAAACTGATTATCAAATTGAGGATGTATTTACTAAGCCTCTGGATGAAACTAAATTCAATAGATTTAAAATTGAATTAGGAATGCTGCCCATAGGTTAGTTTACCAAAAAATGGCTAAGTAAAGTGGTGTCGACACTTTTAGTAATAAAGTATCGACACAGAGGATTTATGTCGACAATTCAGGGAAATTGTGTCGACACAGAGTCGATTGTGTCGACACCTAAGGGACAAAGAGTCGACACAACCAGAAATGTAATGTCGACACAACCAGAGTAATGGTGTCGACACTTACAGATTTTGTGTCGACACTTGTACTAAGAGTCGACGCAGAATTTCTGATGAACTACTACGTATCTCTAGTGTCGACATATCATCAATTGGTATCGACACATAGTAGTATGCACCGTGGTCGAGACAATAGAAGTTTGTGTCGACACTTTTCAATAGTGTCGACACTTTTTGACAGTTTTTGCCCGCCTTTTGACCTTCTTTGATTAGAAGGGTATAAATAGGTCAAGAACTTATTCTGTCGACACGCTCACCAGGGTTTCGAGACAAAAACCTTGTGTCGACATTCTCTCTACTCTCCACCCAAGCTTTCTCTTCATTCCAATGGCGCCCAAGGTTGAAGACAACATCAATGAAGGATATGAGTTGGTCTGGCATGCATTCGACGATGTCGCAAATGAGATCAAACAGGTCATTTCACTTCTTGCAGACAACGGCTTAGAATATCTTGTCTCTGAACCTACAACGATATGGAAGAAAGAAGTATTCGAGTTCTATACTGCAGCATCAATGGACTCAACAGGATTGAAGATCAAATCCAATGTACATGGGGAAAAAGTCAAGCTGTCTCAGAAGAGGTTGAGCAAGATTCTCCATCTTCCTAGAATACATGATGAGGAAGAGGTCCCAGCCTCAAGGACCGGGGAGGCGCTTCAATGGTGTGGATTGGATCCAACCTTAAAGATAGGAGCAGCCATCAACAGAAAAGGCATGAATCATCAAGGTAAATTCTTGTCTGAAATAGTAGGAAAAGTGATATTATGTAAACCAGGTGGTCATGATAGGATATCAGCCTATATGTTCAGCCTGATGACAAGGGTAATCTTTAAGATTCAAACCAATTGGTCTACAGTACTGTTTGATAAGATAAAAGAAGGGATCAAGAAGCCAAACATGGCTAGGATCATGAGTCTGTACCTGGCTGGAATAATTCCAAAGGTGATGAACAGATTCCTGGATCAAAGATAAGGAGAATGGACATAAGGTTATTCTCAAGATGGGATAGAGTTCTTTCAAAGGAGATTCCTGATGTGTACAGGCAAGAGCTAACAGAAAAATAACCAGCACATGACCTTTCTGAGCATGGTCATGAAGATGCACAAGTCCAGGAAAAGACTATATCTGCACAGGTGCAGGGGGAGCCAATTACTGCACATTTGCAGGGGGAGCCAGATTCTGAACAGGTGCAAGAGGAAGACAAAATCAATTTATCAGAGGACATTGTTTCTCAAACTGATCTTGATATTTCTGGAGTTACTGCTGCTGCTGAGAAAGTACTATCTCCTGCTCACACTCAACAAGAATTCACTCTTGAAGAGTTGTTTCTTGATCTTGAAGGAGCAGCAGATAAAATGGAGACCCAAAGATTTGAGGAGGAGTAAGTCAGGATTGAGGGGGAGAAGGTTAATATTGAGGAGGAGCAACATGGAGCTGAGAAAGAAATTTCTTCCACTCCTCAAGAGAGAGTTAATATTGAAAGTTCTTCAGAATCTGAGCATGAAGAAGTCAGGGAGGCCAAGAAAAGAAAAGTAATGGTCTTTAAGATAAGAAGTCAAAGCTATAAGAAGGCTCTCCAAACAACTTCTTCACAATCTACTTCTGATTTTGATTATAGTAAGTTTATGGTGAATTTACAAATGAAGTTGGATGAGCAAAGACTGGCCTTGGAAAAATATGTGGATGAAAGCCATAAGGCTCTTAAATTTGATCTAGCCCAAGACATAAAGTCAATCAGATTTGAAGTTAATTAGAATAAAAGAGAGATGACAGATTGCTTTTACAAAGGGGGCAATGCTGTGGTATTTCTTGCAAAACAACAAGCAGAAATAAAGAAGCAAGTGGACGAGATTGCTGTTAAACAAGGCTATGTCCTTGAAAATCAAATAAGAATGAATGACAATCTGACAGAATCTCACACTGTGATTGTCACTGAGTTAACAAATACTTTTACTGGAATGATTGCTGCAAGGGCTAAAGAAATAGAAGACTATGATAAGAAGCTACAGGTTTCCCTAGATTCAGTTAAAACTGCCATCACTTCATCTGAGAAGTTTATTAGTGACAAGCTTCAAAAGTTAAAGCCATTCTTTAAAGATGGCATCAATTACCTGGATGGGAAAATAAGATTTCAAAAAGAGGACTTAAGAGATCATATGACAAGAGAAGTCATAAAGGTGGAGAGGGTGTTAGTATATGCTGGCTCTGATCATGCCAAATGGGTAACCAACAGAATTAGAGCCACTTTGGGATATCCACCCTTATGTGATGATGATAATGTGGCTGAGTCAGGTGTGCAAACAGCTCTACTTGGAGGTGATCAACCTGAGGTTGCCCAAGTCATTTACCCACCTACAGATATTGAAATGGTACATCAACAAGTTGAGTCTATATACAACTCTCCTCTACCAGTTACTAATGTTATTATTGAAAAGGTAGATATGCCAGAAGCTGGTCTGAAAGCTCAGCAAGATGCTCTATTATCAAAGAAAAGATTCAGAGAGCAAGCAGAACTAAAGCCAGACTTTGAGCAGTGGAGCCCCACTTCGAGGAATATCATATTAACTACCTGGAAAGCTGTAAAAGATCAAGTACATGAAAGGGGTAAATGGTACAATGAGCAAGAATGACAAAAGTATGAAGCCAGGCAGGAGGCCATACTTCAACACAAGAGAAAGGCTAAGAGTGGGAAGCTACCTCCTGATGCTCAGGAGCCTAGCAAGTATTTCCCCAAACCTTTTCATTATTTTGAAAGGCAAAGGATCAAGGCTGAAGCACAAAAGAAAGCTGATTTTAAAAGCAAGAAGCTCATGGAAAATACAGAACCTCCTGTGCAGGCTCAGATTAAATCTGGAAAAGGAATAATCATCAAGGAGCCTGCCCAGCCTTAGTCTAAGCTTTACTACTAGTTTTTTGTCCAAGAACTATGTAATTGTTAGTTTGTTAAAGAAATCAATGTAAACATCTTGTAACAAATATTTTTGAGTTAATATACAAAACATTATTCTGTGATCATTTTCTTTTACATCTTTATTCTGTAATGTAACTATGATATGTGTTTTGTTTATAAAGTACCCTGTAATATAATGCTTATATACATCATCATGTTTATTTTCTAAGTGGTGTATATCATTGGCTAAAGGGTTATGACTTCTCCAAATAAGGGGAGATTGTTGGGTACATTGGAAAATGTGTACCTGATTTGGACAAGCAAAACCTAGCTTAATGATATACATCAAGGTGTATTTGATGTTATTTTGAGTTTATATGTGCAGGTTAAGAATGTGCTAAAATGCAAAGAAAAATTTTTAAGTCCATGTGTCGAAACCTGAGGAAGCTATGTCGACACTTCAATAAGATTGTATCGACACTTGGAAATGGCTGTGTCGACACTTCAGTGAGTTTGTGTCGACACTGGGAGGCTGTGTCAACACACAGAGGCAGAGTCGACAACAACTGTGTCGACACCTGGAGGCAGTGTCGACACACGCTATGTTCTAAGTCTACATCAACTGTGTCGACACACAGGACTTGTGTCGATACACAGCTGAGTCTAGACCAAGTTTATTGCTGATGAATTGTGAAGTGTTTGTGTTGATACAAATAATCAGTGTCGACACATTCTCAAGATGCAATGTCAAGAAGCTGTGTCGACATCAAGGCAGCTATGTCGACACCACCAAAATCTGTGTCGACACTTAAGTCACTTGTGTCGACACATATTGACAGATGGTCTCGACACTTTATGACAGTCAGTCTCGATGCTTTGCTGACAAAGACAAAGACACAAGATCTGTTTGATGACTTGACAACTATGAGTTACAACAGGTTTACTAAAGCTTTCAGACTTGTCAGAAGTTAGTTATAAACCGGATCAGCCGGTTACCATGGATGAAGCCTATATATATAGATGGATTCAGAAGAAGAGATAATTAATTCATTATTATTGACATACGAAAACACAACTATTGTGAGATAGATCTTTGATCAAGAAAGTGCAAGGTACTGAAGAAGATCTTCGTGAGAAGATCTAATAAGACATTCTGAAGTGTTCATCCACTCAGATTTTGTCTAAGTAGAATTCAATCAAGAATTAAGAAGTATCTTCAAGAGGTTTGGAGAGAGAGAGATCCAGCTCTTTGAAGTTAAGCAGGAGACAATCACTGGTTTCTCAAGAAACAGATAGTGAACTTATCTGTCAAGAAGATTCAGATCTATTTCTGGAATCTAAAGAGTAAGCTACCAGTCAGCTATATTCAAAGGAAATCAACCCAACTAAGTTCAGATTCAAGTAGCTTTAAAGAAAGCTAAGATCAAGTTGATTTCAGCCATCAGCCTCTTCAAGAAGCTGATAAAGAAAGTTCTTATCCCTTCTCTCTCAATAGGGGTAAGAGATTATATAATTCCTTATCAAATTCTGTAGGATCTATTCATAGATCTGAGTTGTAAGCCTGTTTTATAAAGGCTGAGTGTAGGATATTTGTTCTCTGAGTGGTAGGGTTGTTTGTGCCTGAGTTGTAAGAGAAGGTGTTCTCTGAGTTGTAGGTCTTGTGGCAAGGCTAAGGTAGGGCTTGTTAGCCTGAGTTGTAGGAATGTGGATACATTCTAAGTTGTAGGAATCCTTCTGGATTCTGAGCTGTAGGATCTGAGGATCTGAGATAAAGGAAGAAGTTAGGCCGACTCTAGCATACTGCTAGATAGGTGAAGGGGGAAAGTGGATGTACCCAGACCTTGGGGAACCACTATAAATCTGTGTGCAATCTGTGATGTGTGTATGATTGTGATTGTTATGCTGTGTTAGCTGTAGAAATATCTTATTTACTCAAAGAACTGTAGTTATTTTCTGCCTTAAGTTAAATCAAGGAAAAGTACCTATTCACCCCCCCCTCTAGGTGTTTAGGTAGTCTTGAAAGTAAAACTATCAGTATGGGTACATCCACTTTCCTTCCCATCATTCTAACAGTGTGTTAGACAAAGCAATCTTCTCCAAACTTGGCTCAAAGAGCTTACAACATATATCCCTCAAGATCTCTCAGGCTTTCTCCAAGCACTACCTCAGACCAAGGCCCAACCCACTCAAAGTAAACTTTACTCATGCAGCTCAGTGATCCTCCAAATCACCTACCTCAGGCTTAATAAAAAGCCCTATAACTCAGGCTATAAGGATATCCCTACACTTAGAGATAGTAAGTCTTCTACCTCATATCTGACTCAGATCCTACTTCAGGCACACATGCCCTATCTCATATTCTCAATAAAATCCTACCACTCTGTAAGATCCCTTCACCTTACCAAGGAGTTACCCTGGTTGCATGCCCAAAACCTCTGCCTTCCGGTGATACTAACTCACGGGTTAGTCATCACCATATGAAGTCGATCCGGCCGTCTAGTACGATCATTCAACCTTTAGGCCAATTAGTGAAAGTCTTTAGTTTCAAGAGTAGCTAAACACCTAGAGGGGGTGGTGGTGAATAGCTTTTTGTGTCTTTTTGAACTATCTTCTTACTTAGGTGTGTTGTGACTTAGTGTTATATGAGATTTCAAGAATACACAATCAACACACAGGTATTCATAGTGGCTCCCCAAGGTTTAGGTAAATCCATTGTCCCTCCCACCTTTCTAATACTGTTTTGGACAAGGCCAACTTCTCCAAACTCATCTCCAAGAGCTTACAACACAGATCCCTTAGGATCTCTTAGACTCCTCCAAGTCTTACCTTGGGCCCAAGGCCCTACCACTTAGAGGAAATGATGTTCCTACAACCCAGTAATCCACAGATCACCTACTTATGGCTTTAGACAAATTCCTATAGCTCAGGATAGGAGGGTAGCCCTACACTCAGATACATAGGAGGATCCTACATTCAGTGAATAAACTCACCTACAGCTCATACATACAGGCCCTAACTCATATCCACAGAAGGATCCTACACTCAGCCTTTATAGATCAGGCTTACAGCTCAGATCTATTAAGATCCTAAAAAAGAAATGTTGTTTGTTGTCGATGAATTAACTCCAAAGAGATGATCTCTGAGTCTGCCTCTTCTTGAACTGAGAATACTTAGTCTTATACTCTTCACAACACAATGAATGGATATTCAAGTATATTCTACTTGTGATGTGAAAGAACTCGGGAAGACGTCTTCCTAAACTAGTTGTTGAAGATGAGACTATTAACAGCAATCTCGTTGAGCTTCAGAACAATAGTTAGTGAGTTTATCTTCTTTCCCTACTACTTTGTGGAGAGGAAGAAGATGAAGCTAAAAATCTTTTTTCAAAAAGTTTAGTTCCTTTTCCTTAGAACTCTGAATATGTATCCCGCCGTCCAACAACTCTTTGAGCAGTTTTGAGCACTAGAGTAGTTAGGTGCTCCACCGCTTTTGCATTAATTACTGTACTCAAGGAAAGCGACGCCTTTTGTCCTATAGCAAGATGATCCCGTATTGTTTGAATTTCTGCTGATGTCAGCATGACTCAGCTCCTGTGGACTTTGCCAAAAATCAAGTAATTTTGCTTGAGTGTTGAGTAAAGCCATGTTACTCAACACACTGGTATTTAACTTAATTCTAATAGGTGGCATTGAGTGCATTGAGTGATCCTTTATCGCTCAATGAATGTAGACCATTCTTATCTAACAGCTTAGGCGTCGAGTGAACCTTCATCACTCGATGCATTTGGACGTAGTTGTTTTAATCTGCTTGAGGGCATTGAGTGAGGCTTCTTCACTCAATGCTTTCAGACTTTGCCTGTTTTCTTGATGCGATGTTGAGTGGCTTTTCTTCACTCAACAGTTCTGTACTTAGTAGGATTTTCTATGAAGGAGGCGTTGAGTGAATTGCCCTAACTCAATGTTTCTGGACTTAGATAGATTTCACTGATAGTAACCATGCGACATTGACTGCATGTTGTCCTGTCGATGCTTTTTATTCTTGTCATTGAGTTAACTGCCTTCACTCTGTAACACCCCAGTTTCCAGAGCTTTAAACTCAGGAAGCTATCTCGCGGTGATAGGTAGTTATTGTCAGGCGATAGCCTTGTTTCGTCGAAACTAAGCATTGAGAGCATTGAGTACTACTGCGCGGCATTAGTTAGTTACCGCTCGACGGTAGCTTGGCGTTGAGTGAGTTGAGAGGCAGGCATTGAGTGGAGGCATTGAGTGTTAGGCATTGAGTGAGCTACTGCGGTGCGTTATTCCTACCGCCGCGTTAGTACGACATTAATTTTTTTTCCGAGCACTCGGGAAGCTATCGCCCGATGGTAGGTAGTTACCGCCCAGCGATAGCGCACAGGAGCAGTTATGTCATTTGGCGTTTTAGCCGTCAAATTTATTTTAGGATTTGATCCTATAGCCCAGTACACTCCGTACAAAGGGCATAAGAAGGGCTGAAATGTTCTAAACCCTCACTTGGCTCTCATTTGAGAAAGAGTTACGTTTTGAGAGAGAGATTGGGGGAGGAAGAAGAAGGCCTTTCTCTGCCATTAACGAAGCTTAGGGATTCCGATCGTCGATCCGAGGTCAGATCTGTGGAGAGAACTTGAAGATGCACATTTTTATATGTGCAAGTCAAGTTTTCCATGGTAAGGAAGAGGAGTCATAAGGTAACGACACTTCTCCTCTCGATCTTTAGGATGTGTGTATGACATCCATGTTTATTACTGCTTTCTTTCAAACATTGGGGCATCAGATCTCTAAAATGAGAGGGGTACAGGTTTCCATGGCTCAAGAGGAGCAACTGGGTCGATTGTGTCTGTCCCTGGCATGATATTGCATTAGAAATCCGCTCTGTTAGTGGATTAGACATTGTGGGTGAAGCCAAAGTAGCGACCATTAGTCTGACTCGGTGATGTTGCATAACGAGCCTAAGGATTGTGCTAGAAATCTGTTTGCGGCAAGATGCCGTTTGTGATGACTGTCCCCCCTTGTTTTCGTGTGAGAACGAATGGTAGTTTAGGGCGGGAAAGGATTTTTATTGTGATGTGCTAAGGCGTAGATTTGTCACTGTGGTCGGCTGGCTAGTTCGTGACGTGAAAGTAATGTGTGGAGAGTGTCCCGGTGAGACGAGTCCCCTTTTGTGAAACTGACGAGAACGCCAATCTTTGGACAAGCCCCGACGATGAAGCCCATGAGTGGGTGGGGTCTAGCGAGGATTCTTAGCATCAGATTATTTGTTTGATGGAATCTTAATGTGAGAAGTCAGAGCTTGCATGCAAGTCTAGGTTTTAAGACCCACGAGCGGGTGGGGCCTAGGCAAGAGTTCCGTGTGACGACTTGTATGCCGTTTTGGGAAAATGGAAGTACCCATATATTAGCGGCTTGAATGTCGAAGGGGAAATTGGAAGTATTTGATTGATGATGCGTGATGATGTGTTAGATTCATATGTTATAGGGTGCCTTGTGTGAAGCCCAGGTTTGCATATATACTTCATTGTAGGCTCCTTTTATTATATGCTCAACATAGAAACATGTTTGTTGTATAAGACATCCAAACCTATTTTTCTACTTTCTATGTTCATGTATATTTGCATACGAAGTGCTAAACTGCCGGGTGATGGAGTGCCCCAGGGTCCGCTAGGGACGACCAATAGGAGAGGTGTTGGTTACACAGTTGAGGTCATCCTTTGCTGACCCATGTTACTACAAACTTTTACAGGGCAAGGATCACAAGTGGGAGCAAGCTCGCCGGCAAAAAAGGCCTAAGCCTCATGAAATTATCTCTTTGTTTAGTATTTATGTTTGGTTAAATGTTATGCTTAGTACACTATGATTCTGGCTTGCATGCCGAGGTAGACTAGGAGTGTTAATGTAAGACCCCCCTCCCGGAACACAAAACACGGCACGAGAGGGGTCTTATGCCCAGAACAGCCGCCTGGTGATAAGACTAACACTCGGGCTAGTCTGTACCACAAGACGCTTATTCTGCCGGCTACAACCAATACCAACATATAAATGCCAACCCAACCATAATAATATAAAGAAGTCAATCCACACTAAGCATAAGTCCATAAGTACAGCAAAAGAGAAGCTAAACAAGCTTCTTTATAATCAGAATACGTAAATAGAATTGCCCCGAGGGGCTACAATAAAATCTCTCTCACTCACATCTGTAACCGACGGTAGCGACGGTACCGTCCCCTTAGGCCCTGTCGTCCTGGCATGGCTGTCCAGCTGCAAGACCTGCTGCTCCACCTGCGGGGTTTCCTCCTAAAAAGGAAGACGTAGCAACCACTAGTCATAAAGACTAAGTGGCTTCACATCCGCTCCCCCGGCGACTTCTCGGCACCGGGCGGAGAAAGGAACAGGTAAAATATAAAAAACAGTAGTACAAGCAGGTGAAGTAAGTATACATGTCATAAGTAGCAATAGAAGTAGTGTATAAATGAGCAACCTCTTATTCTACAATTCTACCATCTACAGCAGCAAGAGAGTATAATGTTATAACAGTAAGTAACTCAACTTATATGGATGCCCATATAAGCATATAAGTTGAGGGTCGTTCAGCAGTAAGTAACTCATCGTATAGGAGTGCCCATACAAACTTATACGATGAGGGTCTTGTGTATGTAATGAATTGAAGTGCAATGCTATGTATGCAATGCAATGACACACCCATGATCAAGCACATACAATCGCTATGTCGACAAAGACTTATAGTTCCAACTATTCGAGCAGGTAGCTAACCTCTCAGGAATCATCCGTCGTGGCGAAACGGTGACAGTAGAGCGGGCATCTCGACTACTAGGCTGGTCTCCACACTACCTGGCCTAGGCCTCCGTACGCCTCAACGCTAAGAACACAACAGCAGAGCTCACATGCGTACTACGGATCAGCAGGTTCTCTTTGGTAAATGTGCACCAAGATCCTAGCACCAAACTGTACTAAGGTATGACACGGAAGGAGCCCCGGAAATGAGCACGAGGACCAAGCCCAACCGTTCACTTGGCACAGAAGGAGCCTCGGGACGTGAACACCGAGGACCAAGCCCAACCGCCCTAGGTTTAACTGTCAACTCCCATCGGTGTGACGATTGGCGAGCCCGTAGACCTGCCACACTATCCTTAACCCGGGATTACGATACCGCGTGTCGACCCACACCACATGCAATTCCACAATATCGTGGCATGGAAGGATCCTAGGGACATGAACACCGAGGACGAAGCCCAACCATCCATCAAATACGGAAGGAGCCTCGGGACGTGAACACCGAGGACCAAGCCCAACCGTCCAACTTTACTCATCTCAACCTCATTCCAACTAGTGACAGTCAAAACCACACTTGTTACTTCCAGACGACACTGTAATCATTGGATTACTAATTCCCTTCTATCCATTCAACATACTTCATGGTCATAGTTAAATCATTTATATGCCCTTCCAAATGAATTCCACATGATATAGATAATGGGCATCAATATACATCTACCAATTTATATCAGGCTCTTTCCTTAAATTAAGCATGACCACATCTCGTTATACGGATTCAGATTTATAACATCAACTTATCATATCACTATGATGATTATGTCAAAAGAGTTCACCCAAACCTCGAGTTGGATCGCAACATTAAATTCCACCAAATCGAATTCCATATTACATAGCCCAGAGTTTAGGTGCAGCCTTAATCCGGGCAGCAACTTCGACCAAGGATTCCCGTAGATACAAAAATCTGGCGAGTGCGTGTAACCACTAATTGGAAAGATAATTTCAAGGGCTACAACTTTTGTGTTTAATCGAAAGCCCAGATCTGATCGCATCACACCAGAAATTCATTCGAAGCCTGCTGCGTACAGGATACAGATTTCCTGGGTGGAATTTCCCCCCAACTGCAGCAGATTCAAACTGACTTTCCCAAGGCTACAGTTATCATTGGGAAATGTGCAACCACTTGTTGGAAAGATAATTTCGAGGGCTACGACTTTCATGTTGAGTAGAAAACCCAGATATGACTAGAACCCCTCCGAAACTAGCACGGAAGATCGTTGCATGCAGAAATCAGATTTCTGCACGCATCTTAAGGTGAGATGAACGGCATCCGTTCATCTTCCTCCTTGCACCGATCTCCCAAAAACTCCTCCAGAAATTCATCCACACTTATTCACCCTCACAAAGCCGTACTTCTCCACGAATCACTCTCTCATCTCCACTTTGAAGGATGAAGAGGTTGAAGAAGACTAAAGCCTAGAAAGCAACCTAGGCATGGCTTTCCCTAAGAAATCTTCTCCTCACCATCAAGACTCTATGGAGTCGATATCTCTCCTACAATATTACTACAGATCTAGCACCAAGGGAGAGGGTAGGAATCTCACATCATTTCTAGCGGTACCATCATTTCTGGCCATGGATCTAGTCATCCTCCTCCGCGACATAAGTTCCTCCTTGACGGCGATGGCGTTTCTCCTCTTCAAAAGTTTGGCTGGCTCCAGCAAGCCTCTCCTCCTCCAGATCTCCGACTCCGGCGATCGACTTCTCTCCCAATTGTTTTGCGCGGACAGCATCTCGGCAATGATCGAAGTGACGGCTAGGGTTTAGTTTTCGTCTTATTTATATTAGCTCATTAGGGTTATATAACTTCGCCAAGTGTAAACCTCTGATTGGACCGCCCAAATTAGGTCTTATTTGAAACGACCAGTCAAAGGGATCATCCAGCACGAATCCCGAAGTCCGGTTCAGTCCGCCTGTACAAGCCAGCAAATCTGCCTAGGTAGAAAAATGCACAAGTAAAATTTGGCGGGAATCAGCTTCCATTCTCGACGATCGGCGAGTATAAACGGGTATTCTCGACGAATTCGTCGGGTATCAACAATGATTCCCGACGAATTTCCCTTAACAATTTTATCGGAAATCCTGGCGTTGAGTGCGTTGAGTATCAGTCAGCGATACTCGATGATCGATCATCATTCTCGACGATCGGTGAGTATAGCCGGGCATTCTCGACGAATTCGTCGGGTATCAACAATGATTCCCGATGAATTTCCCTTAACCATTTTATCGGAAATCCTGGCTTTGAGTGCGTTGAGTATCAGTCAGCGATACTCGACGATTGATCATCATTCTCGACGATCGGTGAGTATAACCGGGCATTCTCGACGAATTCATCGGGTATCAACAATGATTCCCGACAAATTTCCCTTAACCAGTCTATGGGAAATCCTGGCTTTGAGTGTGTTGAGTATCAGTCAGCGATACTCTACGATCGGTCATCATTCTCGACGATCGGTGGGTATATCCGTGCATTCTCGACGAATTCATCGGATATCACTCAACCACTCACTCCGTTCAACACACTTGACACCTTTTGTCAGTGCGCCCCGAGCCCGAGTCAAGTCTCTTGACTCAGAACTCGTGCGAGGGGGGCCTAGCGCGAACTGGGACGTTACAAATCCTGTAAACAAAATAAAAAGATTTCGTCTCAAAATCAGGTTGAGGCTATGGGGAGTAAAGCATACAAAAATAACATATGCTTTTAAATAAAACTACCGGAAGCAAACAACTCCGGGTAGCGTCCTTGCATCAAATCCATCGGCTCCCATGTGAATTCCTCCTTCCCATGATTAGACCATAACACTTTTACCTAGGGAACACTTTTGCGGCGCAAGGCTCTTATCTCATTATCAACGATCCGCACCGGCTCCAGTCGCACAGATCTGTCAGACGCCATAATACCATCAGTTGTGGGGATGTATTGTTCGGGCCGCAACAGCGCCTTCCGAAGCGACGATACATGGAACACATCGTGGAGATTCTCTAGCTCGGGCGGTAGCTCCAGCTGATAGGACAAAGGGCCAATCCTTTCCAATATGACATAGGGCCCAATATACCGTGGGCTGAGCTTCTTCACTCCCCGCACCCGTGACACTCCATGCATCGGCCGGATCTTCAGGAACACTTTATCACCCACTTGAAACTCCACCATACGGTGCCTTGCGTTATAATACTTCGCCTTCTGACTTTGAGCCTCTAACATACGATCCTGTATCAACCTAACCACCGCATCCGTGTCATCTATATATTCAACACCCAAGGTCTTCGGGTCTTCATCTTGTACCCAAGACAAGGGGGTCCTACACCTCCTTCCATATAGGGCTTCATGGGGCGCCATGCCAATGCTAGCTTGATGGATGTTGTTGTAGGAGAATTCCACTAAGGGCAAGAGTCTTTCCCACGGCTCTTCCCTATCTATCACACACAACCTACACAGATCCTCCAGTGTTCGGATGGTCCGCTCAGACTGACCGTCCGTCTGAGGATGAAATGCGGTGCTGAAGGTAAGGCGCGAGCCCAAATACGCCTGTACCGCCTTCCACTCCTTGGAGGTAAAGCGAACATCGCGGTCTGAAACTATCATCTTTGGTACGCCGTGATACCGTACAAACTGCTCCACAAAAAGGCGTACTAAGACATCCACATGAGCCTCCTTCTTTATAAGAATGAACCGGGCAACTTTCGTCAGGCGATCAACGATCACCCATACTGAATCATTTCCTGAGAGGGAGCGAGGTAGCCCATGTACGAAGTCCATGGAAATATCCTCGAACATCCACTCGGGGATTGACAACGACTACAACAGGCCACCAGGACTCCTGCACTCCGCCTTCACTCTTTGGCAGGCTTCACAATGCGTGACAAAGTATCGGGCATCCTTCTTCATTCCTGGCCAACACATCATCTTCCGTAAGTCGACGTACATCTTTTAAATTCCCGGGTGCACTTAATATTGAGAGCAATGTGCCTCTCTCAAGATATCCTCCCGGATTTTACCGCCTTTGGGAATGTAGAGCAGGCCGCGAAAGTAAACGAGGCCGTCAACTCTGATCCGGTCCCGGATATCACAAACTATGCTCATGCTAGACAAGTACTCCGTATATTCTGCTGAAGGAGCCTCAAATATCAATGTAATATCCATCTCCTCAATCATCTGCGCCAACTCCATGTTCATCAGCCGAGACTCTAGGCTCGAGTCGGGTACTTTCCTGCTCAACGCATCGGCTACAGAGTTTGCTTTTCCGGGGTGGTAGTTCAAGGTGAACTCATAATCGCATAGAAACTCTAACCATCCCCGTTGTCTTAGGTTCAACTCCTTCTGGGTATAAACGTACTTCAAGTTTTTATGATCCGAGAAGATTTCGCAGTGGATGTCGTATAGATAATGCCTCCATACCTTCAAGGCGAACACCACTGCTCCTAGCTCCAAATCATGCACCGGGTAATTGATTTCATGCTTCTTCAATTGTCTTGAAGTATAAGCAATCACGTGCCCGTGCTGCATCAACACCGCTCCCAACCCCTGATAAGACGCGTCTGTGTAAACTTGAAATCCTTCCTTCCCAGAAGGCAGGACAAGGATGGGGGCGGAGGTAAGTCTATCCTTCAATTCCTGGAATTCTGCTTCACATTGGGGTGTCCACTCAAATGGCACACCTTTCTTTGTCAAAGAAGTAAGCGGGAGGGAAATCTTTAAGAATCCTTTTACGAACTTGCGGTAGTATCCGGCAAGTCCAAGAAAACTCCTCACATCAGCCGCCGACTTCAAGGGCGACCACTCCTTCATGGCACGCACCTTGGCCGGATCCACAGCTAGTCCAGCCCCACTGATTACATGACCCAAGAAAGCCACTTCCCTATGAAAGAATTCACACTTACTAAACATGGCAAACAGGGCGTGCTCTTTTTACTTTTCCAAAACTAAGGCAAAATGCCCGGCATGCTCTTCCTCCGTCTTAGAGTAGACTAATATGTCGTCAATAAATACAATGATGAAGACATCTAGATAGGCCTCAAACACTTTATTCATCAAGCTCATGAAAGCTAATGGGGCATTTGTGAGCCCAAACGGCATCACCGTAAACTCATATAAGCCGTACCTTTAGCTGAAAGCCGTTTTATGGATATCCTCCTCTTGTATTCTCAATTGATAATACCTCGAGCGCAAATCCAGCTTGGAGAACCAATGCGCTCCCACCAGTTGATTGAACAACTCATCGATCCGAGGTAACAGATAGGTGTTCCGTACCATCAGTCGGTTGAGCTCCCGATAGTATATACACAAACTCAGGGTTCCATCTTTCTTCTTAACGAATAGAATAGGGGCTCCCCAAGGTGATGAGATGGGGCGAACAATCCCTGATTCTACCAACTCCTGCAGTTGAACTCTAAACTCTACGAGTTCTTTTGGGACCATTCGATAAGGGGTCCTGAAAACAGGCTTTGCTCCTGATACAAGCTTAATCTGAAAATCCACTTCTCTATACGGGGGTAACCCTGGTAATTTCTCAGGAAATACCTCGGGGAAATCCCGTGCTACCCGCACATCCTTCACATCTACCCTCACCACCTTTAGTTCGAAACATATCATGTAGACTTCATCCCCTCTCATATGAGCTTTCAAGGTCTGGATTGAGGATAACAATAATAGTGGCGCGAAATTTATACCTTGGAAGATTACATCAGTGTCTCCATGTCTCAAATAGATTTGCTTCTCCGCACAGTCGATTCTTGCATGGTGCCAATCCAGCCACGCCATGCCCAAAATGAGATTGAATTCTGGTATTCTCAAAATTGTGGCGGGGGTATCAAAGGTCTTTACCCCAATGGTTATCTCCAACTCACACTTCGCGGTTGTCGTCATCTCAGATCCGTCTGGGAGGCGTACTCTTCGAGCAATACCAGTGAAATATTGCACTCCATGTATATCCTTGATGAAGTCTTCAGACACGAAAGAATGTGAGGCACCAGTGTCAAATAATGTATAAGCCGGTTTCCCGCCGACCGTCACGATGCCTAAGTGTCATTAATAATACTCAAGCTAGACGTCTAGTATATCTTAAGCCACTAGAGGATATTAATGGAAGCAAAATGGCTAATTAAAATCGTACCTGCAATCATCTCCTGAGGATTTTGCTCTCTAGTCATATCCAAGGCATATATCTGATCCCAAGCGATTCCGGGGTTTCATCCTCGTGGTCCACGTCCTCGAGCACGCACATACCCTTGCTCCCGAGGGGCTGCTGGAGGGAAAGCAAAAGGCACATCTCCAAACAGTTGCAGACAGTAGCGTCTAATGTGGACCGGTTGGTTGCATTCAAAGCACACCCGTTCCTGCCTTCCACCGTGTTGCTGAAATTGTTGAGGTGAAGGTAATGCTGGCAGTTGCGGAACCGGGCGCTCCTCTCTAAAATTTTGGGGGAAATGCCTGCCACCTCTCTGATATCTTCTTCCTCTTCTATTATCAAATCTCCTTCTATTGCTGGGGCCGGCTTCCATCACGCCCTCTGCTGGCCTCTTACCACTTCCCAAGTGGTCTGCTTCCAATCTCTTCGCCATATCGATAATCTCCGCAAGACTAGAGTCCACTATAAACAAAAGGGCTTGCCTTATGGGATCTCGCAAGCCTTTGTAGAATCGTTTGGCGTACCATCTATAATCCAACTCATAGGGGTCAGCGAATCTAGCCAAGTGCTGAAACTCTCGTTGGTACTCTGTCACCGACTTGGACCCTTCCTTTAGTTGCAAAAATCTCTCTTCAAGACCATCCCGAGCGGCCGAGGGGATGAAATGCTCTAAGAAGGCTTCAGAGAATTCGTCCAACTAATGTCCGTGTACACTCTTCCATGAAAAGTGGAGCCCATGAGGGACTTTCACCACCTTTTGGCGTGCAGCACTAAGAGTGTCACCACAAGGGTCACCGCCATGTTGTTTGGGCATCTTATTCCTGCCAATAATTCTTGTACAGTGTCGAGCCACTCTTCTGTACGCACCGCCGACTCTGTCCCAATATAAGCGGGAGGGGAGAGAGCTCGGAAAATGCTTAACCAACTAGATCCCGGACCCTATTGTTGTACAGGTGCCTACTGAGATTGGGATCTAAAGGCATCCAAAATAGCTTTGAGTGTCTGCCCCAGCTCTGATTGTTGGAATTGTGTAGCTACGGACGGGGCGGGGGTGCCCCTCACTGGCTCAGCATGTACTGGGATATACACATAGGGTAAAAGCCTAAGGTTAGGGTTGCTAATCTAAGGCCAAAGATGGACAACTTAGTGTGAATTACATATGGGCACACCACTGCTTCCGCTAAGTCAGGTTGTCCCATTGTTAAGTGACTTTCTTCTTAGAGGATCGTAACATGATGATTCCATTTGTAAGACCCCCCCTCCCGGAACATAAAACACGGCACGAGAGGGGTCTTATGCCCAGAACAGCCGCCTGGCGGTAACAGTAACACTCGGGCTAGTTTGTACATCAAGACACCTATTCTGCCGGCTACAACGAATACCAACATATAAATGCCAACCCAACCATAATAATATAAAGAAGTCAATCCACACTAAGCATAAGTCCTTAAGTACATCAAAAGAGAAGCTAAACAAGCTTCTACATAATCAAAGTACGTAAATAGAATTGCCCCAAGGGGCTACAATAAAATCTCTCTCACTCACATCTGTAACCGACGGTAGCGACGGTACCGTCCCCTCAGGCCCTGTCGTCCTTGCCTGGCTGTCCAGCTGCAAGACCTGCTGCTCCACCTGCTGGGTTTCCTCCTAAAAAGGAAGACGTAGCAACCGTTAGTTTTTAATACTAAGTGGCTTCACATCCGCTCCCCCGGCGACTCCTCGGCACCGAGCGAAGAAAGGAACAGGTACAATATATAAAACAGTAGTACAAGCAGGTGAAGTAAGTATACATGTCATAAGTAGCAATAGAAGTAGTGTATAAATGAGTAACCTCTTATTCTACAATTCTACCATCTAAAGCAATAAGAGAGTATAATGTTATAACAGTAAGTAACTCAACTTATATGGATGCCCATACAAGCATATAAGTTGAGGGTCGTTCAGTTGTAAGTAACTCATCGTATAGGAGTGCCCATACAAACTTATTGTTGGGTACATTGGAAAATGTGTACCTGATTTGAAGAAGCCCAACTTAGCTCAATGATATACATCAAGGTGTATTTGATGTTGTTTTAAGTTGACATGTGCAGGTGGAGAATTGATAAAGTATGCAGAAAAATTCTAAGTCCAAGTGTCGACACAAAGGAAGCAGTGTCGACACACAGAAGAAAATAGTCGACACAACACTGGGAAACAGTGTCGACACATAGCAGTTAGTCTACAACTACACTGGGAAAAAGTGTCGACACAGAAGAAGTAAGTCGACACAACACTGGGAATTTGTGTCGACACAGAAAAAGAGTCGACACAACACTGGGAAATTGTGTCGACACAGAAGAAAAGAGTCGACACAACACTGGGAAATTGTGTCGACACAGAAGAAAAGCGTCGACCTCAACATTGGGAGAATGTGTCGAACACAGAAGAGTATAGTCGATCTCAAGATTGTCGACATCATCTGAATGTGTCGACACAGAAGAAAATAGTCGACCTCAAGTTTGTCGACACCAGCAGAATGTGTCGACACATTGTGATTTAGTCGACACATTATAGCAGAGTTAAAAAATGAATGTGTCGACACCTGAAGGCTAAGTCGACACTTACTAAAGTTATGATTCTACAACAACTGTGTCGACACACAGGACTTGTGTCGACACACTGAAGAGTCAAGATCAAATTATTTGCAGAAGAAGCTGTGTCGACTCAAAGGCAACTTAGTCGACATCACTGAAGACTGTGTCGACACCAAAGTCAATTATGTCGACACAGATAGACAGATGGACTCGACACTTTCTAACAGACTGTTTCAACAACTTGTGATTCAAGACTAAGGCACAGGACTTGATTGAAGACTTGACAGCTGTGGGTTACCACCGGTTAACTGAAGCTGTCAGACTTGTCAGAAAACGGTTAGAAACCGGATCAGCCGGTTACCATGAAGAATGTCTATAAATAGACAAATTCAGAAGGAGAAAATCAATCAACAACATATAGAACTGACCTTTTGAAATACATTGGATCAGAAAGTGGAGAAGGATTACAATTCTACTCATTTCAAGAAAGTGCTAGGCACTTAAGAAGATCTTCTCCGGGAGATCTAAGAAGACTATCTAAGGATAGATCTAAGAAGAGTTCTAATCAGAATTCAGAAGAATCATTCAAAGTTCTGGATAGAGAGAGATCAAGTCAGAATTTGAAGAAGAAGAAAGAATCCACCAGTGGATTCTCAAGAAGCTGTTTGGAATCAACTCAGCTAAGTACATTTTCAAGAAGCTTTGAAGAAGGCTAAGAAACAGTTGATTGCATCAGCTGATCAAGAATTGTCATTGCCTTTTCTCTCTCAACTTTGGCAAGACAATTAAAACAATCTTTTCTATATTTCTATAGGATCTGTTTATACAGATCTGAGTTGTAAGCCTATGTTATAAAGGCTGAGTGTAAGAGTGTTGAACTCTGAGTGGTAGGGCTGTTTGCCTGAGTGTAGGAGAAGGATATTCTCTAAGTTGTAGGCCTTGGGGCAAGGCTGAGGTATGGCAGTTGTGCCTGAGTTGTAGGAACCAGTTGGGTTCTGAGTTGTAAGATCTATTGATCTGAGATAAGTGGAAGTTTGGCCGAATCTAGCATACTGCTAGATAGGTGAAGGGGGAAAGTGGATGTACCCAGACCTTGGGGAACCACTATAAAACATAGTGCAATCTGTGATGTTTTGTTTTCTGTGATTGCTGTGTTTATTATATTAGTTATTAAATTGAATTCTACCTAGAAGTTTTAGAAAGAGAAGCAGAACCTATTCACCCCCCCCTCTAGGTGTTTAGGCTGCCTTGAAAGTTAAACTATCAAGTGGTATCAGAGGGAGGTTCCTCAAAAAGGACTTAACAGTCTGAGGTAGATCTGATAGGCAGATTCAAGAATCAAGAAGATGGGTTCTGGAGAGAATCATAAGGAGCTAGGGTCAATGAAATTACCCATATGCAAGAAGGAAATCTTTGGGATCTGGAAAGAAAGAGTCAGATTGTTTATGGAAGCATCTGACCCAAGGATTTACATCACAGTACAGGAAGGCCCCTTCATACCAATAAAGATATCTGTTCTTGATGCAAATATCCAAACACCAAAGACTTATTCTGAAATGACCAAGGATGAAATCATTGGCAACCATGGACAAAAGGGCACAGAACATCATTGTCAGTGCCATAGATGATTCAACATTTCAGAATCTGATTCACTGCAAGACCTCCAAGGAGATGTGGGACACATTGATTGTCTACATGGAGGGATCTGAAGAAGTAAGGCTGGACAGAAAATCTATGCTAAATCAGGAGTATGAAAGTTTTAGACAAGGAAAATCTGATAGCATAACTGAGTGCTATAAGAAATTCTATAGAATTGTGAATGAGCTAATATCCTATGGAAGAGTCTTCAGTACCTATGAACTGAATGACAAATTCTTAAGATCCTTATCAAAGGATTGGGATACAAAGATCTGTGCCATAAGAGAAGTGGCAAAATTGGCAGAGATATCTCCTCCAACTCTGTTTGGAAAGTTGCTATCCTATGAAATGCAACTTATGGTAAGGAAGGAGGAGGAAAGAAACTCAAGAGGAGAGCATAGAGAAAAGACTGTGGCATTTAATGCTGAAGCCACTAGAAAGAATAGGAGGAAATCACCATCTCCTCCTAAGGAAGTTGAAGAAGGTAGTTCTGAAAATTCAGATAAGGGTTCAGTCAGCTGTGATTCAGATGCAGACTTTGCTGCATTCACTAGGCAATTTCAAAGGTTCTTGAAAAAGAAGCAATGGAAGTCTAGGCCTTCCTCATCACAGCAAGTAGATGACTATTATCAGAAGAGAAGGTCATCAAGGAAAGAGAAAAGCAGGTCAAAGCCCAGCAAAGCCACTACTTCAAAGATTGTCTGCTATTGTTGCAATAGGCCTGGACATGTAGTGGCTGATTGTCCTGACAAAAGGAAGGAATCTTCAGAAAAGAAGAAGACTTATCAGAAAGGCAAGAAGGAGAAATCCTTTGTAGCAAAGAAAGATAAAAGTCTGTCAGACCAGTCAACTTCAGAATCAGGATCTGAAGCTTGAAGCATATATTGGATTATATGCTGCATCTGAGGAAGAGGAGTTTATGCAGTTGCTAGACTCCATCAATGAACATCAATGCATGGGTTTGATGACAAGATCAGAAGAGGACCTATGCCAGAATCAGTCTGGTTCTAATGAGGTAAACTGTCCTTCTTGTACATCTGTTTGTAATACAAGTGAAGAATCAGCTACATCTGCATCAAGTGATGAAGATGCATCTGGATCTGAAGGAGATGTCTATCAATTGATAGACAAGTATGGGGACCTGTTGCAGGCCCTTAAGAAAAGCAAGAACCTGGTTAAATCACAGGCTCAGGAAATTGCTGATCTAAGGGTTGCAACAACTGAGTTAGAAAAAGTCCTTGATCAAAAGTTAGCTGAAATTGCCAAGCTGAAGAATATAACTATTATTCAGATGGGCACAATTAATTATACTAATGATCAAGTAAAGAGTCTGGAGGACAGACTTAGAATTGAAAGGGATTTAGTGGCTAGTTACTCTAAGCCAAAATCTGTCTTACCCTTGATAGATGAATTTGTCACTCAGAAGGGTAAGGCTGGATTAGGATTTAAGGGTAACTCCAGGGCTGGCAGATTCAAGAGGAAAGGCAAAGCCCCTATTCAGCCACTAAACCTTTCAGTCCCCATAAGGTTTGGTAAGGAGAAAGTGCCTTCTAACATATATGATCATGAAGACATTCAGGATCATATTAAGACAAATGTTCTGAAGAACAAGGGTGTTAAGGCAAGCAGGCCTACCTATGGTCATAAACCCTATGGTTTTAAGAAATCAGTAGGTGAAGTTGCAACAGCACCAGCAATGAACAGAAATGCTTCTGACAAGGATGTATCTAGATCTAGATACAATAAGTTTGAATGTTGGTGCTGTGGCAAGAGGGGTCATTTTGCATTGGACTGCTGGTATAACACAAGTGTTATAAAGAATAAGAGTCTACCTGTTAGAAGAGGTTATGATAACTTTATTAAGGCTAACCTGAACCAAGGACCCAAGACTTACTTGGGTTCTAAGGGTAAGTAATTCTGTATTGCAGGTGAATCCAAGTTACCATGCCCCTATATGGTACTTGGATAGTGGTTGTTCCAGGCACATGACTGGAACAAAGGGGCTGCTGAAGGAGTATTCATCTGTCAAAGATGGACATAAAGTGATCTTTGGTGGATCTGAAAAAGGAGTCATCAAAGGATTTGGTAACATCTCTTCAAACCTAATTACTATCACCCAAGTGGCCTATGTAAAAGGTTTGAAACATAATCTAATAAGCATAAGCCAGCTGAGTGATCTAGGATATGACATTTCATTTGGTAAGGATGGATGTCATATCAAAAGGTCAAGTGATCAAGAGATCATATTGACTGGGTATAGGAAGAGAAATGTGTATTGCCTTAATTTTGAATGTGAGAATAAGGCATCCCCCATTTGTCTTGTAGCTGATGACAATGCTTCTCATTGTGTTAAGTGGCACAAGAGATTGGCTCATCTAAACTACAAGACAATTGGCCAACTCTTTAGTAAAGAACTAGTGAGGAATGGGCCTCAAGTTAAGTGTATAAAGGAAGGGGTATGCTCAGCTTGTCAAAAGGGCAAGCAGACAAAAACCTCATTTCAAAGCCTTGAAAACAAGGATTCTGTGAGGTGCTTATACCTCTTGCATATGGATCTTTTTGGTCCTATGCCAGTTCACAGTCTAGGTAGGAAGGTCTACACTCTAGTGGTTGTAGATGACTATTCTAGATTTACATGGGTGTTCTTTCTGAGACAAAAATCTGAAACCCCAAGTGTATTATTTAATTTTGTAAAGCAAATTCAGAATGAACTGAATAGTACAGTGGTCAAAATTAGAAGTGACCATGGTACTGAGTTTCAATCTGAAAGCATAACAAACTTGTGTATAGACTTTGGGATTTTCCAAGAGTTCTCCTCACCTAGAACACCTCAGCAAAATGGTATTGCTGAAAGAAAGAATAGAACATTAATTGAAGCTGGTAGAACTCTATTGAGTGACACCTCTCTCCCAGAATATTTTTGGGCTGAGGCAGTTAACACTGCTTGTCATGTCATCAATAGGGCTTCTATCACCAAAGGCCACAGAAAGACTCCCTATGAGATTGTGAAAGGCAGAAAACCAAATCTATCCTATTTTAGGATCTTTGGTTGCAAATGCTATATACTTAACAATGGCAAGTCATATTTGACTAAGTTTGCTGCCAAATCCCAGGATGGGATATTTGTTGGGTACAGCACAAATAGTAAGGCCTATAGAGTCTTCAACTTAACTACTCAAGTTGTTGAAGAATCTGTGCATGTTGTATTTGATGAAACAAGATTAATCAATTGTGAGTTGTCTTGTAGATCAAATGACTCAACAGGTATAAGCAAGAAGATGGACAAGCTCTCCATTGCTGAAGCTTCAAAGGAAGAGGGAGCATTGGAAAATGAAGGCTGCTGTCCAGGGGGAGTACAAGAGATAATGGAAGCTGATGAAAACCAAGAGGAACAGCAGAATGAAGAAGCTGGAGATGCACAACCTGAAGGGAATCTACCTCCAGCTATAAGATATCTAAGAGATCATCCTACTGATCAGATAATTGGTGATCCAAGACAAGGAGTGCAAACTAGAAGCAGAAATCAAAGCACAGTTTTGCATTCTAGTTTCTTGTCCCAAATGGAACCTAAGAAGTTTGAAGAAGCTATCCAAGACCAGCACTGGATTGATGCTATGCAAGAGGAGCTGAATCAATTTAGAAGGTGCAAAGTCTGGGAGCTTGTTCCTAAACCAAGAGGCCACAACATAATTGGAACTAAGTGGATCTATAGGAACAAGCTAGATGAAAGTGGAATAATAGTAAAGAATAAAGCAAGATTGGTTGCAAAAGGATACAGGCAGGAAGAAGGGATTGACTTTGATCAAACCTTTGCTCCAGTAGCAAGGCTGGAGGCAATCAGAATGTTCCTTGCCTATGCAGCCTACCAAGACTTCAAAGTATACCAGATGGATGTGAAGTCAGCATTTCTGAATGGTGATCTTAAAGAAGAAGTATATGTAGAGCAGCCATCAGGTTTTGTAGATCCTCTTAAACCTGATTCTGTGTATAAGCTTAGGAAAGCTTTGTATGGGTTAAAACAAGCTCCAAGGGCTTGGTATGAAACCCTGTCTACCTTCCTCATTGAGAATAAATTCTCAAGAGGAAAGATAGACAAAACTCTATTCCTTAGGGAATCCAAAGGAAAGATCATCTTAGTCCAGATCTATGTTGATGACATAATCTTTGGATCTACTGAAAACAACCTTTGTAAAAAGTTTGCCAAACTTATGCAAGGGAAGTTTGAGATGAGCAGTATGGGAGAACTTAAGTTCTTCTTGGGACTCCAAGTAAGACAGACTGATGATGGATTGTCCATATCCCAGTCTAAGTTCACCAAGGAATTAATTAAGAAATATGGTATGGAGTCATCCTCCTCCATGAGAACTCCTATGGGAACAAGTATGCCAATATGCAAAGATGAGGCAGGTAAACCTGTTGATGAATCATTGTATAGAGGAATAGTTGGGTCTCTACTATATCTCACTGCTAGTAGACCTGACATTATGTATGCAACATGTGTCTGTGCTAGGTACCAAGCCTGCCCTAAAGAATCTCATTATACTGCAGTCAAAAGGATTCTGAGATATCTAAAGGGCACTCCTACTCTAGGTCTTTGGTACCCTAGGAATAGAGATTTTCAACTAACAGGCTATTCAGATGCAGATTTTGCAGGATGTAGAGAGGATAGAAAGAGTACTACAGGTACTTGTCAATTCCTGGGAGGAAGACTAATATCTTGGAGTAGTAAAAAGCAGACTAGTGTGGCAATTTCCACAGCTGAGTCAGAGTATATTGCTGCTGGAAGCTGCTGTGCACAGCTATTATGGATGCAGCATCAGCTTAAGGATTATGGTATTCAGGTAAGTAGAACACCTCTTTTATGTGATTCTAAGAGTGCTATTTCTATTGCTAATAATCCAGTTTCTCATAGTAGAACTAAGCATATAGAAATCAAATATCATTTTCTTAGAGAACATGTAGAAAAAGGAGACATCTCATTGGAATTTGTAAAAACAGATTATCAAATAGCAGATGTATTTACTAAGCCTTTAGATGAAACCAAATTCAATAAATTCAAAATTGAATTAGGTATGTTAACATTGATTAATGTATTAACAAAATCATTAACAATGCTATTGAAGTGATATATAAGTAAGTTAAAGTAATAACAACTAATCAAGTGTAAAAAAAAGGACACATTGAAGTTACAGAAATTGGCTAAGTAAGAATGTGTCGACACATTCAGTAATAATGTGTCGACTCAGAGAAATTATGTCGACAAGTCAGAAATATTGTGTCGACACAGAGAATATGTGTCGACACTTAAGAGTTTTATTGTCGACTTAACCAGAAATGTAATGTCGACTCAACCAGAATAATGGTGTCGACACTTACAGAATATGTGTCGACACTTGTCCTTAGTGTCGACACAGAATTTCTGTCTTTCTACTATGTATCCAAGGTGTCGACATAACCACAAATTGGTGTCGACACATAGTAGGCTGAAGAAATGTCGAGTTAATAGAAGTTTGTGTCGACACATTCCGTCTGTGTCGACACATTTAGACTGTTTTTGGCGCCTTTTGAACTTCTTTCAACAGAAGCTATAAATAGGTCAAAAGCTCTTTTTGTCGACACGCTTTCAAGGTTTTCGAGACTCAAACCCTGTGTCGACAGTCTTTCTTTCTCTCTTCTCTCAAGCTTTCTCGACACAACGATGGCGCCAAGGATTGAAGATAACATCAATGAAGGATATGAGTTAGTGCGCCAGGCCTTTGCAGAGGCGCCGCCTGATGTTCAAGGAGTTATCACCCTTCTCTCTGCATCAGGGTTAGAATTTCTCATTTCAGAACCAACTAAGATCTGGAAGAAGGAGGTGCACGAGTTCTTTATCTCTGCATCAGTCCATTCTACTGGCCTCAAGATTAAGTCCACTGTTCAAGGGACGAAGGTAAAGATTAATCAAAGAAGTTTAAGAAAGATCTTCCAACTGCAAGTAGTTGAGAATGAAGAGGAAGTTCCTATATCTAAGACAAGGGAAGCCCTTCAATGGTGTGGCCTGGATTCAGGATTGAAGATTGGAGCTGCATTCAACAGGAAGGGAATGAATCAGCAAGGGAAGTTCTTGTCTGAAGTAGTTGGAAAGGTAATCCTCTGCAAGACAGGTGGACATGATAGGATTTCTGCCTATATGTTCAGCCTGATGACCAGGATAGTTTTTACTATTCCTACTGATTGGTCAGGAGTGCTCTTTGACAAGATCAAAGAGGGAATCAAGAAGCCTAACATGGCTAGGATCATGAGCCTGTACTTCACTGGAGTGATTCCTGAAGTGATGCAGCAGCTGCAAGGGAGTAAGATTAACCATATGAGAAGAATGGATATGAGACTATTCTCCAGGTGGGATAGGGTGCTGTCCAAGGATGTGCCTGAAGAGAGCAGGCCAGACACCCCTGTGCAATCCCCTACACCAAATCAAGAATCTGAACAAGTACAAGAAGGGACACAGCTTGACTCAACTGTGGTCCAGGAAGTATCAACACCTGCACAGATGCAGGGGGAGCCAGTTTCCACTCCTGCTCCAAAGGTATCTACTTCTGCTCAGGTATAGGGGGAGCTAATGTATTTTACTATAAAAGACATTGCTCATATTCTTATTATTGCACAGGTTCAGGGGGAGCTAGTGTCCACTCCTACTCCTACCACTCCAAATACTGAAGTGCAACTTCAAGAAGAAGCACAGTTAAACATATCTCAAGATTTAACTGCTGCAGAGGTGACAACTCAACTGGAATTTACTATGGAGGAGTTATTCCCAGATATTGATACTGCTGCTGATAAAGTAGGAGGTGGACAAGATATTGAGAAGTCCATAGGAATGGACATTGATCAGGAAGCTGCGGTTGAACCACAGGTTGAGGATGAGCCTGTGGATGTTGAAGCTGAGCAACAACCCCTTGGAACAGATACAATTCATCATCCACAAGAAAGAATTCATGTAGATACTTCCTCTGAAACAGAAACTGAAGATGCCAGGATGGCAAAGAAAAGAAAACTTGTTGTCTTTAAGAGAAGAAGCAAGAACTATAAGCAGGCTTTACAGACCACAACTCCACAAGTTTCTCCAGCCTTTGATTACAACAAATTCATGATAGATCTTCAAGTAAAATTGGATGAACAAAGGATGGCTATGGAAAAGTATGTAGATGAGAATAGCAAGTCACTTCAGTTTGACTTAGCTCAAGATATCAAGTCCATCCAATTTCAAGTCAACATGCATAAAACTGAAATGACAGATTGCTTCCACAAGGGTGGCAATGCTGTGGTTTATCTGGCTAAACAACAGGAGGCTATTTCTACAAAGGTGGATGATATTGCTTTGAAGCAAAGTTATGTTTTGGAAAATCAAATTAGAATGAATGAGAATTTAACTGAATCTCATAATGAGATTATTGAGGAGGTCAAGAAGATTGTTCCAGGTCTGCCTGCAGATAGAGCCAAAGAAATGGAAGAATTTGATAAGAATTTTCAGGCTGCTATTGCATCTGTTAAGACTGCCATCACAACCTCTCAAAAGGAATATCTGAAAAGCTTCAAAAGTTAAGACCATTTTTCAAAGAGGGAGTGAATTATTTGGATGGCCAAATTCGATTTCAAAAGGAAGATTTAAGAGATCATGTATCTAGAGAAGCCATAAAGGGGGAGAGGATGCTAATTCATGCAGGCTCTGAGCACACCAAGTGGGTGACCAATAGCATACGAGCCACTTTGGGATATCCCCCATTGTGTGATGATGCTATGGTAGCTGAGTCAGGAATACAATCTAATCTACTTGAAGGCAATCAACCTGAGGTTGCCCAAGTCATATACCCCCCTCCAGATTTTGATTTGATTGATCAGAAAGTTCAAGAAATGTATAGTCCTCCAAAGGAGGTTACTAACATTGTCTTTGGAAAGGTTGATAAGCCTGAGGCTACTCTGAAAGAACAGCAGGATGCTCTATTGGCAAAGAAGAAATTCAGAGAGCAGGCTGTACTGAAGCCAGATTATGAGCAGTGGAGTCCTACTTCAAGGAACATAATACTCACTGCATGGAAAGCTGTACAGGATAAAGTTCATGAGAGAGGGAAGTGGTACAATGAAATTGAATGGCAGAAGTATGAGGCAAGGCAAGAGGCAATTGTACAATTCAGAAGGAAAGCCAAGCTGGGAAGACTGCCATCAGATGCTAAGGAGCCAAGCAAATACTTCCCAAAGCCTTTTCATTATTTTGAAAGGCAAAGGATCAAGGAAGAAGCTCAGAAGAAGGCTGATCTTAAAGGAAAGAAGATAGCTGAAGAATCAGAAGCTCCTGTGACAGCTACAATTCAGTCTGGCAAAGGGATTATGATTAGAGAGCCTGATCAATCCTGATTTTGTTTTAAATATTTTGTAATGTTGTGATGTAATCATCAAATGTAAAACTTTGTAATCAAACATTACCCTGTTATAAACAAAATGTTGTTTGGCATATTATAATGTGCATTCTGTGATGATTGATTCTGAATTATTCTATGTTATGTTTTGTTTATATTTAAAGTATTCCTGCTATGTCATTAATCATCATTTAGTACTGTTTATAAATGGTGTATATCATTGGCTATAGGGGTTATGACTTCTCCAAATAGGGGGAGATTGTTGGGTACATTGGAAAATGTGTACCTGATTTGAAGAAGCCCAACTTAGCTCAATGATATACATCAAGGTGTATTTGATGTTGTTTTAAGTTGACATGTGCAGGTGGAGAATTGATAAAGTATGCAGAAAAATTCTAAGTCCAAGTGTCGACACAAAGGAAGCAGTGTCGACACACAGAAGAAAATAGTCGACACAACACTGGGAAGCAGTGTCGACACATAGCAGTTAGTCTACAACTACACTGGGAAAAAGTGTCGACACAGAAGAAGTAAGTCGACACAACACTGGGAATTTGTGTCAACACAGAAAAAGAGTCGACACAACACTGGGAAATTGTGTCGACACAGAAGAAAAGAGTCGACACAACACTGGGAAATTGTGTCGACACAGAAGAAAAGCGTCGACCTCAACATTGGGAGAATGTGTCGAACACAGAAGAGTATAGTCGATCTCAAGATTGTCGACATCATCTGAATGTGTCGACACAGAAGAAAATAGTCGACCTCAAGTTTGTCGACACCAGCAGAATGTGTCGACACATTGTGATTTAGTCGACACATTATAGCAGAGTTAAAAAATGAATGTGTCGACACCTGAAGGCTAAATCGACACTTACTAAAGTTATGATTCTACAACAACTGTGTCGACACACAGGACTTGTGTCGACACACTGAAGAGTCAAGATCAAATTATTTGCAGAAGAAGCTGTGTCGACTCAAAGGCAACTTAGTCGACATCACTGAAGACTGTGTCGACACCAAAGTCAATTATGTCGACACAGATAGACAGATGGACTCGACACTTTCTAACAGACTGTTTCAACAACTTGTGATTCAAGACTAAGGCACAGGACTTGATTGAAGACTTGACAGCTGTGGGTTACCACCGGTTAACTGAAGCTGTCAGACTTGTCAGAAAACGGTTAGAAACCGGATCAGCCGGTTACCATGAAGAATGTCTATAAATAGACAGATTCAGAAGGAGAAAATCAATCAACAACATATAGAACTGACCTTTTGAAATACATTGGATCAGAAAGTGGAGAAGGATTACAATTCTACTCATTTCAAGAAAGTGCTAGGCACTTAAGAAGATCTTCTCCGGGAGATCTAAGAAGACTATCTAAGGATAGATCTAAGAAGAGTTCTAATCAGAATTCAGAAGAATCATTCAAAGTTCTGGATAGAGAGAGATCAAGTCAGAATTTGAAGAAGAAGAAAGAATCCACCAGTGGATTCTCAAGAAGCTGTTTGGAATCAACTCAGCTAAGTACATTTTCAAGAAGCTTTGAAGAAGGCTAAGAAACAGTTGATTGCATCAGCTGATCAAGAATTGTCATTGCCTTTTCTCTCTCAACTTTGGCAAGACAATTAAAACAATCTTTTCTATATTTCTATAGGATCTGTTTATACAGATCTGAGTTGTAAGCCTATGTTATAAAGGCTGAGTGTAAGAGTGTTGAACTCTGAGTGGTAGGGCTGTTTGCCTGAGTGTAGGAGAGGGATATTCTCTGAGTTGTAGGCCTTGGGGCAAGGCTGAGGTAGGGCAGTTGTGCCTGAGTTGTAGGAACCAGTTGGGTTCTGAGTTGTAAGATCTATTGATTTGAGATAAGTGGAAGTTTGGCCGAATCTAGCATACTGCTAGATAGGTGAAGGGGGAAAGTGGATGTACCCAGACCTTGGGGAACCACTATAAAACATAGTGCAATCTGTGATGTTTTGTTTTCTGTGATTGCTGTGTTTATTATATTAGTTATTAAATTGAATTCTGCCTAAAAGTTTTAGAAAGAGAAGCAGAACCTATTCACCCCCCCCCCTCTAGGTGTTTAGGCTGCCTTGAAAGTTAAACTATCACTTATACAATGAGGGTCTTGTGTATGTAATGAAGTGCAATATTATGTATGCAATGCAATGACACACCAATGATCAAGCACATACAATCGCTATGTCGACACAGACTTATAGTTCCCACTATTCTAGTAGGTAGCTAACCTCTCAGGCGTCATCCGTCGTGGCCAAACGGTGATAGTAGAGCGGGCAGCTCCACAATTAGGATTGTCTCCACACTACCTAGCCTAGGTCTCCGTACGCCTCAACGTTAAGAACACAATAGCGGAGCTCACATGCATACTACGACTCAGCGGGTTCTCTTGGGTAAATGTGCAACAAGATCCTAGCCTCGAACTGGCCTAAGGTATGACACGGAAGGAGACCCGGAAATGAGCACGAGGACAAATCCCAACCGTTCACTTGGCATGGAAGGAGCCTCGGGACATGAACACCGAGGACCAAGCCCAACCGCCCAAGGTCTAACTGTCAACTCCCATCGGTGTGACGATTGGCGAGCCCGTAGACCTGCCACACTATCCTTAACTCGGGATTACAACATCGCGTGTCGACCCACTCCACATGCAATTCAACAATATCGTGGCATGGAAGGATCCTCGGGACGTGAACACCGAGGACCAAGCCCAACCATCAATAAAATACGGAAGGAGCTTCGGGAAGTGAACATTGAGGACTAAGCCCAACCGTCTAACTTTACTCATCTCAACCTCATTCCAACTAGTGACGGTCAACACCGCACTTGTTACTTCTACAATTCTTTGGATTATTAATTCCCTTCTATCCATTCAAAATACATCATGGCCATAGTTAAATCATTTATATGCCATTCCAAATGAATTCCACATGATATAGATTATGGGCATCAATATACATCTACCAATTTATATCAGGCTCTTTCCTTAAATTAAGCATGACCACAACTCGTTATACGGATTCAGATTTATAACATCAACTTATCATATCACTATGATGATTATGTCAAAAGAGTTCACCCAAACCTCGAGTTGGATCGCAACATTAAATTCTACCAAATTGAATTCCACATTACATAGCCCAGAGTTTAGGTGCAGCCTTAATCCGGGCAGCAACTTCGACCAAGGATTCCCGTGGCTATAAAATCCAGCGAGTGAGTGTAACCACTCATTGGAAAGATAATTTCAAGGGCTACAACTTTTGTGTTTAGTCGAAGGCCCTGGTCTGATCGCATCACACAAGGAATTGATTCGAAGCCTGCTGCGTACAGGATACAGATTTCCTGGGTGGAATTTCCCCCCAACCGCAGTAGATTTGAACTGACTTTCCTGAGGCTACAAGTATCGCCTGGAAACGTGCAACCACTCGTTGGAAAGATAATTTCAAGGTCTACGTCTTTCATGGTGAGTAGAAAACCCAGATATGATTAGAACCCCTCTGAAACTTGCCACGAAGATCGCTGCGTGCAAAAATTAGATTTTTGCACGCATCTTAAGGTGAGATGAACGTCATTCGTTCATCTTCCTCCTTGCACCGATCTCCCAAAAACTCCTCCAGAAATTCATCCACCCTTATTCACCCTCACAAAGCCGTACTTCTCCATGAATCACTCTCTCATCTCCACTTTGAAGGATGATGAGGTTGAAGAAGACTAAAGCCTAGAAAGCAACCTAGGCATGGCTTTCCCTAAGAAATCTTCTCCTCACCATCAAGACTCTATGAAGTCGATATCTCTCCTAGAATATAACTACAGATCTAGCACCAAGGGAGACGGGACGAAGCTCACATCATTTCCAGCGGTACCATCATTTCCGGCAATGGATCTAGTCATCCTCCTCCGCGACATCAGTTCCTCCTTGACGGCGATGGCGTTTCTCCTCTTCCAAAGTTTGGCTGGCTCCAGCAAGCCTCTCCTCCTCTAGAGCTCTGACTCCGGCGATCGGCTTCTCTCCCGATGGTTTTGCACAGACAGCGGCTCGGCAATGATCGAAGTGACGGCTAGGGTTAAGTTTTCTTCTTATTTATATTAGCTTATTAGGGTTAGTCACTTCGCCATGTGTCAACCTCTTATTGGACCGCCAAAATTAGGTCTTATTTGAAACGACCGATCCAAGGGATCATCCAGTACGAATCCCGAAGTCCGGTTCAGTCCGCCTGTACAAGCCAACGAATCTGCCTGGGCGGAAAAACGCACAAGTCAAATTCGGCGGGAATCAGCTTTCATTCTCGACGATCGGCGAGTATAATCGGGTATTCTCTCTGAATTCGTCGGGTATCAACAATGATTCCCGACGAATTTCCCTTAACCATTTTATCGGAAATCCTGGCGTTGAGTGCGTTGAGTATCAGTCAGCGATACTCGACGATCGATAATCATTCTCTACGATCGGTGAGTATAGACGGGCATTCTCGACGAATTCGTCGGGTATCAACAATGATTCCCGACGAATTTCCCTTAACCATTTTATCGGAAATCCTGGCTTTGAGTGCGTTGAGTATCAGTCAGCGATACTCGACGATCGATCATCATTCTCGACGATCGGTGAGTATAACCGGGCATTCTCGACGAATTCGTTGGGTATCAACAATGATTCCCGACGAATTTCCCTTAACCAGTTTATCGGAAATCCTGGCTTTGAGTGTGTTGAATATCAGTCAGTGATACTCGACGATCGGTCATCATTCTCGACGATCGGTGGGTATATCCGGGCATTCTCGATGAATTCATTGGATATCACTCAACCCATCACTCCGTTAGACACACTTGACACCTTTTACCAGTGCGCCCTGAGCCCGAGTCAAGTATCTTGACTGAGAACTCGTGCGAGGGGGGGCCTAGCACGAACTGGGACATTACAAATCCTATAAACAAAATAAAAAGATTTTGTCTCCGAAATTAGGCTGAGGCTATGGGGAGTAAAGCATACAAAAATAACATATGCTTTTAAATAAAACTACCTGAAGCAAACAACTCTGGGTAGCGTCCTTGCATCAAATCCATCGGCTCCAATGTGAATTCCTCCTTCCCATGATTAGACCATAGAACTTTTACCAAGGGAACACTTTTGCGGCGCAAGGCTCTTATCTCATTATCAACGATTCGCACCGGCTCCAGTCGCACAGATCTTTCAGACGCCACAGTACCATCAGTTGTGGGGATGTATTGTTCGGGCCGCAACAGCGCCTTCCGAAGCGACGATACATGGAACAAATCGTGGAGATTCTCTAGCTCGGGCGGTAGCTCTAGCCGATAGGCCAAAAGGCCAATCCTTTCCAATATGACATAGGGCCCAACATACCGTGGGCTGAGCTTCTTCACTCCCCGCACCCGTGACACTCCATGCATCGGCCAGATCTTCAGGAACACTTTATCACCCACTTGAAACTCCACCATACGGTGCCTTGCGTTATAATACTTTGCCTGTCGACTTTGAGCCTCTAACATACGATCCCATATCAACCTAACCACCGCATCCATGTCATATATATATTCAACACCCAAGGTCTTCGGGTCTTCATCTTATACCCAAGACATGGGGGTCCTACACCTCCTTCCATATAGGGCTTTATGGGGCGCCATGCCAATGCTAGCTTGATTGCTGTTGTTGTAGGAGAATTCCACTAAGGGCAAGAGTCTTTCCCACGGCTCTCCCCTATCTATCACACACAACCTCAACAGATCCTCCAGTGTTCGGATGGTCCGCTCAGACTGCCCGTCCGTCTGAGGATGAAATGCGGTGCTGAAGGTAAGGCGCGAGCCCAAATACGCCTGTACCGCCTTCCACTCCTTGAAGGTAAAGTGACCATCGCGGTCTGAAACTATCGTCTTAGGTACGTCGTGATACCGTACAAACTGCTCCACAAAAAGGCGTACTAAGACATCCACATGAGCATCCTTCTTCATAGGAATGAACCGGGCAACTTTCGTCAGGCGATCAACGATCACCCATACTGAATCATTTCCTGAGCTGGAGCGAGGTAGCCCATGTACGAAGTCAATGGAAATATCCTCGAACTTCCACTCGGGGATTGGCAACGACTGCAACAGGCCACCGGGACTCCTGCACTCCGCCTTCACTCTTTGGCAGGCTTCACAATGCGTGACAAAGTATCGGGCATCCTTCTTCATTCCTGGCCAACACATCGTCTTCTGTAAGTCGGCGTACATCTTTGAAATTCCCGGGTGCACTTAATATTTAGAGCAATGTGCCTCTCTCAAGATATACTCCCGGATTTTACCGCCTTTGGGAATGTAGAGCAGGTCGCGAAAGTAAACGAGGCCGTCCTTTAGTGTGTACTCGTCGGTAGCCCCGTCTTCGATCAACTTGAGTGTCAGGGCCAGAGCCGCATCCAATCCTTGCTCCACTCTGATCCGGTCCCGAATATCACAAACTATGATCATGCTGGACAAGTATTCCTTATATTCTACCGAAGGAGCCTTAAATATCAATGTAATATCCATCTCCTTAATCATCTGCGCAAACTCCATGCTCATCAACTGAGACTCTGGGCTTGAGCTGGGTACTTTCCTGCTCAACGCATCGGCTACAGAGTTTGCTTTTTCGGGGTGGTAGTTAAAGGTGAACTCATAATCACATAGAAACTCTAACCACTGCCGTTGTCTTAGGTTCAACTCCTTCTGGGTATAAACGTACTTCAAGTTTTTATGATCCGAGAAGATTTCGTAGTGGACGCAGTATTGATAATGCCTTCATACCTTCAAGGCGAACACCACTGCTCCTAGCTCCAAATCATGCACCGGGTAATTGATTTCATGCTTCTTCAATTATCTTGAAGAATAAACAATCACGTGCTCGTGCTGCATAAACACCGCTCCCAACCCCTGATAAGATGCGTCCGTGTAAACTTGAAATCCTTCCTTACCAGACGGCAGGACAAGGATGGGGGCGGAGGTAAGTCTATCCTTCTATTCCTGGAATGCCGCTTCACAATGGGGTGTCCACTCAAATGGCACACCTTTCTTTGTAAAAGAAGTAAGTGGGAGGGCAATCTTGGAGAATCCTTTTACGAACTTGCGGTAGTATCCGGCAAGTCCAAGAAAACTCCTCACATCGGCCGCCAACTTCAAGGGCGACTACTCCTTCACGGCACGCACCTTGGCTGGATCCACAGCTAGTCCAACCCCACTGATTACATGACCGAAGAAAGCCACTTCCCTAAGCAAGAATTCACACTTACTAAACTTGGCGAACAGGGTGTGCTCTTTTAACTTTCCAAAACTAAGGCTAGATGCCCGGCATGCTCTTCCTCTGTCTTAGAGTAGACTAAGATGTCGTCAATAAATATAATGACGAAGACATCTAGATAGGCCTCAAACACTTTATTCATCAAGCTCATGAAAGCTGATGGGTCATTTGTGAGCCCAAACGACATCACCGTAAACTCATATAAGCCGTACCTTAAGCTGAAAGCTGTTTTTTGGATATACTCCTCTTGTATTATCAATTGATAATACCCCGAGCGCAAATCCAGCTTGGAAAACCAATGCGCTCCCACCAGTTGATCGAACAACTCATCGATCCGAGGTAACGGATAGGTGTTCCGTACCGTTAGTCGGTTGAGCTCCCGATAGTCTATACATAAACGCAGGGTTCCATCTTTCTAATTAACGAATAGAATAAGGGCTCCCCAAGGTGATGAGGTGGGGGTGAACAAACCCTGATTCTACCAACTCCTGCAGTTGAACTCTAAACTCTACGAGTTCTTTTGGGGCCATTCGATAAGGGGTCCTGGAAACAGGCTTAGCTCCTGATACAAGCTTGATTTGAAAATCCACTTCTCTATGCGGGGGTAACCCTGGTAATTTCTCAGGAAATACCTCGGGGTAATCCCGTGCTACCCGCACATCCTTCACATCTACCCTGACCTCCTTTAGTTCGAAACATATCATGTAGACTTCATCCCCTCTCATATGAGCTTTCAAGGTCTGGATTAAGGATAAAAATAATCGTGGTGCGAAATTTATATCTTGGAAGATTACATCAGTATCTCCATGTCTCAAATAGATTTGCTTCTCCGCACAGTCGATTCTTGCATGGTGCCAATCCAGCCACGCCATGCCCAGAATGAGATCGAATTCTCGTATTCTCAAAATTGTGGCGGGGGTATCAAAGGTCTTTCCCCCAATGGTTATCTCCAACTCACACTTCACGGTTGTCGTCATCTCAGATCCGTCTAGGAGGCGTACTCTTCGAGCAATACTAGTGAAATATTGCACTCCGTGTATATCCTTGATGAAGTCTTCAGACACGAAAGAATGTGAGGCACCGGTGTCAAATAACGTATAAGCCGGTTTCCTGCCGACCGTCACGGTGCCTAAGTGTCATTAATAATACTCAAGCTAGACGTCTAGTATATCTTAAGCCACTAGAGGATATTAATGGAAGCAAAATGACTAATTCAAATTGTACCTGCAATCATCTCCCGAGGATTCCTCTCTTGATCATATCCAAGGCATACATTGTAACGCCCCCGATTTTTCTGCGATTATTTAAATTCTCATTTGGCATTACGGTGACACGTTTTCGTGGCTTGTGCCATTTGTGGAGTGTGGTTTAGCTCTTTAGAACTGAGTGCCCTATTTTGTAGCCTATGGGCAAGATCTCCCTAGCAAGCCGAGTCGTTTTGGGTGACCCGGTGTGGCCTCTCGGGGGGATGTTTATGTTTGGCTTTATATGGGTATAACTCGAGTTCTGTTCGTCGAAAGTTAATTTCGACTTCGCCGTTGTGTTCGTAGCGTGGGTATTTAGCTACGGTGCGAATTTCGTCAAATTCCGAGATAGTTCGGTTTTCGCGTCGTTTTGGTGCTTTAAGTAATTCTTTAATAAATTATATTATATTATTATATATATATATATATATATATATATATATATATATATATATATATATATATATATATATATAGGATAGAATGAAAACCCCCCCGTATCATCTTCTTCCCCATTTGAAACCGCCGCTCCTGTTCGCGGAAAACAGAGTAGAAAAACCGCCGGTCCTGCTCCCCTTCGGACGGTTATTCCGGGCCTGTTCGTGGACGGATTTCGATTCCGAAAGCGGCGTTGTCTTGCTCTCGCTTAGATCTTCATTTCGACGGTAAGATATTTGATTTTCGTGGAGTTTTGGTGAGATTGGGATTTCGGTTTGGAGGTTTTTTCCGCCATTAATGTCCGGGAGTATATTTTTAGGTGTTGCTCCTTCTAGTGCAGAACGAAGAGGAGGGAAAGCCGACCAAGCTTCGCCGGAAATCGAGGCAAGTGGTATTCTTGCCCTTGCAATTGTTGTTCTTTTGAATTTTGGAATGTTTCCCGGTTAGCCCTAGGGTAGAAACCATGCTTATTCTCTTATTATCTTGCTAAGTTTTAGGGCTTAGATTCTCCTATGAGCCCCCTCCTTGGGCTGTTTGCTCCTCGTGCTAGTTGTGTTCACAATTTAGACTCGAGATTTGTAGTTCTAGTTGGGTGCTTTTGCGGGTGGAGCCGAGAGAGAGAGTGAGGGAGGTTGTTGTGGTAGGGCTCTGGTTAGAACTAGTCTTGGCAGACTTTCGAGTTTTGGTGTTGAGTGTGGTGCACACACTCAAAGCCAAAAGCCTCCCGGACTTGGCGTTGAGTGTGGTGGACACACTCAAAGCCATAGTTTGGTTTGTTCTTTGCGGCTGAGTGGTGGGGTGATTGAGTGAAAATTTTCGTCTAAGTCAAAATCGAGGGGAATCACCGGGTGATTCCCGCCGATTTCGACGTGTATCGTCGGTGATTCCCACCGATCGGCGAGAATCAACCTTGATTCCCGCCGATTTGGCGAGAATCATCCTTGATTCCCGCCGATTTGGCGAGAATCATTCTGGATTCCCGCCGGTCGTCGAGAATCATCCTGCATTCTCGCCGATTCGGCGAGAATCGTCCTGCATTCCCGCCGATTCGGCGAGAATCAATCGGCATTCCCGCCGACCTTCTCTTGTTGGCGTTGGCTTAGGGTTCCCCTGCAGAAGTGAACTTTGACGTAGAGAGAGTTGACCTCACTCAACGCCATTGTTAGGTTTTGTGGTTTCGCTGAAGGCGTTGAGGGAGTGGACCTCACTCAACGCCATGGCTATTCTGGTGCTGAGTGAGGCTAACTCACTCAACGCCAAGGTCTGGTTAGGCACTGAGTGGATTCCACCCAACGCCGAGCCGTGTTGAGTAACTTCAACACTGTTTCTCTTTCCTCGATTTATGTTCCCGAGTGAGTTTCCTTGATTAAATTTGTAGTTTCCTTGTCGGCCATGTTTTCTTTCCTAAAGGCCGTATCGTGGGTTGTGGATAGTAGTGGTGGTTTGAAGAACTTCATGGGGGAGGTGTTGTGAAATCTAGCCAAGGCCACCCTTATTCTTCTATCTTGCTCCAGGTACGGGCTGGGCAAGGGGGTGGAAGGTCCCTTGTGCTTTATCATGTAGACCCCTGAGCTGGTTGGCATGGAAATAGGTGGTTGGGGGACTGAGTTTGCCTCCAACCCAGATCCATGCTGTTGATTTGCTACTACCATCTCCCACAGCTTAGGGTGTTATAAGTTTCTTCCTTGGTAGGTTGCAGCACTTTGGGCTCTTGGTTGCCTAGCAGGCCCTGCAGGATGTAGTTCCTGGGCTGGGTTGTTGCTGTTTCCTTGCACGTAGTGCATTTCTTGTTGTCCTGTTTTGGACAGTTATGACTTTTTCTACTGCATGATTTTCAGTTACTTTTCCCCCTTTGGTTGACTCCTTCATGCAGATTTTACCTTGATTTGCTTGCTGAGGTATTCTATTTTCTTTTGGAATGCCTCAGGTTCTGAGTTGTAGCCAGTTGGGTGGCTAGTTTGCAGAGGTGGTGTTGGTGGTCTTCTGGACTTTGGAGATCCGTTTGCCTTGTTGGTGAGGTAGTTTTTAGTACTTTCTTACAGACATACATATGTGCCAGTGGGTTCGTGTCAGGTTGTTGGCGCCCACTGGTAGTTTTTACACTTGTACTAGATATATTACTTATGCTGCTATCATTTTCTGGAGATAATCTACTTGCTCTGAGAAGGATTTATGCTAGGTTGCTAGTTACTTTTAAACTATAATTATTCTTATAAGTAAGCTCATGATCAGCATGTTTTATAAAACTAAATCTCTATTTTCCAAGCAGCGTATGAAGATCGTTTTCCTATATATAATATCAATTAAATGTAGAGTCTTGCATAGTATGAGTGGTTCTCTTGGAACTCTTATACACCCTTTAGGATGCTAAACCTGAATAAAGTATTTTTCGGCAGCGCATAAGTATAGTTTTTTAACTGTGGACTAGGTGATCCACCGAGCCGAGGGATACGGCCTCTAAAATATAACTGATTTTCTAATCATTAAGCACATGATTTTCTTTCGTAAAGAGTAACAGTTGGTTTTGCCTGAGCGTCAGCAGTTATCCCCTGCTTGACGTGGCATCATGACGCGCGTTTTCTCATACTCTGATAATTATTTAATTCGGGGAAAATGCTGGTTGTGACAGTTGGTATCAGAGGGAGGTTGCTTGACAAGTTTGTCGGGCAACCTTCCTTTGTTTGCTTTTAGTAGTTCAGCATCATGTCATTCACACACCGATATATCATCAGCACGTCTTGGCAAAAGCACGAACACTACACTCATAGCATAACATGAAGTATACGGGGCATATTATGTAGTTGATGATTAATTTTCACAAAGCCTAACCTTGATGCAGAGTCATTCTACGTTTTATCATAACTATGTAGATGGGCATAAGCTAGATTGAATTATCTTTCAGGCAAGTGCACCTATCAATCATAGTATAAGAGAAGCTTACATCTCGTATCGTATTCCACAGGGTCCTTTCAACTACTTGTACTCACTCTCACTCTATTATCATACCTACATTTAAAATTTTGTTCTAACATAAATTAATCCTAACTACGACTACTTGGATAAAAATTATATTGGAGAGTTACAAAAAATAATTTCAAACCGAAAGTTAAAGGCGTTCAATGAACATCATCATTTTATGTAATCATGCAATAACAAAACTATCAAATTCATTGTATTGTAAAGGGTTAAACTAATTATCAAATTCTCTCTCGAGCAATTTGAAATTTAAATCTAAGTTAAGTAAATCTTCTCTCGAACAATTTACAAAACTCAAATTTGCATTGATGAAATACCCTATCTACTACATAGATTCATGGAACTTTATCTCTAAAATACCATAATTCCATCATTTCGTATTCTAATTTTCCAAGAAACATATCTCTCGATCATGAATTTTAGATTACAAAGAGAAATAACACATAAATAAGAAGATTCAACCATCATCAGAAGAATCCAATTTCTCAATCTAGACATTTGGAATTCATGTAAAAGCAAATAATCATTCATAACAAGGATAATTCTCAATGTTTGCAAACCCATATACGAACAAAATACTATGAAATTGATTAAAACAAGAAGATACATGATTACTAATTTGTTCAAACACATTGTTCATGAAAATTAAAAGATAAATAAAGTTGGATTACCAAGAGAGATACAAGATTAAATGAGATAAATTGAAGAATAAATGCATACAAAAATCTCCTTCAAGCCTTCCTTCTCTTGGATTCTCCACTTTCATTCTCCAGAAAATCTCCAAATAAAATTGATCCAAAAGTCCAGAATAAAAATTTTCTCCAAGTTTTTATAGTCTCATAGCAAACATGGTCGAACACGGGTTCCGACACGGCCGTGTTGCAGGCCGTGTCGGCAGTTCCAAGGCAGTTCCACACGAGCAGACGTGTTTGGTCATGGGCCGTGTTGGATGACACGGGTACTGACACGGCCGTGTTGGAGAACACGGCCGTGTTGTTCTTCATGTTCTTCGGACACGGGTCGGCCGGATTTAATCATTCGATTTGTCCCGAGAAGGACACGGTCTGGACACACGGGCGTGTTCATACCCGTGTGAGTAAATAGTTCCAGCTATGATAGAACACGGGTAGGCACACGGCGTGTTCCTACCCGTGTTCGACCATTTCTTCTGCTTTGATCAGCCCTCCTGGTCCCGTCAACTCCCCTGTTTGCTCCAAGACTTTTAGTTCCACTGATTAGTCGTACCTACATTAGAAAAAATGACATAATAAGTGGGGAGTTCAATACATAAAATAGTAACGACTCTAACATATTCTCTACTATTCATGATAACACCAATTCTCAACTATTTTGCACAATTACTGGAGTAAAGAGGTAGAAAACAGTGGACATGATTACAATTATGATAGTCAGAATCTATCATAATTGTACTCATCAAATACCCCCAGACTTGAGTGTTTGCTTGTCCCTAAGCAAACTAATTCAAACAATTGAGTTACCGATACATAATTCAACTTCCGCACACTGATTGTTTTGAATTCAAATAGAAATTTGATGTTGTAATTGTATATGAAATAGTATAGCAGACTTTTCTAAATATAACTTTTTCTTAAAAATTCCTCCAATACATATCTTAACTATTTTTCGCTCTTCCTTAGAATTAGGATTATAGTTATCCATTACTATTGTAAGGACAAAAGAATAATCTTAATAACATATGCATTAGTTTTTCAAAACTTAAACATACCTCTATTGATAATCATACACTTTCCTTTACACACCCTCTCCATAGCACTAATGAGAATTAGTAAAGTTGGATCCTTAGGACTTGTATGGTGGTGTAACCTTTTTGGCTTAGGATAGGTAATTATAGGTGGGGTAAGCAACTAAAAAAAAATAACTCGACGGATTTTTTTCTGCTTTGCACACCTAGATCACAATTGAGCCCTTGGTATGGTCAATACCTTAACAAACATTGATATTCTACGAGCACCCCCAGACTTTGCACGTATTATACTTCCCATATATTTTTTTCTTTGTTTCTTAACCAAAGGTCCATAGTAGGGATCATTCTGAATGGGTGCAAAGTCACACTCACTCAGGCCACATATCACTATGTTTTTGTTTTTTGGGATTTCATAGTAGGGATCATTCCGAATGGGTGCAAGTGTACACGCACTCAGGCCACATATCACTATGAAAATTTATTTCATGACGAACTCAATGATAGGTGCTACTAGGTGAGGATTTGCCTTGGTGAATTTTAGAGTTGGAATACCACAAAAATATAGGGATAAGGTTCAAATTGGGTGAGCAAGGGTATAATGTTTAAGGTTTTGGGATGTGAAAGGCTCAAGCTATCCAAAAGGAGGCCTAAATCATTTCCACCTTTACTAATTAACATGTGCAGAAGGTTTGAGGATCGTTGGTTAGTTTTAGACACCAATAGGTTTCGTTATTTGATTTTGATCTCCTAATACACAATTATCAAAATATTGCATTCATCGACTCACTTTAGTATAGATAAATATATTTTCTAAAATGGAGCGATTATTGGTTAATAATATAAAGGACAATATTTTTAAACCAAATTTTATGGAGAAAAGTAGGCTAATGAATTTCTATACGTAGTTACTAATCAACAAATTTGAACACGAATTCAGTTTAATCAGCGTGCGAAAGTAAATTAGATAGTTATATCCTCAATGAGTGAAGTACGGAAAGCTTAAAAACAAGTAATACAAGATAGAGAAAGAGAGTACTATGATAAAGATAATATCAGTAACTGTAATCATGCACCCCACTGTCAACACCAATACCCCCAGACTTGTGTTGTAATGTCCTCATTGCAAAAAAAATTAACAACAAATTTTGTTATTATTGCACCAGAATAGAGAGAATTGATGATCATTAATATAAAGGGTCACAGAACAAACAATGAGCAAAAAAAAAATGTAAATACTGCTGGATATACTGTTAATACAAGATCATGATCATATCAATAAAAGGATACAATGATACAGGGATATAAAATCAAAAATACATCTGTGTATCATCCTGGTCGGCCGGGTCTTCCTGCGGGCGAGATCGATGAGGAGCTGCTCATGAATCTATATAGTAGAATACGAAATGGTGGAATTATGGTATTTTAGAGATAAAGTTCCATGAATCTATGTAGTAGATAGGGTATTTCATTCAATGCAAATTTGAGTATTGTAAATTGTTCGAGGGAAGATTTACTTAACTTAGATTTAAATTTCAAATTGCTCGAGAGAGAATTTGATAATTAGTTTAACCCTTTACAATACAATGAATTTGATAGTTTTGTTATTGCATGATTACATAAAATGATGATGTTCATTGAACGCCTTTAACTTTCGGTTTGAAATTATTTTTTGTAACTCTCCAATATAATTTTTATCCAAATAGTCGTAGTTAGGATTAATTTATGTTAGAACAAAATTTTAAATGTAGGTATGATAATAGAGTGAGAGTGAGTACAAGTAGTTGAAAGGACCCTGTGGAATACGATACGAGATGTAAGCTTCTCTTATACTATGATTGATAGGTGGACTTGCCTGAAAGATAATTCAATCTAGCTTATGCCCATCTACATAGTTATAATACAACGTAGAATGACTCCGCATCAAGGTTAGGCTTTGTGAAAATTAATCATCAAGTTTTTGGCGCCGTTGCCGGGGACCCCTTTTTAATATTTTGAAAGCTTTAACTCTATTAATCTACCATTTTTGTTTACTAATAAATATAAGTAATATAGTTTATAGTATAATTATATTATTTAATGTCTGTTTTGTAGTCTATTAGTCTATGACCAGGGCAAGAAATTCTGGGCTAGAACCATTTCAATCTGATCCAGAACGACTTATTCATAACACCAATCAAAGAGACGTGGGTATTAACACCACAGATATTGAAACCGAACTGTCAGAAGAAGAAACAGTGAATCAAGGAGAACACCATCCTGAGGATTTAGATATCATGGCAAACCAAAATGAGCAAACCATGTCTGACTTTGCTAGACCTAACCTCCAAGGAACTGGGTCAAGCATTGTTCGACCTCCCATTCCAACCAATAATTTCGAACTGAAGCCGAGCGTGATACAAATGGTCCAACAATATGTTCAATATGATGGCTTACAAGACGAGGACCCCAATACACACTTAGCCGGATTCCTAGAGATATGTGATACTTTTAAGATTAATGGTGTCTCCAACGATGCCATTAGATTGAGATTGTTCCCGTTCTCATTAAGGCATAAGGCAAAGCAGTGGCTCAATTCGTTACCTAGAGGTTCCATTACTACTTGGGACATGATGGTTGAGAAGTTTTTGATGAAGTATTTTCCACCGGCAAAAACCGCGAAGTTAAGAAACGACATCTCTACGTATGTTCAATTGGAGGCTGAATCATTGTACGATACTTGGGAACGATTCAAAGAATTATTAAGGAGATGCCCCCATCATGCCTTACCTTCTTGGCTTCAGATTCAGACCTTCTACAATGGTCTAAATCCAGCCACCAGACAGATGATTGATGCGGCTAGTGGAGGCACCTTGAACAATAAGACACCTGAGGCCGCCCAGCAGTTGATAGAAGAAATGGCAATGAATAGCTACCAATGGACTACCGTGCGGCCAAAGTCTACTAAGCCTGCCAGAATGTATGAAGTGGATGCCGTAACAGCCTTAGCAATTCAAGTGGAGAAGCTCCATCAAAAGATGGACAACCTTTCTTTGGCTATGCCCCCCATGGTACCACAACAATGGGACCCTTCCCTTGTTGGATTACCTAGTGGTGAACCTCAAGTGCAAGAACATGTAGACTACATGGGTAATAATCCCAGACCACCTTTTAATCCTGCAAACAACCCATATAGTTTTACATACAATCAAGGATGGAGGAACCACCCCAATTTCTCTTGGGGAGGGCAAGGCAACCAAGGCAAACAACCCATGTTTGGACAACAACAACAATTGGAGCCAAGGAAACCAACATTGGAAGATGTTCTTGCAAAGTTCATGCAAACTACCGATGTTGCCTTCCGTAATCAAGAGGGTTCTATTCGAAATTTGGAGAATCAAATTGGGCAGTTGGCAAGGATGGTATCAGAGAGACAACAAGGGACACTTCCAGGAAATACTGAGACAAATCCAAAGGAGCATACAAGAGCAATTCAGTTGAGGAGCGGGAAGGAATTACAAGACCCAAGGCTTGCACAAGATGCACCTCAAGAGGAGTCCAGTGGAGAAGCACCGAACGTGACACCAATGGAATATCAACCCGCCGTACCATATCCAGCAAAGATGAACAAGGAGCGCATGGATGCGCAATATGGTAAATTTTTATCTATGATTAAACAATTGCATGTTAATTTACCTTTTTCTGATATTATTCAAATGCCCAAGTATGCAAAATTTTTGAAGGATTTAATTTCTAATAAAAGGAAAATAGAAGAATTATCTTTAGTTACACTTAGTGAAGAATGCTCTGCTATTTTACAAAATAAATTACCACAAAAACTTAAGGATCCCGGTTCTTTTTCAATTCCATGTTTAATCGGTGATTTGCAAGTTAATAAAGCTTTAGCGGATTTAGGAGCTAGTATAAATTTGATGCCTTATAAATTATATTTGAAACTAGGCCTAGGGGAACTTAGCCCGACTAGGATGAGCATCCAGTTGGCAGATAGGTCGGTTAAGTACCCAAGAGGTATAGTGGAGGATGTATTAGTTAAGGTAGACAAATTTATATTTCCTGCCGATTTTGTTATTTTAGATATGGACGAAAATATAGAAGTACCACTTATACTTGGTCGTCCATTTCTAGCCACTTCTAGAGCTCTTATTGATGTTTTTGATGGTAAATTAGTTTTGAGAGTAGGGGAGGATGAAGTCACTTTTCAAATTGGCAATACTATGAAACAATCTTTGGATAGTGATGATTGTTGCTACTTTTCTCATGGTGTTGATGATTTAATGACTTCTATTGATTCTAATTTTTTTTATAAAGACCCTTTAGAAATTTGCATTACTAATTGCTTTCTAGAAGATGAAACTAGTGAAGACATTGTTGATCATTTATTTTTTCTAGATAGCTCAGTTTCGATGAATGGAAATACTGAATATAACTTACTTACAGAAGGAAAACATGAAGTTCTTAAGAATAATACTAAGAATCCACCTGTAGTTGAATTAAAAAATTTACCGGATCATCTGGAGTATGCATTCTTAGGCACTAATTCGTCTTACCCAGTTATCATTTCTTCTCATCTTTCTGAGATTGAAAAAACCAAATTATTAACTGTGTTAAAAAAATGTAAAGGTGCAATAGCCTGGCAAATATCTGATATAAAAGGTATTAATCCTAGTTTTTGCACTCATAAAATCCTTTTGGAAGAAAACTATAAGTCATCTATTCAACCGCAACGTAGGCTTAATCCTAATATGAAAGAGGTAGTTAAGGCTGAAATTGTTAAATTATTAGATGCTGGTATGATATACCCTATCTCCGATAGTCCATGGGTTAGTCCTGTCCAAGTCGTTCCTAAGAAGGGTGGTTTAACTGTGGTAGCAAACGATAAAAATGAATTAATTCCAACGCGAACAATAACAGGTTGGCGTGTCTGTATAGACTATAGGAAGCTAAACGATGCCACTAGGAAGGACCATTTCCCTTTACCCTTTATCGACCAAATATTAGAACGCTTGTCAGGGCATGCGTATTATTGTTTTGTAGATGGACTTTCTGGGTATTTCCAAATTCCAATTGCCCCAGAAGACCAAGAGAAAACAACGTTCACGTGCCCATTCGGCACATTTGCCTATAGGCGTATGCCTTTCGGTCTATGTAATGCCCCCGCTACTTTCCAAAGATGCATGTTGGCCATCTTCAATGAGTATGTTGAAGATATCATGGAAGTGTTTATGGATGACTTCTCCGTCTTTGGAGATTCCTTTGATTTATGTTTGAATAATTTAGAAAAAGTTTTGAGGAGGTGTGAGGAAACTAACTTAGTACTTAGCTGGGAGAAGTGCCATTTTATGGTACAAGAAGGGTTAGTACTTGGTCATAAAATCTCCAATCAAGGAATTCAAGTAGATAGAGCGAAGATAGAAACAATAGAAAAGTTACCACCACCCACATCCGTTAAGGCAGTGAGAAGTTTTTTAGGCCACGCCGGATTTTACCGTCGGTTTATTAAAGACTTCTCCAAAATTGCTAAACCGCTCACAAGACTTTTAGAAAAGGACACACCTTTTCTCTTTAATCAAGAGTGTCTACATGCTTTTGAGTTCTTAAAAGAGAGATTAATTAATTCTCCTATTATGATAGCGCCTGATTTTACTCAGCCTTTTGAAATCATGTGTGATGCTAGCAGTTTTGCGGTAGGGGCTGTTCTAGGACAACGCCGAAACAAACATTTTCATCCTATATTCTATGCTAGTAAAACACTTAATAATGCACAAGAGAATTACACTACTACTGAAAAAGAACTTCTAGCAGTAGTTTTTGCCTTTGATAAATTTAGATCCTATTTAACATTGTCCAAGGTAGTAGTTTACACGGATCACTCTGCACTTAAATATTTGCTAGCCAAGGCGGACGCAAAGCCTCGTTTAATCCGTTGGGTTCTTCTATTGCAAGAATTTGATTTGGAAATTAGGGATAAACGAGGAGTAGAAAACTTAGCGGCAGACCATCTTTCACGTTTAGAAAATCCATTACGAGCAATGTTAGAAGAATCTGAAATTTCTGATGCATTCCCTGAGGAATCGTTATTTGCCTTATCTTCGAAAGTAAACAATAATTATCCATGATTTGCAGATTATGCAAACTATCTTGTTGCTAAGGTCCTCCCACAGGATTTTTCATATCAGCAGAAAAAGAAATTTTTCTCCGACTTGAAATATTACTTTTGGGAGGACCCTTTTCTTTTTCGGATATGTGCAGATTCCGTGATCCGAAGGTGTGTATCAGCCGAGGAAGGATGGAAAATCCTGGAGCAGTGTCATTCAGGTCCTACTGGTGGTCACTATGGAGCAAATCGCTCTGCGAAAAAGGTTCTTGATTCAGGTTTTTATTGGCCCCTTCTATTCAGGGATGCCCAAAGGTATGTGCTTTCATGTGATTCTTGTCAGAAAACAGGTAATATTTCTAAATTACATGAAATGCCACAAAACTTTATTCTTGAATGTGAAGTATTTGATGTGTGGGGAATAGATTTTATGGGTCCATTTCCAGTTTCATTCGGGAATAAATTTATCTTGGTAGCCGTAGATTACGTATCAAAGTGGGTTGAGGCGCAAGCTTTACCTACTAATGATAGTAGAGTAGTAATTCAATTCCTGAAATCTCTATTTGCGCGATTTGGCACACCACGTACACTTATTAGCGATAGGGGTTCTCACTTTTGCAATCTACAGCTAGATAAGGTATTGCAGAAATATGGAGTCGTACATAGGACAGCTACACCATATCATCCGCAGACTAGTGGTCAAGTTGAGGTATCCAATAGAGAACTTAAACGTATCCTAGAAAAATCTATAGAAGGGAATAGAAAACAATGGTCTAGGAAACTAAACGATTGTTTATGGGCTTATAGGACCGCATTTAAAACACCTATAGGAACAACCCCCTTTAGATTAGTCTATGGTAAATCCTGTCACTTACCTATAGAATTAGAGCACAAGTCATATTGGGCAATACGATCTCTAAATTTTGATACTAATTCTATAGGGGAAAAATGCAAACTTCAACTTAATGAACTAGATGAATGGAGGACTATGGCTTATGAGAACTCCAGAATTTATAAGGAGAGAAACAAATTATTTCATGACCGTCACCTCCGAAAAACCAAAACATTCAACGAGGGTGACCAAGTTCTCCTTTTTAATTCTAGACTGCGTCTATTCCCAGGGAAGCTTAGGTGTATGTGGTCCGGACCCTTCCAAGTTAAAAAAGTTTTCCCCTATGGCACCATCGAACTAACTCACCCTGAAAAAGGAGATTTTAAAGTCAACGGGCACCGGTTAAAACTTTATTATAGTGCACTTCCTCAAGCTTCTGCTCGCCTAGAATCCTGCCTTCATCTAGACTAAGAATCTATATATATATATAATTCAATAGTAATTTGTCTAAATAGATTATAAAAAAATTTTAATGAAAACTTTATTTAAATTTCTACCCCGAAAAATAAAATAAAATAAAATAAAGAAATAGGAGAAATCATTATTTAAGAAGAGTACACGGCCAAGCACACGGCCGTGTGCTTGGCCGTGTCGAGCACACGAGCAGTCACCCAGCCGTGCACCCTATTTAATTCAGGAAAGGCAAAAATTTACAGAGAACCACACGGGCAACTACACGCCCGTGTGCGTTGCCGTGTCATTCTTCGCAATTTCAATGTTACGCTAGCGACTAACACGGGTATCCACACAACTGTGTTTGTGGCCGTGTTTTAATGAACACAGCTGTTAACCCACCCATGTGCACACCCGTGTCGATGAAGCGAATTAAAGCGATTTCATCCAGAGAAGGACACGGGTACCACACACACCCATGTTGTGGACCGTGTCCGATCAAACCCCTGTCAGATTGACCACACGGTCAGTGGACACGGCCGTGTTGTTGACCGTGTCCACTGACACGAGCAGTTCCCGTGAAAAGACCACACGTCTCCTTCGAGACCGTGTTTCCCGCCCACGTAGATTCCCTAACACGGGTGCACACACGGCCGTGTGTACACCCGTGTTCGACTTCTTTTTATAGGGGCCGTGTTCCACTTCTTTCATTCCATCATTTCTTCTTTCCCCCATTTTCTTCCTGCAACCAACACAGCCGGAGCTCCCCCAAATCTCGTGGAATCACCTCGACGTTTCGCTAATTACATCATCGGTATACTTCCCGGGTTTCTATCCATAAGATCTCTTCTTATGTATTTGATTTTTTTTTCTCTCCATCTTCATTCGCTTTAGACTATTTTGTTCCTTTATTTCAGATCATGTCATCTTCACGTGGCCAAGGCGTTCGACGGCGTAGACCGGAATTACAAGCGCTGTCTACTGAACGACGCGATGTCGTTCAGCCCTTAGTTTTCACGGATGCGGTGCATACTAACCGCTATAACCGCCTGCAAGCAAAGAAATTTCAAGACATCCGAATGATCGATTGGGACGTCTTGGAAGCCATCGGTCTTACTGCAACTGTTAAGGAGTTAATTTCTGTAATAGGGTGGCAAAATTTTTTTGAAATAGAAGAGTTAGGTTTTCGCGAGCTCACGCTCGAGTTTTTGTCCACCTTCTATTTAAACCTTCGACCATCCATGACCGATGATGGAAGACCAACAGAGGGGAATATCTCATTTCGGGTGGGGGGCACCTTCTACACGCTATCTCTCATCCAATTTACACAACATTTAGGAGTGTACGATGAGGCCTTCCTCTTTAGTGATGCCTACTCTGAACTGAATTTTAATCTCCCGAGTCGCGACCAGGCGGGCGATGTTTGGCGCCGTCTCTCTTTTGACACCGCGCCCTACGAAGCCAAGAGGTCTAAGGCCTCAAAGCTGGTCTCCCCCGCCGTTCATTACGTTCATCATTTGCTTAGCCATACTCTGAGTGGCCGGGGCGAAAGCTCCGGCGTAGTTAGCCGACAGGACATCCTTTATCTGCAAAGCATAACATCCCGTTACCCCATCCACTTAGGTTATATGCTTGCTCACTTCATTCTGCATCAGGCGGAGAACTCCCGCGTCGGGTCCATCTATGTAGCCCCTTACATTACGCGCTTGGCCAGGAATATGAGCATCTTCTCGCCTCTCCCCCCGATGACGGTGGTAGCAAGGACTATGCCCATCACCATGGAAAGTCTTCGCTCCATCCGCCTCGTTTTGGCACGTCAGGGCCGAGGTGGGATTACTTACACCATTGCGAGTCGTGGACGCCATGTCCACGACGATGACGAGGAGATCGATCCAGACCTCGATGAGCCTCTCATTCCCCCACCCCGCTCGACGTATTCTCAGGGGGAGTCCTCTTCTGCCCAGCCTCCACGATAGTCTCGATATGCCCAGGAGATCCAGCGCTTCTACGACACTCAGTTATCGCCGCGTCTTCAGCGTATCGAGGAGATGCAGTAGCGGACCGAGGACGCCATCTATCAGATCCGGCAACACTTAGGGATTACTAGCCCGACAGGTTAGTAATACTCAAATTTGCATTGAATGAAATACCCTATCTACTACATAGATTCATGGAACTTTATCTCTAAAATACCATAATTCCATCATTTCGTATTCTAATTTTCCAAGAAACATATCTCTCGAACAATTTACAATACTCAAATTTGCATTGAATGAAATACCCTATCTACTACATAGATTCATGGAACTTTATCTCTAAAATACCATAATTCCATCATTTCGTATTCTAATTTTCCAAGAAACATATCTCTCGATCATGAATTTTAGATTACAAAGAGAAATAACACATAAATATGAAGATTCAACCATCATCCAAAGAATCCAATTTCTCAATCTAGACATTTGGAATTCATGTAAAAGCAAATAATCATTCATAACAAGGATAATTCTCAATGTTTGCAAACCCATATACGAACAAAATACTATGAAATTGATTAAAACAAGAAGATACATGATTACTAATTTGTTCAAACACATTGTTTATGAAAATTAAAAGATAAATAAAGTTGGATTACCAAGAGAGATACAAGATTAAATGAGATAAATTGAAGAATAAATGCATACAAAAATCTCCTTCAAGCCTTCCTTCTCTTGGATTCTCCACTTTCGTTCTCCAGAAAATCTCCAAATAAAATTGATCCAAAAGTCCAGAATAAAATTTTTCTCCAGGTTTTTATAGTCTCATAGCAAACATGGTCGAACACGGGTTCCGACACGGCCGTGTTGCAGGCCGTGTCGGCAGTTCCAAGGCAGTTCCACACGAGCAGACGTGTTTGGTCATGGGCCGTGTTGGATGACACGGGTACTGACACGGCCGTGTTGGAGAACACGGCCGTGTTGTTCTTCATGTTCTTCGGACACGGGTCGACCGGATTTAATCATTCGATTTGTCCCGAGAAGGACACGGTCTGGACACACGGGTGTGTTCATACCCGTGTGAGTAAATAGTTCCAGCTATGATAGAACACGGGTAGGCACACGGGCATGTTCCTACCCGTGTTCGACCATTTCTTCTGCTTTGATCAGCCCTCCTGGTCCCGTCAACTCCCCTGTTTGCTCCAAGACTTTTAGTTCCACTGATTAGTCGTACCTGCATTAGAAAAAATGACGTAATAAGTGGGGAGTTTAATACATAAAATAGTAACGACTCTAACATATTCTCTACTATTCATGATAACACCAATTCTCAACTATTTTGCACAATTACTGGAGTAAAGAGGTAGAAAACAGTGGACATGATTACAATTATGATAGTCAGAATCTATCATAATTGTACTCATCAGTAGTATGGGATGCATAATATGTGTTCGTATATGGATCCACCATAGGGGCAACATGTGATGGTTATGTAGTATGGGATGCATAACCTCACCACATGGCTGCGACTAGCACATTTTCTTGTTCGTTGCATGCGAATGTTATGTAGTATGGGATGCATAACATTTTCATGTGTACGCCACTCATAACATGCATTAGGACCTTGTTTTTAGAATGCATAGCACAATCATGCATAGCATAACATGGCATAAGCACAACGTGCCAAGCTAAAGACTGGCAGGATTATATATGTACACACATAAATTTTCGAGTCAAAAATAATATAAAGTCATGCATTCCCAATCTAGGCACAAGAATTAGTATGGTGGTGGTCAACCATCCTAGGTTAGGACATAACATAGAGTTTTGTAAAAGGTAAACTCCCAGAGCAAGTTTAGCAGCTTTAGGTTCATATCTATATATGTATGGTCTGTACTAGTAGTTGAGTCTAGCCGTTGTACTAGGATCTAACTAGTGTTGCTATGACTTTAGGATGGCGAGACGTCCTTTGACTAGATCAACTCCCCTGTCTGAGGGTGAGTCTTTTGGAGCTCAGAATGATGCGGTAATCGAAAGCTTGCGGCAGAGTAGCGATTCCTTGAGCAGGCAGTTGGTGGAGGTGCGAGCCCAGATCCAGTCTTTGGTAGCAGTTGTGGCAGGTCAGACTCAGGGAGTGCAAGGCCCTACAAGGGGGATTGTTGTTCCTCCCCCTCCTGCACCCTTAAGACCTCCAGTGGTGGTGTCAGCGGAGATGGCCTTCATCTCGCAGTTTCAGAGGCTGAGCCCTCCCACTTATGACGGGAAGGCAGACTTCATGGTGATAGACGACTGGCTGATCTCCATGGAGGAGATGTTCTCATATTAAGGGATTGCAGACGATCAGAGGGTGATGATAGCCGCCTATCAGCTTAAAGGTTTGGCTAAGAGTTGGTGGCTGAGAGAGAAGGAGAGCTTGGTAACCGGATGCTCTTGGGAAGTGTTCAAGGAGATGATATCTAGGAAGTTCTTACCCTCGGTCGAGCGTGACCGCCTCATGAACGACTTCCTCCATCTGAAGCAAAGGCAGCTCACGGTGGGTGAGTATGAGATAGAATTCAGCAAGTTGAGCCATTTTGCCCCTGGATTGGTCAGCGTTGAGGCTGATCGAGTTAAGCGATTTCTCGGTGGTTTGAGGAGTGAGGTGCAGCAGTTGACTAGTGCTTATGGGTTAGAAACTTACGCAGGAGTAGTGGAGGCTGCTCTGAAGGTGGAGGCTATTGAGACCGCAAAGAGCAGAGGACAGCAAAGTAGGAAGGATAAGAGGAAGTCTGTGGAGGAAAAGAAACCCCAGGTACCGGATGCGGTTCCTGGGAAGAAGAGCAAAGTGGTGTGCAGTTTCTGTGGCCAGTCAGGCCACCCGGTCGAGAGATGTTTCAAGAGAGCAGCAGCTCAGAGGAAGGAGCAGGTTCATGCGATTCAGGGTACTCCGAGGAGAGATGTATCCTGTTCTGTTTGCAAGCGACCCAGACATGATGCTGCCCAATACTAGTCCAAGGATAAAGTCTGTTTCTAGTGTGGGCAGAAGGGACACATCAAGTCTAGGTGTCCTCAGGTCCAGCCTGCCCTGCAAGCAGTGCCTCTTCAGGCATTACCTCCACCTCAGCGTGTGGACAAGGGAAAGGGAAAGCTGAACGTGATCTCTTCCGAGGAGGCTGAAGCTTCGACTCTGGTCATCTCAGGTTAGTTGTCTTTCCAGCCTGAAAGTTGTGTTCTTGTCTTGCTAGAATATTGGTAGTATTGTTGTGGTAGTTCCTTAGTTATATTTGTTCCTATAGGGATGTTTAAGGTGAAGAACCGCTGGGCGCGTGTTCTGTTTGACTCCGGCGCTACCCACTCGTTCGTGGATAGAGCCTTTGTAGAGCGACATCGGTTGACTTTAGATCGAGTTCGGGATACCTTTCGTGTTAAGTTCCCCTCTGGTGAATCTGTGTTGTCAGATGTGGGCATGTTGGATTGCCCTGTTTTGTTGGGGGACTTCCTTGCGAAGGCAGACCTGAAGATGATTGATCTGGAGGACTTCGATGTTATTTTGGGCATGGACTGGCTGTCCAGGTATGATGCAGTCATTCAGTGCAAAGGGAAGCGCTTGGACTTTATCAGGGATGACGGTCAGCCAGGAAGCATGTATGCGGATCTGAGCCAGGATTCTCCTGTCATCTCTGCGGTATGTGCTCAGAAGTTTTTTCTTTCGGACTGTTTTGCTTGTTTGGTCTCGGTGGTTGGGACCGCTGTTAGTGTGCCGCGCTTAGAGGAGATTCCTGTTGTGCGAGATTTCGCCGATGTTTTTCCTGATGACCTTCCTGGTCTTCCTCACGAGTGGGATGTTGAGTTTGTGATCGGTTTGGAGCAGGGTACGCGCCCTATTGCAAAGGCACCGTACCGGATGGCCCCTCGAGAGCTAGAGGAGTTGCGAGTTCAGTTAGATGAGTTATTGGTGAAAGGGTTTATCAGGCAGAGTTCGTCGCCTTGGGGTGCTCCTGTACTATTTGTGAAGAAGAAAGATGGGTCAATGTGGCTTTGCATCGACTATAGGGAGCTGAACAAGGTCACAATCAAGAACAGGTACCCTCTGCCGAGGATCGATGACTTATTTGACCAGTTGCGCGGTAGCACGGTCATCTCCAAGATTGACCTTCGTTCAGGCTATCATCAGCTTAGGATCCGTGATGCAGATATTCCACGGACTGCATTTAGATCAAGGCACGGACATTTTGAGTTCTTAGTGATGTCGTTTGGATTGACCAACGCTCCATCAGCGTTCATGGATATGATGAACCGGGTGTTCAAGGATTTCCTAGATAAGTTTGTGGTGGTCTTCATCGATGATGTGTTGGTTTACTCTCGCAGTGCTGAGGAGCATGAGCAGCATCTGCGCTTGGTTCTATCGGAGTTAAGGAACCATAAGTTATTCGCCAAGTTAAGCAAGTGCGAATTTTGGTTGCCTCAGGTCTCGTTTCTGGGCCACGTGGTGAATGAGGATGGGATCTCGGTTGACCCGGAAAAGATCGCAGCAATGATGTATTGGAGTAGGTCGGGCACGCCCAAAGAGATAAGGAGCTTCCTAGGGTTAGCCGGCTACTACAGGAGGTTTGTGGAGGGTTTCTTTACCCTAGCTGCACCTCTGACTAAGCTGACTCAGAAGAACGTGGCTTTTGTTTGGAGCGAGAAGTGCGAAGAAGCCTTCCTGGAGTTAAAGAGGAGATTGTGCACTGCTCCTGTCCTGACCCTGCCTACCGAGGGCATGGATTATGATGTATACGTGGATGCTTCGCATGTGGGTCTGGGATGCGTATTAATGCAGGTGGGTAAGGTGATTGCCTATGGGTCAAGGCAACTGAATACTCAATAGAAGAATTATCCTACGCATGACCTCGAGTTCGTAGCAGTTATTTATGCATTGAAGCTGTGGAGACACCTACTTTATGGGGCTCAGTGCAAGATCTTCACCAAACATAAGAGCCTGAAGTACGTGTTCACGCAGAAGGAGTTAAATCTGCGTCAGCGTCGGTGGCTAGAGTATGTGGCCGATTATGAGGTAGAGATCCAGTATCACCCAGGCAAGGCCAATGTGGTGGCCGACGCCCTGAGTCGGAGGACGAGTAAAATCTTTAATCTCTCCGCCGACCGTTTAGTGGAAGAGTTCCTCCTTATGGATATATCGGTGGAATGCGGTGGCCTGCAGAGTAGTTTGTCAGTGGCAGAGCTGTCTTGGATTTCTTTGACCAGACTTCACCAGAAGGACGACCCGGATCTTCTTCACTTGTACTCCAGGACTGAGAGAGGAGAGTTGTCGGATTATTCCATCGATGATGCGGGAACTTTGAACTACCGTGGCAGATTTTGCATCCCCGCGGTTGGGGACATTCGGGGTATGGTTTGCAGATAGGCTCATGGATCCAGCGTTGCCTATCATCCAGGATCTACGAAGATGTATCGTGACTTAAAGCAAATTGCCTGGTGGTATGGCATGAAGGGAGATATAGCCTGATTTGTTGCGGAGTGCCATACTTGCAAGCGGGTGAAGGCCGATCATGGAAGGCCTGGTGGTAAGTTGACTCCGCTAGAGATCCCGACTTGGAAGTGGGAGAGTATATCTATGGATTTCATCACGGGTTTACCGCGATCCCCGAGGGGATTTGATTCTGTTTGGGTTATAGTGGATAGATTGACGAAGTGTGCTCACTTCGTGCCATATAAGATTGATTACCCTATGAAGAAGATAGCAGAGTTGTACTTGAATGAAGTCATCCGACTCCACGGTGTGCCAGTTAGCATCATTTCTGATCGAGACTCCCAGTTTACTTCTCGTTTTTGGCAGAGTGTGCAGGAGGGTTTGGGTACGGATCTGAGGTATTCTACTGCGTACCACCCACAGACTAATGGGCAGACGGAGCGGGTGAATCAGATAGTTGAGGATATGATCCGATGCTACACTTTAGACCACGGTGTAGCGTGGGATGAGTGGCTGCGACTTATGGAATTTGCTTATAACAATAGTTATCAGGAGAGCTTGCAAATGGCTTCGTTCGAAGCCTTGTATGGGAGGCGATGCAGAACTCCATTGTTTTGGGCTGAGGCTGGTGAGAGGCCATTGTTAGGTCCTGATGCGCTCGAAGAAATGGAAGTCGCAGTGAAGCTTGTTCGGGAAAATCTTCGTATAACTCAGGAGAGGTACGAGAAGAACGCCAATCAGCGTAGGTCTGCCTTGGAGTTTTCTGTGGGGGACCTTGTATTTCTTAAGGTTTCCCCGATGGTGGGTGTAAAGAGGTTTGGTAAGAATCGGAAATTGGACCCGAGGTATGTGGGCCTGCTTAAGATTTTGGAACGAATTGGCGTGTCAGCTTACAGGTTGGATTTGCCAGCAAACTTCCCAGGTGTTCATAATGTTTTCCATGTTAGCCAATTGCGGAAGTGCGTGCGCAGCAGTGGGCAAGTCTTGGACGTTGTGCCCCAGTTGGATCCCAACCCCTCTTTTGTTGAAGTGCCGGTCCGTATTTTGGATACTCAGGAACGGGTGCTGCGAAAGAAGTCTATTCCGATGGTGAAAGTTCTTTGGAGGAATCAGGATTTGGAAAGTGCGACTTGGGAGTTAGAGTCGGCTATGAGGGAGGCTTACCCTCAGCTATTTCCCTGATTAGTTTGGTTTGTTTTTCTTCTTGTAATGTTTGGATTATTACTTTCCTTTTATAGTAGAAGTGTTGTGCGTAAAGTTTCGGGACGAAACTTTCTTTTAGGGGGAGTGACTGTAACGCCCCCGATTTTTCTACGATTATTTAAATTCTCATTTGGCGTTACGGTGACGCGTTTTCGTGGCTTGTGCCATTTGTGGAGTGTGGTTTAGCTCTTTAGAACTGAGTGCCCTATTTTGTAGCCTATGGGCAAGATCTCCCTAGCAAGCCGAGTCGTTTTGGGTGACCCGATGTGGCCTCTCGGGGGGATGTTTGTGTTTGGCTTTATATGGGTATAACTCGAGTTCTGTTCGTCGAAAGTTAATTTCGACTTCGCCGTTGTGTTCGTAGCGTGGGTATTTAGCTACGGTGCGAATTTCGTCAAATTCCGAGGTAGTTCGGTTTTCGCGTCGTTTTGGTGCTTTAAGTAATTCTTTAATAAATTATATTATTATATATTAATATATATATATATATGATAGAATGAACCCCCCCCCCCCGTATCATCTTCTTCCCCATTTGAAACCGCCGCTCCTGTTCGCGGAAAATAGAGGAGAAAAACCGCCGTTCCTGCTCCCCTTCAGACGGTGATTCCGGGCTTGTTCGTGGACGGATTTCGATTCCGAAAGCAGCGTTGTCTTGCTCTCGCTCAGATCTTCATTTCGACGGTAAGATATTTGATTTTCGTGGAGTTTTGGTGAGATTGGGATTTCGGTTTGGAGGTTTTTTCCGCCATTAATGTCCGGGAGTATATTTTTAGGTGTTGCTCCTTCTAGTGCAGAACGAAGAGGAGGGAAAGCCGACCAAGCTTCGTCGGAAATCGAGGCAAGTCGTATTCTTGCCCTTGCCATTGTTGTTCTTTTGAATTTTGGAATGTTTCCCGGTTAGCCCTAGGGTAGAAACCATGCTTATTCTCTTATTATCTTGCTAAGTTCTAGGGCTTAGATTCTCCTATGAGCCCCCTCCTTGGGCTGTTTGCTCCTCGTGCTAGTTGTGTTCACCATTTAGTCTCGAGATTTGTAGTTCTAGTTGGGTGCTTTTGCGGGTGGAGCCGAGAGAGAGAGTGAGGGAGGTTGTTGTGGTAGGGCTCTGGTTAGAACTAGTCTTGGTAGACTTTCGAGTTTTGGTGTTGAGTGTGGTGCACACACTCAAAGCCAAAAGCCGCCCGGACTTGGCATTGAGTGTGGTGGACACACTCAAAGCCATAGTTTGGTTTGTTCTTTGCGGCTGAGTGGTGGGGTGATTGAGTGAAAATTTTCATCTAAGTCAAAATCGACGGGAATCACCAGGTGATTCTAGCTGATTTCGACGCGTATCGTCGGTGATTCCCACCGATCGGCGAGAATCAACCTTGATTCCCGCCGATTCGGCGAGAATCATCCTTGATTCCCGCCGATTCGGCGAGAATCATCCTTGATTCCCGCCGATTCGGCGAGAATCATTCTGGATTCCCGCGGGTCGTCGAGAATCATCCTGCATTCTCGCCGATTCGGCGAGAATCGTCCTGCATTCCCGCCGATTCGGCGAGAATCGTCCTGCATTCCCGCCGATTCGGCGAGAATCAGTCGGCATTCCCGCCGACCTTCTCTTGTTGGCGTTGGCTTAGGGTTCTCCTACGGAAGTGAACTTTGGCGTAGAGAGAGTTGACCTCACTCAACGCCAAAGCTGTTTTGGCGTTGAGGGAGGTAGACTCACTCAACGCCGATGTTAGGTTTTTTGGTTACGCTAAAGGCGTTGAGGGAGTGGACCTCACTCAACGCCATGGCTGTTCTGGCGCTGAGTGAGGCGAACTCACTCAACGCCAAGGTCTGGTTAGGCACTGAGTGGATTCCACCCAATGCCGAGCCGTGTTGAGTAACTTCAACACTGTTTCTCTTTCCTCGATTTATGTTCCCGAGTGAGTTTCCTTGATTAAATTTGTAGTTTCCTTGTCGGCCATGTTTTCTTTCCTAAAGGCCGAATCGTGGGTTCTGGATAGTAGTGGTGGTTTGAAGCTCTTCATGGGGTAGGTGTTGTGAAATCTAGCCAAGGCCACCCTTATTCTTCTATCTTGCTCCAGGTACGGGCTGGGCAAGGGGGTGGAAGGTCCCTTGTGCTTTATCATGTAGAGTCCTGAGCTGGTTGGCATGGAAATAGGTGGTTGGGGGACTGAGTTTGCCTCCAACCCGGATCCATGCTGTTGATTTGCTACTACCATCTCCCACAGCTTAGGGTGTTATAAGTTTCTTGCTTGGTAGGTTGCAGCACTTTGGGCTCTTGGTAGCCTAGCAGTCCTTGCAGGATGTAGTTCCTGGGCTGGGTTGTTGCTGTTTCCTTGCACGTAGTGCATTTCTTGTTGTCATGTTTTGGACAGTTGTGACTTTTTCTACTGCATGATTTTCAGTTACTTTTCCCCCTTTGGTTGACTCCTTCATGCAGATTTTACCTTGTTTTGCTTGCTGAGGTATTCTGTTTTCTTTTGGAATGCCACAAGTTCTGAGCTGTAGCCAGTTGGGTGGCTAGTTTGCAGAGGTGGTGTTGGTGGTCTCTTGGACTTTGGAGATCCGTTTGCCTTGTTGGTGAGGTAGTTTTTAGTACTTTCTTACAGACATACATATGTGCCAGTGAGTTCGTGTCAGGTTGTTGGCGCCCACTGGTACTTTTTACCCTTGTACTGGATATATTACTTATGCTGCTACCGTTTTCTGGAGATAGTCTACTTGCTCTGAGAAGGATTTATGCTAGGTTTCTAGTTACTTTTAAACTATAATTATTCTTATAAGTAAGCTCATGATTAGCATGTTTTATAAAACTAAATCTCTATTTTCCAAGCAGCGTATGAAGATCGTTTTCCTATATATAATATCAATTAAATGTAGAGTCTTGCATAGTATGAGTGGTTCTCTTGGAACTCTTATACACCCTTTAGGATGCTAAACCTGAATAAAGTATTTTTCCACAGCGCATAAGTATAGTTTTTTAACTGTGGACTAGGTGATCCACCGAGCCGAGGGATACGGCCTCTAAAATATAACTGATTTTCTAGTCATTAAGCTCATGATTTTCTTTCATAAAGAGTAGCAGTTGGTTTTGCCTGAGCGTCAACAGTTATCCCCTGCTTGACGTGGCATCATGACATGCATTTTCTCATACTCTGATAATTATTTAATTCGGGGAAAATGCGGGTTATGACATACATCTGATCCCGAGAGGGTCCGGGGTTTCTTCCTCGTGGTCTACGTCCTCGAGCACGCACATACCCTCGCTCCCAAGGGGTTGCTGGAGGGAAAGCAAAAGGAGCATCTCCAAATAGTTGCGGACAGTAGCGTCGAATGTGGCTCGGTTGGTTGCATTCAAAGCACACCCGTTCCTGCCTTCCGCAGTGTTACTGAAATTGTTGAGGTGGAGGTAATGCTGGCAGTTGCGGAATCGGGCGCTCCTCTCTAAAATTCTGGGGGAAATTCCCGCCACCTCTCTGATATCTTATTCCTCTTCTATTGTCAAATCTCCTTCTATTGCTGGGTCCGGCTTCCATCACGCCCTCCGTTGGCCTCTTACCACTTCCCAAGTGGTCCGCTTCCAATCTCTTCGCCATATCGATAATCTCCGCCATACTAGAGTCCGCTATAAACAAAAGGGCTTGCCTTAGGGGATCTCGCAAGCCTTTGTAGAATCGTTTGGCGTACCCTCTATCATCCAACTCATAGGAGTCAGCGAATCTAGCCAAGTGCTGAAACTCCCGTTGGTACTCTGTCACCGACTTGGACCCTTGCTTTAGTTTCAAAAATCTCTCTTCAAGACCATCCCGAGCGGCCGAGGGGATGAAATGCTCTAAGAAGGCTTCAGAGAATTTGCTCCAACTAATGTCCGTGTACACTCTTTCATGAAAAGTGGAGCCCATGAGGGACTTCCACCACCTTTTGGCATGCAGCTCTAAGAGTGTCACCACAAGGGTCACCGCCATGTTTTTTGGGCATCTTATTCCTTTCAACAATTCTTGTAAAGTGTCGATCCACTCTTTCGTACGCACCGCCGACTCTGTCCCAATATAAGCGGGAGGGGAGAGAGCTCGGAAAATGCTTAACCAACTAGATCCCGGACCCTTTTGTTGTACAGGTGCCTGCTGAGATTGGGATCTAAAGGCGTCTAAAATAGCTGTGAGCGTCTATCCCAGCTCTGATTGTTGGAATTGTGTAGCTACGGACGGGGCGGGGGTGCCCCTCACTGGCTCAGCCTGTACTGGGATCTACACATAGGGTACAAACCTAAGATTAGGTTGGCTAATCTAAGGCCAAAGATGGACAACTTAGTGTAAATTACATATGGGCACACCACTGCTTCCGCTAAGTCAGGTTGTCCCCAAACTGACTAATCAAACGGGGGTGGCACCATTGTTAAGTGACTTTCTCCTTGGAGGATCGTAGCAAGCTCATACCATTTGTAAGACCCCCCCTCCCGGAACACAAAACACGGCACGAGAGGGGTCTTATGCCAAGAATAGCTGCCTGGCGATAACACTAACACTCGGGCTAGTCTGTACCACAAGACGCCTATTCTGCCAGCTACAACCAATACCAACATATAAATGCCAACCCAACCATATTAATATAAAGAAGACAATCCACACTAAGCATAAGTCCATAAGTACAACAAAAGAGAAGCTAAACAAGCTTCAACATAATCAGAGTACGTAAATAGAATTGCCCCGAGGGGCTACAATAAAATCTCTCTCACTCACATCTATAACCGACGGTAGCGACGATACCGTCACCTCAGGCCCTGTCGTCCTGGCCTGGCTGTCCAGCTGCAAGACCTGCTTCTCCACCTGCGGGGTTTCCTCCTAAAAAGGAAGACGTAGCAACTGTTAGACATAAAGACAAAGTGGCTTCACATCCGCTCCCCCGGCGACTCCTCGGCACCGGGCGGAGAAAGGAATAGGTACAATATATAAAACAGTAGTACAAGCAGGTGAAGTAAGTATACATGTCATAAGTAGCAATAGAAGTAGTGTATAAATGAGCAATCTCTTATTCTACAATTCTACTATCTACAGCAGCAAGAGAGTATAATATTATAATAGTAAGTAACTCAACTTATATGGATGCCCATACAAGCAAATAAGTTGAGGGTCGTTTAGTAGTAAGTAACTCATCGTATAGGAGTACCCATAAAAACTTATATGATTAGGGTCTTGTGTATGTAATGAAGTGCAATGCTATGTATGCAATGCAATGATACACCCATGATCAAGCACATGCAATCTGTTAGAACACCCTATTACTAATTTGGGTAAGGATCTCTATGTTTCTCTTAGGAAACCAGGTTGACCTAGATGTATAGTTGTAAAGGTCAACATTAGAATGAGTCTAGGGCTTAGAACTTAGGTTTGAAGCTGCCCCCAGGACCATTCCAACATTTCAGAAATAGAGCCCAGAATATGACATCTTTCGTCGAGCTCAGGTCGACGAAACGTCGAACTCCGTTCGACGCTCTCTGAGCTCAACTAAATTAAGACGTCGAGCTCTGTTCGACGATCTTCTAGCTCAGGTCGATGATCCTTCTTCGCTTATTCTCCAGGTCGCTGAGCTCAGTTCGACGATCTTCGAGCTCAGTTCGACTTTTTCTGTCTGTTGATCTTATTTCATCTCTGAGCTCAGTTCGACGATCGTAGAGCTCAGATCGACGATCTTCTGAGAGATCGACGTTTTTAAGGATTCAAATTCTGTTAGTCCTTGGAATGTTTTTGAATTCTCTTAGCATTTATATCAAGAAGATTTGCCAGCCGTTTTCATTTATTCTGGAGCAAGTTTCAAGGAATTATCAAGAGAATGTTTTGCTGGACTTTCCTCTAGAAGACAAATTCTTTATGGAAGGCATTTAATGCCTGATAACGGCTATCTTGGATAAAGAACCTTCAGGGAATAAGATCTTCCTCTTTTTATTTCTTCTCCCACAATCAATCAAGAGAAAATACAATCAATAGAATCAAGAGACACACATACTGTTACAGAAAAGGGAGAATTAGCTGAATAATTTTGTTTACTCAAAAAGTGATCAAAGCTTCATCTCAAGGACTCCAGACAACTCATCTTTCAGCCTCTGCTGAAACAATCTTCTGCTGGAGATCTGAAGTTTCTGAAGACCTATCACCCTAGAGCAAAGCTTCCATTCCCGATTCATTCAACATCTCAGGGGGAGCTTTGACAACAAAAGATCCACTAGTGCTTCTCTCTTTGATTGAGACAGAGAAGACAACTTCACCCTTTTTCTTTTCCTTTTCCTTTCCTCCTGTAAAAGGGTTTTCAAAACTCCCTTCAAAAGTTTTGAGTCTGGTTCTGAGAACCTTGTCAAAACTCAGTGGTGGCAAGACACCTGATCAAAAAATCTAGTTTGGTTTTTGAGCACCTTATCAAAAGCTCATTGGTGCCCAGGACACCTGATCAACTCATCCTGCAGTGGATTCCTACCAAGGGTGGTAGAAGAGTGGATGTACCCAGGTTTTTGGGGAACCACTATAGCTCCTTGTGTTTTCTGGTTTGCTTGTGTGTTCTCTTTGCTGTGTGCTGTGCTCTTCCTTTTTACTGCCTTTTTAATTCTATAGCTAGGCACCCTACACATATATATAAATCAAATCTTAAAAGCATTTCTAAGTATAAAATTGTGAATTTACTTTAATTAAACTCTATTCACCCCCCCTCTAGAGTTGAGACTTTCAATTGGTATCAGAGCCAGGTTGGTTGTTCATACAGGCTAACACCTGAACCAAAAGATCCTTGATAAGATCAATCCTTTAAGAGGGATATTTTCATTATATTTAATTTTATAAAGACATGGCACAGAACAAAGATTATGCAAGCACCAGGCCTCCAGTGTGCAATCTATCCAAGTTTGCACTTTGGAAAGCAAGGATTAGACTTTATATGAATTCTATTGATGAAGATATATTCAATTCGGTTTTGACAGTGTGTCCAAGTCCACCAGCAAGCTCAAGTACAAATGTTGTTCCACCTCCTTCAGGAACAGATGCTGAAATAAAGAAGTGGAAGACTGCAGATGCCAAGGCCATGAACATCTTAGCTCAGACAATGTCTGATGAGATATTTCATAAGGTAGCTGACTACAACTCAGCCAAAGGAATTTGGGACAAGCTCTCTGAAATTGTCTTAGGATCTGCTGATGAAAGGAAAGACAGGAGATACCATCTGATAAGCCAATATGAGAACTTCAAAAAGGGAGAAGCTGAATCAGTGGCTGACATGTACAATAGACTAAGTCTGATTGTCAATGAGATAAAGACTTTGGATAAAGAAATCTCATTGACTGAGCTGAATGACAAAATCTTAATGTGCTTCCCCAGCACTTGGGATTCAAGAATCTGGCCAATCAAAGATGCCAGAAGTCTAAATGAGATTACCACTGAAGCTCTCCTGGGCAAGCTCAAATCCTATGAGCTGCTCATTAAAAATAGAGAAGAAGAACAAAAGGCTACTTCTCCAGTCACAAGGAAAGAAAAGACCATAGCCTTCAAAGCTGCAGAAGAGGAGCCTGAAGATAAAGCTACAAGAAATGATGAGCTCCTAAGTCTACTGGCCAAAAGATTCTACAAGATGGCCAGAAAAGACTTCAGAAAGAGATCATACAAGGGTCATGATAAACCAAGGTATGATAAATCAAATAACAATAAAGAAATTATATGTTTTGGTCGCAGGAAACCAGGCCATATTGTGCCTGCCTGTCCAGAAAATAAGAACAAGGACAAGAAAGATAGAAGAGAAAGAAGAAAGGAAAAAGACTTCAGAAAGAACAGCTCAGACAAACCCTCCTCTAGCAAGAACAAACATACAAGGAAGGGATTTGTTGCTGGGACATGGAGTGAAACTGAAGAGGACTCTGAAGGCTCATCCAGCTCCAGTGATGATGAGGATGATGCTGATGAAAAGGAATTCTGCATGATGGCTATCAATGCCTCTCAAACAGACTCAGAAGTAGAAGAGTCAGAATTAGATTCAGAAGCTCAACTAGAAGAAGATCAGGTAATCAATTCATTTGATTTCAGTTCTGAGGATTTTAAACATGAGTTTAAAGTACTATGCCTAGATCTGTTGGAGTCAGAGAAGGAAATCACTTCCCTCAGAAAACAACTATCTGAGTATAACACTGTAAAATCAGAGAACCTCAAACTCTCTAAAGAGTTAGAATGCTATAAAGAGGAGATAGCTTCACTAAAAAGTGAACTATCCAAGGCCAAGCAATTTGAAGAATCCCTTAATGGGAGTAGTATCAAATTAATGGACATCACAAGCACAGTGAACTCAAGATTAAATAGTACACTGGGCTTGGGTGCTTCATCTAGCCAACCCATAGTATTAACCACCCCAATCAAATTTATTTCTGATAAAGGGAAGGGTGTTGTAGAGGTTGCTAGGAAAAATTCAGATCTACCTAATAAAAAGAAAGCTCAACAGAAAACGTCGAGCAGAGGTCGACGATCGTCGAACAGAGGTCGACGATCTCAGGCTGAAACGTCGAACTCAGCTCAACATTTCCTGAACTCTGAACTCCCTCATAGTCGATCTGCGAACGGAGCTCGACGATTTTACCCAAGATCGTCGAACCCAGCTCGACGATCGTCGAACGAAGTTCAGAGCTTTGAACCTTCTTTCAGAGGCAAATCTCAATTCAATCCTAGAATTGCTTCATCCCAATGCTTTAATCTCTATATTGAATGGATAGTACCTCCTAGGAGATACCATCCGGAAGGTTATAAGGATCAACCTGGGATGTCTTTTATTTCTGAATTTAAGGGTTATCAACCTAGGCCCAAGGTTAACTGGGTCAAAAACATATAAGCTGATTTTGTGCAGGTGAAGACCTATCCAACATCAAACCAGCTATGGTATCTGGATAGTGGGTGCTCAAAGCACATGACAGGGAATAAGGACAACATCACATCCTTTAAAGCCAAGCTTGGACCCAAAGTAATTTTTGGTGATTCAAACTTTGGAACTACAAAAGGATATGGTGCAGTCCAAATTGGGACAGTCACCTTCAAGAAGGTAGCCTATGTTGAAGGACTCAAGCACAACCTGATAAGCATTAGTCAGCTGTGTGATGAAGGATATCAAGTGACTTTCAACAAATAAATATGCAAGGTCAAGTTAGAAGACAACACAACTGTGTTGACAGGTAACAGGAAAGGTAATATTTACTTAGTAGACTTTCATTCATCTAAGGTAGATATTTGCCTGTTTAATTCCATATCTAGACCTAATATTCTATGACATAAGAGACTAGGACATGTTAACCTTAGAACCATTGCTAGGCTATCCAAGAACAACCTTGTCAGAGGACTTCCTTCTGGCCCCTACAAGAAGGAAGGACTCTGCAAGGCTTGTCAATTAGGCAAGCAAACTAAAAGCAGTTTTAAATCAATTAATAAGAGTGATTCACCTAGGATTTTGTATTTGTTACACATGGATCTTTTTGGACCCATTACAGTACAAAGCTTAGGAGGGAAGTCCTATACTTTAGTAGTTGTAGATGACTTCTCAAGATTCACATGGGTATTCTTTCTGAGGAAGAAGTCTGATAACTTTAAGTGTTTGACAGATTTTCTCAAATGCATTCAGATTGAGTTCAACACTCACATTGCCCTGATCAAAAGTGATCATGGGACAGTGTTTGATTCTCTTCTCATGCAAGAGTTTTGTCAAAGTGAAGGGATCAGACATACTTTCTCAGCTCCTAGAACTCCTCAACAAAATGGGATAGCTGAAAGAAAAAATAGAACACTCATTGAATCTGCAACTACATTATTGGCAGATGCTCACCTACTTCTATCCTTTTGGGCTGAGGCAGTGAACACCTCCAACTATGTGTTGAATAGAAGCCTGATACATAAACTGAAGGGCAAGACTCCCTATGAATTGCTCAAAGGGAAGAAACCTAAATTAGACTATTTTAAGGTATTTGGTTGCACTTGTTTTATCCATAATAATGACAAGAAATATCTAGCAAAATTTCAAGCTAAAGCTGATGAAGGAGTGTTTCTGGGATACTCCATGATCAGTAAAGCCTATAGGGTTTATAATAAAACTACATTAAGAATTGAAGAATCTGTCCATATTACTTTTGATGAAGCTAACATGTCTTTCAAGGAGAAGAATGCTTTTACCATAGAACATTTGCAGGTGCACTCTCTAGCTGAAGACATGAACAGATTACAAGTTACACAAACGGATGACAGTAGTGAAGATGAAGAAGCTGCTCACCATCAGGAAGAAAATCTTTTTGAAGAACTAGTTGTTGTTCCACAAGAGGACACAACAACACAGGTTGGTGAACCATCAACACCCCCTGTTGATCTAGTAACAACAAGAGATCATCCAATTTCTCAAGTAATTGGAGACATCTCAGCTGGTGTGCAAACTAGAAATCAGGTCAACCAGAACCTGATGCACACTTGCTTCCTCTCTCAAATTGAACCTCAAACCATTCAAGATGCAGAACAAGATCCACACTGGATTATTGCAATGCAAGAGGAGTTGCATCAATTTGAAAGAAATAAAGTTTGGGAACTAGTGCCTAAGCCAAAAGATCATCCCATTGTTGGAACCAAATGGGTGTTCAGAAATAAGCTGGATGATCAAGGAATCATTGTAAGGAATAAGGCAAGGCTAGTTGCTCAAGGGTACTCTCAGGAAGAAGGGATAGACTATGACCAGACCTTTGCACCTGTTGCAAGATTAGAAGCCATAAGAATCTTTCTGGCTTATGCTGCTCACAAGGGATTCAAAGTCTATCAAATGGATGTCAAGAGTGCTTTCCTCAATGGGGAAATCAAAGAAGAAGTCTATGTCAGACAACCTCCACGTTTTATCTCTCTAGCCCATCCTGATTATGTTTTTAAACTACACAAAGCATTATATGGTCTCAAGCAAGCTCCTAGAGCATGGTATGAGACCCTAGCATGTTTTCTGCTGAAAAATGATTTTGTTAGGGGGAGAGTAGACCAAACTCTTTTTATTAGAACCCATAAGTCCCATACCCTACTAGTACAAATCTATGTAGATGATATTATATTTGGTTCTACTGATTCAAACTTGTGCAGAAAGTTTTCCAAGCTTATGCACTCTAAATTTGAAATGAGTAGCATGGGTGAGCTATCCTTCTTCTTAGGATTACAAGTCAAACAACATGCTGAAGGCATATTTATTTCTCAAACCAAGTATGCAAAAGAGCTGGTTAAGAAATTTGGTATGTCTGATGCATCATGTATGAAAACACCCATGCCTACCAATGCTGTATTGGATGTTGATGAACATGGGAAACTAGTTGATCAGACAACATATAGAGCAATGATTGGTTCTCTATTGTACCTTACAGCCAGTAGGCCTGACATAATGTTTGCTACATGTATATGTGCTAGATTTTAAGTTAGCCCTAGAGAGTCACACTTAACCTTAGTTAAGAGGATTCTTAGGTATGTTAAAAGCTGTCCAAATCTAGGACTCTGGTATCCAAAAGACTCAGCATTTGACTTAACTGGATTCTCAGATGCTGATTATGCTGGATGCAGAATAGACAGGAAAAGCACCAGTGGAACTTGTCAGTTCCTTGGTGATAGACTTGTCTCTTGGTATTGTAAGAAACAAACATCTGTGTCAACCTCAACTGCTGAAGCTGAATATATGGCTGCAGGCAGTTGTTGTTCACAAATATTGTGGATACAAAACCAACTCCTAGACTATGGTTACAACTTAGAGAAGTCAAAAATATTTTGTGACAACACCAGTGCTATTTCCATTGCACAAAATCCAGTCCTCCATACTAGGACAAAACACATAGAAATTAGACATCATTCTCTAAGGGATAATGTTGAGAAAAGTAAAATTGAACTTCAATATATCCCAACTGATTTGCAAAGGGGAGATATTTTCACCAATCCTTTGGATGAAAAGAAACACAACTTCTTCCTCAATCAGTTAGGCATGTTAGATGAAGGAAGCCTAAAATAAATTACAAGATTTTGAAAAGCTAAAAACAGACCAAGACTAGGCTAAAAACTTATCTCTTTTTGTGTCTGTAGTATAGGTTTTGTCTCTGAACTCCGCTCGACGTTTCCCCAGAAATCGTCGAACGAAGATCGACGATTTCCCAGAAATCGTCGATCGAAGATCGACGTTTCTTGAATCGTCGATCTGAGTTCAGCGCCGCCGTTAGCTCCAGGCTTCCATTCTGTCTGTTTAGAGGTCATCGAGCGGAGCTCGACGCTCGACAATATCGTCGAACGGAGTTCGACGCTATTAGCGTCTCTTCAGATTCCTTTAGTAGCCCAAATCGTCGTGCTGAGTTCGAAGTTTCATCGAACTGAGCTCCACGATTTTCCGTCTCGCCGTCGAACCCTAATATTAAATCATTTCTTCGGCCGTCGTTTATACTTTTCGCTTTCATACTCTCTGCAATTTTCTCTCTTTCCCTCCAAATCTTCTACGCTTGGTCGTGTTTGGTTCATTGTTGCAGGTACAGATGGCTGGCTCCAGTGCTGCTATTTCCAAGATGAAATTCGATACCAGTTTTGATATTGATATGAATTCGTTTGATGGAAGTGATCAACATTTCAAGGACATTCTCAACCTATTCCGAGAACAGCAGCTATCTCAGATAATGACCACCCGAATGAAGATTGCTTCAGAAGAAATTAAAGAATGGTGTTTTACAGTGACAGATGAGAATGAGAATTCTGTCATCGGCTCAATAAAAGGGACTCAGGTAACATTGTCCCTGACCCTTCTGACTGAAGTTTTCCTACTTAGTTCTGGAAATGACTCCATAGATTTATCTGGAGAGGAGTTTGATTCTATGCTTGATAGAATGGGTCACACTGCTGTGAACCCTAACAAATTACTGAAGAAAAATCTGTCCATCGAATATCAATTTTTGGCTGATGTGGTCGACAAAGTGCTTCTGGCAAAGCACTCAGCCCATGACACTATATCTAGATATCAGTTTTGTTTAATGGGAGCTCTGGTTGATAAGAAGCATTTAGACTGGGGGTTAATATTCTTTAATCTGATCAAGAAGAAACTAAACAAAACCCATGTAAGCTTTGAGAGAATTTTAGGGGTTTACCTGCACTCCAGGTGCCCTGACCTGCTGACCTCTGGTGGGATGTTCATCAATGCATCCAAGAGGCTTTCCTGTGCCCTATTCAGCAAATGGGACAGGCAGATCATCAACCCTATCAGGGCTGCTACTGCTCCACTGGCTTCAGGCACCAGGACTACCCAAGTCACTCCCTCTCAGAAATCTGCCCCAGCAGAAGGATTGTCTGCCTCTTCCTCTCCTCCTCTAGCTGTTTCTATTCCAGTCACCACACCAATCTCAACCTCTACCATTTCTTCTCTCATTACCATTTCTTCAACAACATCACCTCCTCCAGCCACAACTTCAGAAGAATTCCATCCTCTATTCTCTTATCCAACTTTCACCTCTCCATCATTCTCTCTTATAGATGACTCCTTTATGGATGTTTCTCCTCCCTCTCCTCCTGAGCTTCCCTCAACATCCTCCTATCAACAACTTCTTCACGAAATCCTCTCTGAACCATCCTTCACCCAATCATATGCCTCTTCCATCTCATCCATCTCCACCTCAATAACCTCTATCCCCACTATTCCTCTTTCAGAGCCATCTATCCCTCCACCTCCTATCTCCACATTCTCCATGACATCAGCTCCAGCCACTCCTCCAGTAACTTCTATTCCTACCTCTGCTCAAGCCCATCTTGAGCATGTAGATCTTCCTATTTTGGCAGACAAGCTCTATGACCTGCTAGCCCCCCCCGGCTAACATCTCTGCTGGAGACCTCTTTGGCTCCACTCCTGAAACAAGTTCAGGAGTTGTCTACCAAGCTCTCCTCCTTCATCTCTTCCCAGGCAACACCTTCTTCTGGGTGCCTTGATTCAATTATCTCTGAACCAAGGCAGGGGGAGATGCCTCATGAAGCAGTGGGTGTGCCTGAGACTGCTGAAGGTTCCAGTTCTGCTCCTATTTTTGCAGTGGACCTTCAGAGTCTGCTCTCTACCTTTGATACTGTATATTTCAGCTCTCTGCCAGTTCAACAATCTGAAGACCTCACTAAGGCCATTGTGCCTATCAATTACTGTGATCCTAGGCTGATTGAAATATATGTAAATTCCTTCAAAGCTGTGGATGCTGATATTTTAAGTGCTGCTGCTGCTGTTACAACAAGTTTGCCTTCAGAAGATACTGAAATGGTCTCTGTGATTGAAGATACTGCTGCTGCTAAAGAACTTACTACCTACCTAGAAGAATCTGAATCTATTTCTGCTTCAATTGTTTTTACTCCTGCTGTCTCTGCTCCTGTTATTGATGCTGCTCCTGCTTTCACTCCTGATCAAATCAAGCAACAAGAAAAGTATATAAAAAGCATTGATGACTTGTATGATAGACCACAAAGTTCAGAGAGTGATCAGTTTCAAACTGAATATGATGATTCTTCTAATACAATTGCCAAGAAAAGGAAGGCCAGAAGCAAGGCTATGATGAAAGTACCCCTAGCTCAAGCTAAAGACTCAAATGACATTCCATATTATATTTTGCATGACTACCCCATTTCTGAGCCCTGGATGCAGTTCTCCAAGAACCAACTAAAAGCTATGAAGAAGAGAAGGGAGCTGGACAAGTATGAAAAGGGATCCTCTCATTTTCAGCCTCCTCCTCTTTCTCCAGATTCTGGTTCAGGCTCAGCTTCTCAAGCCCCAGCTTCCAAGCAAAGTTCCTCCCAGTCTTATCAGAGATACCAGCCAAGGGAATAATATCAAAGGGGCTATCAATCAAGAAGAGGTCAGTATAGAGGAATCCAAAGAGAGCACAGATTTCAAGCCAGGGAAGGACAAGGGTTCACAGACTCTTCTTAAGGTCCTTTCCCCTACAAGCTCAGAGAAAAGGTTGAAACCAGAACTACTACTGCATCAGAATCTATTAACAGATATGAGCCTGCAGTGCCATTTGAAGACCCAGAGAACAACCCATTATCTTGGACTACAAGGATGAAAGAATTGGCCGCTCTAGATCAATTGAAGAAAGCAAGAGAGCAAGGAAAAGACACATCTAATATTACAACTCTGCCAGAACAAAGAAAAGTTGAATTGGAAAGGTATTCTTCAAGCAAATTCTTTGACCCAGTAGACTACCTGAAGCTGCATCCTGAGGCTGTGGTTCCAAGAGCTAGATATCAAACCTCCTTAGGAGCAGAAAATGACAGAAGGTCAAAGAAGGAAGCCCTCAATCCTAACAGAGAAATTATATTTAAGAAGGGAAAATGAAAAGAAGTAACATATGTAAGCAGACAGTACAATCCTCTGAAAATTTGCTGAAACTCCTCATAATTGCTGCTATATTTTCTTGCTTTTCTATTCTGTTTTAGTTTACTGCTCTTCTGTATGTTGTTGTATCTTTTATTTCTGAAATATGTAAATAGTAATCCTAACCCAAATAGGGGGAGATTGTTGGAACACCCTATTACTAATTTGGGTAAGGATCACTATGTTTCTCTTAGGAAACCAGGTTGACCTAGATGTATAGTTGTAAAGGTCAACATTAGAATGAGTCTAGGGCTTAGAACTTAGGTTTGAAGCTGCCCCCAGGACCATTCCAACATTTCAGAAATAGAGCCCAGAATATGACATCTTTCGTCGAGCGCAGGTCGACGAAACGCCGAACTCCGTTCGACGCTCTCTGAGCTCAACTAAATTAAGACGTCGAGCTCTGTTCGACGATCTTCTAGCTCAGGTCGACGATCCTTCTTTGCTTATTCTCCAGGTCGCTGAGCTCAGTTCGACGTTTTCTGTCTGTTGATCTTATTCCATCTCTGAGCTCAGATCGACGATCGTAGAGCTCAGATCGACGATCTTCTGAGAGATCGACATTTTTAAGGATTCAAATTCTGTCAGTCCTTGGAATGTTTTTGAATTCTCTTAGCATTTATATCAAGAAGATCTGCCAGCCGTTTTCATTTATTCTGGAGCAAGTTTCAAGGAATTATCAAGAGAATGTTTTGCTAGACTTTCCTCTAGAAGACAAATTCTTTATGGAAGGCATTTAATGCCTGATAACGGCTATCTTGGATGAAGAACCTTCAGGGAATACGATCTTCCTCTTTTTCTTTCTTCTCCCACAATCAATCAAGAGAAAATACAATCAATAGAATCAAGAGACACACATACTGTTACAGAAAAAGGAGAATTAGCTGAATAATTTTGTTTACTCAAAAAGTGATCAAAGCTTCATCTCAAGGACTCCAGACAACTCATCTTTCAGCCTCTGCTGAAACAATCTTCTGCTGGAGATCTGAAGTTTCTGAAGACCTATCACCCTAGAGCAAAGCTTCCATTCCTGATTCATTCAACATCTCAGGGGGAGCTTTGACAACAAAAGATCCACTAGTGCTTCTCTCTTTGATTGAGACAGAGAAGACAACTTCACCCTTTTTCTTTTCCTTTTCCTTTCCTCCTGTAAAAGGGTTTTCAAAACTCCCTTCAAAAGTTTTGAGTCTGGTTCTGAGAACCTTGTCAAAACTCAGTGGTGGCAAGACACCTGATCAAAAAATCTAGTTTGGTTTTTGAGCACCTTATCAAAAGCTCATTGGTGCCCAGGACACCTGATCAACTCATCCTGGAGTGGATTCCTACCAAGGGTGGTAGAAGAGTGGATGTACCCAGGTTTTTGGGGAACCACTATAGCTCCTTGTGTTTTCTGGTTTGCTTGTGTATTCTCTTTGCTGTGTGTTGTGCTCTTCCTTTTTACTGCCTTTTTAATTCTATATCTAGGCACCCTACACATATATATAAATCAAATCTTAAAAGCTTTGCTAAGTTTAAAATTGTGAATTTACTTTAATTAAACTCTATTCACCCCCCCCCCTCTAGAGTTGAGATAGATCTTACCCTCACTTTCACAATCGCTATATCGACACAGACTTATAGTTCCCACTATTCGAGCAGGTAGCTAACCTCTCAGGCATCATCTGTCGTGGCCAAACGGTGACAGTAGAGCGGGCATCTCCACTACTAGGCTGGTCTCCACACTACCTGGCCTAGGCCTCTGTACGCCTCAACGTGAAGAACACAACAGCGGACCTCACATGCGTACTATGGCTCAGCGGGTTCTCTTGGGTAAATGTGCACCAAGATCCTAGCCCCGAACTGGCCTAAGGTATGACATGGAAGGAGCTCCGGAAATGAGCACGAGGACCAAGCCAAATCGTTAACTTGGCACGGAAGGAGCCTCGGGACGTGAACACGGAGGACCAAGCCCAACCGCCCATGGTCTAACTATCAACTCCCATCGGTGTGACGATTGGCTAGCCCGTAGACCTCCACACTATCCTTAACATGGGATTACGACACCGCGTGTCGACCCACACCACATGCAATTCAACAATATCGTGGCATGGAAGGATCCTCGGGACGTGAAAACCGAGGACCAAGCCCAACCATCTATCAAATACCGAAGGATCCTCGGGACGTGAACATCGAGGACCAAGCCCAACAGTCCAACTTTACTCATCTCAACCTCATTCCAACTAGTGACGGTCAACACCGCACTTGTTACTTCCACAATGCTACCCGTAGGGAGACGAAACTTTAAGCATTGGATTACTAATTCCCTTCTATCCATTCAGCATACATCATGGCCATAGTTAAATCATTTATATGCCCTTCCAAATGAATTCCACATGATATAGATAATGTGCATCAATATACATCTACCAATTTATATCAGGCTCTTTCCTTAAATTAAGCATGACAACAACTCGTTATACGGATTCAGATTTATAACATCAACTTATCATATCACTATGATGATTATGTCAAAAGAGTTCACCCAAACCTCGAGTTGGATCGCAACATTAAATTCCAACAAATCGAATTCCACATACATAGCCCAGAGTTTAGGTGCAACCTTAATCCGGGCAGCAACATCGACCAAGGATTCCCGTGGCTACAGAAATCCGGTGAGTGCGTGTAACCACTCATTGGAAATATAATTTAAAGGGCTAAAACTTTTGTGTTTAGTCGAAAGCCCAGATCTGATCGCATCACACCAGAAATTCATTCTAAGCCTGCTGAGTACAGGATACAGATTTCCTGGGTGGAATTTCCCCCAACCGCAGCAGATTCGAACTGACTTTCCCAAGGCTACAGGTATCGCCTAAAAAGGTGCAACCACTCGTTGGAAATATAATTTTGAGGGCTACGACTTTCATGTTGAGTAGAAAACCCAGACATGACCAGAACCCCTCCGAAACTTGCCACGAAGATCGCTGCGTGCAGAAATCAGATTTCTGCACGCATCTTAAGGTGAGATGAACGGCATCCGTTCATCTTCCTCCTTGCACCGATCTCCCAAAAACTCCTCCAGAAATTCGTCCACCCTTATTCACCCTCACAAAGCCATACTTCTCCATGAATCACTCTCTCATCTCCACTTTGAAGGATGAAGAGGTTGAAGAATACAAAAGCCTAGAAAGCAACCTAGGTCTGGCTTCCCCTATGAAATCTTCTCTTCACCATCAAGACTCTATGGAGTCGATATCTCTCCTAGAATATAACTACAGATCAAGCACCAAGGGAGAGGGGAGGAAGCTCACATCATTTCCAGCGGTGCCATCATTTCCGGCCATGGATCTTGTCATCCTTCTCCGCGGCATCAGTTCCTCCTTGACGGCGATGGAGTTTCTCCTCTTCCAAAGTTTGGCTAGGTCCAGCAAGCCTCTTCTCCTCCAGAGCTCCGACTCCGGCGATCGTCTTCTCTCCCGATGGTTTTGCACGGACAGCGGCTCGACAATGATCGAAGTGACGGCTAGGGTTCAGTTTTCTTCTTATTTATATTAGCTCATTAGGGTTATGTCACTTCGCCATGTGTCAACATTTGATTGGACTGCCCAAATTAGGTCTTATTTGAAATGACCGGTCCAAGGGATCATCCAGCACGAATCCCGAAGTTCTGTTCAGTCCGCTTGTACAAGCCAGCGAATCTTCCTGGGCGGAAAACACACAAGTCAAATTCGGCGGGAATCAGCTTCCATTCTCGACGATCGGCGAGTATAACCGGGTATTATTGACGAATTCGTCGGATATCAACAATGATTCCCGACGAATTTACCTTAACCATTTTATCGTAAATCCTGGCATTAAGTGCGTTGAGTATCAGTCAGCGATATTCGACGATCGATCATCATTCTCGACGATCGGTGAGTATAGCCGGGCATTCTCGACAAATTCATCGGGTATCTACAATGATTCCCGACGAATTTCCCTTAACCATTTTATTGGAAATCCTAGCTTTGAGTTCGTTGAGTATCAGTCAGCGATACTGGACAATCGATCATCATTCTCGACGATCGGTGAGTATAACCGGGCATTCTCGACGAATTCGTCGGGTATCAATAATGATTCCCGACGAATTTCCCTTAACCAGTTTATCGGAAATCCTGGCTTTGAGTGTGTTGAGTATCGGCCAGCGATACTCGACGATCGGTCATCATTCTCGACGATCGGTGGGTATATCCGGGCATTCTCGACGAATTCATCGGATATCACTCAACCCATCACTCCGTTCAACACACTTGACACCTTTTGCCAGTGCGCCCCGAGCCCGAGTTAAGTCTCTTGACTCAGAACTCGTGCGAGGGGGGGGGGGGGTTCCTAGCACGAATTAGGACGTTACAGTTAAAGCACATTGTTATGTTGATGTTATTGTTTCAGTTTTGGACTCATGAATGTTGTAAGGCCTTAAGGCCATTTTGATACTCCTGTGATGGTTGATAACTTCTACTCTTGTTATTTGTTTCCGCTATTTTTTTTAGTCTTAGCTTTGAGTTGGGTAGTTTTATATCATCTTATAATACTTAAGCTGTGGAGTCTGTATGTTGTGGGGCACCAACTGAATACATATTATATGGTCATTACAGGGGAGGCGTTGCATTTTGGTATCAAAGCCAGGTTAGTGTCCAAGGTAAGGTTTAGTGGTCGATTTGGCATAATCGGATCGCATAAAGAAGTTATCCATATAGGAGTATCATGTGATCATGAGTGTCATAGTGTCTAAGCTTTGCGAGAGAAGCTGATTCTTGTTTTACCTTTCTTTTGTTAAGGGTGCAAGCGACGTGGCAGGGATGTCGAGGCCGCAAGAGGACCCTTCGGCGAGCAGTGCTACTGCTCCAGGTTCGATGGGCATGGGTATAACCCCTTGCCGATTTCTATCGCATGCTTGTAGAACCTATGGTAGCGGCCCAAGATGCAACGGTAGCGTAAGTTTTGTCCCTTGTTACACAGGTAGCGACTCCTGTTACCCCGGACGCATCACTATTCGTACCGGGCAGAGGAGCCAGGCCAACAAAGCCGTTGGTTGAGAGAGTGGTCGTCGGGAAGGGAGACCGACAAATGAAGTATTTTCTAAGTTTCTATCCTCCAACATTCAAGGGAGTTGGAATGCCGACCGATGCAGATGACTGGTGGGAGAGGATTCAAGAACTGTTGAGGGCAGCAAAGATGCTAGAGGAGAAGCAGTCTGAGTTTGTGACCTTCATGTTAGAAGGTGATGTTAAGTTGTGGTGGATGAGTCATAGTGGCTGCCAGTTCTCTAGATGCACCCCGTCCATAGAAGAGTTAGGGAATGCCTTCTTGAAAAAGTATATCCCTTAGTTGACAAGGTTAGCCCTTTAGAGACAGTTTTTGCACTTAGTACAACGAGACAAGACTTTGGATGAATATGTTCACTTGTTTACTCGATTGGGTCGTTATGCTGGAATGACCATTGCTGACGATTAAGAGAGGGACAATCTCTTCTACCATGGGTTGAGAGAGAACTTGAGGAAACCCCTAATCACTATGAAAAATGCAGGCTTCAACGAGTTGATTGATGCGGCCAGGAAGTTGGAAAGTGACATAGAAAGAAACTAATATCGTATAGGAATTATAGTAAAACAGGGAGAAGGAAAGCCTTCTCAATCGCAAGGGAAGTCTGAAGGGAGTATGTGGAAAAAAAGCCCCATCCCTTCAAGTCACGGAGAAGAGCAGTACGACATCTTGGTGTTCTCGCTTCAAGGGACCACCATCATGCTACAAGTGTGGCAAGCCAGGACACATTGCTCATTTCTATACTGAGGGTAGCGCTAAGCAGGAGCAAGGAAGGAGCACTCAATGTGTTCCAGTCTATGCGTTGTAGAGAAAGGAAAAATGTCAGAGTCGAGTGCTTCACGTTTCCAACCCGTGGAGCCAAGGGCTTACAACCATGGGAAATAACAAGCGATTCGCCAACCCGATGTGGTGACAGTTATGGGAATGTTTATGTTTGTTTATAGGCTTTATAATTTCGATACTTTTATATGAATTGTCTGTGTTTTAGGCTTTGTGCTAGTTTCTGGTTACCCCACAAGGGTACTGTTCGATACGGGAGTCTTTTTAGTTTGTTTATTGTCTTTGTACTTTCGAGACTTTTATGTGTATTGTCTGTGTTTTAGGCTTCGTGCTTGTTTCCAGTCACCCTGCAAGGGTACTGTTCGATACGGGAGCATTGCACTCCTTTCTGGCAAAAATCTTTATCCAGAGAATTGCAGTCGAGCCCTTTTCGTCGAATGCAGAGCTTAGGGTGCACCTGCCCAATGGGTCTTTTATGACCACCGGGATGAAAGGGCGTATTGGTTGGAGTTTAGACGGAGTTGACTTCATGTTGTAGCAGTGGTTCTACCATTTGTCGAGTTCGATGTGATCTTAGGGATGGACTGGATGGCAGAGCAGCGCGCCAGTATTGATTGCTTATCGAAGGTAGTGACCCTGAGATACGAAGGAAAAAAAGAAGTTAAATTTGAGTGCCTTAGTGGAGCGTCTTGTTTCCTGATCTCAGCTATGCAGTGGGTGCGGGAAGTTTACCAGGGAGGAGTAGCTTTCGTAGCATTGTTAGAAGCTCAAAATTCCAAGCTATCAATTGGAGAAGTGTCAGTAGTAGCAAAATTCAAGGTTGTGTTTCCTGAGGAACTTCCTAGAGCGCCTCCTCGACAGGAGATCGATTTCTTGATTTAGTGCTAGAAGCTAGGCCGGTGTCACGTCCTCCTTTTATGATGGCACCAAAGGAGTTAACCGAGCTCAAAGTACACTTGTAGGAACTATTAGAGCAGGGGTATATCAGACCCAGCTTATCATCATAGAGCATGCCAGTGTTGTTTGTGAAGAAGAAAGATGGTAGTATGTCGTTGTGCATAGACTACCATGAACTGAACATCAAGAATAAGTATCTTATTCTACGGAGAGATGACATGTTCGATAAGTTGGCATGGTCAGTGGTGTACTCTAAGTTGGACTTGATGTAATGGTACTGCCAGTTGCGGATTCGAGACAAGGACTATTGTGTATTGTATCCACAATAAACTAGATTTGTATGAAGTCACGCTTGAATTAAGATAAATTAGGTTGTATTTGATTTCCTATTCTAGTTATGTGTTTACAGGATTTTTGCCAAGTGTAGACCAATGTCAGTCTATAGTGGGTCATCAAACACATGATCATACATTATAATTCCTCATTGTGTGATCCAAGGTGTTGACTCATGTGTAGCCTCTCTATTAGGATACACTTCATGTTCAAGCACATGGACTAATGGATGAAGATTGGATGTTGTTTGGAATGAAGAACTCAAGTTTCATTAAGCTAAGAAAATTCTAAGTGTTGTACTCGAGTAGCTCTCTTAGTACTCGAGTAGAAGCCTTAGAAGCACTCGAGTAAATCTGGTCTGTAATTCGAGTGTGGAAGTGGTTCTCGAGTAGCTTATATCTAGCACTCGAGAAGTCAAGTCCAGCACTCGGGTAGACCTGCTCTCATTCTCGAGTGAACATGTTTATCTCTCATAAATTTTTCTAAGTCAAGTACTCGAGTAGTCGAGCTGAGTACTCGAGTAGTTGAGAAAATTAAGTCGAGTGATAGAAGATAGTTCTTGAGAAAATTCTTAGACCACTCGAGTGGGATTTCTTTGTACTCGAGTAGTTCGTTTAGTACTCGAGTATTTCATTTTCAGTTCTCGAGTGATCAATTTTTCATCCAGAATTTTCTCCAAGTCCAAGCTCTCGAGAAGCTCAAGTCTATCTCTCGAGATGTATGTCTAGCACTCGAGTGATCCATTAACCACTTGAGTTATATTCTTCTACATCCATAATTTCCAGAAATGCCTCCTCTCGAGTAGTCAAAGTCTTTCACTCGAGAGCCAGCTAAATCACTCGAGTAGTTTATTCCTTACTCGAGAAATGCTGATCGTTTTTCAGAAATTTTCTTAAGTTCTGTCAGATCAATATTTTGAATGTCGTGACATGATTGGTCCACATGGACATCATTAATGATGATTATTACTGTTAGGGAGATCTTATAAAAGGTTCTGTCATTATGACAAACCCTAAGCGAGTAATTCTAAGATCTGGATCGGCCGACAGTTTTCTTCTCTTCTACAGAAAGTCGTCGCACACCTTCAAGAACACCAAGGGAAACTTTTGATCCAGAGAGATTCGCAGATCAAGGGATTCATCTTTCTCCATCTACTCCTTGATCGTGTGAGTAAAAGTTTCTCAGAACAAAATCGATCCAAGAGTCTTCTTTTACAATTTATGATAAAGTCGCAAAGTCCAAGAAAGAAGACCTAGGGAGATTTTTTAGATCTGACAAGATTATTGTTTATATTTTACAATTTCTTTTTAATCTTGTAGGAGATTATTCTCCGAGTGTAGGAGATTTTTTCTCTGAGTTGTAGGAAGTTTTCTTATTCCAAGTGTAGATCCGTTTTGGATTGAGATTGTAGGAACGTTGTTCTGAGTGATAGGATAGTTTTGATCCGAGATTAGTGGAGCAGCCGAGTCTAGTGCTTAGCTAGATCGGTGAGTGGAAAGTAGACGTACCCAAGATTGGGGAACCACTATAATTCTTGGTGTCCTCTTTGATTGCTTGGTTGTTTTCTTCTGCATTAGATCGTTAAAGCTTTTATTCCGCAAAAAGATGCACAATTCACCTATCCCCCTAGGTGATTTAGGTAGACAACTTAGACTTTTTTCAATTGGTATAAGAGGGAGGTTGATCATTAGAAGGTTAACACCTTGATCAGATCTACCCCAAGTTTTCTTTGAGTTATTCAAGAATGGACAGAGCCAAGGATTTTGCCAAGCTTCCCTTGTGCACAAAGAATAATTTTGCAATGTGGAAATAAAGAATAAAAATCTTTATGGAAGCTGTGGATCCAAGGATCTTCATGATTGTTGAAGAAGGTCCTTATGTTCCCATGACTGCCTCCACTATAGATGCTACAAAGCAAGTTCCTAAGAAGCTGATGGATCTCTACAAAGATGAGATTGCACTTGTCTCCCTAGACAAGAAAGCCAAAAATATTATAGCAAGTGCAGTTGATGATTCAATGCTGCAAAATTTAATTCACTGCCAATCTACTAAAGAGATGTGGCAGTCTCTGATCATCTTGATTGAAGGCATTGAAGAAGTAAGGGATGACAGAAGATCACTTCTGAATAAGAAGTATGAAGCATTCTGACAAGGACCCAAGGACACCATTGCTGACACTTTTGAGAACTTCTTCAAGATAGGTAACGAACTATGACTATATGGCCGAGTCTTCACAAATGGATAGCTGAATGACAAGTTCTGAGGTCCCTAACCAAGGAGTGGGACAACAAAGTCTGTGCCATTAGAGAATTTGGCAAGTTGGCTGAGACTGAAACTCAAAACCTCTTTAGAAAGTTGATGTCCTACGAACTTCAAATTAATTCCAAAAAAGGTGAAGAAGAGAAGAGTCGATTCTCTCCCAAGGATAATTCTGTCGCTCTGAAGGCAGATAGCTCAAGGAAGGGAAAAGCTACTTCACCTGCCCCTGCTCAAGTAGAAAGTGAAGAAGAATCATTTGAGCCAAGTATTTCAGGCTCAGAGCTATCTGAAGGAGAGTTCTCGCTGCTCTCAAGACAGTTCAAGAAATTCTTGAACAAGAAAAAGCAATGGAGAGGCAAGGATGCCTCATACAGAAGATCACGATATGATGGTGATCGACGGTAAAAGGGCTCAAGTAGCCACGACAGGTATAAGTCTAAACAGAACAAATATATTTCTACTGACATAGTTTGTTACTGTTGTAATAAGCCAGGTCATGTAATTGTTGATTTCCCCCATAAGAAGAAGGAGGGTGGCCAAAGATAGGAGAAAAAATCTTCTTACCATAAGAAGAAGACAGAAAAAAGCCTTGTAGCCAAAAAGGTCAAAACCCTCAGTGACACTGACTCATCTGAGTCAAGCGAAGAAGAGGAAGCCTACTTTGGACTCATGGCACATACTGACGAATAAGAAGAGCCCCAGTTCACTGGGGAGGTAAAATCTCATACACCCTCTTTGAATCTAATGTCTCTGATCGTGATCATGAGAACCACTCTTCTGACAATGAGTATGAACTCATGGCCCAGTATAAGGAGTTGATCATGGCCTAGGACAAATGTTGAAAGGTCGTGAAAACTCAGGCTAAAGAGATTAAGTCTCTAAAGGTCGTAGAGAGATCTCTGAGAGAGGAAGTCATTAAGATGGACTCACTCAGAGAAGACTTAGATGCTGCAGTTGATGAGTACAATAAGGCTCTCAAGCACATCTATCTGAAAGAATAAATCATCAAGGGATTGGAAGAGGAACTTGAAGCCGAAAAGAAACTTGTTGAAGGTTTCTCTAAGCCCAAGACAGTTCTTCCTCTTGTTTTTGAGTTCTCTTCTCAGACTAAGGGTGCTGGCTTAGGCTATGTTGAGGCTCCTAGTAAATCATCTAGGAGAAATAAGGCTCTGCGAAATAATAAGGCGGACAAGAAGGTTTTGGCCAAGGAAAAGGGGAAAGCTCCACAAGATCAGACTACATTTAAGAAGGTTGTTTTTCCTACTAATAAGTTTGATCTTGACTCCTCCTACGGTCACTTCACTATCCTGCTTTTGTAGAGCCCAAGTCAAGGTACCAAGGATGGACTCGCCCTCGAAACTTTTGTGAAACTGTCTGTAAGGCACCTTATGAAGAGATCACTCTTCAGAGCTATGGCCCTTTTAATTATGGTCATAACATCAAGAAGGCTCCAAAAGTAAAGCCTATTGTTGAAAAGCCTATGAAGGAGAAGAAGCAATGTGATTGTCTTCACCATGTAGCTTCTACCTCTAAGAATGCTGCCCCTGCTAGAACAAACTCTCCAAAAGTCAAGCAGGAGGGAGTTAGGAAAAGATATAATAGGTTTACTGTTGGTGCTGTGGGAGAATTGGTCACTTTGCCATCGATTGTTGGTTTAATCCCAGAAACTATGTTACCCCTCAAATTAACAATATGAGAAAGAGCCGCTCATAATGTTAATACATGTAGGGGGAGCAAGCTAGCTAGAGACCAAGGACCCAAGTAAGTTTGGGTTCCTAAGGCAAACTGACTTGTAATTGCAGGTAAGTTCAACGGCCACCAGAAATCCCATTTGGTATTTGGAAAGCGGATGCTCTCGGCATATGACCGGGACTAGAAGCCTTCTCAAGAATTACTCACCAGTCGTGAACGGATCAAAGGTCATCTTTGGAAGTTCTGATAGAGGAATTACAAAAGGCTATGGTATGATTACTAATGGTAGTGTATCTTTTTTGGATGTGACTTATGTTGAAGGATTGGAACACAATCTCATAAGCATAAGCTAACTATGCGATAAAGGATACATAGTTGAATTTCATGCTGATAAGTGTTTGATAAAGTCTGTTGACAATTTGGAAATAATTTTATCAGGCATTCGTAGTAGGAATATATTTTGTTTAAATTTTATTTGTATTGACTCTTCTACACTAATGTGTCTTTTGGCAAAAGATAGTGCGTCTCTTGGTGACCAATGGCACAAGAGATTAGCACATATTAATTTCAAAACTATTAATAAATAATTTTCCCTGAACTTAGTACGTGATTCCCTGAATGTTAAGTGCTCTAAGGAAACACCTTTTCATGCATGTGTGAAAGGCAAGCAAACAAGGGCTACTTTTAAAAGCATTATAGAAAAAGACTCTAATAGGTGTTTACACCTACTTCATATGGACTTGTTCGGTAAACTGTAAGTTAGAAGTTTAGGAGGTAAGGATTATACGTTGGTTATTATCGATGATTACCCATGCTTTGCGTGGGTGTTCTTTATGAAACACAAGACAGATACCTTCGATGTCTTTACAAATTTTGTTAGGCGGATCCAGAATGAATACAACTGTTCTGTAGTCAAAATTAGAAGTGACAATGGAACTGAATTCAAGTCTGGGGCCATGATAGAATTTTGTGAAAGGCTAGGTATCTTTCATAAGTTTTCCTCTCCCCATACTCCATAACAGAATGGAGTAGCTGAGAGAAAGAACAGAATACTCATAGAGGCCTGCAGGACTATGTTGAATGATTCCTTACTATCAGAGTACTTCTGGGCTGAAACAGTCAACACTGCATGCCACACGCAAAATCGAGCACTCATAAACAAGAACCATAATGAGACGCCTTATGAACTTTAAAGGGGAGAAAGACTTCTGTATTATATTTTAGAATCTTTGGCTGTAAATGCTTCGTTCTTAACAATGGTAAGTATCATACTACTAAATTTAGTGAAAAGAGTTTTGAAGGTATTTTTGTAGGGTATAATAGCCATAGTAAAGCATATAGGGTATTTAATAAGAAATCCTTGGTAGTTGAAGAATCTATACATGTTGAATTTGATGACCGAGTTTGCTGCAAAGTAACTCTTTTAGTGTGTTCATTGAAGATGCAGGTTCAAGGTTAAAAGAACCTAACTTGGATGAGGCGACTTAAGAGAAAGGTGAAAAGTTCATCAAGATCACCACTTCAACCCCGATTGGAGAGGTTGATGATAAAGATGAAGAAATCATTCAAGTTGATGAAGCCACTCCTGTGGTTGAAGAAGCTCCAAAGGCAAGGAACCTAGAGCTCAGACATCTGAAGGATCACCCAATTGATCAAATCATCGGAGATCCCCGGGATGGTGTCAGAACTCATAGAGGTACTACTAATGAAAATCTATATTTGAGTTTTCTCTCACAGGTTGAACCAAAGAAGTTTGAGGAAGCAAACTCAGATGCATCATGGATTATGGCCATGGAAGAAGAGTTAAATCAGTTCAAGCGCTGTCAAGTCTTGAAACTTGTTCCAAGACCCAAAGGTAAGAACATCATCAGAACCATGTGGGTCTACAGGAACATGATGGAAGAGAATGGAATTATCATAAAGAACAAGGCCAGGCTCGTCGCCAAGGGATATCGACAAGAAGAAGGAATCGACTTCGACCAGACATATTCTCCAGTGGCAAGGCTGGAGGCAATCAGGTTATTCCTAGCATATGTTACACTTAAGGGCTTCACCGTCTATCAGATGGACGTGAAGTCCACCTTCCTTAATGGTGACATAAAGTAAGAGGTGTATGTGGAATAACCCCCAGGTTTCATTGATTCTAACTTTCCTAATTATGTTTATCTTTTATCTAAAGCCCTATATGGTTTGAATCAAGCTCCTCGAGCTTGGTATGAGACGATGTCTAGCTTTCTTCTTGAGAAATAGTTCATAAGGGGAAAGATTGAGAAGACATTATTTTTTAGGGAAATAAAATGCAAGATTTTCCTAGTGCAAATCTATGTCGACGACATTATTTTTGGCTCTACAAACGACAACCTCTAAAAAAAGTTTTCTAAACTTATGCGAGGTAAGTTCAAAATGAGCAGTATGGGAGAGATGAAGTATTTCTTAGGACTTCAGGTGAAACAATCTGAAGATGGAATTTTTCATCTCGCAGACTAAGTTCACCAAGGAGTTAATTAAGAAATTCTTAATGGAGAATGCAACCTCTATTAGGACTCTAATGGGTTCAGCTACGTCTCTGGACAAGGATAAGAATGAGAAACCTTTTAATGAAATGAAGTACAGAAGCATAGTTGGATCCATGCTCTACCTTATTTTCAGTAGACCAGACATAATGTTATCCATATGTGTCTGTGCTAGATTTCAAGTAAACTGTAAGAAATCTCATTATACTTCTGCAAAGCGGTTTTGAGATACCTTAAAGATACATCGAATCTTGGCTTATGATACCCAAAAAGTAATGATAGCGAACTAAATGGTTTTTCAGATACATACTTTGCAGGTAGTAAAGATGATGGGAAGAGCACTTATACGACTTGCTAATTCCTAGGAGAAAGGTTCATTTCCTAGAGTAGCAAAAGCAAAATTGTGTCGCAATCTCAACGGCCGAGTCAGAATACATTTCTGCCGGCAGTTGTTGTACACAATTGCTTTGGATAAAGAATCAACTGGAAGACTACAACATGAAGGTCAAAGACATCTCATTGTTTTGCGACTCCTCCAGTGCAATAGCAATAGCCAAAACCCCAGTCTCTCACAGTCGGACAAAGCATATAGAGCTGAGATACCGTTTCATTCGGGAGCATGTGGAGCATGGGGACATAGATCTGCAGTATGTTCCAACAGATAGGCAAGTTGCAGATATATTCACAAAGCCGTTGGACAAGACCAAGTTCAGTTTCTTCAAAACTGAGCTTGGTATGCTCAACAAAGAAGAATAGACAATGTGGACTCATTTCACAGCTCAGAAATAAATGTTTAGCCAAAAAGGTTAGTAATTTCTCTTAGTGGAATTCATTTCTCGAGACAAAGAATGACTACTCGAGAACTCGAATATGTCTACTCAAGTACTTCTCTAAATTCTTGAGAACTAAGTAAGTCACTCGAGTGCTATCACTCGAGTACTAAACTTCTTCTCGAGAAGTAGAATTAGATCACTCGAGTAAGTTGGTGTGAACCATTTAGTAGCGCATAAAGATTGCTCAGGATCGGCAGGCGAAGTATTTCAACACTCTCCATAGGAATGTGGAGTTTGCGGTAGGATACTCGGTATACCTAAAGATAAAGCCATTCAAAGTCGTTTCGCGGATTTGCCGACTCAAGAAGTTGAGTACGAGTTTTTTTGGTCATTCGAGGTCATGGAACATATTGGAGAAGCAGCCTACCGGTTGGCATTGTCCACAGAGATGAGTTGATTACACGATGTCTTCCATGTATCAGATTTGAGGAAAGCCTTGATGGAGACGAGTGTTGTGGTTGAGTAGGCAGCGGTGCCGATAGAAGAGGACTTAAGGACGAAAGTCTGTCCGGTTGGCATAGAGGATTCAGAAGTTTGACAGTTGTGGAATAAAGAGGTTAAGCTCATGAAAGTGCACTGGGATAATTGTGGGTAAGTCGAATTCTCCTGGGAGCATGAGCAAGCAATGCGGGAGGACTTCCCAGAACTTTTTGCTTCAGGTATGCTTTTTGGTTTAAGTGCATGCTAAATTTCGACGACGAAATTCTTCTAATGGGGGGAGGAGTTGTAACACCCCAGATTTCAAGAGCTTCAGCCTTAGGAAGCTATCGCATGGCGATAGGTAGCTATCGCATGGCGATAGGTAGCTATCGCCAGGCGATAACATTATTTTTGTCAAAACCAAGCATTGAGAGCGTTGAGTACTAGCGCGCGACGTTAGTTAGCTACTGCTCGACAGTAGCTTAGCGTTGAGTGAGTTGAGAGGAAGGCGTTGAGTGGAGAAGTTGAGTGGTTGGCAATGAGTGAGCTACCGTATATAATTATTATTTTGGTCGAGCTCTTGGAAAGCTACCGCCCGACGATAGGTAGTTACCACCTGGCGGTAGGCCGTTACCGCCCAACGATAGCGCACGGGAGTAGTTACGTCGTTTGGCATTTTAGCCGTCTAATTTCTCTTAAGATTTGATCCTATGCCCAGGACACTCCGTCCAAAGGGCATAAGAAGGGCTGAAACATTCTGAACCCTCACATGGCTCTCATTTGAGAAAGAGTTAGGGTTTGAGAGAGAGAGAGAGATTGGGGGAGGAAGAAGAAGGCCTTTCTCCGCCATTGATGAAGCTTTGGGACTCTGATCATCGATCTGAGTCCAGATCTGTGGAGAGAACTTGAAGACGCACATTTTCATCCAGGCAAGTCGAGTTTTCCATGACAAGGAAAAGGAGTCATAAGGTAAAGAAACTTCTCCTCTTATTCTTTAGGATGCGTGTATGGCATCCATGTTTATTACTTCTTTCTTTCAAGCATTTGGGACCAAGATCTCTTAAATTAGAGGGGTACGGGTTGTCATTGATCAAGAGGAGCCACCGGGTCGATTGTGTCCATCCCCGGCATGATATGTCATTATAAATCCCCTCCGTTAGTGGATTAGGCATTGTGGGTAAATCCGAAGTCACAACCGTTAGTCCGACTCGGTGATGTTGCATAACGAGCCTAAGGATTGTTCTAGAAATCCGTTTGCGGTAAGATGTCGTTTATTATGATTGTCCCCCCTTAATTTTTTGTGAGAACGAATGGTGGTTTTGGGCGGGAAAGGCTTTTGATTTTGATGTGCTAAGATGTGGATTTGTCTCTGTGGTCGGTTGACTAGCCCATGACGTGAAAGTTATGGGTGGAGAGTGTCCTGGTGAGACAAGTCCCATCTGTGAAATTGACGAGAACGCCAAGCTTTTGACAAGCCCGGGTGATGAAGCCCACGAGCGATTGGGGTCTAGCAAGGGTTCTTAGCATCAGTTTATTTGTGTGATGGAATCCGGACGTGATAAGTCAGAGCATGCAGGAAAGTCCGGGTTTTGAGACCCACGAGCGAGTGGGGCCAAGGTAAGAGTTCCGTGTGGCGGCTTGTATGTCATTTGGGGAAAATGGAAGTACCCATGTATTTGAAGCTTGAATGCTGAAGATGAAATTGGAAGTATCTGAATTATGATGTACGATGATCTGTTAGATTCATACGCTATAGGGTGCCTTGGGTGAAGCCCAAGTTTGCATACATGCTGCATTGTAGACCTGTTTTATTATATGCTCAACATAAAAACATGTTTGTTGTATGAGACATCCAAACCTGTTTTGCTACTTTCTATGTTCATGTATATTTGCATACGAAGTGCTGACCAGTAGGGTAATGGAGTGCCCCGGGGTCTGCTAGGGATGACCGGGAGGAGATGTGTTGGTTATACAATTGAGGTCAGCCTTTGCTGACCCATGTTAATGCAAACTTTTACAGGGCAAGGATCGCAAGTGGGAGTAAGCTCGCCGACCAAAAAGTCCTAAGCCTCGTGAAGTGATCTCTTTGTTTAGTAGCTCTGTTTGGTTGAATGATATGCTTAGTGCACTATGATTTTGTCTTGCATGCTGAGGTAGCCTAGGAGTGCTAATGCATATTTTTATGTTGATGTTATTGTTTCAGTTTTGGACACATGAATGTTGTAAGGCCTTAAGGCCGTTTTGATACTCCTGTGATGGTGGATAACTTCTAGTCTAGTTTCTTATTTCCACTGTTTTTTTAGTCTGAGTTTTGAGTTGGGTAGTTTTATATCATCTTATGATGCTTAAGCTATAGAGTCTGTATGTTGTGAGGTCCCGCCCGGACCTATATTATACAGTCATTACAAAGATGGCGTTACACACTCAATGCTTTTGGACTTTATCAGATTTATGCTATGGTAATACTGAGGCTTTGACAGCCTGAGAATCAGACGACTCTTTTATCCTTTTGTCGTTGAGTGAACTGCATTCAATCAACGCTTCTGGAATTAACCAGATTTCTTCTTTTCTAGCATCCTGTCATGAGTCCAACTGACTTAGTGACTTTGACAACCTATCAAATCAGTTCAACAGGGAATAACCTGCATACATTGAACTATTCGCATGCATCAAATACTTTCTTATGTATACCATTGAATTGTGGACCTTCTTCAAATCTGGGACATTGTGTTTAATGGACCAAACAATCTCCTCCTATTTGAAGAAGTCAAAACCTTAGTCAATGATATACACTAACATAATTAAGCATATGAGATTTCTGAATATGAAATCAATAATATATAAATGAAGGCCAAAATATTTAAATACACAGGAATAAGATTTTTATTTATGATAATGTTCATAAATAGACAGTGTGCTCAATACAAAATATTTATATTCCTACATCCCTTTAAGGAAAGAAAGAAATGTAACACCCCTACCCGTCACATAGCATATAGCAGTAGGTCCGGCTGGGGCTCAACGCCATATACAACGGACAGACTGGTGGGTTACTCAATAAAACCATTCAACCAATTCACACGTCCTACACAGAGCATCTGGCGGAAGCAATTTGTTAAGTTGCAATAATACGAACCTAGCCAACAAGCATGAAAGTCCACTAGCATACCAAGCAGGAATGAAATACAAAGTACCAAAGAGTGCTGTCCTTATGGCCTTACAACAGTTCACTTAAATAAATAGTGTTTTACAAACTTCGACTCGCATGCCGGCCGCACATGATTTAAAATAAGTAAACAAACAAGGCCTTCGAGGGTCGGCTCAGCAACTTGGGCTTTGGCCCGCTATTTGCCGCTCGGCTCCGCAGCACCTGCAAGCACAAATCACCGCAACGGTGGCAAATAAGAATAACGGTCAGCTAAAGCTGACCAAATTATAACGATTCTGCCCCCAAACACGGGGCGGCAAAGCTTCTTCCCTGTACTTGTTAGCATAGAAAGTAAAATAGTGAATAAGCACAATATCACAAGTGCAGGCTCACACAGCCACACACCCCGTGCTCTCAGGTCACTAACCCGGTCATAACCGTGGTCTCACCTCCATCCCTTGGACGGCAAATCTCGTGAGCATTTTTAATCTTTCCGGTCTAAGCCTAAGACTCGCACGACCATGCCAATGGCCAGTCCCTTTTCAAGGTATCTGACACCAAACCACATAGCTCGGGTCCATTTCCACTTGCCCGTTGCTCACACCGCCTAGTAACTTTAAGACGTACGCGCGGGCCAAGCTTCTCCCGGATCCCAAATTCGATCACACAAGCACATAACCCAGTTATGTTCAAGGTTGGCTCCCAGGCCACCAAGATGGCAGAAATGCATTTCCGCCCAATTTTTCGGGTGTGCCTTGGGGTTAATCCCCAAGGATCCCTGCTGCAATCTACCCCGTAGAAACCCAAAAACAATCAATGGCACGGAGTATTCTCCGGCTACTTACGCAATGCAAAATCACCGATCCAGACCAACTTGTCCGGGTAGGCTTCACGCACCATGCCTATGCCCGTACTTCGATTCTAGACTCTAACAAGGCGGACTTTACATATCTACCCCAAGGAATACCGCAAACTCATCGCACACTCGTGGGAGCGGGTTTTCCCATACAAAGGAAGAAGAGCTTCATATGCTCAAGATGAAAATCGTTACCCTAGCATTTTTCCTCAGTGCCATGGAAAACTAGGCGGATGAAAAGCACCGTGATAATCTTGCCTCCGCAGATCTAGGCTTGGTTTGCAATTTGGCACTCCGAATCTCCTCCGATGGGCGGATCTTCCTCTTCCTCCAAATTCCTTGCTCTCCCTTCTCTCTAGGTTTTAGAAAGAGAATGGCTAAGTGAAAGTGGAGGTTTAAATCCCCAATCTCGGCCTTAACCCTAACATGGAGAACCTTAGGCCGTTAAATCCTAAAATAAGTAAACGAATGGCTGCGATTCAACCCGAAATTAAACTTCCTGGGCCGAACACGGCTTGCGACACGCCCATGTCCAAGGTCGTGTCACTCATTCGCCGTCGAAACTATCGCGCCCCAAAAAGAACACGGGCACTCGACACGCTCCTGTCAGGCTTGACACGCCCATGTTATATAGTACACGCCCATGTAGCTGGGCATGTTCCTCCAACGACATAGGTCCAAAACAACCAGAGCACGATACGGCCACGTGACACGCCCGTGTCACATACCGTGTGCTAGACACGGTCTGGGACACGCCGGTGTCCCAGTCCGTGTAGCTGCCTTAACACAACTCGCCAAATGAACCGAGCAGGACACATGTATTCGACACGCCCGTGTAAAATCTCACACACCCGTGTCAGACCCGAACACGCCTGGGCCCATGCCGTGCGTCCTTACTCAACGATCATTTAGTGAAAGGCTTTGAGTGACTGACACGCCCTGGGACACACTCGTGTCCCAGGATGTGTTCACTCCCCCCCCCCCCCCCCGACGACTGTTGACTGCAAAATCGTCGACCACGCGACCATCACCGACCCAAGCATGACACGCCCTGGGACACACCCGTGTCCAAGGCCGTGTCACCTCTACCAAATCCTAGATTTGGCTCAAAACACCACCCGTCACACTTTTGAGTTTTGGGGCGTTACAACTCTCTCCCTCTTAAAAGAATTTCATCCACAAAATAACCAAAGGAATAGAAAATAGAATAAACCAAAAGCAGTACCTGAGTGAAATAACTCTGGGTACTCCTCAAGCATGGTCTGCTCCTATTCTCAAGAGAGCTCCTCACGACTGCAATTGTCCCAACGGACCTTGACCATTCTGATCTCCTTGTTACGAAGTCGCTTGACTTCAGAGTCCTCAATACAAACGGGCTTGACCCTAGTTATACCCCCTTCGTCCACCGGTACTTGATCAATTGCGATCACCTGCGAAGGCTCTTGTACTGCCTTCCGCAACACTGATATGTGGAATACGTCATGTAGACCACTCAACTCCACAGATAGCTTCAAACGGTAAGCCGCTTCACCGATCCGCTCCTGAATCTCAAACGATCCAAGGTATCTTGGGCTCAGCTTCTTCAAGCATCGTACCCGTGACACACCCTTGAACGGTTTTATCTTCAAATACACCCAATCGCAAACCGCGAACTCCACGTTCCGATGCTTGGCATTGTAGTATTTAGCTTGTCTATCCTGAGCGATCAGCAAATGCTCCTGAATGGATCGCACCAATGAAATAGCGTTTTCCACCTCTTGATTTTTGTACAACCTTGCCTCACCCATTTCTAGCCACGACAATGGCGTGCGACACTTCCTACCATATAGGGCCTCAAAGGGCGCCATTTGTATACTCGCCTGGTAGCTATTGTTGTACGCAAATTCCACCAGATACAGGTGGTCTTCCCAATGCTTTCCGAAGTCTAGAACGCACATGCGGAGCATGTCCTCCATGGTTCTGTTGACCCTCTCGGTCTTCCCATCCATCTGCGGATGGAAGGCTGTGCTGAACTTCAACTTAGTTCTGAGAATCTGTTGCACCAACCTCCAATCATTGTATGTGAACCGCACATCTCGGTCCGCTCACGATGATGCGGGGCACACCGTGAAGCCGCACAATATTATCCACATATAACTTCTCCAGTTTCTCCACAGAATCATCCTTCCTATACGGAATGAAGTGAGAAACTTTTGTTAACCGATCTACGATCACCCAGATGGTATCGTTTCCCTTCTGTGACCTTGGCAAGCCATGCACAAAGTCCATCGAAATGTCATCGAACTTCCACTCCGGAATAGGCAAGGATTTCAAGAATCCCACTGGCTTTTGGCACTCTGCCTTTACTAGGGCGCAAGTATTACATTTAGCCACAAACAGTGCCAAATCCTTCTTGGGCCCTTGCCACCAGAAAAAATTCTTTAGATCTCGGTACATCTTCGTGCTCCCTGGGTGAATTGAGTACTTAGTATGATGAGCCTCGTACATCAACTCCGCCCGTAGGTTTCCCATGTTTGGGAAGCACAAACGACTGTCCTTCCTTAGCAGTCCATCTGCAACAAAAAACTGGGAATTTGACCCATCCAATGCTGCATCCATGAGCTCCTTCATGCTGCTATCCAATTCCATAGCCTGCCAAATGCGATCAGTTAGGTCATACTGAACTTTTGTCCAGTTCAATAACGCTTTGGCGCTAGTCTGCTTGTCCACACAACAGATCTCTAACGCCTCCAACTCCCGAATTAACCTCTCATCATGAACCGACAACCAGTTGGCTTGGGTGGGAGCTCTGCGACTCAACGCATCCGCCACTGCATTGCCTTTCCAGGGCACATAAAGAATTTTGAACGTAAAGTCCCCCAGGAACTCCATCCATCTCCGCTGCCTCATGTTCAAATCTTTCTGATACAACAGGTATTTCAGGCTCTTATGGTCAGTATAAATATCGACCTTTATGCCATACAAATAATGCCTCCACAGCTTTAGCAAAAAAATCACGGACACTAACCTCAAGTCGTGGACCGGATAATTCCTTTCGTGCACTTTCAGCTGACGCGAGCCATACGCAATAACACAATCGTGCAGCAGTAGCATGCAGCCCAAAACACTGCCTGAGGCATCACTGTATATCTCAAAACCTTCGATCCCACTCGGCGAACTTAGCACTGGCACCGTGGTCAACCGAGTCTTCATCTCTTCGAACGCTTGCGCGCACTTCTGCGTCCATACAAAATTCTGATATTTCCTTGTCAACGTCATGGGAGGTAAAGCTATCCGTGAGAAGTTCTCTACGAAGTGCCTGTAAAAGCCAGTAAGACCTATAAAACTCTGGACTTCCGCTACCGAGGAAAACACAGGCCACTCTCGTATTGCAACAATCTTCGCCGGATCTACCGCAATCCCTTCTCCACTGACTATTTGACCAAGGAATACCACTGAGGATAACCAAAACTCGCACTTAGAGAACTTTGTGTATAGTTAGTTCCTCCTCAGCGTCTCCAAAACCAGATGCAGATGCTTGAAGTGATCTTCTTCGCACTATGAGTACACCAATATGTCGTCAATAACTTGGGCTTTGGCCGCTATTTGCCGCTCGGCTTCGCAACACCTGCAAGCACAAATCACCGCAACGGTGGCAAACAAGAATAACGGTCAGCTAAAGCTGACCAAATTATAATGTTTCCGCCCCTAAACTCGGGGCGACAAAGCTTCTTCCCTGTACTTGTTAGCATAGCAAGTAAAATAGTGAATAAGCAAAACTTCACAGGTGCAGGCTCACACGGCCACAAACCCCATGCTCTCAAGGCACAAACTCGGTGAACCCGGTCATAACCGTGGTCTCACCACCATCCTAATGGCCAGTCCCTTTTTCAGGTATCTGACACCAAACCACATAGCCCGGGTCCATTTCCACTTGCCCGTTGCTTGCACCGCCTAGTCACTTTAAGACATATGCGCGGGCCAAGCTTCTCCCGGATCCCAAATTCGATCACACAAGCACATAATCCAGTTATGTTCAAGGTTGGCTCCCAGGCCACCAAGATGGCAGAAATGCATTTCCGCCCAGTGTTTCCGGGTGCGCCTTGGGGTTAATCCCCAAGGATCCCTGCTGCAATCTACCCCGTAGAAACCCGAAATCAATCAATGGCACAAAGTCTTCTCTGGCTACTTACGCAATGCAACATCACCGATCCATACTAACTTGTCCTGGTAGGCTTCACGCACCATGCCTATGCCCGTACTTCGATTCTAGACTCTGATAAGGGGGACTTTATATATCTACCCCAAGGAATACCGCAAACTCACCGCACACTCGCGGGAGCGGGTTTTCGCATGCAAAAGAAGAAGAGCTTCACATGCTCAAGATGAAAATCATTACCCTAGCATTTTTCCTCGACGCCATGGAAAACTACACGGATAAAAAGCACCGCGATGATCTTGCCTCCGCAGAACTGGGCTTGGTTTGCGATTTGGCACTCATAATCTCCTCCGGCTGGCAGATCTTCCTCTTCCTCCAAACTTCTTGCTCTCCCTTCTCTCTAGGTTTTAGAAAGAGAATGGGTAAGTGAAAGTGGAGGATTAAACCCCCAATCTCGGCCTTAACCCTAGCAGGGAGAGCTATGGGCCGTTAGATCACAAAATAAGGAAACGAACGGCTACGATTCAACCTGAAATTAAACTTCCTGGGCCGAACACGGCTTGCAACACGCTCGTGTCTAAGGCCGTGTCACTCATTCACCGTCGAAACCATCACTCCCCAAAAAGAACACGGGCACTCGATACGCCCGTGTCAGGCTTGACATGCCTGTGTCATATAGTACATGCCCGTATAGCTGGGCGTGTTCTTCCAACGACACAGGTCCAAAACAACAGAGCACGACACAGTCATGTGACACGCCCGTGTTACATGCCTTGTGCTAGACACGCCCTGGGACACGCCCGTGTCCTAGGCCATGTAGCTGCATTAGCACAACTCGCCAAATGACCTGAGCAGGACACAGGTATTCGACACACCCGTGTCAAATCTCATACACCCATGTCGGACCCAAACACGCTTGGGCTCAGGCCGCGCGTCCTCGCTCAAAAATCGTTGAGTGAAAGGCTTTGAGTGACTTACACGCCCTGGGACACGCCCATGTCCTAGGCCGTATTCAACCCCTCCCCCCGACGACCGTTGACTGCAGAATCGTCGACCACGTGACCATCCTCGAACCCGAGCACGACACGCCCTATGACACATCCGTGTCCCAGGCCGTGTCACCTCTACCAAATCCCAGATTTTGCTCAAAATGCCACCCGTCACACTTTTGAGTTTCGCGGCGTTACAAGAAACATCTCAAGTTTCAGGCTCCTTAATCAGAATCCCCATGCTGGATTTCTTGGCAGCCTACTATTTATCTTTGTTGTCCTTTTCTTTCTCCCTCTTTCTTTCAAAATAACTGTAGGATTTGGGAAAATACTTGTTTGGCTCCACAATATCTGGTGGCAGTGCCCCTGACTATTTACCTCTTCTGAACTTTCTTCTCTGCTCCTCATTTCTCTCAAGCTTGGCCCATTCTAGGGAGTTGTAGAGCTTTCGCCTATCAGTTTTGTGATCTTTAATTTGATCCCAAGCAGAAAAGATGATTGTCCTTGATTGAGGACTCCACTTCTCAAAGTCAGGCATGGTCTCCATCTCTTCATGGTATCTTTTCTTATTGATCCTTAGTTTTTCCTCTTCTTCTGCAATAGATTTGCCTTTGGCCCTTACAATCTGTTCAACAATGGGGCTGAATTAATGGATTCATCTGTAGTTGAACGTTTAGCCCACTGAGCACCACTTTGTGTAGTATAAGGAACACCACTCTGATCAGTCTCATATTGTGCAACATACAAATTTTTAGGAACTGGTGATGTTTTAATGTTTTCATATGAGATTTGTTCAAGACTCATTGAGTCTTTGATTATATTTGTAGTCCAGACTGCATTCTTAGTGTTTTGCTTTATCATTGCTTTCTCCCCCTTTTTGACTTCTTCAGAGGTAGTAGAAGTGAGAGTGTTCTTTTTTATTGTGAGCCTCTCATCCAAGAAGTTGATTCCTTTAGTAACATGATTCTTGACCTTAATCATATGGTCATCCAAAATTTGTGTGCATGCATCCATTCTCCGATCAGTTGTGATCTTGTTTTCATTCATTAGTTTATTTTGAGCATTATGAACCATCTCCATATTGCTTGATATGATGTTCTAGTTCAGAAGAATGTCATTTTTAGTTTTCCTGATCTCTTGTAGTTTGCTTTTAGTGAAGGTTACATCAGGAGTAGCCCTATGGAAGAATGCAACTATGTTGGCTTTGAGTAGGTTGACTTCAAACCAGATTGACTTTATCTCAATAGACAGATCTTGTCTCACTGCCTTGATGGAATCATCAATGTAGTGTTCCAATTGTCTTCTCTGGTCATCTAGTAACCCTTTGAGTTGGGCTAGAAAGGAGGAGGAAATTTGATTAGCCTTTGTAGATGTTCCTTGGTAACCTACCTCCTCAACCCTATCTTTGGTAGAAAACCTTTCCTTAGAATCTAGCATCACATATTCTGGTTATTGTTCTTCTGCATGGACATTGGCTGTAGGAAAATCCTTATCAGATTCAAATGAGACAATCTTATGCACAATATCATGAGCAGGGAGTTCAATGTGAATCTCCCCCTCAACTTGAGCACTATCCATAAGACATCTTGGTCTTTTATATTTCTCATGGGAATTTCTAGCACTAAGGTGGCAATGGCTGGAGCACCTTCCATTGTCCTCTCAAGAAATTGTTCCCCCTCATCTAGAGGATAGAGAAGAACAACTTATGGACCCTCTGAAGTTTTAGCAATTCTTTTCCAAAGATTCTCAATGAAAGTGTCTAATTGTTCTTGAACAGACATGATGGTCTCCCACTCAGTATGAGCAAGTATCTGGGAAGTCTCCCCCTTAACTTCAGCACAGCTATTTTCCACTTGTTGACCTTCTAGTGAGACTATGACTCCATCTTGGTTTTCTTTAGATTGTGTTCTGGCCGACTAGATCCTTGCAGTAGGTTCAGAAGATATTGAAACTTGAGCACTCAGGTCTCTTCTGGTTTCTTCAGTAGAATCAAAGAGTTAGGGATTATGTGGCTCCTATTCACTCTTCTCAGAGGAGCTGTCACTGTGCTTTCCTCAATAATCTGAAAAACATTCTTCTTTTTCTCTGCAGTCTGTGCATGTGGCAACAGAACTCTATCCCACCTATCAAGCATTTTAGAGTCCATCCTCCTCATATGATGGATTTTAGTTCCTAGCCTTATGTTAAGGATCCCTGAAACACTGTTATGCAGAAACAGAGATAGAATTCTACCCATGTTTAGCTCTGGGATACATTCTATAATTCTGTCAAAAAGAACTCTTCCCCAATATTTCTTCTTAGAAGAAATACCCTTGCCATTAACTCGAACATCTTCTTGGAAATCTTATCGTGAGAGCCCGTCGTACACAGCAATGCCTCTACAACAACATATACAAGGAATTTTCCTTTAAGATTCAGTTCTCTTTGCAAGATTGTTCCTGTGGTGTGCTTTTACAATCCACACCACTTCAGTGCTGCTTTGACATCAATTGATCCAATTCATCTTCTTCATCAGATACCCTGAACTTGGGAAGTTACAGTGCCTTGCTCAGTCTCTTAGGTGTAACCCTAACCTTGTTGTCACTGATAAAGGACCTGATTTTAATGGATGAAGAGCCGACCTTTGCAGTTGAGTATAACTCAAGTACATCTCTCTTCCAAAGCAGACTATGCTCGAATAAAACATATTCTAGGTCAGCGACCTACAGCAGATGGAGAACTAGATGAACTTCCTCAGGCGCATCCTTGAATCCATTCCTGACAAGCTCTGAACCTTCAAATAGAATGTCTAATCTCCTTGGTGTCATTGCTTCTGAGACTTGCAGTAGATTTTCCGATCTTTTTGTCATTTAATCGCAAGGGGTAAAGAAGGGGGAGGAATAACATATTTTAATCTAAGCACAAACCATTCTATTTATACATGACTCAATTTGAGAAAGCGGAAAGGCGCGTACCTGTTTCGAGGATCATGTGTAGATCAACGACTGAGATTAATCCAGCAGATTAGTCGTAAATATAAGTATTTGAATGTTTACGTCGAGTGAATTTGACGCACACGATTCTCTCGACATCTATTGATGACTCGGCGCACTCGATACCTGAGCCCTTAGACTCAACGCTTTTGACGCCTAATGTTGACTCAACACTCTCGACGCATGAACACTTGGTCTATAAATTCTTTATTTCCCTGCATGGTTAAGAACCACCTGCAACTAGAATACATGCAGAGCAACTGAAGCTATGCTAAGTTCTTCATATCCAATTCAGATTTAAAGGAGTTGAACTTGGCTTCATCTAGTGGCTTAGTGAAGATGTCAGCCACCTGCTTGTCTATAAGGACAAACTGAAGACTGATGTCCTCACATTCCACATGCTCTCTAATAAAATGATATCTAATTTCTATATGCTTAGTCCTGCTATTAGAGTCAAGATTCCTAGCAATAGAAATTGCACTAGTAGAATCACAATACATAGGAGTTCTACTTAGCTTTAAGTTGTAGTCCTAGAGCTGATGTTGGATCCACAATAGCTGAGCATAGCTGTTGGAACACCCTATTACTAATTTGGGCAAGGATCACTATGTTTTTAGGAAATCAGTTTGACCTAGATGTATAGTTGAAAAGGTCATGTTAGAATGAGTCTAGGGCTTAGAACTTAGGTTTGAAGCTGCCCCCAGGACCATCCAAGGATTCAGACTTAGAGCTGAGACAAAGACAATTATCGTCGAGTTTAGGTCTACGAAACGTCGAACTCCGTTCGACGCTCTCTGAGCTCAACTCTGCTAAATCGTCGAACTCCGGTCGACGATCTTCGAGCTCAGATCGACGATCTGCCTTCAGCTTATTCTTCAAGTCGCTGAGCTCCAGTCGACGATCTTCGAGCTCAGGTCGACGTTTTCTGTCTGATGATCATTTCAATATCTGAGCTCAGGTCGACGATCGTAGAGCTCAGATCGACGTTTTTCCTGAGAGATCGATGACTTTGAGGATTCAAATTCAGTCAGCTTTTGGAATGTTTTTTTTTTAAATTCTCTCAGCATTTATTTATAGAGATCTGCTAGCCGTTTTCATTTATTCTGGAGCAAGTTTCAAGGGATTTATCAGAGAATGTTTATTGGACTTTCCTCCAGAAGACAAAACATTTATGGAAGACATTTATTGACTGCTAACGCTATCTTGGATAGAGGATCTTCAGAGAATAAAACATCTTACAGCAGATCAAGACAAATCTATCTATCACTCAATACAGACATACACAGATAGTCAGAAAAACTTAGAGGAAAATCAAGTGATCAATCCTGAAGAGTTTGATTTAATATTGGCATACTGAAAAGTGATCATAGCTTCAACATCAAGGACTCCAGACAATTCATATTTCAGCCTCTGCTGAAACAATCTTCTGCTGGAGATCTGAAGCTTCTGAAGACCTATCACCCTAGCAAAGCTCTCATCTCTGAACCATCTACATCTCAGGGGGAGCTTTGACAACACAATCAATCCACTAAGTCTTCTCTCTGTGATTGAGACAGAGAAGACAACTTCACCTCTTCCTTTTTCTTTTCTTGCTGTAAAAGGGTTATAAAGACTCCCTTCAAAAGTTTTGGTTCTAGTTCTGAGAGCCTTGTCAAAACTCAGTGGTGGCAAGACACCTGATCAAAAAATCCAGTTTGGTTTTTAAGCACCTTATCAAAAGCTCATTGGTGCTCAGGACACCTGATCAACTCATCCTGCAGTGGATTCCTACCAAGGGTGGTAGAAGAGTGGATGTACCCAGGTTTTTGGAGAACCACTATAGCTCCTTGTGTCTTCTGGTCTCTTGTGCATATTCTTTGCTGTGTGCTGTGGTTTTTATTTTTACTGCTTTAGTTTTATTTCTACATCAAAGCACCTTACACCTATACATAAATTAAGCCTTTACTGATGTGCATTTTTAAATTGTAAATTTACTTTAAAATACTCTATTCACCCCCCCCCCCTCTAGAGTTAAGATAGATCTTACCCTCACTTTCAATAGCAACTTCCAATAGAGATGTATTCTTATTCTGCTATTTCTATTGAGACACCGGTTTGCTTCTTACAACTCCAAGATACAAGCCTTCTTCCTAGAAATTGACAGGATCCAGAGGTGTTTTTCCTATCATCTTTTCAACCTGCAAAGTCTGTATATGAATACCCAGTTAGTTCAAAATCACTATTCCTAGGGTACTATAAGGGCAAGATCAGGTGTGCCCTTGAGATATCTCAAGATTCTCTTAGATGTAGAATAGCGAGACTCTTTAGGGAAAGCCTGGTATTTAGCACAAACACATATAACATACATGATGTCTGGCCTACTAGTAGTTAGATAGAGAAGGGAGCCAATCATGCCTCTATATAAGGTTTCATCAACAGGTTTCCCAGTCTCATCCTTGTCCAATGAAACATTTGACCCCATAAGAGTTTTCATTATGGAGGCACTCTCCATACCAAACTTTTTAATCAACTCCTTCGTGAACTTAGACTATGAGATGGATAACCCATTATCAGACTGTCTTACTTGGATGCCTAAGAAGTACTTCGGTTCACTCATACTACTCATCTCAAATTTCCCTTGCATAAGTTTAGCAAACTTCATGCAGAGGTCATAAACAGTAGACCCAAAAATTATGTCATCCACATAGATTTGGACTAGAATGATCATACCCTTGACTTCCCCGAGGAATAGTGTCTTATCTATCTTTTCCCTTGAGAATTTGTTCTCAATATGAAAGCTATACATGGTTTTATACCATGCCCTAGGGGCTTGCTTCAACCCATACAAAGCTTTTCTATGCTTAAAAAAAAGTCATGAGAGTTAGGGTTAACAAAACCTGAGGGTTACTCAACATAGATCTCTTCTTTCAGGTCACCATTTAGGAAGGCTGACTTCATATCCATTTGGTAGACCTTAAATCCTTTATATGCAGTATATGTAAGGAACAGCCTTATAGCTTCCAATACTGCCACTGGTGCAAAGGTCTAATCAAAGTCAATACCTTCTTCTTGTATGTATCCCTTGGCAACTAGTCTGGCCTTGTTCTTGATTATAACACCATTTTCATCAAGCTTATTCCTATATATCTAATTAGTTCCAATAATAATATGTACTTGAGGTCTGGTAACTAGCTTCCAGACATTGCACCTCTTGAACTGGTTCAATTCTTCTTGTAGTGCCACAATCCAAAATGGATCTTTGTTGGCCTCTTCAAATATTTTTAATTCAACTTGAGATAGAAAGCACGAATACATGGCAATATTGAGGCTTCTACACATGATTGTAACCCCTTGGTTAGCATCTCCAATGATTAGGTTTTTGGGATGATCCTTCAAATCCCTAACAGCAGGAGGTATTCATTCCTCAGCTCCCTGAACTTTAGTAGTTGGATCATGCTGGTCTTCAGCCACATCTTGAGTACCTTGTTCTTCTTTAGGAATGTTCACCTCATCATCTTTTCCTTATCTAGTTAGAGTAGTGTCCTTGATGTTCAGGTTGTCCATCTCCAGTTCTACGCCTGCAGATCTAGATAAGCTTGGCAGCTCATTGTTAATCATTGATGACTCATCAAAGACAAAATTAATAGACTCTTCTACAACTTGATTTTTTAAGTTGTAGACCTTGTATGTTTTATTATGATTGTGGTACGCAACAAATATCCCTTCATAGGATTTGGCAGAAAACATAGTCAAGTATGACTACCCATTATTCAACACAAAGCATTTATTACCAAAGATCCTGAGATATGCTAGATTTGGTTTTCAACCTTTCATGATGTCATAGGGAGTCTTCTTGCAGTACTTGTTGATAGAGGCTTTATTCAAAACATGATAGGCAGTGTTCACTGTCTCAGCCCAGAAGTATTATGGGATAGAAGTGACACTGAGTAGTGTTCAGCCAGCCTCTATGAGAGTCCTATTTTCCTCTCAGTTATGCCATTTTATTGAGGAGTTCTTGGAGAAGAAAACTCCTGACGAATCCCTAGTTCTTCACAAAACATTATCATGCCTTCAGACTGAAATTCAGTACCATGGTCACTTCTGATTTTGACCACAGAACTACCTTTTTCCTTCTGAACTTTCCTATCAAAGATTATAAAGATGTATAGAGTTTCAGACTTTTCTTTAAAAAGAAAACTCAAGCATATCTAGAATAATCATCAACTATCACAAGTGTATAGACTTTTCTACCTAGACTATGAACTAGCATAGGACTAAACATGTCCATGTGCAGAAAGTATAAACACCACACATAATCCTTGGTCTTAATACTCTTAAAGGATACTTTGGTTTGTTTGCCCTTTTGACACGCAGAGCAAATGCCATCCTTGGTGCCTCTTATATTGAGACCATTTCTGACTAGCTCTCCAGTAAAGTGCATGTTAATAATCTTATAGTTCAAGTGAGCAAGTCTCATGTGCCATTACACACAGTAGGATACTTTCTCATTAGCAACAAGACACACTGGTTTGTTAGAGCTTAAACATAAAAAGTGTAAACAATCGATATTCCCACTCCGAGTGTCTGTCAAAATGACATATTGGTCACTTGACTTATTAATTAGACACTCGTCCTTATGGAAGATAATGCCATAGCCAAGATCACATAGTTAGTGTACAACCCCGTATCCGACAAGTAGGGTCGCCAAGAGCCAGACCGGCCAAGTTCAGCCCAAGCCCCATGGGCGGGACATTTGAAGGATGGGTGGGGCAAGCGGGCTCACACTCGCCCTAGCTCATGGAAGGCAGTCTGCGAGTGGGAAAAGCGGGCTCGCACTCACCCCAGGAGCTCGGCAGGTACCAAGCGATTAGGGAAGGCCATGCCCACACTCGACCAGGGTCGGGCAGAGGCGGCGAGTGCAAGCTCCATCGAGCACTCGCCGCCCTAGGTGAGTGGAGACTTCAGAGGGCAACTCGCCCAATTCTATAATGTATCTTTACATTTTACCCCCGTTGACCTGCCCATAGCCAGTTAAAACAGCAAAGTTACGCTATTGGCAGACCCAGTCGGGCTACACATAGCTGTTCAGAACAGCGGAGGTTGGCTATTTGCAGGCCATTTTTAGAAATCTATAAATAGGACCCAAGGGGTACCTCAGAAGGCATGCAAACTTCTCCCAATCTTCTAGCACTTTTTGAGGTTGCCTTATCTCGGCCTTTGGCTAAGGAGGGGAAGCGCTCTAAGATCTTCCGGGTTTGTGGTGGGACCTCCACGCTGAGCCCTTGGGTCAGCCCTTTTCTTTTCCATTGTTATTTGGCTTACAGGAGACAAGTATATGTGTGATCACCCCTTCCCCAAGGGTGAAGTCCACAGAGACCGAGTTTTTGGTTTCAATATTTTTGTGCGGTGAGCATGGAGCGTGGTTAGCACAGAAAATCTTTGGCAGGATCGATGACGGGAGGATCAGGGTAAGGCTCAGAGAGGTTTGACTCGCCACCCCTCCCCCTCTCGCAACAGTGGGGATGTTCGAAGAATTCAAGCAGGAGTTCTCGGCCTCTTTAGGTTCGCACTCGGCGTGCGTGTCGAGTGCTCAACTCTAGAAGCACATGTACTCGCGGTCCCGAACCTTGGCAAGGATGCTCCCGGCAGGCGATCTGGGAAGGAAGTTGCAGAGGAAGGGAGAGGATGCGAGCTCCCAGGATGAGTTCTATTCCTAGGCTCGGAGAGCGGCAGTCAGTTCAGGGAGATGGGGGTAGGAGACCCTCTGGCTCGCCCAGCAGGGGGAGGCAGCCCCTTAGGAGAGTTGGTTTCTTCTGCCCCAGTTCTCGAGGGGTTGAGGGAGCCGGAGATGTCTTACTACACCTGGAAGGGAGACCGGGTACAACACATCTGGTGGTTTGAGGACATAGTCTCGATCAAAAAGATGTCAGATGGGCTCAAGTGCAGGCTCTTTTCCATCACTCTTAAGGAGAAGGCGAGAGAGTGGTTCCACCATCTGCCGGCTAACTCTATCTACTACTTCGAGGTCCTACGCTGGGGGTTCATGTTGAGATTCACCATTTCCAAGAGGAGGAAGAAGGATTTGGAGTCCCTATTCCATGTCAAGCAGGGGGTGAACGAGACATTGGGGAGCGACGTCGACCGGTTCTAAGAGGAGGTCACCCAGGTCCAAGAGATGTCGGGGCACAGCCTGATGATGGCCTTCACCCTGGGACTGCAGCAGGGTTTCTTCAGAATGGAGCTGAAGAGGGTGTCACCCCTCTCCTATTAGGAACTGATGGAGAGGGCGGCAAGGGAAGTAGATGGGGAGGCGTCGAACCCATATTTCGCCCAGAAGTTTGCCAGGTGGGCAACGGAGGAGGAGAAGGAGTCAACAAGTGGCAGAGTTCAGGAGAAGGGAGAGCTGAGCCCCGACAAAGGGAACAACGGCAACTGCAGCAATAGGTGTAACGCCCCCGATTTTTCTGCGATTATTTTAATACTCATTTGGCGTTACGTCGACGCGTTTTAGTGGCTTGTGCCATTTGTGGAGTGTGGTTTAGCTCCTTAGAACTGAGTGCCCTATTTTGTAGCCTATGGGCAAGATCTCCCTAGCAAGCCGAGTCGTTTTGGGTGACCCGGTGTGGCCTCTCGGGAAATGCTTGTGTTTTGGCTTTGGGTGGGTATAACTCGAGTTCTGTTTGTCGAAAATTAATTTCGACTTCGCCGTTGTGTTCGTAGCGTGGGTATTTAGCGACGGTGCGAATTTCGTCAAATTCCGAGGTAGTTCGGTTTTCGCGTCGTTTTGGTGCTTTATGTAATTCTTTATTAAATTATATTATATATATATATATATATATATATATATATATATATATATATATATATATGTTAGAAATGAAACCCCCGCCCCCGTATCATCTTCTCCAAGTAGAACCGCCGCCCCTATACGAGAGAAAACGGAGAAACCGCCGAGCCTTTCCTTCCACCGCCGATTCCCGGAGCGTTTGTGGACGGAATTCGATTCCGAGAGTGGATTCAGATTGCTCTCGTTAAGAACTTCATTCCTACGGTAAGATATTCGATTTTCGTGGAGTTTTGTTGAGATTGGGATTTCAGTTTTGAGGATTTTCCGCCTTTAATGTTAGGGAGAATGTTTTAGGTGCTGATGCTTTTAGTGCCAAGTGAAGGAGAAGGAAAGCCGTCCAAGCTTCACCGGAAATCGAGGCAAGTGGTGTTCTTGCCCTTGCCAAGTTGTTTTCTTTTGTTCAAATCCTATTTGCTTCTATCGTTTTTATCTCCTATTTTTTACATCCCGAATGATTAGGCATAGTTTGTATGGTAGTGGTGTGCGTCGTTGGTGGTTTCCTACTGCTACGGCAGTTGCGTGGGTCATGTGCGTGTTCCGGTGTCGTTCGGGAAATCCCAAATGGTACAGGTTAACCGCACACGATCATCAACTGTTAGGGCGCACGACCACTGGTCGTGTGCCTATGTTCGTGCGCGTCCACTTATTTATTTTCCTAAGTTCTGTCTCGGTTATCGCACGAGCACTGGCAAACAGTGCGCACGACCACCGGTCGTGCGCAACTGATCATGCGCAAATGCTTAGTTCTCTATCAGGTTTTCCAGGTTCACTTCGCACGATCATCAGCCAATGAGTGCGCACGACCACTGGTCGTGCGCCACTGATCGTGCGCTCTGTATATATTTTTCTTCTGCTCCCGTATTTAGTTGGCCTCATTGCGCGGGTTATGTGGGCATGAGTGTTTTGTGTTGTGTTAAGGTAGTAACGTAAGAGTAGTTGTTGTGATAGTTTTGTTTTGCGTGGCACGTTGAGTGAGTGAAGCTCACTCAATACGGTGTCGAGAGGACCCAGCGCCAAGTCGTGTTGAGTAATTTCAACACTTTTTCCCTACCTCGATTTCCGTTCCCGAGTGAATTCTTTGTTTATGTTTTGAGTTTCCTTGTCGGCCGTGTTTTTCTTTCCAAATGGCCGAATCGTGGGTCGTGGTTAGTAGTAGTGGTTTGAAGCTCTTTATGGGGGAGGTGTTGTGTAAATTAGCCATGGCCACCCTTTTCTTCTATCTTGCACCAGGTATGGGCTGGGCAAGGGGGTGGAAGGTCCATAGTGCTTTTACATGTAGACCCTTGAGCTTGTTGACTTGGAAATGGTGGTTGGGGGACTGAGTTTGCCTCCAACCCGGATCCATGTTGTTTGTTTTGCTACTACCATCTCTCACAGCTTAGGGTATTAGGTATTTCTTCCTTGGTAGATTACAGCACTTTGGGCTCGTGGTATCCTAGTAGGCTCTGCAGGAAGTAGTTTCTGGGCAGGGTTGATGCTGTTTCCTCGCACCTGGTGCGTTTCTTTCTGTCTTGCCTTGGGCAGTTATGACCATTTTCTGCTTTGTGTTTTCCTCTTTCATTTATTCCCTGGTGGACACTTTCATGCAGTTTCTTTTTGTTTTGCTTGCTGAGGTATTCTTTTTTCTTTTGAATGCCTCAGGTTCTAAGCAGTAGCCAGTTTGGTGGCTAGGTTGTGGTGGTGTTGCTAGTGGTCTCTTTGACATTGGAGATCCTGTTGCTTTGTTTGTGAGGTAGTTTTTATGTACCTTTTCTTACAGACATACATATGTGCCAGTGGGTTCGTGTCAGGTTGTTGGCACCCACTGGTAGTTTTTACCTTTGTACTAGATATATTACTTTTGCTGCTACCATTTTCTGGAGATAGTCTACTTGCTCTAGGGAGGATTTATGCTAGGTTGCTAGTTATTTTTAAACTACAATTATTATTATAAATAAAGCTCATGACCAGCATGTCTTATAAAACTAAATCACTATTTTCCAAACGACGTATAAAGATCGATTTCTTATGTATAGTATAAATTATATGTAGAGTCTTGCATAGTATAAGTGGTCTTCATGGGACTCTTATGCACCCTCTTAGGATGTCAATCTTGAATAAAGTATCTTCCGCAGCGTAAAGTATAGTTTTTAATTGTGGACTAGGTGATCCACCGAGCCGAGGGATACGGCCTCTAAAATATAACTAATTTTTCTAATCATTAATCTCATGATTTTCTTCCATTAAGTTTGTGGATGGTTTTGCTTGAGCGTCAGCAGTTATCCCCTGCTTGACGTGGCATCATGACGCGTGTTTTCTCATACTCTGATAATTCCTTAATTCGGAGAAAATGCGGGTTGTGACAGTTGGTATCAGAGGGAGGTTGCTTGACAAGTTAGTCGGGCAACCTTCCTTTGTTTGCTTTTAATAGTTCAGCATCATGTCATTCACACACCGATATGTCATCAGCACGTCTTGGCAAAAGCACAAACACTACACTCATAGCAAAACATGAAGTATACGGGGCATATTATGTAGTATGGGTTGCATAATATGTGTTCGTATATGGATCCACCATAGGGGCAACATGTGAGGGTTATGTAGTATGGGATGCATAACCTCACCACATGGCTGCGACTAGCTCGTTTTCTTTTTTGTTGCATGAGAATGTTATGTAGTATGGGATGCATAACATTTTCATACGTACGCCGCTCATAACATGCATTAGGGCCTTTTTAAAATGCATAGCACAATCATGCATAACATAACATTGCATAAGCACAACGTGCCAAGCTGAAGACTGGCAGGATGACATATGTACACACATAGGTTTTCAAGTCAAAATAATATAACGTCATCCATTCCCGATCTAGGCACAAGAGTTAGTAGGGTGGTGGTTAACCATCTTAGGCTTGGGCATAACATCAAATTTTGTTAAAAAAAATATAAACTCCCAGAGCAAGTTTAGCATCTTAAAGTCTATATCTATATATGTATTGCCTGTACTTGTAGTTGGTTCTAGTCGTGGTAGTAGGATCTAATTTGTGTTGTTATCATTTGAGGATGGCGAGACGTCCTTCGACTAGATCGACTCCCCTGTCCAAGGGTGAGTCATCTGGAGCTCAGAATGACGCTGTGATCGAGTGCCTGCGGCAGAGTAGTGATGCCTTGAGCAGGAAGATGGTGGAGGTGCAGGCCCAGATTCAGTATTTGGTAACAGTTGTGGCAGGTCAGACTCAGGGAGTGCAAGGCCCTACAGGGGGGATTATTGTTCCTCCTCCTCCTGCACCCTTAAGACCTCCAGTGGTGGTGCCAGCAGAGATGGCCTTCATCTCGCAGTTTCAGAGGCTGAGCCCTCCCACTTATGACGGGAAGGCAGATTTCATGGTGATAGACGACTGGCTGATCTCCATTGAGGAGATGTTCTCGTACTCAGGGATTGCAGATGATTAGAGGGTGATGATAGCCGCCTATAAGCTTAAAGGTTTGGCTAAGAGTTGGTGGCTGAGAGAGAAGGAGAGCTTGGTAGCTCGATGCTCTTGGGAAGTGTTCAAGGAGATGCTGTTGAGGAAGTTCTTACCCTCGGTCGAGCGTGACCGCCTCATGAATGACTTCCTCCATCTGAAGCAAAGGCAACTCACGGTGGGTGAGTATGAGATAGAGTTCAGCAAGTTGAGCCGTTTTGCCCCTGGATTGGTCAGCATTGAGGCTGATCGAGTTAAGCAATTTCTCGGTGGTTTGAGGAGCAAGGTGCAGCAGTTGACCAGTGCTTATGGGTCAGAGACTTATGTAGGTGTAGTGGAGGCTGCTCTGAAGGTGGAGGCTATTGAGATCGCGAGGAGTAGAGGCCAGCAAATGAGGACGGACAAGAGGAAGTTTGTGGAGGAGAAGAAACCCCCGGTACCCGGTACTGCTCTGGGAAAGAGGAGCAAAGTGGTGTGCAGTTTCTGTGGCCGGTCAGGCCACCCTGTCGAGAAATGTTTCAAGAAGGCAGTAGCTCAGAGGAAGGAGCAGGTTCATGCGATTCAGGGTGCTCCTAGGAGAGATGTCTCCTGTTCTATTTGCAAGCGATCCGGGCATGATGCGGCCCAGTGTTGGTCCGAGGATAGAGTCTGCTTTCAGTGTGGGCAGAAGGGTCACATCAAGTCAAGGTGTCCTCAGGTTCAGCCTGTTCTTCCTGCAGTTCCACTTCAGGCTCTACCTCCACCTCAGCGTGTGGACAAGGGAAAGGGGAAGCTGAACGTGATCTCTTCCGAGGAGGCTCAAGCCTCAACTCAGGCCATATCAGGTTAGTTGTCATTCCAGCCTGAAAGTTTTGTTCTTGTTTTGCTTGAATGTTTGCGGTATTATTGTGGTTGTTCCTTAGTTTCTATGCTCCTATAGGGAAATTTAAGGTGAAGAACCGCTGGGCGCGTGTTCTGTTCGACTCCGACGCTACCCACTCGTTCGTGGCTAGAGCCTTTATGGAGCGACATCGGTTGACTTTAGATCGAGTTCGGGATACCTTCCATGTCAAGTTCCCCTCTGGTGAATCTGTGTTGTCATATTTGGGCATATTGGATTGCCCTGTTTTGTTGGGGGACTTTCTTGCAAAGGCAGACCTGAAGATGTTTGATCTGGAGGACTTCGATGTTATTTTGGGCATGGACTGGCTGTCTAGGTATGATGCAGTCATTCAGTGCAAAGGAAAGCGCTTGGACTTCCTCAGGGACGACGGTCAGCCCGGAAGCGTGTATGCTGATCCATGCATGGATTCTTCTGTCATTTCTGCGGTATGTGCTCAGAAGCTGTTTCTTTCGGATTGTTTTGCTTGTTTGGTCTCGATGGTTGAGACCGTTGTTAGTGGACCACGCTTGGAGGAGATTCCAGTTGTTCGTGGCTTCGCCGATGTTTTTCCGAATGATCTTCCTGGTATTCCTCCCGAGCGGGATGTGGAGTTTGTGATTGATTTAGAGCCGGGTACGCGTCCTATTGCTAAGGCGCCGTACCGAATGGCCCCTCGTGAGTTAGAGGAGTTGCGGGTTTAGTTGGATGAGCTGTTGGCAAAGGGATTTATCAGGCAGAGTTCGTCGCCTTGGGGTGCTCCTATGCTGTTTGTGAAGAAGAAAGATGGGTCGATGCGGCTTTGCATCGACTATAGAGAGCTGAACAAAGTCACAATTAAGAACAGGTACCCTCTGCCGAGTATCGATGATTTATTTGACCAGTTGCGCGGTAGCACGGTGTTCTCCAAGATCGATCTTCGTTCTGGCTATCATCAGCTCAGGATCCGTGAGGCAGATATTCCACGGACTGCGTTTAGATCAAGGCATGGACATTTTGAGTTCTTGGTGATGTCGTTTGGTCTGACCAACGCACCATCAGCCTTCATGGATATGATGAACCGGGTGTTCAAGAATTTCTTAGACAAGTTCGTGGTGGTCTTCATCGATGACGTGTTGGTTTATTCTCGCAGAGCGGAGGAGCACGAGCAGCATCTGCGCTTGGTTCTATCAGAGTTGAGGAATCACAAGTTATTCGCCAAGTTGAGCAAGTGCAAATTTTGGTTGCCTCAGGTCTCGTTTCTAGGCCACGTGGTGAACAAGGATGGGATCTCGGTCGACCCAGAAAAGATTGCAGCAGAGATGGATTTGAGTAGGCCGTATACGCCTAAGGAGATCAGGAGCTTCCTAGGGTTGGCTGGCTACTACAGAAGGTTCATGGAGGGTTTCTCTTCCCTAGTTGCACCTTTGACCAAGCTGACTCAGAAGAATGTGGCTTTTGTTTGGAGCGAGAAGTGCGAAGAAGCCTTTCAGGAGCTAAAGAAGAGATTGTGCACTGCTCCCGTTCTGACCCTGCCTACTGAGGGTGTGGATTATGATGTATACGTGGATGCTTCGCATGTAGGACTGGGATGCGTATTGATGCAGGTTGGAAAGGTGATTGCCTATGGGTCAAGGCAACTGAAGACTCATGAGAAGAATTATCCTACGCATGACCTTGAGTTCGCAGCGGTTATTTATGCGTTGAAGCTGTGGAGACACCTACTTTATGGGGCTCAGTGCAAGATCTTCACTGACCACAAGAGCCTGATATACGTGTTCACGCAGAAGGAGTTGAATCTGCGCCAGCGGCGGTGGCTAGAGTATGTGGCCGACTATGATGTAGAGATCCAGTATCATCCAGGCAAGGCCAATGTGGTGGCCGATGCCCTGAGCCGAAAGACGGGAAAGATCTTTAACCTCTCCGCCAATCGGTTAGTGGAGGAGTTCCTCCTTATGGATATTTCCGTGGGATGCTGTGGTTTATAGAGTAGTTTGTCTGTGGCAGAGCCGTCTTGGATTTCTTTGAACCAGACTGTGCCAGAAGGACGATCCGGATCTTTTGCACTTATTCATCAGGACAGAGAAGGGAGAGTTGCCAGATTTTGCTATCGATGATGCGGGTACTTTGAAGTACCGCGGCAGGTTTTGCATCCCCGCTGTTGGGGACATTAGAAGTCTGATTTGCAGAGAGGCTCATGGATCCAGCGTTGCCTACCATCCAGGATCTACGAAGATGTATCGTGACTTAAAGCAAATTGCCTGGTGGTATGGCATGAAAGGTGATATAGCCCGTTTTGTTGCTGAGTGCCTCACTTGCAAGCGTGTGAAGGCCGATCATGGAAGGCCTGGTGGCAAGTTGACCCCGTTAGAGATCCCGACTTGGAAGTGGGAAAGTATATCTATGGACTTCATTACGGGCTTACCGAAATCCCCGAGGGGATTTGATTCTGTTTGCATTATAGTGGACAGACTGACGAAGTGTGCTCACTTCGTGCCATATAAGATTGATTACCCGATGAAGAAGATAGCGGAGTTGTACTTGAATGAAGTTATCCGACACCACGGTGTGCCGGTTAGCATCATTTTTGATCGAGACTCCCGGTTTACTTCTCGTTTTTGGCAGAGTCTGCAGGAGGGTTTGGGTACGGATCTGAGATATTCTACTGCTTACCACCCACAGACCAATGGGCAGACGGAGCGGGTGAACCAGATAGTTGAGGATATGATCCGATGCTACATTTTAGACCATGGTGGAGTGTGGGATGAGCGGCTGCGATTTATGGAATTTGCATACAACAACAGTTATCAGGAAAGTTTGCAGATGGCTCCGTTCGAAGCCTTGTATGGGAGGCGCTGCAGAACTCCGTTGTTTTGGGCTGAGGATGGTGAGAGGCCTTTGTTGGGTCCTGATGCGCTGGAAGAAATGGAAGTCGCAGTGAAGCTTATTCGGGAGAAGCTTCGTATAGCTCAGGAGAGGTATGAGAAGAACGCCAATCGGCGTAGGTCTGCCTTGGAGTTTTCTATAGGGGACCTTGTATTTCTCAAGGTTTCCCCGATGGTGGGTGTAAAGAGGTTTGGTAAGAATCGGAAATTGGACCCAAGGTATGTGGGCCCGTTTGAGATTTTGGAGCGGATTGGCATGTCAGCGTATAGATTGGATTTGCCAGCAAACTTCCCAGGTGTTCATAATGTTTTTCATGTAAGCCAATTGCGGAAGTGTGTACGCAGTAGTGGGTAGGTCTTGGACGTTGTGCCCCAGTTGGAGCCCAACCTCTCTTTTGTTGAGGTATCGGTCCGTATTTTGGATATCAGGAGCGAGTGCTGTGAAAGAAGTCCATTCTGATGGTGAAAGTTCTTTGGAGGAATCAGGATTTGGAGAGAGCGACTTGGGAGTTAGAGTCGGCTGTGAGGAAGGCTTACCCTCACCTGTTTCCCTGATTTGATCGGTATGTTTCCCATCTTGTAACTCCTATTTGTTACTTTTCCTTCTTTAGTAGAAGTGTGGTGCGTAAAGTTTCGGAACGAAACATTCTTTTAGGGGGAGTGACTGTAACGCCCCCGATTTTTCTGCGATTATTTTAATCCTCGTTTGGCGTTACGTCGATGCATTTTCGTGGCTTGTGCCATTTGTGGAGTGTGGTTTAGCTCCTTAGAACTGAGTGCCCTATTTTGTAGCCTATGGGCAAGATCTCCCTAGCAAGCCGAGTCGTTTTGGGTGACCCGGTGTGTCCTCTCGAGGGATGCTTGTGTTTTGGCTTTGGGTGGGTATAACTCGAGTTCTGTTCGTCGAAAATTAATTTCGACTTCACTATTGTGTTCGTAGCGTGGGTATTTAGCTACGGTGCGAATTTCGTCAAAATCCGAGGTAGTTCGGTTTTCGCGTCGTTTTGGTGCTTTATGTAATTCTTTATTAAATTATATTATTATTATTATATATATATATATATATATATATATATATATATATATATATATATATATATATATATAGTTAGAAATGAACCCCCCCCCCCCCCCGTATCATCTTCTCCAAGTAGAACCGCCGCCCCTGTACGAGAGAAAACGGAGAAACCGCCGAGCCTTCCCTTCCACCGCCGATTCCCGGAGCGTTTGTGGACGGAATTCGATTCCGAGAGTGGATTCAGATTGCTCTCGTCAAGACCTTCATTCCTACGGTAAGATATTCGATTTTCGTGGAGTTTTGTTGAGATTGGGATTTCAGTTTTGAGGATTTTCTGCCATTAATTTTAGGGAGAATGTTTTAGGTGTTGCTGCTTTTAGTGCCAAGTGAAGGAGAAGGAAAGCCGTCCAAGCTTCGCCGGAAATTGAGGCAAGTGGTTTTCTTGCCCTTGCCAAGTTGTTTTCTTTTGTTCAAATCCTATTTGCTTCTATCGTTTTTATCTCCTATTTTTTCCATCTCGAATGATTAGGCATAGTTTGTATGATAGTGGTGCGCGTCGTTGGTGGTTTCCTGCTGCTACGGCTGTTGCGTGGGTCGTGAGCGCGTTCCGGTGTCGTTCGGGAAATCCCAAACGGTACAGGTTAACCATGCACGATCATCAACCGTTAGGGCGCACGACCACTGGTCGTGTGCCTATGTTCGTGCGCGTCCACTTATTTATTTTCCTAAGTTCTGTCTCGGTTATCGCACGAGCACTGACAAACAGTGCGCACGACCACCGGTCGTGCGCCACTGATCGTGCGCAGATGCTTAGTTCTCTGTCAGGTTTTCCAGGTTCACTTTGCACGATCATCAGCCAATGAGTGTGCACGACCACTGGTCGTGCGCCACTGATCGTGCGCTCTGTATATATTTTTCTTCTGCTCCCGTATTTAGTTGGCTTCGTTACGCGGGTTATGTGGGCATGAGTGTTTTGTGTTGTGTTAAGGTAGTAACGTAAGAGTAGTTGTTGTGATAGTTTCGTTTTGCGTGGCACGTTGAGTGAGTGAAGCTCACTTAATGCGGTGTCGAGAGGACCCAGCGCCAAGTCGTGTTGAGTCATTTCAACACTTTTCCCTACCTCGATTTCCGTTCCCGAGTGAATTCTTTGTTTATGTTTTGAGTTTCCTTGTCGGCCGTGTTTTTCTTTCCAAATGGCCGAATCGTGGGTCGTGGTTAGTAGTGGTGGTTTGAAGCTCTTCATGGGGGAGGTGTTGGGTAAATTAGCCGTGGCCACCCTTTTTTTCTATCTTGTACCAGGTACGGGCTGGGCAAGGGGGTGGAAGGTCCATAGTGCTTTTACATGTAGACCCTTGAGCTTGTTGACTTGGAAATGGTGGTTGGGGGACTGAGTTTGCCTCCAACCCGGATCCATATTGTTTGTTTTGCTACTACCATCTCCCACAGCTTAGGGTATTAGGTATTTCTTCCTTGGTAGATTACAGCACTTTGGGCTCTTGGTAGCCTAGTAGGCTCTGCAGGAAGTAGTTTCTGGGCAGGGTTAATGCTGTTTCCTCGCACCTGGTGCGTTTCTTTCTGTCTTGCCTTGGGCAGTTATGACCTTTTTCTGCTTTGTGTTTTCCTCTTTCATTTATTCCCTGGTGGACACTTTCATGCAGTTTCTTTTTGTTTTGCTTGTTGAGGTATTCTTTCTTCTTTTGAATGCCTCAGGTTCTGAGCAGTAGCCAGTTTGGTGGCTAGGTTGCGGTGGTGTTGCTAGTGGTCTCTTGGACTTTGGAGATCCTGTTGCTTTGTTTGTGAGGTAGTTTTTATGTACCTTTTCTTACAGACATACATATGTGCCAGTGGGTTCGTGTCAGGTTGTTGGCGCCCACTGGTAGTTTTTACCTTTGTACTAGATATATTACTTTTGCTGCTACTATTTTCTGGAGATAGTCTACTTGCTCTAGGGAGGATTTATGCTAGGTTGCTAGTTATTTTTAAACTACAATTATTATTATAAATAAATCTCATGATCAGCATGTCTTATAAAACTAAATCACTATTTTCCAAATGACGTATAAAGATCGATTTCTTTTGTATAGTATAAATTATATGTAGAGTCTTGCATAGTGTAAGTGGTCCTCATGGGACTCTTATGCACCCTCTTAGGATGTCAATCTTGAATAAAGTATCTTCCGCAGCGTAAAGTATAGTTTTTAATTGTGGACTAGGTGATCCACCGAGCCGAGGGATACGGCCTCTAAAATATAACTAATTTTTCTAATCATTAATCTCATGATTTTCTTCCATTAAGTTTGTGGATGGTTTTGCCTGAGCGTCAGCAGTTATCCCCTGCTTGACGTGGCATCATGACGCGTGTTTTCTCATACTCTGATAATTCCTAAATTCGGAGAAAATGCGGGTTGTGACAATAGGAATAACCCAGGTGGAGATGTCAAGAGTCGGACCGTCGGCTAGGTTAGAGGCTAGAGTGGTAGGACCAGGGGCTGCAGAGAGGTTTCTATGGACGAGATAACTGCCAGGGGGGCCAGGGTCAGTTCTACCATCCGGATTGGAGGCAGGGCCAGAGGCCTCCCCTCCCCGATAAAAACCAGGATATGGATATAGCCCTGGGGGAGAGTAGGAGAGCTGCACGTAGAAGGAGAAGAGAATTTAGGGTGGAGTTTCCCTACTATGACTTCCACCAAGAGGAGGGGCAAACTACCACCACATGCCTAGAGTTCCTCAAGATGAGGGGAAATAGCGAGCAACAATAGCAACAATGTCGCTAGGAGGTTCGGATAAAGGAAGTCCTGCATCGGGCAGAAGAGGACATGTATGAGGACCGAGCGGATGTTTGAACCCGGGGATGGATCAGAGTGATCCATGGGTTGGTGGGGGTTGAGGCCTCCCGGAAGGCGATCCTCCACACCTTGTATCGAACGAGCGTTGGCTCCATATCCTAGACCCCGCCCCCAGCAGAGAAGATCACCATCTCAAAGAAAGATATGTCGGATCATGAGGATCTCTTTTGTGAAGCGCTGGTCATCCAGACAGCCATCAAAAATTTCATGGTCTCTCGAATCCTCATTGACAACGGGAGTTCAGTCAACGTCATCTTCAAAAAGACATTTGGCGCAATGAAGGTGGAGGCTAAGAGGGTGCTGGTCTCGGATGGACCTTTGTTTGGGTTCTAGGGGGAGAGGAAGGAGGTGGAAGGAGGAGTAGGACTCCATATCACTTTGGGTGGGCAGTCCCGCACTTGCAGGTTCGTCATCGTGGATTCCCACAGCAGCGACAATGCCATCTTCGGGAGACCCCTCATCAGCGCCTTTCGCTGCTTCCCCTCGTCCTTTCACCAATGCTTGAAGTTCAATGCTAAGGTGATCTAGGTCTGGGTCCGGGGCAACCACAAGGTGGCAAGCGAATTCAACATCACCGACGTTAACTCCATCTCTTGGCAGGAGGAAGCCAAGGAGATGGAGTGGAGGATGGAGGAGGCAGAGCAGGATACCGGTGAAGAAGAGATAGAGGTAGAGGAGAGCTGCATCCGGGAGGAGGTGGCAGGAGTCCAGGAGAAGTTGGCCGATGTGATGGTCGTAGAGGAAATGGTGGAAGCTGAGGAGGTCCTTATCCCTGAGGAAAAGGACATTGAAGAATGGGGTGAGAAGTCAAGGCTTGAGGTTGCAGAGGAGGTAGTGGAGATGGAGGTTCTCACCCTTGGAGGCAGGGTGGAGAAGGTTGGCATCAGTGGCGGGCTGACCCTAGAGGCCTAGGGAAGGATGCTAGAGTGCAACAAGAAAAACGTGGACGTCTATGCGTGAAGCGGGGCGGAGATGCTAGGGATCGATGCAGATGTTTCCTGCCACCGCCTTAATCTGGACCCGGAGGCCCGCCCCATCCAGCAGAAAAAGTGGTCAGTTGTGGACAAGTAGACTGAGCCCATTAGGGAGGAGGTGGCCAAACTCCTCAAAGACGGCTTTGTATCCGAAATACAGTACCCCAGTTGGGTCTCCAATGTAGTTATGGTCAAAAAAGGAGACGGTCGATGACATATGTGTGTAAATTTTTCTTTACTTAATAAATCATGCCTTAAGGACTATTATCCCTTGCCTCAGATCGACGCGTTGGTTGACTCAGCCGTCAGTTTTCCTGTAATGAATTTTTTAGATGCATTTTCAGGTTACCACCAGATTAGGATGCACCCCCTTGACATCAAAGATGTCTCCTTCATCATGGGGGTTGGGGGCTACTGCTATAAAATGGTGCCCTTTGAGCAGAATAATGTAGGGGCGGCGTACACGAAAATGATGGATAGGGTCTTCCGAGAATAGAAGGGGAAGAACCTGGAGGTGTATGTATATGACCTAAAGATCAAGAGTCGAGACGTGGACTCTCACCTCTTGGACCTAAAGGAAACCTTCACCACCTTGTGCGAGTACAAGATGAGGCTGAAGCCCTTAAAGTGTGTCTTCGGTGCCAGCAGGGGCAAGTTCCAGGGTCACCTTCCCACCCCCATAGGGGTGGAGCCAAACCCTGACAAGGTCCGAGCGATCATGGAGTTGGGATCGCATCGGAATTCTAAAGAGGTGCAGTGGTTGACAGGGAAGCTTGCAGGGTTGAGCAAGTTCCTTTCCCGAGCTGGGGAGAAGTGCTCTCCCTTCTTCAAAGCATTAAGGGGAGGCAAAAAGTTCGAGTCGACTGGGGAATGCAAGTAGGCATTACAGGCCTTGAAGAGGAATTTGACTCAGGCCCCCCTACTACAAGGGACGAAGGATGGGGAGGACCTGTCTTTGTATCTTTGGGTCGGGGAAGAAGCCTTGAGCTCCATCCTATTCCGAGAAGAGGGGAAGAAGATGTTACCCATCTATTATATGAGTCGGGTCCAACTACAACTTGCCTAGTGCCTCAGAAGTATTACGGCCCCCTAGCCCTTCGCCATTTGGGGAATAGACTAGGTAGGGTCTTTCCCCTAGGCCAGCGAGCAGAGGAGGTTCCTACTAGTCATGATAGATTATTTTTCTAAGTGGTTGGAGATGAAGGCGCTTGCTAAGAAGACCTCCCAGGTTATCAGGAATTTTGTTTGGGGGAGATCATCTGCCAGCACGGGTTACCGCAGGCAATTGTTACGGACAATGGACCTCATTTTGCCAGTCCTGAGTTCATCAGCTTCTGTGAGCAGTACGGGATTGATCTAAGATTTTCCTCGGTCCATCACCCTAGGAGCAATGGGCAGGTGGAGGCAGCAAACAAAATCATAGTGAACCTCCTGAAGAAAATGTTTAAAACTTGAAGGGTAGCGAGGTGGAGCAGCTTCCCTCGGTTCTTTGGGCCCTGAGAACAACTCCCAACACGGCCATAGGGGAGACCCCCTTCAAGCTCTCCCATGGATGTGAGGCAGTACTCCCAGTAGAGTTTGAGGTCTGAATGCCTCAGGTGGTTAAGGCGGAGGAAGGCATAGAAGAATGGCGGGTTGAAAATGAAGAAGAACTATGGCTCTCCATTAACATGGTGGACGAGCACGTCAGAGTAAACAGTTCGCGGAAGGGGACTTGGTCCTAAAAAAGGTGGTTGTGGTAGGAAGATCAGGTGTCATGGGGAAGCTCAATCCTAACTGAGAGGGTCCATACATTATAAAAGGAGTGTTTAAATCAGGAGGGTATCGCCTCCGAAATGTGGAGGGTGAGACCCTAAGTCTCACTTGGAGAAGTGATGACTTGAAGCATTTTTACCCATGAACCATGTAAGTGATGTCCTTTTTTAGTAAAGCCTCTTGTTATTCCAATCTTCCCCTACAATAATTCATGTGAGCAAGTGAAGAGTTAAATTACCAGACCCCGAGCAGATCCCGCTGCAAGGATCTCACCTAGCTGGCAGGGCTAGATGTCACTCGAGAGAGTATACCCAGACCCCGAGTAGATCCCGTCGTGAGGCTCTCACCTAGCTGGCAAGGCTGGATGTCACTCGATAGAGTCTACCCAGACCCCGAGCAGATCCCGCTGCCAGGCTCTCACCTAGCTGGTAGGGTTGGGTGTCACTCTAGAGAGTCTACCAAGACCACGAATAGATCCCGCTACCAGGCTCTCACCTAGCTGGCAGGGCTAGATGTCACTCGAGAGAGCCTACCCAGACCCTGAGCAGATCCCGCTGTCAGGCTCTCACCTAGCTGGCAGGGCTGGATATCACTTGAGAGAGTCTACCCAGACCCCGAGCAGATCCCGCTGCCAGGCTCTCACCTAGCTTGTAGGGCTGGATGTCACTCGAGAGAGTCTACCTTGACCCCGAGAAGATCCTACATCCAGGATCTCACCTAGATGGCAGAGTTGAATGTTACTCGAGAGATTCTACCCAGACCCCCAGTAGATCCTGCTGTCAGGCTCTCACCTAGCTGGCAGGGCTAGATTTCACTCGAGAAAGTCTACACAGACCCCGAGCAGATCCTGCTGCCAAGGTCTCACCTAGCTTGTAGGGCTGGATGTCACTCGAGATAGTCTACCCAGACCCCAAGCAGATCTCGTTGTCAGGCTCTCACCCAGCTGGCAGGGCTGGATGTCACTCGAGAGAGTCTACCCAGACACCGAGCAGATCCCGATGCCAGGCTCTCACCTAGCTTGCAGGGCTGGATATCACTCGAGAGAGTCTATCCAGACCCCGAGCAGATCCCGCTGCTAGGCTCTCATCTAGCTGGCAGGGCTGGATGTCACTCGAGAGAGTCTATACGGACCCCGAGCAGATCCCGCTATTAGGCTCTCACCTAGCTAGCAGGGATGGATGTCACTTGAGGGAGTCCCACCCTCTCTAGATATTACTTGAAAAGATCGGTTTTTTTCTAAGGATAGGGTAGAAATTACTCACAAGCGAGTCGGGGCTCGTAGGCTCAGCTCGGAAGAGAGGTGGCGAGCCGAGTCCTCAGCATCCGGCGAAGAGTGTGAGCCCCGATGATGCATTCCACTCCCCTCAGGTTTTACTTATGAAATTTTCGGGTTTTTGTTTGACAATGGCAAGAAAGGCCTGCACAAACAAGAAGGTGGCGAGCCCACCACGGCGAGTGGTCCACCTTCGTGGGTACAAGTCCTAACGTCC